>OW026303.1:10646250-11260000 GCA_932273695.1 Apotomis betuletana
CCACTTGTCCTAGGTAGATGTATGAGTCAACAACTTCGAGTACCGAGTTTTCAACAGAGACTGGGATGGGCACAACCTTGGCATTTGACATGAGTTTCATCTTATCCATGTTCATTTTTAAGCCCACCCGTTGAGAAACTCGATTGAGGTCATCGAGCATCATGCTGAGTTCCTCCATCGACTTTGCCATGACTACGATGTCGTCGGCAAACCGAAGGTGAGTGATGTATTCGCCATTGATGTTGATGCCAAGTCCTTGCCATTCCAGGAGCTTGAAGGCGTCTTCCATAACGGCCGTAAACAGTTTCGGGGACACAACGTCCCCCTGTCTCACGCCTCTTCTCAATGGAATGGCCTTTGTGCTCTGCTCCTGAACTCGGACCGCCATGGTGGCGTTACTATACAAACACTTCAACACTTCAATGTACCGATAGTCAATATGGCATCGCTGAAGTGACTCGAGCACCGCCCATGTTTCCACCGAATCGAAGGCTTTCTCATAGTCCACAAACGCTAAGCATAATGGCAAGTTATACTCTTCAGTCTTCTGTATAACTTGCCGCAGCGTATGTATGTGGTCTATGGTACTATAGCTTCTTCGGAAACCGGCTTGTTCGGGAGGCTGGAAGTCATCAAGTCTATGTTCGAGACGGTTCGTGATGACCCTTGAAAACAACTTATAAACATGGCTTAGAAGCGTGATGGGCCTGTAGTTCTTCAATAGGCTGTTATCACCTTTCTTGAAGAACAGTACCACCTCGCCTCTATTCCATGCTTCAGGCGTTTTGCCCTCGGACAAGACGGAATTAAAGAGCTTCTGGAGGACCTTAAGTACCGGTGTTCCACCCGCTCTCAGAAGCTCTGAGGTGATTCCGTCTTCACCCGGCGCCTTGTTGTTCTTAAGTTGCTTCAGGGCCATCCTAATCTCGTACAGACTGATGTCCGGGATGTCTTCGGTATAATGTCGGGACAGCTTGGCTCTTGGATCGCCTACCAAGCTGTCAACGGGCTTTGCGACTGAAGTGTATAACTGACCATAGAACCTCTCGATCTCGCCTAGAACCTCTGCTTTGGTCGACGCTATGCTGCCATCTTCCCGTTTCAGCTTGGTCAGCTGGCTTTGTCCAATAGACTTGTCCTTTGCGAACACTTTGGAGCCTTTGTTCTGCTCAATGGTCTCTTTAACACGGTTCGTATTAAAGAGCCGCAGATCATGTCGCAAGGACTTCGATATACGTCTATTAAGCTGCCTATATGACCTCGCGTCATCGGGAGACTGCAACTGTAGCGAGCGTCGTTCAGCCATGAGGTTTAATCATCAATGGCATTGATCAGAAAAAAATAATAGATAGGTACCTACAATCGTTGGGCGCGCGTAACCTGCGGAAATAGCATTTATTATGATATAGCGGTTGATTTGATACCGATTTATTTTTACCTTTTAGTAAATTGACATATAAATATGACAAACATATACTTACAATAAAACCCTTTAACTTACCTACATCTTTTTACTCGCATTTTATTTTTAAGTTTTTATTTTTAATATTGTTACATACTATAGGTTCTTCTCATTCTTTTTGATTCATTCAGTGCATTACAAGGGTTTTGTCCTAAACTTTAATTCTATTACTTTTCTTTACCCTATCATTTGATACCCATATTGAAGGGGTAGTGAAAAAAAAAATCACCTGCTATTTTGTTGGCGGCCATATTGGATTTTCATTTTTTTCATAGTGTAATCTACTCTACAAGTCAATACCATTTATTTAATACCCATATTGAAGGGGCTGTGAAAAGAAAAATGGACCTGCCATGTTTTTGGCGGCCATATTGGATTTGCATTTTATTTTCATAGAGAAATATATTTTACTAATGGGTATCAATTCGATATTAAGGAAGTAGTGATAAAATATTTTATCCGCTATTTGTAACGGCGGCCATCTTGGATTTACAATGATACCGAATATAATAAATTATATTGTCATCAGAACTAAAAATGCGTACCAAATTCAAATCAATTCGTCTATAGGAAGGGGTTCAAATTGCAATTGCTAGATTTCTCCCAAACACATAAACAAACAGGGCAAGCTAAATAAAACCGTTTAAAAAAGGTGCCCACAGCCTAATCCACTCACTCTTGACGCTGAGACGCTGGCGCTTCTTCTCGTAGTTGTAATTTTTCTTTTACGTAATTTGGAATTCTGAAATGTGAAAGAGATTTTATGTATGTAGATATATTTGGTACATTCACCATCAGATATGTCGCAGCATATAAGGCGTTCATAAATATCTGAACACGACTCTTATTGACTGGACGTTACAGTACATGTTCAGATATTTATGAACGCCTTATATGCTGCGATATATCTGATGGCGACTGTACAGCACTAAAAGGGTTAGCGTCATGTTTATATCGTCGCCCGATCGTAATTCCCCAAATCTTGATATTCCTATATATTTCATAAAAATGCTGCCATTTAATGATAAGGTCCAGGCAAGCAAATAACGATGTGCCTCATAAAAAATACGGCAGATCGATGTGAACAATGTATTCATCGATATTTCTAGTTACATAACCGGCAAATCATAAAGTAGTTGCGTTTTTGCGGACTGGTCGCGCCGCAGCCAATCAATTTATTGAAACAATCATCTTACTGAATCGATACGCCTAAACGATGAGCTTTGGACGACGTGGGGAGTGTTAGCTAACCAAATCATGAAATTACGGCGTTTCGGTAGTAGTCGGCTTCATCGTAGCCATGAAGCTATCTGGCGAAGACATGAAACGTTTATAAATATTGACACAAAGGTAAATCGTGAAAGAAAAATGTTATTTGTTCCACTGCAATGTAAGCAGAACTCGAACCTGCGACTACGTTTCAGACGCAGTGATGTGATAGCTCAGTTGGGAGAGCACTACGCCGAAAACGTATCGGCGGAAATGTGTGGCATTTCCACATTAATACAGAATCGATAAAAATATTCTATAAAAAAACATATCAAACGTTGTTACATACAATGATATAATAATAGTTATTTATTGACAGGTATGTTGCACCCATATGAACGTCAAGATTACACAGTACCTATAAAAAAGCAAAATGTACAAACAATAAATATTTAAAATGTACGTAAAGCCGATTTCATAAATTTAATGACCCACATTTTATCAAAGAAATTTAATGTATGTTTACGGCATAGGAGCCCCTTGTGTCTATAGTACCATTGATTTGTACCATCAATGGTACAAGTGATACTACTATGTGTCCTTAGTACCATTGAAAAAGATACTAGTTTATACCGTGTATTTACTTGTGAAAAAAATAATAATAATAATAACTATATAATGATATATATGTAATTATATCTACTTTTATGTATTATATTTTGGAATTACACATATTTTATTATATTAAGACATTAGTCCTCAGTGTGGTGTCATATCGTTTGACCAAAAGTCATTTTACAAAATTACACTTTACAAACAACGTTTTACAAAAAAACGTTTCGCCAATTGATCATTTTACAACAAGTCATTTTACAAATAACTCACTCCACCAAATGATCAGATGTTAAATTTACATTTTACAAATAATCATTAACCACGCTCTGCTACCAACATAAGAGACAAAAGACATTTTTTCTTCGGAAAATGTCAACAAATAATTCTATGGCTTTTATTGAAAAACTAACGGGTCGTGATAACTATCCGACATGGAGATTTGCGGTAAAAACCTACCTGCAACACGAGGACTTATGGAAGTGTGTTGAGTATGAAAGTTCCGTGACCGTAGACTCCAACTTAGACACGAAAGCACGATCAAAAATTATACTGCTAGTTGATCCAATTAATTACGTGCACATTGAGGAAGCCACGACTGCAAAAGAGGTATGGACGAACTTAGAAAACGCATTCAATGACTCCGGGCTAACGCGCCGTGTGGGTCTACTACGAGACTTCATTAAACGGATGTCACAATGTCAAGGAATACGTCAGTAAAATGATGAGTACGGCACACAAACTCCGCAATATCGGGTTTACGGTTGACGACGAGTGGCTCGGTACACTGCTGCTCTCAGGTCTAATCAGGTGTAATCTTTGAAGTGGCCAGGATTTAATCTAGCACTTGTTGAAACGTAGCGGAAACAGCCAAGAAGGTTTTCTTCTTCAATTAATTGTTGGAATTATTTATTACTATTAAACGCCTGTTATATATATAAAAGCCAAACATACAAAAAATATAAACATATGTATATATTTTTTGTATGTTTTCAATGCAATGGTACTAGCGACACGTGCTAGTATCGGTAGTACCATTGATGGTACTAAGGACACATAGTAGTATCACTTGTACCATTGATGGTACAAATCAATGGTACTATAGACACAAGGGGCATAGAAGGCGTGTTCAGACATTTTTGATCACAATTTTGCTCATAAATTTAAGAACTCGACTGTAGCTAAGTACCTAAAACTAAAATATGTATTATTATTTGTATCTACATATATATACTTATTTCTAACGTTGTTATATGCATCTTTCCATACTTGCGCTAACTCGGGGCACGTTCATAGGGATTTAATAATATCGATAAAAAAGATGTCGATATATAAATAAGTATATTCATGAGCACATGTCATTGAATATTCTCGATTACTATAAAAAGATCAATATCATGTCTGATAAAGTGGATATTTTCATCTAGACGCCAATATTTTATACCGACGAATATGGGAAAAATATTGATTGTGCATTTACCTACTATGAAACTATTTTAAAATAAACGAAATAATAGAGGTTTTATTGTTTTTATTTTAAAATGAAAGGAAAAAAATGTGTTGGATAACATTTATTTAGATCTTGACAGTAACATCGATATATTTTTTGTCGATAAAATATTTTGCTACATAACTTTCGTATAGATGCCCCGAGTTATTCCAGGTATGATCATTCACTACACGTCCAACATACCAACATGAAACTGAGATATGTAAGAGAAGTGTGTACTTACGGATTGCTTGACCACATTCGGAAAGGAAGCCAGTACGTCACTCTCAGGCTGTAAGGCTAAAATGTAAATTAAAGTGCACATCTATTAATAAATAACCATAGTGCGGTAAGTATATCTGGTTCTTATCAAACTTGCCAAGTCGCTCTATTGAGTCGCAAATAACATAACAAATCATTTAAATAGGAGCTGTGATGTGATCTAAGGAGCTTTAAAATAACTTGGTTTCCAGTTACATCTCAATTCTTTTATTAGCGATACCGTTAACGAACTTGGCCTTTTTTCACATTTTATGTTTTTGATAGGATACTTATTACTGAAAGGGTAGCCCTTATGCTAGGCTTACGCTAGGTTTTGACGAGAAAGGGTATATTATTGAAATGCATACGAAACGGGTTTACTCACGTCGTTGAAGTCGAATATGGCTCGACATGTTTCAAATCGGTTCGCGATTCATCATCGGGAGAGCCGATCAGTCGCGGCGGCGGCCGACCCGAATCGGTGCAAACCCCTTTCGTAAGTATGTATTTTAATATGTCTAAGACTCAAGGAAGTTTTCTTTGTAAAATAGAAAAAAGGGATCAAACCCTTATGAAAAAACCGTTAAAACCCTCTGAAAGGGAATATATAGCGGGCCGATCCCTGATAGTGTCGAAATATGCGTTTTATGGACATAAACGGCCGTATCTATTTTTACGTTTAATTTATTCACAGCTTTAAAGGACTGAAGACCTGATTATATGGTTTTAATTTCAACGTGTTCTCGAGATATCTTTACAGACGAACCGACGGACAACAAAGTGATCCTATATCCGTTTTTCCTTTTAAGGTACGAAACCCTAACAACGAGGATACTTTAACGTTTCTTGAGAAAAGCACCATTAAACAAATTGTATATTTTTTTATTAATTCGGCGCTGTTGATGCATGATTGTCTAGTTATATTTTCACTAGACTGACCAAAGTTTATTTGGATAGGTAAACTTAGTATTTCAGTACTTATTGTTGTTGAACTTATTGACAGTATTCTTTACTTATTAGTTTTTATTTACCTACAAACTTACTATAAAATAAAACAATTACCTTGTCGAAATGTTTTATGGATAGGTTTCATCGTTTTGCCGTTTTTTTTCGTTTATTTCTTGGTAATTTTTCTAAAAATATGAAGTAAGTAATGTATTTTCTAGAGTCACAAATTTGTTACTTTTTGGTTTGACATATTTGACACTTTATTTTAACACAATTTGACAGAGAATAAAGGGACCTCAAACCATGGACCTGGCATATCTACAGTACACAGACTGAGTGTTGCTACGATATAACGATCCAAGTGAAATAGCCGCCAGTAGGCCGTTTGTCTCACTCTGCTGGGGGTAACCAAATATTTAGCAACAAAGTGGGACTTTTCTCCGTTTTATTATAAGTCTAAAAATGTGTTTTGGCTGGCACTGTAGCTAGAATTTATTTTATGTATGGTTATACTCACAAATAAATATACTTAGTGAATGTTACCTATATGCCAACAAAAACACACTTTTGGTCCCCTTTATTTTAACAGAACGCAGCAAACTCGTAATTGTTAACTCGATTTGATAAATGTCAAACTTCGTTATACTAAGTAAATTAGTACTTTTTAAACTTAAAAAAATCATATTCTAATACTAATGTACGTGGAAATGAACACATTCATGAACATATTAAAAAAAAATGAGGTTATGTAGATTACTATAAATTAATTAGGTAGGTAAGGTTGTGACTATCGTTGGTTTGTGAACTTCCTGTTTAGCTCTGTTTTACCAAAGCAAGACTACGGACTACTTTTTATTACAGAACGGGACGAAACAGCACAACAAATGAGTTGAAAAACGTTCATAAAATTATCAACCTATACTTTCTGTACTCGTTATGAATGTTACAATACTTATAAAAATTGTGTACTACATAATAGGAATTATCTTTTGTTACTTATGTGTAAGTTAGTTGCCCCGCCTACAATTTTTCCGATTTGCCTTACGGTTGACTGGCAGAGAATGCCTATAGGTATTTTTTTTTATAAAATGGTCCGCCTCTATAAGTAATTTTACTTTTGTGCAATAGAGGTTAAATAAATAAAATAAGTCCAAAACACGTCAGTTACATCATTTTGTATTGTAGATTGTTGGTACTATCGAAGACACTGATAACTGTACATTTGTTCACGAATTTAAACCTTATTGCAACGTGTTAAGGCCTGTGGGTGTATATTTAAGTGTGTCTTTGTTTGTACATTGTACCTAAATAAATTAAGGATCGAGGTAAATTAGTTTTGACACGGATATTTAAACAAATTACCTAGGTAAGCTTGTTGAGAATCATAGAACTCAGGTCGTTTCGGCCCTAGGCGCTTTCACGCAAGCTTCTAATAACCGGACGAGCGTACACGGGCTTATGTTCGCTAAAACTAAATCTTTTGCGTCTCGCACTTCCTTATATGAGCATAGGGTAAAATTGCGCGTCAACGCTCGTAAGAGTCACGCGTGGTTTAAAAGACAGGGCGCCTATACGTACCTTCACTTCACTCACGCGCTTACAAAAACGAACTCATAAGCGGTTATACAATGCTGGTTTGAAACCTAAACCACCCTTAGATAGCGTAGGATTATCGTAGTACATTGAAAACGACATCACTGTAATAAATTTTTACTCAGGTTGTTTTTAGTAGGTACGAATAATATTTCTCGAAATAAAATATAGATCGGAATTATCCGGTAATTTTGTAAATTCAATGTCACTCTATTAGTAATTTAGTACTTTATCAATGTTTAACATTCTTTCATATTAATAAACGTGAAAAAATATATGAAAAAATATATTACAGCCAGCAAAAGATTTACTTTTGGGCTTGTGCACAAATCACCATCCCCCCCGGTGATATTTGGTGAGGTTCTTGCTAACCCCCCCTCCCCCTGGTGATATTTGGTGAGGTTCTTGCTAACCCCCCCTCCCCCTCACTACCTCACGTGTATTTTTTCCCCGCCAAAATTTCGTAAAATAGACTCGCTATTTTGAAGTATTTTACAAGTGAAGATTTATTTTTAATGAAACCGAGAAAAAATATCGATTTTTCCTTAATTCGTTCACTGTAGAAAAATACACGTGAGGTGTCCTTATATCCCTCCCTCCCCCAACGTGATATATCGTGATTTTTTCGTGACCGGGGGGCCCCCCTATTGAACCTCACGTGATTTGTGCACAAGCCATTTGCAACCTTTAATGCAGCACTTTCATACCATGACGCAAATTTATGTCATTATTTAAATAACCAGAAAATACACCATTAAGCACTGTCAAAAGTGCTGATAGTTTTCAATTATAAACAAGGTTTCAAATAATAAAAGTTTTATTTGAAAACTACTAATCATTAAAAAAATTGTGACGGGCAATAATAAAAAGGGACACACTGACCTGGTGCGAGCGGTCTCTATTGGATCGTGACCCCGAGCAAACACTAGGTGCTAGGGGTCCAATTCTAAGTGTCAACATTATAAATAAATAAATAAAATAAATATTAAGGGAAATCATACACAAATCGACCTAGTCCCAAACTAAGCAAAGCTTGTACTATGGGTACTAGACGACGATATACATAATATATAAATACATATATGGATAACATCCATGACCCAAGAACAAATATTTGCCCCGGCCGGGATTCGAACCCGGGACCGCCGATTCAGTAGGCAGGTGTCTACCAACCGAGCCAAACGCGTCGTCAAACGCCATATATCGATTTCATATCAATCCCGCCACTGTATTTGCATGACCACGGAGGCGGACTACTTAGCCTAGTAATCATTGTACGGATCGGAAAGAGCTAGCTATTGTCGCGCCTAGACTCAAGTTAAGGGAGATGCTAAGGTCTTAGCGGCGAGCGGAGCGGCTTGGGGTACCTGTGTCTCGCTCACTCGTATGGCCGCGGCCGGCCGCCGCGCTCGGATCTCTCGCTCAACCGCTCGCCGCGCCACTGGTCGCGCAAAGGCGTGGCATGTCCGTTACATACATATTCGGTGATAACTCGGAGCAATAAAGTAGGTACTGGTTGTTATTTATTGTGTATAGTCGGTGCGTTTTGGTGATTTATGGAGGGTAGAGGTATCCCTACCCGTATGTTACCATAATCTAAAAAATTACTGACTTACTGGTAGAGCTAACCAGTCCTTGTAGAGTTGTGTCCAAAAAGAACTCCTATATGTATAAAGGTTTCTATGAGCTAAGTATGAATGAAAGATACTGAATGCCTTGTCTGTAATACCAATTTCTCTCATCTTGTTTAGCAGAAGTGTATGGCTGACAGTGTCAAACGCCTTTTTCAGATCGATAAATATGCTTAAGACAATGTTTTTTGGTCAATATTTAACTTGATCTCAGTTATGATATCAACTGTAGCGGAGATTGTGTTAGACATAGGTCGGAAGCCGTATTGCCTGCTAGAAAGGAATCCAATGGTTGACTAAGGAACCCTTAAAATGAGACTTTATATGTTTCATAAATTTATAGGTTTACGTTGTCAGATCTCCAAAAGTGTTGATACCTATACCTCAATTTGTGGTAAAACGTTAGTATGCATAGGAAAAACACAGGTCCTTTGTTAAACAATATTCTATTACACATAAACAAAGAACATATTTACTTATTATTATTTTATGACATATCAACAATACGCTAACAACGCATTTTTTAAGACAGCAAAGGAGTACAATACGGGGCATTATCTACGAGTGTTTCGGCGATGTTTGTAGCGGCGTAGTTGTTGAGTCGCCGCGAGAGTCGCAAGCAAGAACAACCAAAAATATCATACATTAACCCAGTAAATAAGTAGATCACATGAAATACACGTAAAAATACCGAACTGACTTTACTCTCATTTTATGATTTTGGCAGGTTATAAGAATACAACGCGTCGGCCATGTGCTCTTCTCCGCTGCTTTGTTGCAGGTGACCGACCCAGTTGCGGGTCAGTTGCCGCTCGAGGTGTGCGCGACGGTGCTCGTGCTGGACCCTAAGCAGGCTCTCCCGTTCCAGCTGCTGCCGCTGGGAGTGCACGGTGCTTTCCAGGCGAAGGACCCGCGTGCGCTCAGCACGGAGCGCTGACCAGTTATCAGCGCTTGAGAGGAATGCCTTCGATAGCGAAGACAACACCTGCAAATTACGAAAATTATATACACTGGATATTAAAACGTAATCCAAAATGGCTAAATAATTTTGAAGAAGCCCCCGAGCATCAACAATTTTTGCGGCCCTGGGTGTTTTACAACCGTAAAAAATATCTATTATATGAATCTGCTCTGAAATTATAGCATTGATATAAAGGTTTTTTTGAGTTGAACGGCGTAAGCCGGTTACGTACGAATAATGTGGGTGAACAGTTGAACACGTACATGTATATCGTTCGTTCCGATCCTAAAAAAGAACGTAAAAAAGAACTTGGCGTGGGCGTGACCCTCTTGAGTGGAGCGCAAAATTCAAGTTTGTGCAATATCACATATGTAAGAATTAGACCAGCTCATTTTAAGTTGTATTACGAATAGTGACACTAGTGACCTCCTGGTTAGAGGCTCCATCCATGGAGGGTGTGCTCCCCTCGATTTGGGCGGCGAGCTCGCGACGCGCGCGCGTCACCAGCGCAAACAACTCTGCGCAGCGCTCATGCCGCTCTAGAAGCAATGCGCGCGATGCCGCCTCTGAAGCCAACTGCGCGCGCTCGCGCTTCAGCGTGGCCACTTGTAAGTACAAGTTATACATCTGAAAAACAGTACAATCATCTCTTAATAGTTTATATCTTCTTCCCCTTCACCAAAGAGATCTTTGGGTGAATATCAACGTTGCAATTTTTTTTAAGTTTTGGTGGCACATTTTTTTTGTAGCTATTAAGAAGAAATAAAGTTATAATACTAAATATCTATTCACAATATTACATATTTTTATATTTCGCCAAAAATTTTAACAATAATTAATGAAATATGAGCACCCAAATTTTTGGGTTGCCACCAAAACTGAAATTACGCCATTAAAACTTAATCTTGCCCACCAAGAACTGAAAACTCCTTACTATTTATATATGTATGAAAAATAATAATAGCCACCTAAACTGAAAATTTACGAAAAATTTAATGTTTAAGATTGTAATTATAGAATAGATTAAACTACATACCAAAATACTGTATACTTCCGACAGGAATAACAAAGAACAACCGTACAATTCGAGCCACCTAAATTAAGAAATCGTGGAACAAAATGCCACCAAAGAGGTTACGTACGTTATGGCGGGAAATGCTCCGTCACAGTCACACCTCCACTCCGCGCAAGCGCTAGCGCACGACTGACCTAAGCGGGGTGTACCAACGCGACAAGTCCTGCGACATTTAATAACCAGCTACGACATGCTGAAATTTCGCCACCGTAACTTAAAATTTTGCCTGGACAAACTGATCCATTGTCATGTGTATTTAAATAGGTAAAATGATGAAATTATGCCAACATTAAGAGGTTATGACTGCATAAATTGTTAATTTGTTGCTTTACTTATATACATGCTTAAAACATAGCCCTGCCGAGCGCTTGTTTCATAAGAAGTAAGTTGAGGATAAGCCACCTTGTTCTTAAATAATTTACTTTTTTATTTATTTTTCAATAAATAGTTATGTTTATTCAAATCTAAACTTGTAGCCAACTATTTTGTTATTCGAATAATAAACCATAAAAATCTTAGATAAAGATATTCATATTCATACCTAGGATAACTGGGGGTACGTTCTAGGGATAGGATATCGATAAAAAAGATGTCGATATAGTTAAATTAATATATGTGCTCAATGAACATTCTGGATTACTATAAAGAGGTTCGATGTCATATCTGCTCTGATATCGAGCCTCTTAAATTAAGATAATAAAAGTATGAGGATGTCATTTCAATCAAAATGTCAATTTACGTATATTATGAAAATTATTTTAAAATAAACATGTAAATACACGTTTTAATATGTTTATTTTTTCATTTGAAAATGTGGACTAATAAAGTAATATTTATTTATGTCGATGACATTTAGATGTTGACAGTAACATCGATATATTTTTTTGTCGATAAAATATTTTGCTACGTCACTTTCGTATAGGTGCCCCGAGTTATCCTAGGTATGCATATTACACTGGGATTCTCAACCTGGACGCGTAAAAAATGCTGTTGGGATATTCACCCCTTTGACGATGTCGTTAAATGATGTCACATAGTAGGTACTTATTAAGTAAAGAGAGACTCTTAACATCTGTTGTTTAGTTTAAGCAATTTATATATTTACCATAAACAATTTATATTTCATTAAATCTTAATAGGCTTAGCTTGCATCGTCGGGTCAGTGGCAATTTGAAATAATTACAACTAATATTAAATAATAACAGGCTCTACACACATAAAAAGTCGACTGTCGTCAGTCGGTGCAGGTATCGAAGTATAGTGCATACTAAACAACTACCTACTTTGGATTTAGGCTGACTAGAATCGTGCTTAAATAGTAGATTATATAAACAAAGCTAGTACTTCTCTCTCTAGGTCTTCATTAGGGATCTTCACACTGTCAGATCTATACGAATTAAAAGAACGTAAATGGCTGACTTCGAAGCGAAGAACAGTAAGTTGATTTTCGTAATAAGTTAGGTTTTGTTCCCTAAAATGCAGAAAGATTACAATGATAAATAAATTGTTACAATATCAAGAATAATACTCGATTGGTATATATAGGTATAAACAATTACAATTTCATCTTATCCGTCTTTAATTCTTCAATATTCTTTTGCAATCTCAAGATGGTATTCTCTCTATTCAACAGTTCCTCCGCCATCTTGTTCCCTGCTCCCTCATGCTGTAAACACATAGTAAAATTCATAATAATTACGAATTAATATACCTACTATTAAAACAGACGCAAATACATTAAGTGAAACTTTAAGGTTCCGCCAATATTTTGATCCGAAAGGATTTGTCGTTTTACTTGAAGTTGTAGAATTTCAGGAAAAATGGGCTCCTATATTCGAAAGGCCACTGCTTGGCCCCTAGAGTGTTCCTAAATGTTAAATGTCAAAAATAGATAGTTCACTTTTGGAGCAATACCTGAAAAAAGTCCAATAATTTCGCAGTTTTCGTGTAATGTGCAGCGCGCACAAGATCTTCGAAGTTGCATAGATCGATGTTTTTTTTTTTTTGAAATGGTCCTTTGCAGGTGGGCCTGCGTGTATGCGGCCCGTACCTGCACGTCTGAGTTTGTCTCAACCACTGAGTAGTAAAGACCAGCGAGAGATGAGAGGAATGCCAGCCATCAGAAGATGAGCTGGACTTTTGGTTAGCTCTCATGGAATAACAATAATGTTTATTGAGATGTGGGAGCAGCCCGCTGCGAGGCTGAGAGTCTTAATAAGGGATTAAACCGGCTCCCGCCAAAGCGAGCGTCTCTGTCTGTCGGTCTTAGTATGTCATGAGTGAATCGAGGACGTATGAATAAAGGTCTGTGTCTGGTCCTGTCAGCCCTAAGTTGGGCAAGAAGCCTGAAGTCCTCTTCCTCTTCTAACCTACGCCTGACCGTGTACATATCGTCAGGGTCCAGGAGAATGTGCTTGGGTCTGCGGTAACCATGCCTGGGAGGCATGTCAGGGTCGTAATTGACGGAGGTCGTAATTGACGGAATAGATCGATGAACGCTGCCCTAAATGATGCTTATAACATTAAAAATCCACAACTAGGTACATCGTGCTCTGCGTAGTCTTTTTGAGTGTCGTTTTCTACTGGGTTATAATGAGAGCAATAGTGTCACTCGCACTTGTCGAACTTGACAATCATGAGTTTAACAATATTTGATCCGTGTGGAGCTGCACCACAGCTCCAGCCATTCTTAGCTCGCCTGCGTCAAAAATAGCAAGCAACGATACCTCACAAGGAGTATACTCACCAGATGCATTCAGCAGGCGCGGTAATTTTGCGCTCTAGGTGCTTCTGAGGATTTTGTAAGATGGTATTGGAACTTAATTTCATGCCATCCCGCTCACACAAATGTTGTTTTAATGGTCATCGAGAAGATTGGCATAAAAGTAATATGAAGTTCAGATTTCGTGAATAAATTAGATTAGACATACTGCAACGCTAGCCAGAGACTTCAACAAGTTGTCCTTGTCCGCACGGGTATGCTCCAGCTCTTCCTTAACTCGATCTAGTGCTCCCTTAGTTGCTTGCAGATCATTCCAAATGTCTATTTCTTCTAATGCACATTTGGCTGTTAATTAAACATATGATGTAGTATGACCCAATACTAAAGTCCCGACAAGCGAATAAAACCGGCCAAGAGCATGTCGGGCCACACTCAGTGTAAAGTAAAATCCACAGACCTACGGACCAAATTGACAAGTAAGTATGAACAAATGTTGCCACAGTTTGGCCAGTGTCGTTCTCATCGATATTAAAATTATTGTTACATCGTAGGTTTAAGGTCCACCCAGACGGGACAATCAAATTGGCAATTTGATCGGCTAACCAACATTTTCCAGTGATTTTGACAGATCAAAAGGTCTGTAGACCCCTAATTAGAGATACAAATTTAATGTCAAACCAGCAATCTATATATATATTACGCGAGGCCGATTTTTGTACATCCCATCAGATCTACAGTTATGGTCCGATTTTGATAAATGATATGTCATTAGATTCGTCTCATGCTGGAGAGGTGCATAAAACTCTTGGAATTTTAATTTTTTCCTGAAATGGTACTGAAAAATGGATTTGAAAAAACTACTGTGCGCTAACCACGTGACTTTGACCACGTGACCTGTGATCCCTATTTTGACATAAGATGACCGAATAATAATAAGCATGATTTGCTCACAAACCTGTAGTAAGTTGTTCAGCATGATGAAATATTATTTTTGAGTCGGCAACATAATATCCGCAACACTTAAAACATGTACGAATATGCAAAAATAATTTTACAGTTTGTTGACAATGAATGACAGTAACCATATTCTGACAACTATTAATGTCTTTTTTATTGGGGGCTATTATGTCAATGCTCTGAATTGCCAGGTTGTTTTTCTTTTTAAAATGTTGATATGGAAACTTTTTTCGCATACCTGTTAAAAATGTGGAGAAAAAAGCCGGTTGAGTGCGAGTTGGACTGGTACTCGAAAGACTAGAAAAACCTTAGAAAAACTGACCGTCATTGAAGAATAGATTATTTTTAAAGCTTTTAGGTATTTAACTTGCATGGTATGTTTAAAGTATGTATGTTCGGGTGAAATCTTGCAACTCAATTTTGAGGCAGATATCGTCAACCGATTGAGCTGAAATTTTGCATACTTACTAAACTTTGATGACAATACAATAATATGGTACCATGGGGCTGATCTGATGATCATACATCGTTATCGCGAGAGCAATAACGATTTGACAGCTCCCAAAGACTATAAAATAACAGAAGAGACACTATCGACACGCAAGAATTTCGTTTATACCTATCGACGACGAACGATCATTTTGTTAGCCGAAGTGAATATTTCCTGCAAGAAGACGCGTCATATGAACGGTCTAAGCTAATTTATTAGCTACTTGTATTAGTTACGTTAAATTTTTATTTGATAATAACAAATATTATATTATGTTAGATAAATATTTATTATCAAATCACAATAGGGTTGAATTGAATAGCTCAATTCGGGACCTACATTCTTAAAAATGCACACTTCAACCAACTGTTTATAATTAAATTCAACATTTTCTTACATAAAAATAATAATTTTAAATGGAACAAAAAATAAATTATTAATAATTACCAACTATACATTTTAAAAACAAATTTCGTATAAGATATCAAGAACTTCTCAGAGGTTGCGAACGAGTAGGCATTTAATTCGATTCTACTGAATAGACATTCTGTTGCGTTTATTCTTTATGTCAGTTGATTTTGTCCCCGCGATAACGATGTATGTTGATGATGGAGCCGGAAGGTGGCCATAGGAACTCTATAATAGAAAAAGCAATGCTACCGAGCTTGGGCTCTTTAGAATCGTCTCAGTGAGCATTTGATGGATATCCAAAGAAAAGTACAGTCGGCTATAAAAGCTTTCCACTAAAATGTCATTTTTGACAGAAACTTAATTTATAGGCGAGTTTTACAATAAATCAAAGCAGAAAAAAATGAGTAGGAAAACTAATTTAAACGTCATTAAAATAAGTAAATTTATGATAGAGTATTATAAATGTGATTACATAAGTCCATCAAAAAAATAATTTCAAGGAAAATGGCATGAGTCATGGTAAATTAAATGGTATTTTACAAGAAAAAACTTAGTCCTTCCGCTTGCATGTCAACGGGATGGGAAATGCGGTCGAGTTGAGAATATGGACGACTTGACAATGTAGCTAAGTTGGGAATGTATCTACATTGGTAATATGGATGAGTTGGTAAAATGGACGAGTTGGAAATGTGGACGAGTTGGGAATATGGACGAGTTGGGAATGTGGATGAGTTGGTAAAATTGACAAGTTGGTAATATAGACGAGTTGGGAATATGGACGAGTTGTTAATATGGGCGAGTTGTCAATGTAGACGTGTTGGGAATATGGACGAGTTGGGAATGTGGATGAGTTGGCAAAATGAACAAGTTGAGAACACGGACGAGTGGGCAATGTGGACGAGTTGAGAATATGGACGAGTTGGGAATGTGGATGAGTTGGCAAAATGAACAAGTTGAGAACACGGACGAGTGGGCAATGTGGACGAGTTGAGAATATGGACGAGTTGGGAATGTGGATGAGTTGGCAAAATGAACAAGTTGGGAACACGGACGAGTGGGCAAGGTGGACGAGTTGAGAATATGGACGAGTTGGCAATGAAGACGACTTGGTAATACGGACGAGTTGGTGATATGGAAGATTTGGCAATAAAGACGAGCTGATAATAAGGACAAGTTGGTATTGTAGACGAGTTGGTAAAATTTACAAGTTGGGAACATGGACAAGGGGGCAATGTGGACGAGTTCGTATTATGGACAAGTTGGCAATGAAGACGAGTTGGTAATACGGACAAGTTGGTAATATGGACGAGTTGTCAATGTGGACGAGTTGGGAATGTGGATGAGTTGGCAAAATGAACAAGTTGGGAACACGGACGACTGGGCAATGAAGACGACTTGGTAATACGGACGAGTTGGAAATGTGGATGAATTAGCAAAATGAACAAGTTGGGAATATGGATGAGTTGGCAATAAAGACGAGCTGATAATAAGGACGAGTTTGTATTGTAGACGAGTTAGAAATGTGGATGAGTTGGCAATGTGGACGACTTGGAATTGTGGACGAGTTGGGCATAATATGGACAAGTTGGAAATGTGGACGAGTTGTATTTGTGGACGAGTTAGCAATATGGACGAGTTGGCATTGTTGATGGGTTGGAAATGAAGACGAGTTTGGTGTATGGACGAGTTGGTAATGTGGACGACTTGGCATTGTGGACGAGGTGGGAATATGGACGAGTTGGAAATGTGGACGAGTTGTATTTGTGGACGAGTTGGTATTGTGGACGAGCAAGTAATATGGACGCGTTGGCATTGTGGATGAGTTGGGAATATAAACGAGTTGGCAATGAAGACGAGTTGGTAATACGGACGAGTTGATAATATGGATGAGATTGGCAATAAAGACGAGTTAATAATAAGGACGAGTTGGTATTGTAGACGAGTTGGGTGTATGGTCGAGTTGGAGATTGGCAATAAAGACGAGTTAATAATAAGGACGAGTTGGTATTGTAGACGAGTTGGGTGTATGGTCGAGTTGGAAATGTGGACGAGTTAGCAATATGGATGAGTTGGCATTGTGGACGAGTTGGGAATATGGATGAGTTGGCAATAAAGACGAGTTGGTAATATGAACGATTTGGCAATGTAGATGAGTTAGGTGTATGGACGAGTGGGCAATGTGGACTATTTGGCATTGTGTACGAGTTGGGAATGTGGACGAGTTGGGAATATGGACGAGTTGGAAATGTGGACGAGTTGTATTTGTGGACGAGTTGGCATTGTGGACGAGTAAGCAATATGGACGCGTTGGAATTGTGGACGAGTAGGGAATATGGATGAGTTGCCAATGGAGACGAATTGGTAATATATAGACGAGTTGGCAATGGAGATGAGTTGGGTGTATGAACGAGTTGGCAATGTGGACGTGTTGGGTGTGTGGACAAGTTGGCATTGTGACCCAGATGGGAATATAGACGAGCTGACATTGTGGACGAGTTGGCAATGTGGAATAATTAACATGTTACCCTAACATGCGAAACTTGATAGGCTTCCGTTTTTACCGACAATGGTAAGGAACCCTAAAATTAGGTTTTTATTATAGACTTGAGAGTATAGATAGCATCTCTCTCAGTCTTCTGTCAGACACTATTTCAATGAGAGGAAAGACACGAAAGTTAGAATTTGGAATTCGGGTATTAGGCCACAAGCTCAACTTTTTGAAAAAAAAAATTTTTCTTATATTCTTTTTTCAAACATGTTTAGCTGTTTTATATATTGGATTTTTTTTATTACACATATTTGACACATTATTTTTTTTATTTTTTATGGTTGAGTATTGTTGGCAGTTATTTATTTAAATTAGTAAATAGGGTTTGATTAAGTATACCTAGCGTAAGAATTTCAAACACAATGTGTAATTGTTTTTAAATAAATGATTGATGATGATGACATGGCAGCACCCATATTAAGAAAATTTGCACGATCTATTGAATTTCATAAAAAAAACAAGCATTGATAATAGTGGTTTTTCGTGTAGGTATCTATAAACGTTTTTTGCTCTCTATTTCATACAATTGAGTTTATGTAACATTTTTTAGTATCAATATTTTGAAGTATTTACGATTATGAATGAATACATAAACAGTTACGCACTCCATGATCTCCTTTTTAAAACCTGCGTAGTGGGTGACCAAATCTGTCATTTCGATTCATGTGCTATTTCTGGAAATTGATAGAAATCGATCAAATCGATAAATTTATGTCCTGAAGAAAGAACAACAAATTAAAATTCTACCAATCTGATGTTCGGTCCTATGAAAATATGTCAATTATTTTTTTAAGGTCCCATAATGGGACTATTGTCATGAATTATATTTTTCCATAAAACGAATACCTAATATGCATTTTATTTGTGAAACAGATCAGCAGATCACATGTCATTAATGCATAAGTTATTTTTACAAAAGAGTTGAAAAAGTTGTCACGATGAAGCCAGCAGTTGGCTATCAGGCCTGGCTCTAGCCTGGCATGTTTTAACGTTTTTAAAACATCATTTTAACGTGTTTTTTTCAGTATTTATTCTTCGTTCCCCAAAAACTTCTTATCGATAAAGTAGTTATTTTCTGTAACACTACCGGATTTCCATATTCTAGCGGCGGTTCGACGCCGCAACGGGTCTCTAGTACTAGTAATACTCGTATACATGAAAATTATATATTTATTAATTGATAGTTTATTGAATAAATACATTTAATTAAATAAATTAATAAAATTATTGTTCTTTATTTTCAAATTCCCAACAATGTGGTCCATCTATTTAACAAAAAAATTAGCGGGTATCTTCAGAAATAGTTGACCGCTGTTTACAAACTACTTTTATGGTATCTAACGATATACGTTATCATTGCTATTGGGAGTGTTTATTGAAATTGTTACATGTTATTATGGATTCGCAAGATTCGGGACCAGAACCATGTTCATCAAAATGTTCGCCTCCGACAAAAAGAAGAAAAAAATCTATTAGTGAAACTGAAAAAGAGACGATCCATCGAGTTTACGTTTATATTTATAATGAGATGGTAGACAGATTGCAGGACGAACAAGATATCCCAGAGGACCTTCATGTCAATAAAACGAGTGTGTCATGAAAACATCCGAAATTCTTGGTATTTCGAGATTCAGTTTTTAAAGTTTTGAAGGAATACAAAAAACAAGAGAAGTTTACTTCGCCTCTGAAACCCAGTTCAAAATTAAAGTTCAAAGATAAGGTGGACGAATTTACTTTTGCGGCGATACGTCAAAAAGTGCATATGTTTTTTGAAAAAAAAACGAGGCCCCGACTGTTGCAAAGGTAAATTGTATTGCGACATTCAATTATTTCTGTTAAGTTTGTTGTATATGTAATATAGTCTGACAACCCAAGTCAAACAGTAGAATATTTAATATATTTAGACTCGGAAACCTTTTTATGCTTTAAAACTATCCACTACCTCGAAAATCAAACAAACCAAAATTTATACCTCTTATTTGAAACTAACTAATATACTTATTTTTGATTTAAACTAGTCTGTTATTTGTACTTTACAACTTGTCGATATATTGTTATCGACATATACTCTTCACTATTTTTATTTTGCTGTTCCTGGTATCATTTTACCTGTCAGTCATTTGTCAATTTAGTCCGTAGGTCTGTGGATTTTAGTTTAGGGTTCCGTAGTTGGCCATCCTTCACAATAGACGAAAATTACGAGAAAGATTTAAGCTCTATAAAAAGGTCGTAAACGCCAAAGTAACAGTAATTACTTATTACCTTCTGGGAGTTATCGATTATACGCGCCAGATTGAGCGAAATGTTTTAATACAGTATGGCACTTAACTTCGAAGTATAAGGACACCGCGCGGTACATACGTCGTTTTAAAGAAAATTATGATTTGTTGAAGAATAAGTACTTAATACAGAATGGGCTTGAGAAACCAGTGAATCACGTAAAAAATATAGGTTCAAGTCGTGGCGAGAACAGATAAACTATATGAACAAAACAGTGACATATGCACTATGAGCTGCAGAATGGCATGGCTTATTTTAAATGATTTCATTCAAATATAAGCCATGCAATTGTGCAGCCCATAGTACACAATTTGTTTCATACCTTTTCGAGGCAAATATTCGAGGCATTTCTGATGCTGTAACGCAACAAGTTCACGCGATCTCTCCTGTAACGAACTATATTTCTCCTGCATATTTCTCAGATTATTTTCCAACTCTTGAATCTGTGCTTCCAACGACTGTCTGCTTTGCATCTGTTTCAAATAGAATCCCTAAAGTAAAGTACAGTCGAGTTCATTTACATCTACACACTTACGAGAACAAAAATATCTGAACACGACCCTATTGTGAGGAGCATAAAGTCGTTTTAGATATTTTTGTTCTCGTAAGTGTGTAGATGTAAATGAACTCGACTGTACCTACTCATGAATTAATAATTCTGCTTGTTACGAAATTGTATACGATAATATATAAATATCAGAGAACCGCACACAAATCGATCTAGTCCCAAATTAAGCTCAAGGCTTGTATTATGGGTACTACGACGATATACATACTTATATAGATAAACTAGCTGTGCCCCGCGGTGTTACCCGCTCATCCCACGGGAACACTAAATTTATTCGGGATGAAAAGTATATCCTATGTCCTTTCCCGGGTCTCAAACTATCTCCATACCAAATTTCATCTAAGTCGGTTCAGCGGTTTAAGCGTGAAGAGGTACCTAACAGACAGACAGACAGACAGACACACTTTCGCATTTATAATTATAAAATATTAGTATGAATATATACTTAAATACATAGAACAACCATGACCCAAGCACACCTATTCGAGTGCATCACACAAATATTTGCCTTGGCCGGGATTCGAACACGGGACCGCCAGCTCAGTAGGCAGGTCTCTACAAACTGAGCCAACCGCGTCGTCAACAAAAAGAAGAAATAAAGAATTGGAATTAAGTCTATTTTCTTAGGTATCTAATGTTCTGTATTTTTTTTGAAAAGTTACCTGTTCGTTTACTGTCGACCTCAAGCATTCGATGTGGGACTTTAACTGGGCCTCCCGTGACTTAGCATCTTGCATTAGTATTGTAGCCTCGTCTTGTACTTCTTTGACCCTGTCCAAGCAACTTTTGGAAATATACAGTTAAATAACAATAAATGCAGAATGCAGAACTCGCAGCGAGCATAATTTTTGGGAATAATAATAATAAATAGGCATCGCACTTCTGATAGCTCGGTAAGAAGACTAGGTTTTCTAGAGTAGATACCTACATTTTGTTCTATAGGTATTGATCGAATAGCCACCTATAACTAGACAATGAATGAATTCGACAATTATAATAGTTAAATCGAAGAGTTTGTAATATTGTAAATAAAATTGGGCAAGTGCGAGCCCGACTCGCGCATGAAGGGTTCCGTACCTATACATATATATAATCTATAACAAGTTTGTTGTATGGGAGCCCCCCTTAAATATTTATTTTATTTTATTTTTAGTATTTGTTGTTATAGCGGCAATAGAAATACATCATCTGTGAAAATTTCAACTGTCTAGCTATCACCGTTGTTGAGATACAGCCTGGTGACAGACGGACGGACGGACAGCGAAGTCTCAGTACAATACGATTAAAATCAGTTAACGATTCGGATTGTATATCTATCTTGCTCGTACTTATGCGATTTTGATAAGAGCGTGCGAGAGAGGGGTAAAAGCCGAATCGTTAACTGATTTTAATCGTAATGTAATAGGGTCCCGTTTTTACCCTTTGGGTACGGAACCCTAAAAAATATATATATTTATAATTTTAGTAATTTAATGCTTGGGAATGTTAACCACGATAGCCACTAAGGCAGTTTGGAACGAAATAGATGAATGAGTATGAGTAGGTATATAAATATGTTTTAATTTTAATGTTAATATCGGCTCCATAGCTCTCTAAAGTCTTACCGTGCTGTCAGAAGTCCGATGCCTAGTAATAACCCATTGTGTATGAACTGGATGTAGACGTGAGTGTGTCGCTTTTAAGTTTTATTATCGTAGTAGAAAATAAACGCTAGTTTTATTCGTCCGGAACCTTAACACATTCACTGCCAGCAACGCGTATATGCGTTCGCCATCATACAAGTTTGTTCCTAGGCCACGCCACAAATATTCGAGTTCATCACACAAATATTTGCTCTTGCCTTGCTGGGATTCGAACCCATGCAGGACCGCCGGCTCCATAACCTTGAAATATTACACCTATTCTCTGGATGGCCAACATACCTCATCTCAAGTGCATCTCGCTGGCGAGATAAAACTTCGACAGTTACATCACCACTTTTAGATATCTGATTCCTCTTTGAATTCTCATGGCCTGGCGTACGACACTGGTGCTGTTAAATAAACATTTAGGCTAATAAGGTTAAGGGACATGAAGAAATCCAAGTCTGGTCTCATAAGTCCTGGTCAAACCGGTAGTTGATGAATAATAGAAATTCATACAGGAATTCCGTCTATAATATGAGAATGCACTGGGTTAGTAAAGAAATAAGTAGCTATTTATAATACGTATTATTTTAAAATACGTGATAATTTAATGACATCATTTCTGAACAGCGTCTTTAGAGAAAGCGATTTGTGGCTGCTAGTAGATCTGCAGAAGTGACGTTGAGCTTGTAGCTTGGATGCCATTTGTTAGAGTTTACCGAAATCTCAATGCTGCCACCACAGCTACAAGATTTTCGTTTACTTACCAATTGTTTGAGGTTGTCGAGTCGGCGTTGCGCCGCCTTGAGGTCCGTGCGAGTGGAGCTGAGTTGTCGCTCGAGCTCGTTGGTGCGAGTCCTCGTCGCCGCCGTTCGGTTCTCGGCAGCGGCCAACATCTCCCTCAGCGCAATGCGGGCGGAGCGCTCCTTATTCAACTCTTCTAAAGCTTTCTGCAACTACATTTAAGAAGGCTTTACAGCTAATATACAATTTGACGTTATCATTGCTAAGCGTAACGTCATGTCGTCAAGACGTGGAATGGAAACCTACAACGTTCCACTTGTAGAATTGTATTTTGGCATTGAACTATGTGAGTCGAATACAATATTTTCTGAAAAAAAAAATTCAGCGTTAATACGCTGAAAAATTAAGTTTAACACGTTCACTATCTGTGTCCCATATGTGGGGTCAGGGCAAGCCTCTATTACAGAGACATACGGTTCACATGTCAAACTGGAACAGTGAACGTGTGAAGAAAGATAGGTAAGTGATTTTATGTATGATGTAAAAGATATACCTAATTCTTAATGATATGAAACAGCAAAACATTAACAAAAAGAATAAAAACATTTACTTAAATAGGACAACATTATTCGTTACCTTGTGATTGTGGTCGTGAGTTTTCTCCATATTTACTGAATCACCAGGTTTGCTTTTTTTGTACATGGGAATCCGTTTTTGTAAAGACTCTATTTTTTTTACCATATTATCTCGATCAATCCATGGTATCCTACAAAACAAAAACAGATATAGCAGCCACGGCCGAGTATTTCAGGAAAGGATTAATTTAGTTTTAGGGAAAGATTAATTTGGTTTTAGGAAAGGCAGGAGTAATATGTGACTAAACCATTGAACAATTTAAAACTAAAAAATAATAGCATACTTAGCCATGTCTAAGGCATTCAGTATTTTAGATTCAAAAGTTTTAGCGGTCACCGATACTAATCTGCGTAACTTTTCAGTCTCTTCGTCAAACTCTGCGTTCATGGCTTGCCATTTCTGAATCTGAAATGATTTTTTGTTGGAGTATTATCCATTTCATACTTTGTGATATAAAGTGTCTTCTTTACTAAACTAACACAAAGTTTCAAAGGAGGTAGACAGAAGGCGTTGACTTGATGAGACTAGTAGTATATTTCAGTAATTTCATTGGTTCTGTATGTAAGTATCATGCGTTTGTGCTTATCAAGCATTAGTCACTTTCTAACAAGTATAAGGATGTGTTAATGACAGATGCTTTTCAGCACGGTCCCTGGTTTGTCCTAAAATCATTTGCCCTAACATCTTTATCCTAAACACTTTAAGCATAACGTTTATTTTCCTAAAAGTCAAAATCCATAACATAAAATTACCTAATATTCTTATGCGCTAATCTATTTTATCCTAATATTGGAAGACTTAATGGTTGCTTGACATACAACATGTAAGTCCTAAATATGAAAGTCTTATGTCCGTCTTAGTGCATAAATATGGGGGCAATGGTATTTGATACTTATGTCGTATAAAATTAGGATATGTAATTTTTAGGACGAAATTAAAAAAATAGTAGGTAATAGGACAAAATATATTAGGGCACATGCATTAGGGCAAATATGGTTAGGACAATCATTAGGACAAACGATATTAGGGAAAACAAAAGTAGGACAAATATAGTTTTAGGGATTCCAATATAGATCCGCTTCAGTATCTAGCTATCGCGTTTTAATAATAAACGCGAGTAGGTGTCAGGCCCGCTGCTTTGCTATGAGCAGAAAAAGGTACTTACGTTACTATTGCTCACGAAGAATTTTTTGTTTTTACGTATAAATTGTATCATTCCTTCGCGTCGCGAAATAAGCTCTTCACCCAGAGCCCGAACCTCCTCAGGGATCCCGCTAAGTTGAGTACTCAATTGCTGAAGTATCTTCGGTCCTGTTCAAAATAAGAAGCGAGTAATAATTTTAAATGTTATGGAAAATAAACCTTGAAACACTAAAAACGTTAATCCGATTTTCGTTTTGACAAAAACTATTCGACAAATATCATTTTAACTTTTTTTCATTTGTCCGAAAATTCATTTCGATATTTTACAATTAGGCAATAATGGTTTAGTTTTTTTAATCACTCTACTAATGACACGTTTCCCTAAATTTCATTTGTCCGTAATATCAGTTTTCCGATGTAAGGTTTCGGTTTATTAATTATTTGACTTTATGGGTAAGGACCAAAAAGTTGGACGTAAATTTAAGGCGTAAGTAGGTTGTGCGACAAAAATTAACGACACAATAATGAACCTCAAAACAGTACCTTAAGGTACATTATTCGATGGTTAATTTGTCGTCGTACAATGGAAAAATTGATACAAATTTTAATTAAAGGAGTTAAGGTAGTAAACTTTTTGGTCTTCACCCATATGACTTTGATTTCATTCGTCTCATGTAACTTTAAAAAATTATAAAGTCCACTTTATTATTTTTGTAAGAACTTAACCTAACCAAATCCACAACAGTTCCGCTCTGGCACTTCGCCGTTCCGCTGCTGCGGCGTGCTCACTTCGCTCGCTCGGCTCGCGCGCTGTTGTGGTCGCAGTTCTAACCTAACCCAGCCAGGTCGGATATTGCGCTTTGCCGGCTGCTGCCGTGGCACGCTAGCTTCGCTCGCTCGGCTTACGCGCTGTTGCCGCGGCCGCAGTTCATATGTGCTCGTAATGCCAAGTACCATTGAGTAAATGAAAAATAAGGTCTTAAACAAAAGACATCTCAATTCAGAGGGCAAGTGGATGGGGCGGGAAAAGGTAAACTGACAATTTGTCTAAATGTATGCAGTGCCAAAAGTATCATTGGAGAGATGAAAAATGGGCTACGAAACAAAATACGTAACAACTCATAGGGCAAGTGAATGTGACGGGAAAAGATTTTCAGACAAACGGTATGTTGGGAACGCCAGCAACCACGCCGACAGCGAAATTATGTAACGCCGTGACGTCACTTATGTATTAGGCTAAGTTAAAATAAGACTGATTAATATAATATATGTAACATGATCTCGTAATTATAAGTTAGACACATAAAAGCTGTCATAAGATCCTTATATACAATAAGAAAGGTACATAAAAGCTACCAACATGATCCTTATAATAATCAACGATCCTTATATACTTAATATACAAGCACATAAAAGATGCTATAGAACCCCAAGGTAAAATAATCCGATCCCACTGGTAAATTAGTTGTGCCTACGACCCATAAGGTACTGGTTAAATAAGGCGTCACGAAACCCTTATTAAACCACAGGTAAATGGGCCGAGGACGTAGCACCCCGCCGTGAAACACCCGAGGCGGCAAAAGAGCTTATGTAACTCGACCACGTGAACCGTTATGAAGCATAACGTAAAACGTAAATGTTTTATAATTCGGTTACATAAGGCCATCTACCGCCTCAAATACATAAGGGGGCAACGAACCCGCAGTATATAACGATAGACCCGAACCCCCTGTAATGAAAACACATAATCCGAACCCCTACCGTAAGCGAATGTAAATAAGAATCCGCAGGAACAATCTTGCAAGATTCTTATTTACAAAAGTTACTCACTATCCGTGAAGTACAACCGAACCCTGTTACCTGAACCCTAAGGTTCAGATAGAACCTAAGAGCCCTTATCGAGCCCCGTCGAACGGGATATGTATCAAAAGAATCGGACGATAAAGAGCCGAGATATGTAATTAATTAAGCAATTATGATAGACCAAAAAACGGCCGTTATTGTTCAGAGCCCAAAACTGTAGAGCCAATCAGAGCGAGGAGCAGGTTTTAGAACATTAGAAATTAAAACTTAACGCACTTGACCAAAAGGGGCGTTCCCGAGAGGAAAGGAACGCTCGCTCGCCTCTGATTGGTTCCAATAGGATTATTCCGCTTACAGGAGTTATGTCTGGCGAACCGAACCACAAATGTTATATAAGAAATCGAAACAAAATAAATGTATGCACTACCGAAGAACCAGTTTTATTATTCACATCAAGAACCTCCCTACCTCCAGTTATCAAGAGCTCCAGCCTGCACGTCGGTCCAAGCGATTCGTTGAGGTCCTGTCCGTCAGTCGAGCTCCGAATCCTTGGACGCGTCCATCGCTACGCCGTACCACATTCACGTCGCGTTTACGTCGGTCTACGTTGCGCTTACGCTGAATCTACGGCAGAACTACGTTGCGGTCTACGTCGCGCCCCGTGCATCACGCGTCCGTACCCCGCGTCCGAACTACGTCGCGGCCCGATCTACGTCGCGTTTACGTCCTTACGTTTGGACTAAGTCGCGGCCCGTTTACGTCACGAACCGAACCTGAACCTGAACCTGCAAGCTGAGCCGAACCGAACCCGAACCGAACAAGCTGTTACAGGAAGATCCGATCGAACATCATACAGTCCACTGCGAGCTGAGCCGAAGAAGCCGCCCTGTTGAGACCTGTACTCAACAGCGTTGGTCATTCGAGAGCCGGATTTTCGAGCCAGAACATCCGAACCACCATGGTGCAGACAAGGAAGCAGACGAGCGAAGCAACTTCGCACGACGACCCGCCGACCGAACCGACCCGAACCTCCGGCGAGACGTCTGCAGAGCTGCTGGGAGCACGTCCGCGAACCACAGAGACACGCGCCCCGGGCATGCAGCCCGAGAAAAGGACATCGCCAGAGTCACCGCCACAGTTGGACGACACGCTCCAATGGCGGGCAAAGCTGGACGAACACCTGCGCAGAACCAGTCTGAACCAAAAAGAACCCGAAGAACCCACAGCCGTCGGATACTCAACACCGACCGGCGAACATGTAGCGTCCCGTCTGACGCAAGCGCCGCGTACCGGCGATACACGCGAGCCCCGCGCGGCTATGACGTCACTCGCGTACGCGGCCTTCGACCCCGCGATCCGCGTACCGATCCCGCGACCCGCGACACCCGTACCGCGCGAACCCCGCACGTTCGATAGAGACCGCGCTCTCGAACAGGTGCGATTCCAAATTGACGAACGCCGCGCGCCGTCGATTACGTCGAGAACCAGCAGCACTACGGAGGCGCGGAAGAAAGAAGCGGAGCTAAAGGCAGCAGAGCGGCTTGCTGAAATCAAGCGGAAGCAGCTGCAACTAGAAGAGGAGCTAGTAAAGAAGAGGCTGGACACCGAACTGCATCGCATCGAAGCGGAGGGCTCACAGGCCGGCGGTTCGCAGTCCGGACGTCCGGCGGCAGAGACAGCGGAGGAATCAAAGCGGAGGATCGATGCGTGGCTTACACACCACGAGGTAAGTGACGCTGCTTACCGCGATGACCCGACTCCGAGGAGGCGTCGCACCGTCACGCCTGAACGAGCCGAACGCGAGACCCGAACCTCCCGAGAGCGATCCTCCAGCCGATCTCTGGCGATAGATCGGTTAGCCGACCATCTACAGACGATGGCCCGCCCTCCGCCGAGACAAGTGTACGAGTTGCCTGCGTACTCCGGACACCCTGCCGAGTGGTTGACATTCTACCACAGTTTTGCAGAATCAACAAAAAGGTACAAGTTCACGGAGTACGAGAACGTCGCCCGTCTACGAGCTGCGCTGAAAGGCGAGGCGCGAGAGTGCGTGCAGCACATGCTCGCGTCGACGTCGAACCCCGATCTCATTATTAGAGTCCTAAAGAAGAATTTCGGCAGAACCGACCTATTGGTCGACCGAGCTCTAGAGGAGCTTAAACGCCTGCCGTCGCTCGGACCGAGCGCCACCGACCTGAACACCTTCGCAATAAAGGTAATGAATATTGTGTCGACATTGGTCGATCTAGACCGTCGAAACTACGGCGGCAACCCGTTACTGATACGGGAGATAACCGACAGGTTAAGCCCGCATCTACGGTCGAGGTGGTGCTCCTTCGCAAAAGACAACGTAAAAGGCGGTGAGTGCGAAATAATATTATTAGCCGAGTTCCTGATGGACGAGAGTGACGCGGAGTTATTATACTCACACGCGAGAGCGCCGTCACGCAGACCCGCGCATAACGCGCCCACGCAACCGCAACCGCCCCGACGAACGACATACCCGAACCGGGGAGCAAGCGGAGCGATACAGCGAACACAACCGACACGAGCCCAGACATTCGCCACGGAACGAGTGGAAGCGTGCTATTGCTGCGGCAATAGTCACCGCACGAACGAGTGCCGCAAACTGCTAAGTATGCCGGTACGAGCAAGATGGGAATGGGCACGGGTAAATCACGTACCTATGCTTTAAATGCATGAACCAGAAGCATCGTCGTGATACGTGCACTGCAAAAGGCTGCAGTGTACCCGGCTGTCCACACTCACACCATATGATGCTACACGAACCGAACCGAACTACATCAAACGTGAGTACAGACAGCGCGGACTATAACGCCCGCCCGCCGCAGTCGCGCGCGCCCGCCCGCGCGAGCGCGCCCTACACTGCGCCGCCCAGCGAACCGAACACAGCGCCGGCACACCGCCGCGCAGAGCCCACACAAGAGCGAGAGACGATCGCTATGACATCACACAACGAATCAAACAAGGTGATGTTAAAAATCATGCCCGTAATTCTGCGCGGTCCCAAGAAGGAGGTGCTGTGTTACGGGATGGTCGACGAGGGATCGACAATTTCCATCGTCGATCAGGAGTTAGCGAGCGAAGTAGGTCTAGAGGGACCTCAAGCGCCGCTACTCATACAAGGCGTAGGAGCGCTATGCCTGAACCAGCCGAGCCAGCGAGTCGAAGCGACTGTACGAGGTACCGATGGAGGCCCGTCGTACAATATGCGACTCAGAACCGTGCCGCGCCTAGGCATTAGGGAGCAGACAATGCCGCGCGACAGTATAGTGCGCTTGCCGCACTTGGCCGATCTAGCCGAAGCGTGCTACACGAACGTAGTACCTAAAATTTTAATAGGAGCAGATCATTGGCATCTAACATTGCCGTTGGAAGCCCGAACGGGGAAAACAAGCGAGCCGCTAGCCGTACGTAGTCGCCTTGGATGGTGCATTTACGGCTCAGCACCGAGAACGGTAAGGGCCGGCGAAGTAGTCATGCATATGACGGAGCCGGACAAGGAGCTGAACGCGATGATGAGGCGATACTTCGACATCGACGCGTTAGGGGTAAAACTAATAGACAAAGCGAGCCCCCTAGACGAACGAGCAACAAAGCTGTTTAACGAAACGGTAAGACGCATCGACGGACCCCGGTACGAAGTAGGACAGCTGTGGAGGACCGACGAACCGAACCTGCCTCCCAGCTACAACATGGCGTACAAAAGGTTACGCAACTTAGAGCAGCGTATGGACCGGGATCCCGACTTCGCGCACGAGTATACAGCACAGGTAAATAACCTAATTGAAAAAGGTTATGCAGAGCCGCACTTAGGTGACCTAACAAGCCCTAAGGCATGGTTTTTACCGCACTTTGCGGTAAAAAACCCGAACAAGCCCGATCGCGTCCGTCTAGTCTTTGACGCACACGCGACATCGCTGGGAACCAGTTTGAACGACGAGCTGCTAGAAGGACCCGACTTACTACAGTCATTGATGGGAATACTGCTGCGCTTCAGAGAGGGTACGTACGCCGCTACGGCGGACATACAGGAGATGTTCCTGAGAATAAAGCTGAGACCCGAGGACCAAGTATCGCAGTTATTCCTGTGGCGGGGATCGGACCGCCAACAGCCGCCGAAGGTATACAAGACGACAAGCGTTTTGTTCGGAACGAAATCTTCGCCGTTTCTAGCACATAGTGTCCGCAACCGGAACGCGGAGGACAATGCGGACACTTATCCGGCAGCCGTGTATGATATCACAAAAAATACATACATGGATGACCTCGTGACCTCTTACGACAATGAAGACGCGGCGGCCGAGACCGCGGTGCAAATCATCGCGTCGCACGCCCACGCCGGCTTCAACTTGCGCGGCTGGACGTCGAACTCTAAAAAGATATTAGAGCGGATACCTGTAGCGCAGAGATCCGACGAACCAAAGAACCTGGGATCTAAAGAGCAGAAAGTATTAGGTATGTTTTGGAACGCCGAAACCGACGAATTAGGTTTCAACACGGCAATGGTTCGAGTCCCGGCCGACGTGCGGAACCTGAACCGAGGGCCAACAAAAAGGGAGGCCTTGAGCGCGGTAATGTCCGTCTTCGATCCATTGGGGCAAATAGCGCAATACACCGTTACCACAAAAATACAAATGCAGCGAATTTGTATTTTAAAACTAGGTTGGGACGAGCCATTGCCGGACGACGAGAAGGAGCTTTTTCTACAGTGGCTCGGTAACATTGAATATGTTACGGCGCTGCGGCTACCACGGCGATGCTTGTACACGGGGGGAGGTAAGAGACACCAATTACATATATTTGTAGATGCCTCCGAGCAAGCATACGCGGCCGCAGCCTACTGGAGAACCGAGGGAGGACCTCACGAACCGGTACGTGTGCAGTTGATCACGGCGAGGGCAAAGGTCACGCCCATTCGCCCGATATCGATACCGAGAGCCGAACTACAAGCAGCGCTTATAGGTGCGCGACTGGCGCAAACACTGCGAGAGGCGCATCGAGTAGCTGCCGAACAGATTGTGCTGTGGACAGACAGCCGAACAGTACTGCAATGGGTACGAGACAATGCACGCCGTTACAGTACGTTTGTGTCACATCGACTTGGCGAGATCGCCGAGTTAACAGAGATCGAGCAATGGAGGTGGGTCCCGACCCGCCTCAACCCGTCCGACGACGCGACCCGCGCGGACCCGCAGCGCATCGTAAGAAATACCGACCGCTGGTACACAGGCCCGGATTTCTTGCGACTGCCGGAGGCGCAATGGCCGCAAGAGCAGCGAGATACAACGGAGATACCACACGAAATAATCGAGGTATGTAACGTGGCACAGGTCGTTGACCCGCCACTACCGAAAATAGAGCGATTTTCGAACTTTGACCGACTGATCGGAGCTACAGCGCGAACTCTGCAGTTCATCGAACGATTAAAAAGAAAGGTGAGAGTCCCACTAGAGGTACGACACCTCAACTCAGCGGAGCACCTGTGGATGCAATGGGCGCAGAGGAGAGACTTCGCTGACGAACTACGGGCTCTCTTACGAGGGGAGCCGCTAGCCCGCAGTAGCAGGCTATACGAACTCGATCCGCAACTGCACGACGACGGATTAATGCGCATGCGGACGCGCATAAACGCAGCGCCGCCATCCGTCAACAAGCAGCCCGTCATACTAGACGGCCGCAACCCGTACGTGAGACTACTGATTTTGCGCGCTCATAAGCGAGCGCACCATGCATTTAACGAGACTGTTGTTAATGATCTCAGGCAGCAGTTTTGGATCTTGCACTTGCGACCATCGGTGCGGAGCGTGGCCCGGACATGCATGCATTGCGTGTTGCGGCGCGCGCGCCCGCGCAACCCGCCGCTGGGCGACTTGCCCGCGGCCCGTCTACAGCCGTTCACCCGCGCATTCCACTACTGCGCGGTGGACCTATTCGGCCCGCTAGCCGTCACTATCGGCAGGCGGACCGAGAAGCGATGGGTGGCACTATTTACGTGCCTCACTACCCGCGCCGTGCACCTCGAGGTGGTGCACACGCTGTCAACCGACAGCGCCGTGATGGCGCTGCGCCGGCTGGGAGCCAGGCACGGATGGCCCGCTGTCATGTACTCGGACAACGGGACGAACCTGAGAGGCTGCGACTCCGAGCTGCGAGCCGCCTACGTCGAATGGCTGCCCGCCCTGCAGGAGCACGGGCAGCTACACCGCATGGACTGGAGGTTCATCGCGCCGGGCGCGCCGCGCCAAGGCGGCGCCTGGGAGCGGATGGTGCGGACCGTCAAAACCGCGCTGTCCGCCACACTGAACACAAGATCGCCCAAGGAGGAGATTTTCAAGACGCTGCTCGCCGAGGTCGAGCACTGCGTGAACTCTCGACCTCTCACCCACGTGAGCGTCGAACCCGATGACCCCGAGGCGCTCACACCGAACCACTTCATACTGGGAGGACCGTCGGGGGTCCCTATCACTGGCCCCTGCGAAGAGAACGAGAGAAAAGCTTGGCGCGCCAGCCAAGCACTCGCCGACTCTTTCTGGCGAAGATGGCTACGCGAGTACATCCCATTACTCGCACCCCGGGGATCCTCAAACCCCCGGGAGACCGCCATAGCGGTCGGCGACTATGTCTTGATCGCCGACCCGAACCTGCCAAGAAACACATGGCCAAGAGGCATCGTCGAAGCAGTCTACCCGGGACCCGATGGCATCACACGCAACGTGGACGTCCGAACGAGAGGAGGCGTGTTCCGGAGGCCGACGACGAAGCTGGCTGTTCTGCCCGTCAACAGAAGGTCGCCGCCATGCAGCGACCGAGGGGAGGATGTTGGGAACGCCAGCAACCACGCCGACAGCGAAATTATGTAACGCCGTGACGTCACTTATGTATTAGGCTAAGTTAAAATAAGACTGATTAATATAATATATGTAACATGATCTCGTAATTATAAGTTAGACACATAAAAGCTGTCATAAGATCCTTATATACAATAAGAAAGGTACATAAAAGCTACCAACATGATCCTTATAATAATCAACGATCCTTATATACTTAATATACAAGCACATAAAAGATGCTATAGAACCCCAAGGTAAAATAATCCGATCCCACTGGTAAATTAGTTGTGCCTACGACCCATAAGGTACTGGTTAAATAAGGCGTCACGAAACCCTTATTAAACCACAGGTAAATGGGCCGAGGACGTAGCACCCCGCCGTGAAACACCCGAGGCGGCAAAAGAGCTTATGTAACTCGACCACGTGAACCGTTATGAAGCATAACGTAAAACGTAAATGTTTTATAATTCGGTTACATAAGGCCATCTACCGCCTCAAATACATAAGGGGGCAACGAACCCGCAGTATATAACGATAGACCCGAACCCCCTGTAATGAAAACACATAATCCGAACCCCTACCGTAAGCGAATGTAAATAAGAATCCGCAGGAACAATCTTGCAAGATTCTTATTTACAAAAGTTACTCACTATCCGTGAAGTACAACCGAACCCTGTTACCTGAACCCTAAGGTTCAGATAGAACCTAAGAGCCCTTATCGAGCCCCGTCGAACGGGATATGTATCAAAAGAATCGGACGATAAAGAGCCGAGATATGTAATTAATTAAGCAATTATGATAGACCAAAAAACGGCCGTTATTGTTCAGAGCCCAAAACTGTAGAGCCAATCAGAGCGAGGAGCAGGTTTTAGAACATTAGAAATTAAAACTTAACGCACTTGACCAAAAGGGGCGTTCCCGAGAGGAAAGGAACGCTCGCTCGCCTCTGATTGGTTCCAATAGGATTATTCCGCTTACAGGAGTTATGTCTGGCGAACCGAACCACAAATGTTATATAAGAAATCGAAACAAAATAAATGTATGCACTACCGAAGAACCAGTTTTATTATTCACATCAAGAACCTCCCTACCTCCAGTTATCAAGAGCTCCAGCCTGCACGTCGGTCCAAGCGATTCGTTGAGGTCCTGTCCGTCAGTCGAGCTCCGAATCCTTGGACGCGTCCATCGCTACGCCGTACCACATTCACGTCGCGTTTACGTCGGTCTACGTTGCGCTTACGCTGAATCTACGGCAGAACTACGTTGCGGTCTACGTCGCGCCCCGTGCATCACGCGTCCGTACCCCGCGTCCGAACTACGTCGCGGCCCGATCTACGTCGCGTTTACGTCCTTACGTTTGGACTACGTCGCGGCCCGTTTACGTCACGAACCGAACCTGAACCTGAACCTGCAAGCTGAACCGAACCGAACAAGAACCGAACAAGCTGTTACAGGAAGACCCGATCGAACATCATACAGTCCACTGCGAGCTGAGCCGAAGAAGCCGCCCTGTTGAGACCTGTACTCAACACGGTACTTGATACTTCTACTAATTGTGAAATGGTAAAAAGAAAAATGTACGAAACCTGTCATCGGACAAACGATAATTATTCGTATAGTTTTCGGACAAATGAAATTCGGTCAATGATTTTTAGTGTTTGATATCTCAACCCCGTTACCGTGCACAACGATGGTGCTGCTAACTATATGCACGTTCTCTATGGCGGCTGTTGACAGATGTTGATCTGTCTTGTTAAGTACTATTTCCACCGAACGGCCCGCAACGGATCGGAACGGAAATAATTTTATGGTCTTTAAACGATACTGAATCATATACGTACTGTTTTTAAGTCTACGGCGTTGTCGCCGCAACCGTACGTATTATTATCGATCCGATCCGATGCGGGCTGTTTTGTGGAAATATTGCTTTATGGGGCAAATATAATCCATCACGTGTCCAGGTGAAATAAATAATTAAATTATTATTTTAAAATGTCTGCACAATTTCTTATTTACGTCTGCTTTCTAATTGTTGGGTCTATGAATTAAAACAAAACATAATTCAAGCTGGTTATGTACCAAAGGACTCACGACCGACAGCGGGTTCGCTTCACTGTGGTCACCACAAGCGGGCTCGAATCCTCTGAACAAACATCACCTATAACTATAGAATACCGAGGACTCTTTTGACTTCTGACTTCTGCTAAACTATACATTACCGAGAACTCCTTTGACTTCAGACTTTTGTTCCGTAGGCTCGTTCTCCGGCAACAGAAGTAGCAGTTCGTGCACCGGCCAGCCCTTGACCGACAGCAGACGAGGCTCGCCGTCCGTGGTCCCGGCAGGCACGCCGAAACGATCCTCTAGGTCTCGCAGTTGCGCGTATAGTTCTATATACGTGTTCTATGCGAAAATAAAGCACTAAGACTTGGGCTGCTTGTCCACAGAAACGGAGCGGAGCGGAGATGTGTAAGATGGACCGACTACATTCCTCAGATTTAAATAAACTTCTTTTGGGCTTCACAAAAACTAAACCTGATTGGTTCATATTCTCCGCTCCACCTCTGTGGACAGGCAGCCTTAGTGACTAAGTCAACTGCAACATAAACATAAAAAAGTTCACGTTTCCAATCCTATCTCACGGAATTCCGTATCAGTTGATCCTGAAGGTACTGAACATTTAACATTTTTTCCGTTCAAAATATACAGTCAACATCACAAGTGATGGATCATTCAAGTACGAAGAAATATAATAGTGCGACAATTTGAATGTATCCAAGTTGGAGTGAAAAGGTAAACATTATCACTATGATCAGTCTAGTACCTACTTTGAGTACTTATTAAAAAGCAGTCTTACCTGTTGTTCAATAAATTGCTTATGAAATTTAAGAAACTCAAGCCGTTTGTTTTCTATGTCATCTTTGTTATTTTTGGTTTTCTTAGACAAAGTCGACTTATATCCTGGAACCGTAAGAATTATAATAAGTAAGAAGATATTTATCCTTGTAAAACTTTTAATTCCGATAATACAATAAGTGAATTGAATACGAGACTAAGGAGCTAACCTAATTTTTTGATGTTCTTTTCCGTTCCCATGATTGCCGGGCATGATTTTTTTTCTTGCGAGCCCACACTCGATTTATCTGTTTCACTCTGAAACTATGTAATAAAGCCAGATAATAAGACTATTGACATTAGTATTAGAATTAGACATGGTAATCTACGTAGTTTTACCCGTATGTTATGAGGCAAAGCCACGCTCTAACAGTTCTAAACTACATATTTATATAACCCTAATTTTTTTTTGTTTTATAATTTTTACGCAAAGGATTATATGAAATCTAGACTAATGAAAACACGTTTACAAAGCCAAAAAACGTCCACTACTGGACAAAGGCTTCCTGCGATATTGACAAGATAGTCGGTCCAGCATCCAGCATGTCGAAAGCCCACCCAGCGGGGTCTTTCCTTTCTGCCCAAAGGCCAATCCACAAAAATATACAGTAGGTAAGTGTGCCTCGACGACATGATACGTTCCCAAGGAGGAGGAGGATATGAGCTAGAGTCGAGCGAGGTAAGCGGCTTTTTTTATGGGAATGAAAATTTCTTACGCATACCCTGGCTTGGGGAGGTCGTTCGGTGTTATGTGGGATTCTCAAATCCCGATTTCTTTCTTCTTGAGGGAGGAGCCTACCCGTTAAAAAGACTCCGGCATTTTCCGCACCTACTGTTAATAGAACGTCTTGGGAGCGCGAACCGCGAGCATTACCTACACCACAACGACCCCCGCCGATTGACAATCTGGCTCTACCCTGATCAACTGCTAGGGTCAACTCTGTGTGGAATTTCATAATTTACAAACTCTGTACTTCACAACATTCATAGTTGCTAGTCTGACCTTGTCGAAGGCAAACCGATTAGAGTTGGCTAAATATTTAGGTATATCTGTTCTTGGAAATTTACTGATAGGGACGTATCGAGACCTTGGTCAAACCTTATCGCAGCTAAAATATGGCCTTGCCATTACACCTCTACATAATCGCAAGGTTTTTTTATAGCCTTAAGAAGTACATAATGATAAACTTTTTGTCGTTCTCGCATGTATGCAACACATCAACTTAAATTTAGTTTATACTTAATACTTGTTTACTCTTTAAAAATGCTGCTGCAATTATAATGTATGAAAACCTAATGATGATGTAGAAGTAGAAGACGGCGTTCGTCATATTATATTCTAATTTAATTTGTAACATTTCAATACTCAAAATATCGATAACAAACGCAAATTCTCCAATTTGTGTTTGTTATCGACTGATTCTGCGTGCAAACGCCACCGTCGGACATAAATAAAAAAAATACCTAATGGTGCAGACATTAATCTGCATCTGCATCTATTGAGATGATGTAATCTACTAATTTAATAAATGGTGAATTGATGATAGAGTCAGTATAGGTACGTACAGATCGTAGACTAGATTTAGGACTTGTCGAGACAATGGAACGGGTTTTTCTTTTCACGGACCGCATACTCAAGCTCGACGGGCTGTTTGAAACTTATTCCATTATCGCATTACATGAAAACCAAAAGGGAAAATAAGCAACTAAATAGTTTCGACACCAAGATAAAAGACTATACGGAACAAAATTAACTACCTTGTCGAACTAAAAAAATCTTGTATTTAAGTAAAACGCCACCAGACATCGTGTGCTTAGTGGTGTTTTACTTATTTGTCGTTCAGCATAATTAGGAAACGTACGTTTATTTATACATGAAATATTAATGAATTTTAATTTGAAAGGCCCATTATTTATCCATACTAATCCATACTATCCATACTAATATTATAAATGCGAAAGTGTGTCAGCTAGTGTAATATAAATATGACATCGGTCATATTATGTCCCTAACGTTTATACCAGGTCAGGTGGGTCCTGTAACAGGAGCAATAAATTAAACATAGATTCTACCCCTCAAACTGAACAACATTTATTAAACAACTTAAAAAAAAACGCATTTATAATGTAAACCTGTAAAATAAAGTTTATTCACAGAAGCAATGTATTGCGAAACATTTGATATTTAGTACACTATGTCAATGTTGGACGGCATACATTGAAAATGCTATTTACTTTGTTTGAAATAATGAGCATAATGAAAACAGTATTTATTTTTAAGTTTCTGAACAGATGTTGTTCAGTTTGACGAGTAAAAAAACGATGTTTTAATTTTTTGCTCCTGTTACAGGACCCACCTGGTCATAAATCCGGGAAGTAAAATTTACAATGTCATCATTAGTGACCATATATGCCTTGATCACACGTACCGAGTAAACGGGCGAGACAGTGCTCTGTCTCGCCCGTTTGTCTTGTGTGTGACAGGGAACCTATCCAATAAAGCGCCTAAGCAATAACTTGCGCTTCAAACCCTAGGTTGTAGTGTAGGTGTATGCGGCACCAACAATCAAAAGTTAATTATGAAAGAAAAAATATTATGTGATCCAATGCAATGCAAGCAGGACTCGAACCCTGATCATAATTAACCTAATCACATGTAACCATTAACCAACAATCAAGTTGAAAAAAAAACATGACTAGACAAGGGGTCTACGGTCTACTCTACTCCTCGTAACCGTGAAATTAAAAACAAACGAGAAAAAACAAGACTAGACAAGGGGTCTACGGTCTACTCTACTCCTCGTAACCGTGAAATTAAAAACAAACGAGACTTCGAAACTCGAGGTGTTTATCAATGTGTTTCTCTATTCTATTGTCTACTAGACTAGTACAACGAGAGGAACGCCAAGAAAATAGCCTCTCGATATCTCAAATCCATACGTATCGAAAGAAAACCAGAATTACCAGGTTGAACGCGCCCATCTGCCCTGTAACATATGGTCGTCATATTGCAATGATCTGTTTATTCTATGCCACGATGTATTTAAACAACACATTACTAGTTAAATTTGCATATTTATAATTCTGACAAAAAATGTTGTGAATTTTCAATAAGTGTCACCCAGATGTCATCGGTCCAGAATAGTTTTTATTCTTCTCCTAGATATTCTTAAAGTTTGTATAATTTAGTAAATAAATTAGTAGTTAGTTGCACTTCAAATCATACAGGATGAATTCTAAGCCGTGAATCGTCATTAAGACTTAAGTCCGTCCGACTGCTTAGCAATTAAATAGAGTATAACCTTGTACTATTATCTATTCTGTGGTATAACTTAAAAAGCAATTATTAAAAAGAGAGAGAACAAACACATTGATTTGGTTTTTTTGCCGTTTGAAATGTATTTTCTTATTTTATCCTAACTGTTGGCGACTGGCTGAGATGCCACCTCTTTTTATATATATTTTACATGTCAGTTTTTAAATTATTATGACTTATATTTTGTCAGTTGTGTGTGTGTCAGTTTGCCTTGTAAATAGTTGTTGTTGCGAACGCAACTCTTATATACAACTAAATACTGCATTAAGCAGTAGCAAAACGCTCACTGGAGCGCGGCTACTATGCGGGGAGCTTGTTTAAATGGACCAATGACATTGGACCACATATGACTTTTACCCCTACCAAGACGACACTAACCACTTAGTATTAAGACAATTATAGGGATGACTCGCTCTTCAGACACCTTAGTCTAACCACCCATCTTTGTTTGCGACCACGGCACTACTCTATGTAACTAGTCACCTATAAAATAATTATATAGTCCTATCATATCGAAGCGTTTAATTCAGTAGTCGTTGAGACCTACCACCAACTTGGCTTCGGCGGCTACATAATGGTCCTTCTCCCCACAAAGAAAGAGTAGACTTGGCCGTCTTCAAGATCGTCGCAGAGGTGGCCTTTGGAAATTTTAAACAGCCGGCGTCATCGCTGTCTTCAGTTTTTCGGCATAAGAAGAACAACCAGCAGACGTCGGAGCAAGGATTCCCAGCGTTCACCGGCATTAGGAGGACGTTCGTCGGATATCCAATATCATCAAAATCGCAACATCATCGCATCGCCTGAGGAATGTAGCAATAGACTGAGTGAGTCCGTTCCATTACCTTTCTTTCTGCTTATTTCCGCTTTTCCTCGAAATTAAAAATAGCGCTATACGTATCAGGCATCATAAATCATCATCTTAATATTACATAATTTTTATCAAAATTATTAATTGCAATTCATATTGAAACACTATTCATCAAATATCGTACCTAAACTAACTAAACATTGAATCATAATTAATTGCTTTCATAATAAGAAGCCATCTCCGTTCAATATCGTAAACTTACATAAAATCATCTTAGATAAGAGCATCCCACACATCTGGTTACCTACGCCAGTTTTTATTACATTTTTTCGATCGCTCATTAGCCCGTTATCGCTCGCATTTTCCTTCGTGTATCGGCTACCGGTCATAGTGTCATAGTTAACCTCAGTTGCATTCTATCAATATGGCCGATGCACATTTAAAAGAATTAGTGAGGAAACGTGGCAGTCTAAAAGCGAAGTTAACGCAATTCAATAATTACATCAGTCTTATAAAATCATGTGAAAAATTAAGTGAGTTACAAATCACAGAATCGCAGTGTCGTTTAGAAAAAATCGAATCAGTTTATCCCGAATATGACGCTTTGCAGATGGACATCGAAATGTTATCGGAGAAACCTGATGAAGCGTATGCGGAGCGCGAGCAGTTTGAAAGCCAGTTCTTTACCTTGGTGTCGACTGTTCGTAATCTGCTGAGTCCAACATTGCAGTCCAGCTGCGCTCGTGGCGGGTCGGGCTGCGGCACCGGACATGACTCGTGTGCTGGAAGTCGCCACGACTTCGTTCGTCTTCCAAAAATTGAACTGGGACACTTCCATGGGGACTACCAGGACTGGCTCGGTTTTAGAGATACGTATATTTCACTCATACATAACAATCCTTCTATTAGCGACATTAGCAAATTCCATTATCTTCGTGCCTCATTAAAAGGCAGCGCCGCCCTTGTCATTCAAAGTCTGGATTTCAGTTCTGATAATTATCATAAAGCGTGGCAGTTGGTGTCCGAGCGATTTGATAACCAAAGAATGTTGGTTACCAACCACATTCAGGCATTGTTTGGCCTTGAACCAATGCAACATGAATCAAGCGGTTTGTTACGTAACATGGTGGACGTAACTAATAAAAATTTGCGTGCGCTGTCTACACTTGGTGAACCGACTGACCACTGGGACACTTTAATCATACATATTATGTCAAAAAAGTTAGATTCCTTAACTAACAGACAGTGGGAAGAACATAAAAACCTTTTAACAGGTTCACCTACATTACAACAATACGTTAAATTTTTAAACAGTAGGGCAGACTTATTAGAATCTTTACATAATAATGACTCACATGCATCGAACTCATACACGAAACAAAAACATCAATCGCATATTCAACATCAAAATGAAACACAAAAATCTAAATCTTATCTTACAACTAATAATAATAAAATGTTAATATGCCCACTATGTAAACAAAGTCACTTCTTATTTAACTGCCAAGCATTTCGTGAGTTAGATGTGGACTCACGAATAAATAACGTCAATGGTTATTCTGTGTGCAAGAATTGCTTACGTCCTGGACACAGTGAAAAACAGTGCGCACTCTCGCACTGTAAATATTGTAAACAAAAACATAATACTCTTTTACACAAACATATAGATAAAGCATTATCTAATAATGAAGTTCCAATTCCGGAGGTCCATTTTAGCGGCAACATATTGGCAAACGAGTTAACCCCTGCTAAGTCGTCAGTTTTACTGTCCACAGCATTGGTGCAAGTGCGCGGCGTGAACGGAACACTTCGTCATGCCCGTCTTTTGTTGGATAGCGGGAGTACTTCAAACTTCGTGACACGAGACCTGTGTGGACATTTGGGGCTAGCGACGCGGAGTGGGGGAATTTCGATCACAGGTATTAATAATCAACATTCGCATTGTTCAGAGTCCTGTGACGTCACGATTTTATCACCCCATAGCGACTATAGCACGACCGTAAACTGCTTCGTTATACCCGAAATATGTCAATCGTTGCCGTCTTCTCGTATTGATTTAACGCATTCACCTATACCTGCCGGCATCATTTTGGCAGACCCATCGTTTAGTGAACCTTCTGCCATTGACATTCTTGTTGGCGCGGAAGTGTTTTGGGACGTCTTAGGTTCCTCATTCATTCAATTAAGTAAACATAAAATACGATTACAAGAATCTAAGATAGGTTGGCTTGTAAACGGAACCATGCCCATAAATAATAAACAAACAAGAAAGCCGTCATTTTGTTCATTTCTCATTCACAAGGCGGAAACTCGCCTTACGCGGTCATGGGAACAAGACTCAGTGTCTTCTACGCACAGTACGCCTCATGAACCCTGCGATAAGAATCTCATAAAAATCAATTGTCGCGACCAGGTTGGCTACTTCATACCTTTCAAGTCACCTGACATGCCTGGTGACTAACGTAACATAGCCAACAAGCGACGTCTTTTATCTCGATAAGTAGATTAAGAAATAATTATAGTATGCATTTTAAACGGAAGCGAAACCAAGCAGTATACGTTTTCGTCTTATACTTAAGTACAGCTTCTCCTCAGCTCGGGTTTTGTGGAGACTTGCTGAGTGCAAGACTCTGGACAAAGATCACGATTGTGAGAGTTGATTATGATTATGCCTTTGATTGTATTTCGTGATTACTGTCGGTCAGGCTGGCAGGGTCATCTCACCTTCCTAAACAAGTGGTTCGTAGAAATAAGAGATAAAAATGATCGCAGACAGACGTTGAACTATGTACTGAACCGACTCTTTAAGTTTAACTAAACAGGTCTTATACATACGTCACGAGGTATGAAGCGCAACCATCATCCAACCACGACATAGTGGTATGGAGCATAATATAATTCAACCTATGGACTTAATTATACTTTCGTTAATTCTGCCAACATTGTGTTTTATAAAATACAAACATAACTGTATCTATATACAAACGATGATTATATATTTAAACCTTTCCTAATTATACTGACATACATATTTATAAACAATTAAAATATATGCAGGATTATAATATAAAATGCATGAAATTATTAACGTAAATAAAAACATCGTATACAAACTATTAGCGACATTGCTAAACCTTGCATATATCAGGAAATGATTCCTTTTGATAACGGCATGTTGTTGTCAAGCATCCTTTATGGCTACAAACAGTCCTATTCTCATTAACCTTTCATCCGAAATGATATCTTATTGGTAGCGGCATGTTGTTACCACTGTCTTATTATTAACTTAATAAATTTTCGTGATGAAATCACATGCACGTCGTCAGGTTGATATGTAGTTTATTTTATGTTAAACAATCATAAATTTTAACAAATATTATTGAAAATATACATACATAATAATACATACGATACGCATCATACATATACTTATAGCCTTATGTTTTACAAACTTCACCCCAACTATATGTATCTTAAGCGTTCGGCACTCGTACCATGTTTTTGTCAACAAATGCATTCGCCGCGTTAGGTTCAAGGTTAAATCTTATCATGACAGGGCGACCTACTTTTTGATGTAGTACCTAACCTTACCTTCTAGACCTAGTTAATATTTCGCCGTGCCAGTGCGGATAGTTAATCTTGGGAGAAAGAGTAGCGAATCATAATGTCATATATTTTAATCTTTTTATATTTTCTTTTCAGTCTGAAATGTTTTTTGCTGCTCTGAGTCACCTTTAGCACGTCGCGGGAAGCCTCATAATCGGTATTTCTAACGGCACTGCATCAAAAATGCAGTTACCATCTTCTTTTAAAATTAACATAAGTAATATTTTAATCAAGGTCAGAAAAATACGCCATATCATTAGGTATTTTAATTTTGTAGCCAATTAACTTGATCATGTGCCTGATATAGATAGTAGGTATTCTTAATTTAGAATCCTTTTGATAACTTTATCCAAGTACTTATCCTTCCGATATCACTTTCACTTTAACCCTCTCACTTCCTTATTGGACGCTCGCTTCGCTAGTCTTACGTCAAGCATATACTTAACTGAAGCCCACATCAAGCGTTGACTCGGAGAGGATTAGAAGAGACAAAACTAGACCATATCGGAAGGAACTTTTCTCATGAGTATACTATCCTCCTGCAGAAAATAAGAGGCGACTTCACCAGGCCAGCTACACGTCGGGCTCCAAAGAAGAACGCCAGTTTTGACCTCTTCTGCGGCTTCTGCGCAAGCGTCACGGCACCGTAGCGGCGGCGGCTGCACCCGGGCGTGGAACGTCAGCAGCATCGCGTCATCCGCATCCCGAATGGCCTTATGCCTGCTTCTTTTACCTTTTTACCTTTCTGTTGAGTATACTCAACGCCGGGGAGTATGTTGCGAACGCAACTCTTATATACAACTAAATACTGCATTAAGCAGTAGCAAAACGCTCACTGGAGCGCGGCTACTATGCGGGGAGCTTGTTTAAATGGACCAATGACATTGGACCACATATGACTTTTACCCCTACCAAGACGACACTAACCACTTAGTATTAAGACAATTATAGGGATGACTCGCTCTTCAGACACCTTAGTCTAACCACCATCTTTGTTTGCGACCACGGCACTACTCTATGTAACTAGTCACCTATAAAATAATTATATAGTCCTATCATATCGAAGCGTTTAATTCAGTAGTCGTTGAGACCTACCACCAACTTGGCTTCGGCGGCTACAGTTGTTTTGCTATCCTTTTAAGTAATTAAATTTATTATATCTTAACTACAGTGTTTCTATCATTCTCGCCAATAATAACATCATACAGTCCATTGCTCATCAACACTAACTAATTGTCACATGAAACAGTGTATGTATTTCTTCTCATAATTGTGTCGTCCTGAAACAGTGTGGCGCAGGAATGAGCTGACTTTCAAACAATGGGCTCTGTTCCTCGGCGTCAGTGGTAATAGGTACTTACTTGGGCGAATCTCCTAGCGTATGGGAACCGCGCGGTTTTATCCTCATTCTGCTGGGCTTATGACTATTACCTTGTTATTAACAAAATAGAAGAATAAGACTCTTTAACTGCCATCAAACTAGAATAAAAGGTGATCATAGGTGATTTTTATACCTCCGCAATCTACCCTTACCATGGGTTAACGTGACCGTACTCGCTAGCGACTGCGTAAACTATTTGAATGGAGAATAGTACAGCGCCCCTAGCGGTTACTTTGTAGAACTACAATTCTCCATACAAATCACTTACGCAGGCGCTAGCGAAAAGTTACTGTAAGAAAAACTCATGGTAAGAAGTCATTGTAAACTCATTTATTAAGGGTGCAGTGTCTTTCGGAGTCATAAGAAAATCAAACATGACTTTAACATCTGACTCAACATTTGTTGAGATAACAATAAAAGATAACAACGCTAAATACAATGAAATATTAGCTCACTTGTGCAGATTTTTCTCCACTCTGTTCCAATTCTCGCAACCCAGCATTGCGTTAATGGAAATTCGCCTAAACGTTCAATAGCAAAATCATACCCCAAAAATAATCACAAGCTTACACATGTACACTGTGTATTTATTTCAATGACATGATAATTGTAAATAGACTATAGAAAATTAGGTCACGACTGATAATACTACCTATCTCGTAAATACCCTAATCAAAACATTTGTTAGTCCTCGACGGGGGCACTTCTATGTACTAACATTACTGTTGATAAAGAGGAATTAAATGATTACATGCTGTCAACGCTGTTATCACTGTAGTACTCCTACCGAACAGGATATTTGTCTACTCTATTAGTTAAAAGATTGCTATTATCACCTTAACATTTAGGTATTTATTAGAAACATATATAAGATCCTTGTGTTGTGTTGAATTATTCATTGGAATAAAAAAACACCATGCCTTATTTTCTCATGCACGCACTAAGTAGGTTAAGTTCTATTGCATATTTTAACAGAGAGATGAAATTTTTACTTATCTAAGGAAATTTCTCCTAAGCGAGCTGATTTTGTGAAAGGAAATGGAACTAGTAAGCAGGTCCTAAACGTGCACAAAATCAATGAAAAGGCCAGGAAGTTCATCAAACCGACCTATATTTGCTTTGTTGACTTGTCAAGCACATTCGACTCAGTGACGTCATGACGTGGCTAGTACGTTTGAAGGACTCTGAAGTACCTGAGAACAATATACATGTACCATAAGCCATAACTGACATGTATAAAACAGTTGTTGAAATTTTGTTATAAATTTCAGCTAGACACGTTCCTGAGAAAAATGCGGTACAGGAGGTCCCCACGGACGACTCCGACCGCATTCTCAGACAGCCAAGTACAGTCGAAAGACTCCCGAGTCTTATAATATAAGCTAATCAAAAAAAACCAGAGAAAAGTCTTTAATAGTAGTCTTTTGAGTATAAACCCGTTTTTTTTTTTTTTTTTTTTAATGTCATAGGGGGCAAACGAGCAAACGTATCGCCTGATGGAAAGCGATTACCGTCGCCCATAAACACCTGCAACACCAGAGGAGTCACAAGTGCTTGCCTACCCGGAGGACGAAGATAGAATGCCTCTATGCTAGTAATTTCACCGGCTATCTTACCCCCACACCGGAACACAACAACGGTCATAACGTAAACTTGACGAACAAATTTTCTCACCAATATTAGCGGGGGGGAGGTAAACACATGCAGCACACCGACCAAAAGATGAATAACTCAACAAACACAAATTTTGCAGTTGCGATAAACGCACACTACAGAAAAAAATTACACGCACACAGACACAGTTTTCACGTATAGCCCAACAGGGTCTTTTTCAGCCCCCGCCATATTGCGGATTTTTAGTGGTATGAAAGTCAGTGATGATGTAAGCAAAGAGAAACAGGACAAAATGTTCCGCAAATTTCAAGTATTTTTTGTATAATAAAGCCAAAACTATACACAGCGATGAAAATCAAGTTTTTTTTTAAGTATTTAAATAAATAAATAAATATTAAGGGACTATCTTACAGAAATCAAGGAAAGAAGAACGAGGAATAGAGCAGCATTCCGGTTAACAATGTTTTGAATTTGGTTGATGACAAATAGCTACTGACGTTTAGTAATGAAAGTATATGACGTATGCACATTATTACTGCGACGTTATGATACCGGATTGATGTTGATATTCAACTACTAAGTTAAACCAAACATATGTACAACTTGATATTTCATAATTATAGTAATTGTAGAAACCCCAAGGCATCAAGCTTACTTCTATTACCGGCTGTACATTTTGCGCGAATGTCAATTGCTCATTTAAGACGAGTTAAACGAGCCTAAAATATGCTACTTATTGCACATCTCAAATACCTACACAGCAGGAATGCAAATAATGAGTTTTATAAATTTAGGAAACATGTAATGTCAATTTTTTTAAATGTGGGTACACACCACAATTTTTATGTTTTTCTTTGTATTCAATGGTTTATTGAGAGTTGTTTAATAGAATGACGTAACGATGTGATAGCTAGAGCAACTAAACTACGCTAGAAACGCAGGGTCACACGTTCGAGTCTTGCTTACGTTGCAGTAGATTAAGTTAGGGTGCATTTTCATTTAACCTCTATGTCGATATATATATATAAAATAGAGTTACAGTAAAATTATGACAGGCAGAAGCAAACAACACGCGGTCTTATCGCTAACTAGCGATCTGTTCCAGATATTTTTAAGTAACGGAATGATTGAAGCAATCATATACCCGTAATTTAATCATTAGATTTTATTGAATCATGGTTACTATGCTGAACTACGGCAAATAAAATTACACAGCCCTTTTGGTTTTCATCTTTTCATGATGATTACATTCACCAAACCAAATTATTCTAAATCATTTTCATAATATGTGCCTGCGGTTGTTTCTATATACATTAAACATTACAGGCGTTTTATATGAAGTTATGGTAATTAGACATGGGTTAGAATTATAGAGAATGACCAATTTTCTATGCTATGAGAATTTTAGAAGCAATTTTCCAACAAACATGAATTTTATCTATATAGTATAGTATGTGTATGAGCATGTTTTCGTTTGTGGCCGATTGTTTTAGCAGACACGTAAGACGATAGATCGATCGATTTTCACATCCTTGTTATTGCAGCAATAGTTAGACTAACGTATATTCCGCTTGATACAAATTCCATCGTAACAGTGACTCGTCGTGAAACCGATTAACCCTTAATGTTGATGATATTCCGAATCAACTCCGTATGAAGTGTTTCCAGAAATTACGTAAAACGTATTCTCGACGAGAACGTTGATAAGCATGCAAAACTCTTCACAAAGTTGGAATAGTAGAGTTATTAGTCCGCTGTTTTCATACATAATTGTGCGCATCGGGTTACAAGCATGAAATTTCGACCACGGGTAGAGTGTTCCGCGGTGATTATTTTCAGATGTGGAGGGAAGTCAGATTCGTCCTCTGTGAGGTGGGAGAGCGGAGTGAGTAGGACGAAGTGTACCTCTTTTCTTTCTTTATTGCTGGTCAGTTAGGTCTACCAGGACTTGTCTGGTATCGTTTCCGTATAAAACAGATATCAGCAATTCATTTTTTACGTTATTTTTGTATAGTTCTTACTTTTGTATAAAAATATGGGAGTATGGCCTAAAAGGTTAAAATCACAACAAGTTTTTTTATTCAGTGAGGTAAATTAGTTAAATTATGTTAACATTTTCAAAATATTATTATTATTTTAGAAAGCTTATTTAATCTTATTTCTAAAAATATATGCAAGTTGGGCACTTCTCATACAAACAGTAGCTCAAAATATATGTTTACGTCGGCGTAACCAACGTAAATCTCCAAACAGAATGCGTTTTGCGACGTTGCGCTTCATGAAATACATCAAATTATGATTATTAACATGTTTTTACATGTAATATTTACCATATACGTCCTAGAAAAACAAATTAACGTAATTAAACAAAATATTTTTTTGCTAATGTATCACGAGCACACGGGCTAATCTCGACATCAACAATTTATTTAAGTTACTGTTTGTATGAAAAGTGCCCAACATATAGTCTAGCTTAAATTTTCTATTTTATAATATTTTTGATACTTGTAAATATTCAGGAAATATAACTAATTTATCCCCCTGAATAAAAAAAAACTTGTTGTGATTTTTACCATTTCGAAAATACACGCATATTTTTATATAGTACTATGAATAAATAACATAAAAAATGAATCGCTGATATCTGTTTTACACGAGAACGATACCACACAAGCCCTAGTAGCGTTAACTGATCAGTAATAATAAAAGAAAAAGAGACTCCTTTGCTCTATTCATCCCGCTTTCCCGCCGCACAAGGGACGAATCTGACTTCCCTCCACATCTGAAAATAATCACAGCAAAATGCTCTATCTGTGGTAGAAATTTTGTGGTTGTATCCCGATGTACACAATTTCGAGACTTAGCAAAATGTACTAGAGGACGCAGGCTAAACTTAACATCAATATTTTTTTCAAGTTACTTTTTGTATGAGATGTGCCTAATATGTATACATTTTTAAAAAGAAGATTAAATTTGCTATTTAGTAATATTTTTTTAAATTGTAAATATTCAGGATATATAACTAATTTATCGTTCTGAATAAAAAAAACTTGTTGTGATTTTTACCTTTTACGCCAATAAACCCATTTTTTTTATCTACTACTAGTCAAAGGATCTGCGATTCACAGTTAACTATATTTTTATTACCTAAAGTAGAACGCTATTTCAACAAAATAACATTACGTTTACAATAACTTACTCTGAAGAAATAGTTTCGTTTCGCTCCGCCGTAGCGAATGGCACTGCAATACCAAGTTAGTTTATTGGTTACGGTTGACAATCAAATTACTGAAAATATGTATCCTATACATCTCTATATTTATTTTTTGGTCGTTTGAGACACAGATTTTATTCTATAGTAATACTGAATGATCGACCGATGAAACCCAATTTGCTTGTTACAATTACATTTCATGACGTTGAGCATGTGATATTATATCCTTTTGAACATTAAGCAGCCCTCTTGCTTCGGTTTACGCGCGAGTCAGTTTGACTCCACGCCATTGCTACTAACATCTCGTTTTTTTTTTTGGAGCAGCAGTCATTTACTTCATGACTCATGATCATGATCACGATTGTCATAAGTAGTCAGGAGAAAAGTGTTAAACGTGTTTGCTTTATAGAAATTTTCCGTAACGCTATTGTATTGTGAAGCATAATAGAATCGAATACTCTTTATTGCACCACACCTCAAGAAGAAAGAAATACAAATACAGATAATACTTATCATTACAATAGAGGGAAACAATATGCGACCTTATCGCTAAAAAGCAATTTCTTATCCAGACCTCCTTTGGGTAGCGGATTAATAAATTTAATGAGATGAGTATTAGGCGATGCAAAAAGTAATCAAGAAAACTACAAAAAAAACATATACCTACATAATATTGAAACAGAAACCTATAATAATATTTATTGATACATAAACATACATACATGAAAATATACATAAATAAACATATAACTGATATAACTAAATACATACTCACAAATAAACTTACTAAAACCTTATATTTAAAATAATATTTTGTGTAAGTAACAAACCGCACATGTCAGTCATAATGCCACAGTATTAAAGGATATAATAAATTAATGCCTGACAAGAAATATAAATGAGGATGCGCCATATTGCGGAATTTCATTGGATCTAATTTCTTACACTGGTAATGATTTTGTGATGGTTTGTCAACAATGTCAATGTCATTCGTGGTGGTTTCTATGAAAAACAAATATTTAAAAATATGCAAATAAAATGCTGAAAACCATTCGCAGTCGTAAACGTAATATTGTAAATAAAGTGTACATATGTTTGCTACATGAAAAACAGTCAGGAAAAGAGTGCATTCCATTAAATGATATTACGAGGTTATTTAAACTAATGTCATTATAGTGCTGTTGCGATTGGTTGCAAAATTGTTGCCATATAAATCTTATAAATAGTGCCCTCTTGACAATCCTCATATATTTCTGGTTAGGCTTTAGTATGAAATAACTTCCACAATAAGTATCATTATGTTTAATAATAATAATAATAATGTTCACCCAGACATCAATAAATGAGCATTTCTCAAAAAGTTTGTACACAATTAAGACAGAAATTTTATATCCAATATAATTTTTCTATTTTGTTATCAATTATTTTAGTAATTTTATATCAATGTTATGGTTATGTTCGGTAATTAAGGTTCTGTTATGCTTTTCCTTTTTTAATTATACATAATCTGATATCAATGTATTGGAAATCACAATAAAAAATGGTAACAAAATAGGAAAATTATATTTGACTTTAATTTTCTGTCTTAATTGTGTACAAACTTTTTGAGAAATGCTCAATTTATGTACCTACCTAATAACATTCTTCTGACCGCGTTATCTTTTTCACTTCTCCTGCTCAAAAAGTACGTTATTTTAGCTTCGGGGGCAGGGCTAAAATGATACTTTTAGCCCATAGGGTTTAAGTGGAAACCATATAATAATTTATATGAAAATGAAAAACATCTTCTTGGCGGCCAGTTACATACTTAGTGAATCTATACGGATAATTAAAAACATCCTGATGAGATCGGCGAAAATGCAAATACTTAATAAAAAAAAATACAAGAATTATCTGCAGTTACTGTTAGGTACCGCAGTTTTTTAGGGTTCCGTAGTCAATTAGGAACCCTTATAGTTTCGCCATGTCCGTCTGTCCGTCTGTCCGTCCGTCCGCGGCTTAGCTCCGCGATCATTAGTACTAAAAAGCTGAAATTTGGTATGAGTATGTGCATATATCACGCCGACAAAAAGGTAAAATAAAAAAACTAAAGAATTTTTTTTTTTTCGGGTACCTCTCGAACACCTAAAGTGGGGGTGAATATATTTTTCATTTCAATAATAGTGTATGGGGTGTCGTTGAATAGGTCTTTAAAAAATAATAGGGGTCTCCAAACATTATTTTTTGATAAAGTCAGCAGTTTTGTAAATATTCGCTCCGAAAATAAAAAAAATAGCGCCCCCCCCCCCTAACTTTTCAACCACGGGTTGGAAAAATTCATGAATATGAGGCCTTATAAGTACTTTCAATGAAAACTGTATTGGACAAAATCAGTCGAGCAGTTTTTGAGTTATCGCAAAATTTCATAGTTTTCTTTAAAAGGACGTAAGTTGACTTCCAGAAGGTAATAAGTAATCACAGTTACTTTGGCGTTTACGACCTTTTTATAGAGCTTGAAATCTTTCTCGTAACTTGAACCTCGGGCTTAAAACAGCAGTTTATTGTGAAGGATGAGCAACTACGGAACCCTACACTGAGCGTGGCCCGACATGCTCTTGGCCGGTTTTATTCGTAATACTTACCTAATAAAATTACGACTCCAAAAAAATTTAAACATTTATTGTAAATGTATGTACTTATAGAACATATTTATGGATTTTACCTTAAATTAATAAATCAAAATGGTTTAAATACGAATGTAATTTATCTAAGGCGTCGGGTTTTTATTGACCCGTGCGTGGTTGAAAAGTTAGAGGACGCTATTTTTTTGATTTCCGTTGCGAATATTTACAATACTGCTGACTTTATCAAAAAATAATGTTTGGAGACCCCTATTATTTTTAAAACACCTATTCAACGACACCCCACACACTAGAGTTGGATGAAATAAAAACTCAACCCCACTTTAGGTGTACATACGGGAGGTTCCTGACAATTTTCAGATATGTCACTATTTAATCCCAAAAACGGCTCGACCGATTTTGTTCAATATAGTTTTCATTGAAAGCACTTATAAGTCCTCATTTTCACGAATTTTTCCATAAATTTTTGACCCGTGGTTGAAAAGTTAGGGGGGGGGGACACTATTTTTTTTATTTTTGGAGCAAATATTTACGAAACTGCTGACTTTATTAAAAAATTATGTTCAAAGACCCCTATTATTTTTAAAAGACCTATTCAACGACACCCCACGGCCCACACACTAGTTTTGGAACGAAACTAAAAATCACCCCCACTTCAGTTCTAGTACTAATGATCACGGAACTAAGCCGCGGACGGACAGACAGACAGACAGACGGACATGACGAAACTTTAAAGGTTCCTAGTTGACTACGGAACCCCTTAAAAATGCCAAATCTCCAAAAAAAGTCAATAAGCTATTGCACAATTGCACATGGTGTCACGACAACTTTCATTTTAGGCTTATTTTTATTTTCTCGCAGTGGAAGTGAAAAGCAGAGTATTATGACACTCAGGTAGTGATGGGTCGCTACCGGTAATACTACCAGAGTATTTTCCCAGTAATTTTTTTTTTTTTTTTTATTTAATTTTATTACAATAATTAGCACTAACAGTTAAACCTTACATGCTAATCATAGTACGATACAAATCATATTACATTAATTATGATTATTGTAAAATATTATATTATTATTATTAGATCCATAATTAATTAGATAAATAGTCTATTACACAAATGCAAGTTTAGATAATAGTACTAGCCGTTACTATAGTTTCCAGGTAGTGAATCGATGCTGTCAAAAATGCCGACTCTGAGCTAAAGAATATGTCCAGGTCGCTATCGCTGTCTAAAATACTATTCAATAGGGTAAGCGCTTGGTGCAGAGGGGAAGACGTGAGCGCGCCCGTCCTAGCCGCTGGTATGGCAAACAACCCCCTACGCCGAGGGCGAAACAGTTTAGTAGAGACACTGGGGATCCGTATGGGTATTTGAGCCAGTAGCTGGGGATTGGTAGACTGCCCACGTATTAAGGCGTGAAAGTATTTTATCAGATGGATATATCTCCTGGTTTCTAGGGATGCGTAGTTTACCATGCCCAGTACGAAAAGTAATGCTCTTGTTCAGACGTTAATTTCACCTATAATTGACTACGGTGATGTGTGTTATCCGGACCTAACCGAGGAGCTTCTGAACAAACTGGAAAGACTTCTCAACAACTGCATTCGTTTCATTTTCTGTCTCCGTAAGTATGACCACGTGTCTTTTTACCGCGCTCAGCTCGGCTGGCTTCCTATCCGTCAACGACGTGAAATGCGAATGCTTTGCACTCTCTTCTCAATTCTCAAAGACTCGAATTCTCCCGAATACCTCAAAGACTTCTTCCAGTATTATGGTTTAACTCTTAACCGTCAATTTCGCTCTTCTGGCAATCTATCTCTTTCTATCCCTCCTCACCGTACAGGTTTTATGTCCAACTCGTTTACCGTCCAAGTGGCCCGCCTCTGGAACCGCCTTCCCCTCAAGATCAAGCAAGTCCCGAACAAGTTAAATTTTAAAAAATCCTTGCGTGACCTCTTCTTTAGCAGAATGGAGAAATCTTAGCATATCTGTTTTGATTTTTAGTCCATATATATTTATATTATGTATATATAATAAATATATGTATTTATCTAAGTATTTATCTATTAAAACCTATTTAAGTTAGTTGCACCGCCCACAACTTATCTGCTTTGCCCGATGGTTGACTGGTAGAGAATGCCCTATGGCATTAAGTCCGCCTTTTGTACGATTTGTTTTTCTTTTGTGCAATAAAGATTAAATAAATAAATAAATAATGCTACTAGTAATATTACTAAAAATTGGAAATATACGGTAAGATTCAGGATTTTAATTAAAATTCAAGGTTTTGTTTTGCGTAATATTGAAAATGGACAGTATAGACATCATTCGTAGTGAAGACAAATGCACGGCTCTCTCCAGAAAGTAAATTACCAATCTTACCAGTAACTTACCCAATGTTACCAGGTATCTTACCAATGTTACTAGAAATATTACTGCCTCGTAAATCTACACACACCTTTTTTAGTCGTTCCAGATCAAGTTTGCTAGGTCCGAAAAAAAAATTGATACTTACATGGATAAATAAATAATGATATGTTCTTAAATATGATATGATATGATATGATATGATACGCAAACTTGGTAGCATTTTCAAAGTTATGCACCACACTGCAAAAGTTACACGTGTAACTTTTCTTATTATTAGTAGTGTTTTGGTTTTATTGAAACGCATTATATTTTTCACTCACTTACAGTCACAGATCCAGGGATCGGATATTTGGATGCGTTTATACCTATCACCATCCCATGCGAGTAATCTTTCTGCATATACTCAATAAAAGGCTTGAAAGTTTTATCGGGTAGATTGCAAAGGAACAGGCAGGTTTGTCAGAGGTAGAGAACACGCGAACAGATATTGAACATCAGGCAGCTCACTGAGAAGGCTAGGGAGTTCAACGTGCCGATGGGCCCAAGCTTTATTGACTATGCGAAGGCCTTTGACTGCATCACATAGAAGAAGATGTTCGCAGTCATGAGAGAGATGGGTATACCAGATCACCTAATTTTCCTTGTGCAGAACCTGTACCTCGACGGCAATTCTAGGATCAGAGTAGAAGACACCGAATCAGAACCCTTTCAGACCACCGTGGAGTTAGACAAGGGTGTATTCTCTCACCACAGCTGTTCAATTTCGAGGCGAACACATCATGAGAAGAGTTTTGGAGGATTGGTATGGAGGCGTACGAATCGGAGGACACCTCATAATTTACGGTCTGCAGATGATACTACCAAATTGTCACCGACTCTACCACTATAGGCTCTAATGAAACGGAACTAGCTGAGCTTTTGCAAAGGGTCCAAAAAGTGAGCGTGGAGTTGGTCTACATATTAATCGGGCTAGGACAAAACTCATGTTTGTGGATCGGGCAGGCATGTTGCAACGAACGGCAGAACTATCCGACCTCGATACCGTGGACAAAATTAATTTGGACTTTGGTTGCTGTGGATGGTGACTGTGAGAAGAGCCCAGATAGCAACGGTGGCGGTGAAGGGGCTAAAGAAGATCTGGAGGAACAGAGGTATCAGCAGAAAAACTAACACCACGCTGATGAGAACCCTGATCTTTTCTATATTTCTATACGCTTCAGAAACCTGAACCCTTAAAGCATGCATTCGGAAGGCATTGACACATTCGAAATATGGTGCTGGCGAAAAATGCTGGGAATCCCTTGGACGGCACGTCGCACAAATGCGTCCATCCTGGCCGAATTGAAGATCAAGCGCCGCTTATCGATCATTTGCCTTCAGCGGATCCTGCAGTACATCGGTCACGTAGACGTCTAGACGCGAGCCAGATAGTTTGGAAAAGCTCATTGTAGTTGGCCACGTGAGGAAAAAGGGCCCGTGGGAGATCACCGATCCGATGGACCGATGCCGTGAAAGAAGCCTTTCAGGAAACTCTACATGCGTCAATTTGGAAGGCGAAAAACCGTGTGTAGTGGAAATCTTCGGTGCAACGGATAACGGCCTCAAATGGTCACGACCCTTCAGTCATGAGGAAGCGAGGAAGAAGAGCGAAGAAGAGGTTATACCTATATTGCTTGAATCGCGAAGGAGTTTGACTTAAAACCGGTATGGTAAGACGGAAGAGTGAGTTTGATCATGCGGGATGAGCACAGCTCACGCCCGGGACGGACAGTTAAAAATATGAATTTAGATTGCAAGCCGATTGTCCTATGCAAGATAAGAACTTTGAGCGAAAGAGACGAAAGATGATAATGATATTTGCATAAGGTTTATTGAACTCCGCAAATAACCAGTAACTTAAGTGTATTTCATTCGTCTCGTATCTTACCACCTTTTTGGAATCTTACTGGTAAGATTGGAAAGTTACTAGTAATATTTCCAAACAGAATGTTACTGGTAACGGGTAACTTACCGCGACCCATCACTACACTCAGGTTATAGATAGATAGATAAAAACTTTATTTCATCACCGATACCAACAGTAACACTAAAAGAAAACCTATAAGCTAAACATTTTATATTTGTCCTAGCTCACTATATTCGCTCGTCTAAATTATCACTTCGTGCCACGATGGCTTATTTTAGCTCCTTGTTGAACAATCCACTATTTACTGAAGACAAATTGTCTAATTAAACAATAGTAATTAATGGTTAATGGTTCTATTTAGAAAGCGACAACAAAAACGATGGAAGCTCTCAAAAATAAAGGGAACCAACTAAACTACTACTAACTTTTGGACATTATATTATTTTTAATTGAACAAAAACTAAAAAGACGTGTTTCGACTACTAATTTTTATGACGTCACAAGCCAGTATAATTATAGAAATTTCATACTAACAGATCCTTTTTGACATTTCATAAAGAGTAGCTGATTTGAGCTGGCATCCTCACCACAAACAAGTCACAAACCGTTTTACCGAAATTTGGATTTTTTTACAGTTACAAGTTTCAACTCTCATATCTCCGCCATTAAAAAAAACGAATTCCTGAATAGACAAAAAAGAAGTATATACCTAGGTATAATTATCGCACCTACTCACAAACTTTCATGAGAATTGACTAGCGCCTATGCTAAAGTTCGTGATGTAAAAATACTTAGCCAATTAAACTTAAAATTGTTTTAAGTTTACGAAGTAGTCATGTGGTGTTCGCACGTTTGTACCGAGTCCGTCACGCTTGAACGCCACATGCGGCACTTTGGATACGCATTGTCACCTGTCATTGTGGACAATTTTTATTGATATCGACACGCCGGGACGAGTCCTCGGCATAATTTAATATATTAAAACAAGAATAGGTACGGCTAGAAAATTACCCAGTTCATCATAGGGATAAAACTCGCTGGGTCCTGATTTTTTTATTTTGATTCATTTTTACGTATAATCGCATCGTACATCCATAAGGTGATTTCACAACTTCAATTGTCTGTAAGTACTGTAAAATTTTGCAAATGTAACTTAGCCACTTCTTACGCTTAGCCTTTCGTATATATGAATGTCTTTCGATTAAGGCGTTAATGTTCTCAACTTTCCCAAGCATAATTATCTCAGAAGAAGTAACAGAACTATCCTGTAAAAAGTTTAAACAGCGTTTCCTACAGTAATGTAGTGACGTGTGGTCCTCAGAACTCGATTTCCACCATTTAACTTAATTGAAGACATTCGTGACTATAAATATATGTGTGTCCTATATAATCGACAAACAATAGCTGATTCTGATGAGCATATCCCAGCATACGTGTGATCCACCATCACAATAAACAAACAGTCAAACCGGGAATCGAGCCGCCTAGACTTTTATATAGATAAAATAAAACCGAATGTAAATGTAACCAACCCCTAGATTCGTAAGGCTGACTGAGTCTCCAATTTTAAGCGTTGAGAAAACTATAACGAGCGCGAAACATGTTTTATCTCTTTGTTTATTTCGTCTAACAGATAGAATGTAAGAAAATGAGAGTGAGAGATATTTTGGGACGCGCCGCGGCCACCGACCGACCGTGACCCCTTAATTTCACTGCACATGTTCTTCACTAATTCTAAACGCAGCTCACTTCGATAACTGCTGCAGTAGGTGACGTCGAATGTTTATTTTAGAGATACGCCAAACAATTGATCCTTTGTTTAAAGATTATGATCTGAATTCTGCGGAGTGTATCGCTGGGCGCTGGGTCGACTGCGCCGTGGGGCATTTTCCAATAGTTACGGACAGTGTGACCAGCTAAAGTAAAGCCTGACCAGAAATATATGAGGATGCGCCATATTGCGGAATTTTGCTGGAACTAATTTCTTACACTGGCAATGATTTTATGATGGTTGTCAACAATGTCAATGTCATTCGTGCTGGCTTCTTTAAAAGACAAATATTGGAAAATACCCAAAGAAAAAGCCGAAAACCATTCACAGTCGTGAACGTGATATTATAAATAAAGTGTACACGTGTCTACTACACAAAAAACAGTCAGCAAAAGAGTGCATTCCATGAAAATAATATTACGAGGTTGCCATAGGAACTGACAGGTATTTGAACTGAGGTCATTATAGTGTGTTGCGATTGGTTGCAAAATGGTTGCCATATAAATCTTGTAAGTTGCGCCCTCTTGACAATCCTCATATATTTCTGGTCAGGCTTTACATAAACACGCCAAAAATTATCTGCTCAAGTGTTATTTTAATTATAGTAAAGATCAGTGGTCGGATTAGGGTGTGCAATTTGGGGTGAATGACCTTAAATGCTTGATATGCATATGCCCCGGGAATTTCTGTGAATGCCGTTTTTCACGACATCATAATTCATAATATCGTTTAGTAGCGCATTATTGGGCAATAAGTAGACTATAGACATTTAATATATGTAGGTATTAGAATACAGGGTGGAACAGATCAAGGGACTTTTAAGCAAACAGGGAATTGTTCAGACTGAGTACTTCATTTTTCACCAATGAACTGTTGTAGGTATGTAAACATTTCTATCCATTTTTTGAGATAAGTACAGTTTGTTAATCATTAGTATAAAAATCTGCACATATCAACCCTAGCATCTTTTGAACATCGCTTAAGACAAAGACAGGTGTCATTTATAATGTAAATAAAAAAAATATTAGTAGAGTGGTCACTGATATTAAAATATTTTATTTTGATGACTTTTTTATATCCAGCCTTACCATAATAGGTCGATTGTAGATCACTCAGATGACACTATCCTGTCAGCCCAGTCTTTAGAAATGTTCCACCCTGTATATTATTGACAAAACACATATATTTTTTAAGTTTTACACGATTATAATACCGGGATTATTAAGTCATATCCATACTTTAATATTTATACTTTGTTTTTGTTAGTTTAGCTACTTCTTCCACTGATTGTAGATGTACATACCATTTCCTTTTATTTATTTATTAAATATTAACTGCACAAATGAAAAACAAATCGTACTCAATGGCAATGGCAATCGTACTCAATGCTGTTTTCGTTATTTTAAATATACTTATTGAACAAGGGGGCCTATGATGGTTGCGTTTATCACTTGATAAATAAGTGACAAAGCATCTGTCACTCACACTCGCAATATGTCAAAACGTGACGGATTCTTTATCACTTATTTATCGCGTGATAAAAGCAACCATCATAGGGCCCCAGCTCACCAAATTTTCACGAGAATAGGTGGATAAATGCCACCTGTAGGCAAGAACAGCTGGAAATCCGGACAAACGGACATCCAAACATCCGGACATACGAAAGATTATTGGGCTTAGCTGAAACGGAGGATGAAAAATAATCAACTTTTTATTCGCAGATGCCGCCGGTCGGGCCGAATCGACAGCCCCGCGATTAGTTGTCGGCGCTAACATTGGACAGTGCTTATCGCGTATCGGTCCCGATAACGCGCGTGCGCCGACCAGTACCGCGGTACCCGCCGACGAGGACGCTGCGCCTGCGCGAACGTTGAAACCTTTATAAACAATATACTAGCTATGTGCTTGCGCTACGGCAATTGTTTGGTAAACTGAGGTGTTGTGACAAGTATTGCTTTACTTTGACTTGTGCGGCTGAAGAGAAAACCAAGGTGCTGTACGTGAGTAATTTCAATTGTATGTATATCTCGCGTATCACTATTTTATAATCAAAACATATACATACTATCTTTTAAAATTATACTTATATTTTATATATTTACCAAATAACTATTATGTATAAATATTGTTAATAAACATATCAAACTGACTGAGAAGTACTGTGTAAATTACTCAGTTCCGTTTCAATAAATATTGGACAACCTCACACAAATGGATCCAGTCCCACAGTAAGCTCAAGAAGGTTTGAGATATGGGCACTAGACGACGATATACAGGACGACCGACGTCCCAAGACTATGGGGCATCAAGGGAAAGTACCTTATATCGTAGATGGGTTATTTTGCTGAAATAAGACTTTTATGTTATTTTTAAAAGTTAGTAATTTTGCATTTAAACATTTGCTTCGTCTGGGAATCGAACCGACTTCAATGTGAAAAAAAAAATCACCGCTATTTTTATGATGCCAATCGAAAGAATGGACAAAAATAATAATTCTTCGTAAGTAACATAGTATCTTAAAATAAAGGAACAACGTAAAATGTTTGAGTCAAATTTCAAGAAAATTATTTATTACCGACGACGAATAATTAAGCAAGTAATTCTTAGATAATCTTTATATACAGAAGGTACTTGAATACATAGCAAATATCTATGACCCAGGAACAAATATAATAACTCAAGTTCATCACCTAAATATTTGCTTTGCCGGGATTCGAACCCAGGACCATCGGCTAAACTACCACATACATATTCAACATACTTTGTGACTACCACTGCGCCAACCGCGTCGTCATTATATGTTAAATAATTAGAAATTAAACGAACTTACCTGAAGTGAAGTTCTATTTTAATTGTATGAGCTGCACAGTCTCGAAATGATAACTCAAGTAGTATACGCAGTTATACAACCTTTTGACCACAAAGTTCAGAGCCCAGGAGTTTAAGCTTTCGATTCAAAAAACGCGCCAAACTTCCGAACGCAGCCATGATTCCCGCGCTCTGACTTGTCAACTTCATTTAGTTTAGAGTTCGGTAGCTTACAGCAACTTCCCCTTCCTGGCGTGACGCCTGAGAAAACAGGAACTTTGGAAATGACCTGGAAAAGAAACTTTGTAACGGGTATAGGGTGGGAGGGATTATCATTTCGAGACTGTGCAGCTCATACAATTAAAATAGAACTTCACTTCAGGTAAGTTCGTTTAATTTCTAATTGTATTTCGCTGCACAGTCTCTTTATGATAACTCAAGTAGATGTTCAGAGTCAAATCAAAGTTTATTTTTAGCTTTGCAAGTAACTCATAAGTGTTACTCATCATAACATCACCTAATTGACTAATTTATAATATCTTAGAGGTATTAGGAAAACTTCAGGCGGCACGAGAGGCCTCTCATAAACCAGAGAAAATTATCTTTAAGTTTCATTCAAACCTGCAGGTGCCTGCAGTCTACCCTATAACATCAATATTAACACATAGCAGAGCCACAGCAAAGACCCGGACAGGCCGAGTCGAGTGGGCGGTGAATATAAGAGTATCTATAGGTACTACCGCTCTTGTTTATGTGACTTGTGTTGTAATTGTCTTGTCAATGCGCTAGCTAAGCGTTTGAGAAGTTATCTCTTTTTAACTTATTATTTAAACAATAATAAAAATAAAATTACATAATGATGCATATCCTTATTCGTATGACAGCAGGGCTTTTATTAGACCAACTTCAGGTTTGTATCTAAAGAAAGGCAGCGAGAGTAAAGGCTTTTCGAGACCTGCCTAGATGTCTTCATTAGACCCAGAATTTAATTCAAAACTTAATCCAGATATTGGAAAATATTAGATAATTAAGATAATAGACAGTGTTTTTACTCACTGTACAGTGATACTTATTAGCAAGGTAATTATTTCTTGCTTAGTTCCTCTAAGGAGAAACTAGATACTATTTTGAAGACAATGATGGCAAGTAATTTAAAACCACTAATTGTGGGTCCCAAGTTGTACTATATTTTGGTTAATATATTATAATGGATAAAGGCAGCCTTCACAAGGCTTTTAATTCTGTTATCACACAAGATTCTTGTACATAATGAAGAGAGAGAGCAGATTTATAGCAGTTGCCACTTCTATATCAACTCGCTTTAAACAAAAGATATTAATAATAATAGTGGGTAAATTTCTCCAAGGGGCCTCTACGTGTAGGATCCATATCCCCACGCAAGTCTTCCAAAAGACCGGGACGTATGAGCCCGAGTCTCGATAGCGAGATACAAATAATAATAATAATAAAAATAGTTTAAAACATTTATGCTGAAGGACTGATGCATCTAAATAATTATTAATGTTTTGAAATAAACAAAAAAGATACCAGCATTTTACGGTATGTGTCTTACCGCGCAGCAAGCCAGCATCATGTCCGCTGAGCTGAGACTGATGGACATTCCTCTTGGTTATAACACATCCTGCACAGCACCACAACCAGGGTACAGCGTTCCAAGAACTGCTACCGTCAACCCACAGTAACTTGATAAAATCTGAGTTAGAACCAATTGTTATACCTACATACTAGAGCTTACTAGGTAACTTTAAAAACACCAGTAAGGAGCCACCAAAGTGCCTTCAGATTGCTATAAAAAATTATAATATACCTATGTGTATAATAAATACATATATTTATGTGAAGGATGTCTGTATCAATAGTTCAACATGTGAAGGAGTCTGAGAAATCAATTATGGTTACTTTTTCCATGACATATAACACACACATTTTTAATGCAAGTCAACTTAATATTTTAAAATATTGATTATGTAGCTAACACATTCAATTTCTGACTGATTCCTTCTACTATTCTAGATTCTTAGTCAGCTATATTATTTGGTTTAGATTTTATATATGAAGAAAAAAAGTAACATTACTTTTTCACACCCTTGCCAGATTTGTGTTACAATAGAATGTGGGTGTAGGAATTTTAAAATAATTTTCATATTGAAACTGAATTCAGTTTTTGTATGAGATAATCTGTGGTTTAAGCAATCCTCTAAAAGATCTCACAGTTATTTTAAGTTGGAGCAGAAAGATTTTAACCTAAAAAAGCTGCCAAGACTTTAGGCTATAGGTAGTACTATAGTAAATTAATAATATCCACCAAAATAGCTCATTCTTTACCATTAATTAATTGGCATGGAGTTGTCATAATTGTTTTGATATTTCTTTAGGAAATATGTATTTATGCCTTTCTACCTCTGTGAACCTCAAGCATCAAACAGTCAAATAGGCAAAATGTCTGGTTTAATACGTTGATAATTTAGTAAATCTGGATAAGAAAATATAATCTCAATAAACTAAAAAGCTTTAGAGGTTTTTAGTTCACAAGAAAGTTCATAATTGTCAGAATCTAACACACAACCCAAAAAATTTGGACAAAAAAAAAAAAAAAACATCTTATGGTTTACCATGAAACCTAGATTCTGTCACAACTAAATTTTTCTGTCTGCTATTACAGCATTCATTATTTTTATTGATTTATTTCCAAAATTACACTGAAAACCTAGATTCTCTAACAACTTTAGAGTTATTTGTATGCTATTAAAGCATTCATTTATTTTTATTTGTTTATTAGCTTTACTGCACAAAACAAGTGAGAGTGTGAGTACATATTTGTACAGAACAAACATAATGTAGGTAGTACCTAATACTAACGTTATATATGTAGTTCCCCCAACCAAATAAAAAACTACACATATCAATCACAACCCTAATATCAATCAGAGAACTGCATCACAGGTTTAAGCAACTCTGTGTAAACGTTATATGACATGTTTAATCCTAGAAAATATACCCTTTATATCTCTGATAGTTAAATTAAGAGTATTCTATTAATAGACCCGGAGAAAATATACCTCTCCGGGTAAAGTGTGCCCAGTGATTTACCTGTCGCATAAATTTACTATTATATTGTTGTGATGTAATTATAATTGTAATTTCATATTCATTATTGTTATTCAATGACATAGAATCAGACTTGTAAAAATGCCCTCGAGGCATATTTGCAGAATAAAGATTTTAATTTTAAATCTTAAGTACCAATATAGCGGTTGGGATGCATAAGCATTATGGCTGTTCTAGTCACCTCTTGCTTGTTGCTTTGCAATATGGTTATGTAATTCCCTTCAATTGTACTAAGACTCTAGATCTTATGAAAGAAATTATCATAGGTAAATGTTGGACTCTGCAAGGTAAGCATTTAATAATAACTGCTTGCCTAGTAATAGATCTTATCTCATTTACAATTTTTCCAATTGAAAAATATCTAATTCAGAATTATTATTTTTTAATTACTCCCTGTTGCATCATTGCTGTAAAAGAGATTTTATAACTATCTAGTTATTAAGTCACAAATTGCCATTTTACTAAGCAGTACTTAAAGCACTATCGCTCAGCAGAGTGATCATGGGAATCAGAATTCCCAGGTGATTTACAAAGTGTATGTATATTTCGCGCTGGTCTCCTCAATGTCTATAAGACACAGACATATGACCTAGTCATACTTGGCATTTATTTGTCTTATATTTTTCACTTTATATCCACTATCCACTTCGGCCTCCATTCAATCTTGACGAATCCTCCAATTTGCAATAGTCCGGAACGGTGTACCTTTGAATTTTTCCCCTCTTTCAATTACATTCTTGATTATAATGGGAATTATTCTTATATTCTCCGCAAGAGCAGATCTGACTCACTGGGTCCAGGCCAAGTGACTCGACTTCTAGAGCTTCAACCGGTAAGGCCAGTCTCTGCACTGATGTGATCCTTATTCATCCGCTGGAGTAAGGACAAGCGCGTATAAAGGACTGTTTAAAGAGCTTTCTGTAGTAAGACATATATCAGACTGTTATTTGTGGCACAAAACAGTAGAATGTGAGCCCAATATGGTGCACCAGAATGCTGATCTTAGCATGAACTGGACTAGTGTGACATGAGCACCCGAAACCATATTTAGTTGCAGCGCATAGAAAGCAACGAGTGAATCCAACTGATACACCATTCTGCTCAGCAGAGCCGGCAGGAAGTGAATCCAGAATAACTCACCACGTTTGCTAAGATAATAAGCATAGAGTGGACCCACGTAGTACAAAATATAACTTGTTAAAAGCTACAAAAGTACCCACTAATGGCGCACCACAATACTAAATGAGCAACGAGAGTACCCAACCAGCTCAATAGTTAGCACTCCACATTGCTTCGCAAGAATATATTTTAATGCGCCAGCAGCACACGCTGCTAAGATTATGCATGTTGCGGCATTCTGGGAAACGGGCAAGGTAACGATCCAAACTTGTACCATTCTTGTCTTACCTTGTTTGTTAGGATCCTCTTAGCTTAATGTTTTTCCGTTTCTGTCATCTCTCATGCTGTGTGTGGCATGAAGTGGCTTCGCCACCAGAATCGCGCTTCGAATGGCGCCTGCTCGATGATGACAATTGGTGATCGAGAACGCATTCAAGATGACCATTATGCCCGGGATGTCGCTCGCCGCGAATCCCCTTAGGAACTTTGGCTTGCCAACAGAGTCGAGGGCACCTACGCGTCGATATGGACCTCGCCCTGAGTCCTTAAAAAAAACGGAATTCCTGTCGCACTTTATCTAACAAACCGCTTCGACGATGTCTCAACATTGTCTTTATAAAAACAAATAGTATTAAACACCTTTCACAACACAATATTACATTATTATAATTAACACGAAAAATCGTAACATGGTCGTAGGTCGCACAAAAACGATAATGAAGTTGACAAGTCAGAGCGCGGGAATCATGGCTGCGTTCGGAAGTTTGGCGCGTTTTTTGAATCGAAAGCTTAAACTCCTGGGCTCTGAACTTTGTGGTCAAAAGGTTGTATAACTGCGTATACTACTTGAGTTATCATAAAGAGACTGTGCAGCGAAATACAACTTATCTTATTTCGGCACCTGTCAGGGATCAGGAAATCAGAACTGGGCACCAAAAGCTACACCTATATGATCTTATGATACTTTAAGAGTTAAATAACAGTGTTTTTTTTTTGCAACTCAGTATAACCTATCCTGATCTCAGTGAGAGTCAGAAATAGGTGTGTTTAATTTCCTATGTGTTTATTTTTGTTTGACAACACGAAATCACAGCGTGACCTATTCCACGCGCCGCGCCGCGGTGCGTGCACCCAAGCGGAGCGATCTTTGTATATTTTCTCCTGACCTTTCTAATTTCTCTTAGCTACACATTGTATGTATATATAATTTATTGCAATGAAAAGAAAACTATTAAACTGTGTACTTGCAATGTTTAGGTTGTTTGTTCGCGCATGTTTTGAGTTGCACTTGATTAGTATTCTTTAGCAAAACAGCTGTTCAGCCCTCGTGTGACGTTCAAGTCAATATCACGCTGATATATTACTTAGCTCTCCGAGAGTAAATAAATACACTTTTACTAATTCTACTTTACAATTATATTTTGTATTAAATAAATAAATATCAGACAACCTCACACAAATATATTATCTGTAAATAACTAATTATATTATTATTTTGAAAACAATCATCTTATTGAAATGATCAGGAACGGGTCTCAGCAGGGCTACAGTCACAGAATATTCCTTACCCTATATTCATAGCACTGGAAGGGGCTCCATATCCACACGAAGGCCAGGCCTTCCAAAAGACTGCAGGGACGTATGAACCTGAGACTCGAAAGCGAGATTTTTTTATAGACACTTCAATAAAAAAAATTTAAAGATAGTATTCATTCAGGGGAATTATATATTTAAAAATACTGTTTTAAATTTGGTTTGGACGATTGTAAGTCTGGTGTTTAAAAGTCTCTTTGTGGCAATATAAAATCAAAACGACTGGGCTGATTTTTTTCATCTTTGGTACAGGATAGCGTTTAGGGAACTCCGCTGAAAAAAATAGGGTCATGTTTTGTCTCGCCACCGTAGACTGAGCACCAGAAAATTTTCATGAACTAAATGTAAATCCTACCAGTCATATCAATATATCAAACCTATTGGTTCTTGTTTACCAACTGCTTACCTGCAAAGCTTATCCTGACAATGATAGTAGATAATAAATAATATTCGGTCATTGAACTCGCATGTAAGCCAAGTACTTGATAGATGTACAAGTACATGTGAAATGCAATAATTGCATGTCTGGTAGTATTTATGATTAATTCATATTCGCATGGTAATTTGTGCCACTCAAATGACACTATGTAACTACTCAATATTTACATGAATGAATTCTTTTATAAGAAATCATTTACCTCTATGTATATTTTTGACGGATGAAATAGGAAATTTAGATACAGTTGTGTTATTCTCAAGAAGGTCAGTGTCTCGGCCTAATTGAAAACCTTAGATACTTACTCTCAGTAAGTTTTGTATAGGATAGAACCACGATAGAACCCTAGGCTGCGTTCGATTACCTTACTGATTACTGTAATGTAACCTCTCACGAAAGAAGAGAGGTGTTATAAGACTTATAAGAGTTATTTAGCAGTGCGGCCATTTGGTTGAAATCGAAATTGAAATCTGCATAATCGCAACGACGTCTAAAGAAACAGTCGGCATTGTACCTGTGATTAATAGAGCATGAAATTTCATCCAAACTATCAGTAACTAGAAAAAAATAAAAAAAGCTTTCTGCTTCATTCGGTCAGTAGAATGAAAGGTTAAAAAGCTTTTACCTTTTGAGGTAAAGAAAGGCGATAAGACCACCTGTTGTTACCTCTGCCTGTTATTTTAATGTATCTCATGTTGTGTTGTATATTCCTTGATGTTTCAGGTGTGCAATAAAGAGTATTTGTATTTGAACCCTAAAAACCTGTGTATAGGATGGTACTTTTTAGAGGATGGTACTGAAAATACAGAGAAATAGAGCACAGCACAGTAATAGAGTTGTACAGATATAGTGCATAGGGTTTTCCATTTTATTTTGTACGGCAAGCCCGACTTTAGCGATCTTCTATTTAAATGTCAAGATTTTCACCGAAGTTGACAAAGAAAGCATGGTAAAACGTAGTTTCTGACAAAAAGGAATGCAAAACATTAGGTATCCATTTCATTTGTATTAGTGCGATACAGATTTAGAGGAAACTCGTGTTATTAAGAAAGTGCGTAACGTGTTAGCAACAAAGTAAGCAGTGGCTTATCAAAGGGCACTTAACATACATTTTGCGTATGTACTTAATGAGTGTCGTAGTTTACTAATTATAAATGTTGTATGTGATAAATTGGTATATGGTATTTACGCGTGTTCGATTTTATAGAATATGTATCCTTACACAAAGAACACGAAAGTTTGTAGGTACTTATAGTCAAGAGACTTGTGTATTTATCTCTTGACTACAATTGCGAGACCGGAGACAATCCATTAGACTTGAGTACCATCTTCCTTGGACTTCGTTTAGGCGATGTCGCGGTCAAAAAACCAACCTACTATAACTCAACTATATACTAATTTAATCTTATTAGCCAGTTGAAAAATAAAATTGAATTATTTATGAAATTACTCCGACCGAATTTGTTACAAAGGTATTAAATTTATACCAAGCGCTTGTCTGATTAAAGTCTTTGATTACCTACATAATTTTCGGTCATTGTCGCTTAATTTTTAAACGGATGTAACACTCGTAGATTATAATATATTATAATCTACGTGTGTTACATCCGTTTAAATAATAGGTTATAACCTATTTAATTGATTAGACCTTAGTTGGCCACTAAAGCAAATGTAACAACTCCGGCTCTCGATCGCAAAGAAACTAATAAAGTTCGGTCTTCAAGGTAGTGATACAAAATGAGCTTTTGTAATCTCAATTTAACGAACTTCATGTACCTAGTTCAAAGTAGTAAACTACAACGTAGCCACACGAACATCCTTATTACAGTTATTAAAATATGTTATGTTATGATAATGAATGAATGATAAGCATTTCGTTCCTAAGAACAGGTTTTACTTGGACTGTAAGTAAATAAAAACAAAATCATTTGTTAAATGGATCGTAGTGATGATGCTTCATTGTTTACTTCCTATTTTGCTGTTTTGTTTAAAATTTTGTTTGATCCAGTATTTTGCGTTGAACCAGTTTTTAACTTTCCGCATTGGATGTCAATGCTATGACTAACCTTACTGCCCTTACTGGACGTCACTTACTTTTGTGACCAGTGAGTCCTGTGACTATCATTGTCATCCATACTAATATTATAAATACGAAAGTGTGTCTGTCTGTCTGTCTGTCTGTCTGTTACCTCTTCACGCTTAAACCGCTGAACCGACTTAGATGAAATTTGGTATGGAGATAGTTTGAGACCCGGGAAAGGACATAGGATACTTTTCATCCCGAATAAATTTAGTGTTCCCGTGGGATGAGCGGGTAACACCGCGGGGCACAGCTAGTTATGTATAAATATAACCTTCGTTACCTGCAAACAATGCCATTATCGGTTTTTTCGTTAACCGCAGACTTGTCCCGGTAAATTAAACAGATTATATTTATGCATGAAATGCGTCTTTTTTTTATTCAAAATAGCTATGCATTTAACCTCGATTGCACCTGATGTTAAGTGACAATAAGGCCTAAGATGGAGCATGCTTGGCTAGAAGATGCCTATTCACTCTCGACTTGAAGAGATCCAAGTTATATTTTTCAGGGAACAGGTGCGCAGGAAGAGAGTTCCCAGTCTTTAAGTCGAAGGAAATAGAATTCACATTTAAACACAGTGCATATAGATTTAAGACATTTTGTCTTTAAAACAGCAGTGAAGTGCGCGTAAAAGACTAGAGATAATAAATAGCATTGTTCTCAGGTAACTAAGGTAATTAGGACTCCGAAAAAAAATCTTACAAAGTAGGTACATCTTAATAATACAAAACCATACAAAACCCTAAATGCATTGGCGCTACGCTGGGCCCGAGAATAATGTAGTATTTTGTAAGTTACTAGAATTCCGCGAAAATCTTTATCATCCATGCATGGAAAAGCGAGTATCACAGTACAAAGTAGCAGAGCTGCTTCCTCCGCAGACTATAGCTCTATAGTCTGCGGTGGAAGCTGACGTTTCCGGTGACAGCGAACCAGTATCCCGCGGGCTCCAACAGGGTTACTAGATACTATGTTGAATATTCGATATTTCGAAATTTTGACAGGAGATATTGTAGGTAAGATGAATTTTCGATGAAATGTGACTTTCGCCAAAAAAATGATTCGACAAGCGATATGACGACGCGGTTGGCGCAGTGGTAAAGCAGCCTACTGAGCCGGCGGTCCTGGGTTTGAATCCCGGCAAGGGCAATTATTTGTGTGATGTACTCAATTGTGCCTGGGTCGTGGATGTGATTTGTATTTATGTATTTATTTATCTATATAAGTATGTGTATCAATGTCTAGTGCCCATAACACTAGCCTACTAGAGCTTACTGTGGGACTAGATAGATTTGTGTGAGGTTGTCCGATATTTATTTATCTATATAAGTATGTATATCGTCGCCTAGTACCCATAACACAAGCCTTCTTGAGCTTAATTTGGGACTAGGTTGATTTGTGGGAGGTTGTCTGATATTTATTTATTATTTATTTTAAACGGCTTCGGTTAAATCACCACCGAAATACAAACAAATATCTAGTATATATGCACCGCATCCCGCCACATTAAAATTAAGACTACATCAATAATGTTACGTCACCCAAGGCCGTAAGTGGGATTTACTGCCTGCTACTAAGGCAAGACGTAAAACTGTACACAAGTTACAAGCGGTAATTAGTAAAGTCCCGGGTCGCATATTTATTGGCCCTCTCCTTCGGTTCAGGCCACAAACACCTGCGATCTGAGATATTCACTAATTCACCGCCCTATAGATATGTAAGTAATGTACTAAGAGAGTTTATTCGTATTTTTCTATTTTGTATCTGGCAACCCTACGCGCTGCGCCTGCGTCGCTCCCGCTTTTTATGGCAATAACCGTTAGCCGTGTGCCATAACCAGACCAACTTTCGTTGATAACTGGAACGGCGTAAGCTATCCATTACCGATTTGGATCCGATTAAGCACTAGCCTATTCAAATTATTCAAAACTGGTTTTGATGTCGCTTTGACCTACTAGGTCAATTGGGTTGGGTATTGAACATGAACTCGGTTAATTAATTCACAACCAAACTGAATGTATTTATGCGTTATTTGCATAGTCTTACTTTCTCATGCTATTCTAGCTTTTATCTCGTACTAGAAACCAGAACAAGTATTATTAATCGGTCTGGCAGTTCGTTAAAATCAACTCTTAAAAACCCGTGTATAATAATAAGCTATTACTATAATATAATTTGTGTATTATTAACATGCAGGAACTGTACACTCGTCGCCTCTGTTTTATTCGTAATATGTTTGTAAATCTACTATGTACCTACATGTCTTTATTAAATATTTTCTCGTAAATATACTTTAAAGCTGGGTTGGTGCCTTAGTGCAAAGGATCAACACTAAAGATACTAAATAAAGATAATAATAACATATTGAATATGTATAAGAACAATCTTTGTAAAGTACAGAACATAATCGTACACACATCTCACTCTACTTTTGCTCCTTAACTTTTGTTATATAGACCAAAAATTACATTTTACTGTGAACTGTTTTATAGTGAAAACTTTGGAACCTCCGAACAATGGCGATGAAGGAATGGTTACAGCGGCTGCCGCCGCCTCGTTCCTTGCTGGCTCTGCTGCTGGCCACAGCCGGCTTCAGCGGGCGACTCTTCGCCTCTCACGTCACCCACTCACCTACACTCGTCGTTGACACCTGCCACGCGCTGTGTCGGCTCGTCGGCCTCATCACCACACTTATCGCTTACAAGGTATGTACATTCCTACCTCTAAGAAAATGAAAATAAAGAAACGCTGTGTGCTAGCACTGCTGCTGGCCAGAGTGGGTGTCAGCGGGCGACTCTGCGACTCTCACGTCACCCACTCACCTACACTCGTCGTTGACACCTGCCACGCGCTGTGTCGGCTCGTCGGCCTCATCACCACACTTATCGCTTACAAGGTATGTACATTCCTACCTCTAAGAAAATGAAAATGAAGAAACGCTGTGTGCTAGCACTGCTGCTGGCCAGAGTGGGTGTCAGCGGGCGACTCTGCGACTCTCACGTCACCCACTCACCTACACTCGTCGTTGACACCTGCCACGCGCTGTGTCGGCTCGTCGGCCTCATCACCACACTTATCGCTTACAAGGTATGTACATTCTTACCTCTAAGAAAATGAAAATGAAGAAACGCTGTGTGCTAGCACTGCTGCTGGCCAGAGTGGGTGTCAGCGGGCGACTCTTCGCCTCTCAAGTCACCCACTCGCCCACACTCGTCGTTGACACCTGCCACGCGCTGTGTCGGCTCGTCGGCCTCATCACCACACTTATCGCTTACAAGGTATGTACATTCTTACCTCTAAGACAATGATAATGAAGGAACACTGCCTGCTAGCACTACTGCTGGTCAACGAGGGATTCCGTGGGTGACTCTTCGTCTTTCACGTTCACCCACTCGTCCACACTGCTGCCACGCGCCTAGCTTCGGTAGTTTGGTAGGTACCTAGTTACCTACGGTACGGTACATCACGGCGACGGCGCTAATTCGAGTGTACTTTGTTTGACATATCGCCATATAAATGATTTCTCAGATATATCGCATTTGATTGTTATTAAACGCGATGTTTGCGATTCGAGCTGCATAACGTGATAGGTCACGTTACTATACCCGGTCAAGTCAAGTTTGTGCCTGATATCTATGGCGTCGCATATAAATTAGGCGCAAACTTTACGCGACTGGGTTGGCGAAGTGGCGATATACTAGGTATATCGGCACTTTGGAGATCTCTCCGAGATATCAGAGAGGAATATATAGAATTAGTGCCCAGAGTAACGAAAACGTACACACTAAGTAAAACACAGGTACAGTATATAAGTAAGTAGTGTATAAGTACCTATATTATAAAAAACGCACTTTCTCCACACAATATGTGTACCTACTGTTCTATTGTTAATTGTGCATTGTACGGTTACAGGCGTAGGGTGCTGCTGGTGGTATTATCGCCAATAAATTAATCGCATGCATGATGGATATTATTCGCCTTGAACAATGGCAGAGTATTTTCACAGTTTGAATCAATTCAATTTTATATGCTTAGTGCTAACTTTACAAAGCACTGTGTACGAACGTACTAAATAAGTGCATTTACTAATAGTCATTGATCGTTAAGCGTCGGTAGGAAAGAGTTTGTAATCCCGGAAAAAGTTAGTATGGAGAGTCCCGTAAGTTTTACCATATACAACCACTCTCTAACAAGTCGGAATCAAAAGCAGAAAGATTTTCATAAGGTGATGTTAAGGTCATGTTTGGTAGTTTTATTTTTATTTTTTTTATTTTATTTATTTAGAACCATTAAATGAGTAACATTACAGATTTCTCCATTGCGTTACATCGATTCTTAATCTAGGCTAACACTAATATTAAAAACTAACACAAACACAAATCCATGCTAACGTCCTTCTATCACTCTCTTCCATTCGATCATCAGTCGCGCTATCGCTGTCACAAACACATCGCACTGCGGTGACGCTGCGAGTACCGAGTTGAGCAGAGCGGTCGCGCGGGGGATGGGCGAGTGGTGGTACAGGTTTGTACGTGAGGGAGCTACTGCTAGAAGTGGCACTACCCGCCGCCTGTTGCGGTAGTCGTCGGGCACTTTTAGCTTAAGTACCTTCTCCAGAAGACTTACACTGTCGATCTTATTCCTTAAAATGCTCAATATAAAAAAGAGCAAGCTTATAGATCTACGCATCTCTAAGGATTCGAAACCTAAATATACTAATAGGTACCGCGTCGGATATAGGTAGGGATAGTACTTATACAGTTTTTTGTACAGATCTCTAAGAAATCTTTTTTGGACTTGTTCCAGCATGAGACAATATTTGGCCTCATGTGGAGCCCAGACCACTGCATTCGTTTCTAAAATGCTACGCACCAGAGAAATATACAATGTACGCGTCGCCGTCGCGGTCAGTGGTGCGGCGTTACGTAACACGAACCCTAATCTCTGATACGCAGACTTAGTAATAAGGCGTATATGAGGACGAAAAGTGAGACACGTGTCGAAGGTAACCCCTAGATCGCGCACCTCGCTCACCCGTGCTATCGCCGCTCCTGCCATGATATATTCGTAGTTGAGGGGCGCCGCGGAGCGCGCGAACGACATTATCTCACACTTGTCCTTGTTAAACAAGAGTTTGTTCGTGATGCTACACTTGCTGACCGCATCTATGTCCTTCTGCAAGGCATGACAGTCCCGGATGGATTTAACGGGCATGACCAACTTTACGTCATCAGCAAATAGCAGTATTGTGGCGCTGCTAACCACCTCAGGGAGGTCATTTATGAGTATCAAAAAAAGGAATGGCCCTAAATTTGAACCTTGACTTACCCCAGAACGAGTCTGATACGGCTGTGACTGGTAGGGGCCATACCTCACGAACTGTTTTCTATCCCCGAGGTAGCTAGCAAACAACCGTAAGAGCCGGGGACCAAAACCAATCATGCTCAGCTTTTCCAGCAAGATGTCGTTGTCAACTCGATCAAAAGCCTTTTGGAAGTCGAGATAGACCACATCCACCTGGTTTCGTGCGTCCAACTCTCTCGAGATGATATCCACCAGCTCGACTAGATTAGTGGCTACTGATCTCTTAGGTAGAAAGCCATGTTGGGAGCTAGTAAGATACGGTGAGCATTGGGGCAGCAGGCAACTATGCAGGACCATCTCGAATACCTTGGCCAGGGCAGACAGTATGGCTATCGGCCGATAGTTCTCTATCCTCAACTTAGACCCTTTCTTTGGTATTGGGGTCACACGTGACGTTTTCCAAATTTGCGGATATTCCCCGGTTGAAAGTATTAAGTTGAAGATAAAGACCAGCGGATCGACCAAGTGCTCTATGCATCCCTTAATGACAAACGCTGGAACGCCATCCGGACCTGCCGATGCATCGGCTTTAAGGCGCTTAACAGCACGGTACACAGCATCTATGCTGATCGACCTGACATCGACATCTCGCCCTGCCGACAAGTTCTTCGAATCCACTCGCGTGGGGTCGAGAGTCGGCGAACTCGGTAAGAACACCGATTCGAAATGTGCGGCAAACGCATCAGCCGCACCAGCTCCACTGTACTCGGTTTCACCTCTTGTGACAGTGGGTGCGATACCACCTCGTACGCGTAACGTATTGACGTATTGCCAGAACTGCGACGGTTTTTTAGTGAGATTCCGAGATACGTCATTGACATAGTTATTATAGGCTACTTTAATGTTGCTTTTTATTTTAGAGCGCAAAACTTGAAATTCCCGGTAATCATTATCATTTTTGGTTCGTTTCCACATCCGATGGAGATGGGCTTTCATCTTAATGTCACGGATAATTGCCTTCGTATAGTAGACGGGATATGTGCGACCACACGTTGGCTTCCGTATTTTCCTGGGAATGCAGCGATCGAATATACTATATATAGTGGCATACAATTGATCAATACTAACACTGACATTTTCTGTAGCATAAAAATCGGTCCAGTCATGATCCCTGAATAAACAGTATAAGCAAGTGAAATCAGCCTTAGCAAAATTCCAGTCTCTGGAAGTATCTATATTCGAAGGGTCGGCTAATGTTACCTTAGAATGAAAGTCGTACTTTGCGTGTACAACGAGCGGCGGGTGGTGCGGGTCGATGTTCACGAGCTCCTCCCCCGGGGCCGCGCACCGCACACTGAGGGCACTGTCCATCTCGGCACTCGCCAGCACCACATCTAGCATCCTTTCATTCTTATTATTCACACAGTTATAATCTGACAAATTACACAGAGACAAGAAACAACAATACAGGTTACAAACTATTTGGCTTGCACTATACAAATAGTTGGTACGTCTACATCCTTATAAAGAAGAGTTAGCAATAAACACGTCTCAGTTTATTCTCGTATGCAAATAGCCACCAGACAAAGAAGGATTCCTGCGCAATCATCAATATAATGTTACGATAAGCTACTTGTGAATAATTTACCGCGTAACAAAATGATATATGACGGGGTTTTGCTGTTACGATCGAAAATGACGTCACATTTGTCGCATAATCGTTCGTTAGGGTTATAGTAGCAAACGATAATGTTCAATAAGCCATTGTTTCCGTCTAAACTAGCGATTGGCAATATGGCCAATGACTTCATACTTACGCATTATTTTAATGTTTTCTCTGAAACATGGGCGTTAAAAGATGTTAATTCGATTTTTATCCCCAACTATGAACCGTATATCGGCCATCATATATCGTAAAGTCATGAAATAACATCACTGCTTTTTGCTCCTCCAAGTCCTGCAGCCGCCGCTGCATGCTGCATAGTAATGTAATTCATTATCTATAGTATCTGAGCTTAAAATAATTAAGGGAAACTTGGTTTTCTCGTTCAATAGTAAGCTAAATGGTTATTTTTACTTCGAGACTGCACATGCCTGATGGGAGTCATTAGACCGAATTAATAACGTTAACTCATTTTTCGCAGTTCGAACGAGCCGACGAGAATGCCGGGCGCGAAGGCAAGCTACGCAACACCTTCGGCTGGGCGCGCATCGAGGTGGTCGGCCGGTTGTCCGTCCATGTTCTGTTCGCGTCTTTCGGGTTCGCGTTGGTCGTGAACGCGTTGCAGCTGGGCGTGCACTCGTCACACGTGCAGCCGCCGCGCTACCCGCGCGTCATCGTCGCGACTGCTGTCATAGGACTGTTACTGCACGCCTTGAACTATATGCTACTCGCCGGTGAGTCCGCTGTTCTCGTCCGCGCTGCTCGTGAAGGCGCTGCAGCTAGGCGTGCATCCGTCGCACGTAAAGCCGCCGCGCTACCCGCGCGTCATTGTCGCGACTGCTGTCATAGGAGTGTTACTGCACGCCTTGAACTATATGCTACTCGCCGGTGAGTCCGCTGTTCTCGTCCGCGCTGCTCGTGAAGGCGCTGCAGCTAGGCGTGCATCCGTCGCACGTAAAGCCGCCGCGCTACCCGCGCGTCATCGTCGCGACTGCTGTCATAGGACTGTTACTGCACGCCTTGAACTATATGCTACTCGCCGGTGAGTCCGCTGTTCTCGTCCGCGCTGCTCGTGAAGGCGCTGCAGCTAGGCGTGCATCCGTCGCACGTAAAGCCGCCGCGCTACCCGCGCGTCATTGTCGCGACTGCTGTCATAGGACTGTTACTGCACGCCTTGAACTATATGCTACTCGCCGGTGAGTCCGCTGTTCTCGTCCGCGCTGCTCGTGAAGGCGCTGCAGCTATAGGCGTGCATCCGTCGCACGTAAAGCCGCCGCGCTACCCGTGCGTCATTGTCGCGACTGCTGTCATAGGACTGTTACTGCACGCCTTAAACTACATGCTGTTCGCCGGTAATTCTTCATAAAGTATTTGCTGAATGCATTTTTAAATTGCACCAATATACTTGTTACGCTACTCTCTTCGGCCCAGTGACAGCCAGAAAATGCCACCCGGGTTTATTCATCAGTTTTTAGTTTTTACACTCGCCACCAGGAGCACACAAGCTTTTTTTACATCTATCTATGGTCTATTTTTTCTCAACAATTTTAACTTTAAGTATTATTATGAATTTTCACTAAAATATAATTCAACATAAACATTAAACATGTATGGGTGTGTTACTTATCTACCGTTGTAGTTTTTTTATCCCTCGCGTCAAAAGAATAGCTAGGTATCTACAGACGTTCATCTAGTGCATAGTATAATATTGGCACAATGCTGTTAGGATATTTGATACTATGTGATATAAAATTAGGATAAATAAGTATTAGTACATAAAACATTAGGGCAAACAAGTGTTAGGACATTTAAAATTAGGACAAAAAATATTAGGGCAAATAACATTTTGACAAACAATCATGAAGAAAAACATTCAAACAAAAGATATTAGGGAAAAATACGACAAATAGATTTAGGGATTCCAATATAGATCCCTGTACAGTCTGGCAAAAAAGAGTAGAAATTAAAAAGTGGCAATACTGTAGTGGCGTCCCTTTCTAATCAATCTAAGAAAGCAGGGACGCCACTACAGTATTGCCACTTTTTAATTTCTACTCTTTTTTGCCAGACTATATGTCACGTTACAAAAAATGTGCCTAAGCTGGTATTGTCTAGTAACGGTTATCGAATATACATAAATACATCAGATTATTTACTCATGCGTGTACGATAAGTCTAATGCCGATATCTTTCCAGTTGTTAACAACGGCAAACATTGCTGTCGGAGAAGCTTAATTTTTTTTATTGTTAAGAAACGCTGATAAATAACGCAATGGTTAATACTCAGGTCAGGGTTTATTTGTGGGAAAATTACAAGTACTTAGTACCTTAGTAATGAAATAGATAGGTGCCTCTATCACCTAACGTCACTGTTCATATTTAGGATCACACGCAGGATATCTGTATTCCGTATAGTTATAGTTTAACGCTATTATAATTTAATTTCGGAAGCTAGACATAGACATTAAGTCACTCGCAAAGACTTCCACAAAGAAAGGCCGCAAATAATCTAAGCCCAATCGTCGGCCGCCTCACCTTTCTAGCTCTAAAGACAGTGCCGGTAATTCTTGTTATGCGAGACTGCTAGAGTGAACATGAAAGCCATTTTACTTCTTATGTACGATTCCCACCGAGCGGGCGGAGTCGGCGCGCGCTGAAGCGCATCTAGATAGTTGCCAAATGAATGTAAAGCTTCTTTACGACAGTCAGATTCCATATTCGAATGTTATTGGCGCCGCTGCCGGCCGATCGGGCGCTTGCGGACGCGGACGGAGGTGCTCGGCTGTCGTCGCGCGTAAGCGGCTCCGTTCGGTCACCGCCGCGCGCCGTTGGCTACGTTCAGTTACCGCCGCGCGCCATCGGCTCCGTTCGGTTACCGCCGCACGCCATCGGCTCCGCTCGCACGTCCGTCGCCCTAGAATTTGATCGCTGGACGGACGCAGTCGGCTGCCGCCGGGCGCTCCAGCGCCCGCTGGAACGTGGCGGCAGTCGAACCCGCCCGACCTGGTCACTGGACGCGGTCGGCCGCTGCCGGCTGTCAGAGCGCCTGTTGCGACGCGGCGGCAGCCGACCCGGCCCGGCCCGGTCTATGTGAATTGTACATTACATCTCTATACATAAACATATAAGCATCTGATATTCAAAGTATTTGTTTCCTAATCAAGTACAAAGTATACTCGTGAATGTAATTATCGTTTATGGCAATCGTCATGTTCATGTAATTAATTATTTTTATCTACTCTTACTTTATAAGTCTACTTATCAACGGACAAAAAATCGCACGTCATTGGTCATTACCTACATTATATCAAAACACGTTATTTTTAGTGAACTGTTACGCATTAAATCAGTTAAACGTGTCCACTTATTTATAGTTTATTGACGTAGAATCCCATGAGTTAGTAATCTTCCATCAAAATAATATAACTTGTATTTTAAGCATACGTTGTTAATACGGAAATGTCTATAATAAATAGCTCTTAAGATAAATAGAAAACACGGCTCAATGCGATCTCTCAGGATTATATATTAGCAGAGCTTCCAATCGGGATTTTTTGTATGGGTAATCCCGAGATCCCGGTATTGTCCATACAAAAAAATCCCGGTATTAGAAGCCCTATGTATGTAACTAGTGGCCCTGTGAGCTGTAGACTTTTCGAGTTTGTTTCGAAATGGCTGAAATTTGTATTTTTAACGTTTTCAACCCCCAATCTCCACCATTCGGACATCCGAACATTCGAACATTAAAACATCCGGACATACAAAAGAAATTTTGGTGAAGATGAAGCAGAGAAGTTTCGATCGCTCATGTAATTTTGTGAGTAGGTTCGATATGTTAGGTTCGATAGATTCTTTGTCGATTTTCGAAATAGCGGAGATATGGGGGTTGTAGACGTAAAAGGTTACAAATAGCCATTTCTAAATAAACTCGCGAGGTCTACAGCTCACAGAGCCACTAGTTTATATTGTTTACTGTTTACCAGATCTCAACACAATGCATTTTCATTACATTTCAGAAAACAACTCATAATATGGAACAGATAAAAGTGTTTTGCTTATACTTCTAAGTAGGTACAGCTGCTTGGGTCCGTCTATTGTTACACGTATAGCTACGAGTAGATGTTATATAATTCAAGGTATCTTGCATTTTTATGCCGTATGCTATGAACTTTATAGTAAAGGAAGCATTTTCTAGATACCCGGGCCTTTTCACATTTTCAAAGCCTTATTTTAAATTGTGATGTGTCTTCCAGGGCGTGAGTTGAGCTACAGCCGCCGCCTGAGCATGACGGAGAGCGGAGGCGTGGTGCTGAAGCAGGGCGTGGGAGAACCTATCCTCGCGCACGCGCCCACGGACATCGCGAGTAAGTGTCGCGGCCAGTGCCTTATTTACCCCTAGGCCCACAAGGCCCGGGTCTACGAGCCCAGCCAGTCTAGGGGCCCCAATCTTGGGACTTGCACCATACTTATGTTCTCCTTATTTGTCACTTAAAATACTACCTACCATTTGATTTTATGAAAAGCATTTTGAGATAGGGGAGGGGGCCCCAAATGCCAAATACCTGGGGGCCCAGGCCCTCTAAGTCGGGGCCTGGTCGCGCCCATGATTGTTGACCTGCGCAAACCGAGCTACCAGACGACTGGTTTTCCTTTACCGTATGTATATCTACTAGCATTTTCCGACACTTGGTCTGCGTACTGCATAGCAGATATATTCTTGTCATTCAATAGAAACGCTGGTTTTCTCAGTTTTTTCCTAGTTCAAAAACCATACGCAAAAATTCACGCCGCTATGTTTTGCCGGTGATTTTATTTTTGTGGTTATGGATGAGAATTGCAGTGTTAACGGCCTGCAAATGGCCTGCTCTGCCTTCATTACCATATTTTCATTCATTTTTGAACTGAAACGTGAAAGATAAAATATCAATTCAGTTTAATACTTTAATGTCAAATGTTTATCGAACGTTTTAGATATTTACCTACATTAAATACCAATCAATCAAGTCGTAATACTCAAACAATACCAATAATAGTAATTTAGATTTGAATATCGCGATAAGATACGTTCATACATTGTATATGTACCTACTTATATTTAACTACCACTGCCAAAATATATAGTCTAAAAAATACATACATTTAGACATTCTTGGTTCTTAAAGACCATCATATAGCGCAGCCGGAATATTGAGGAGAACTCTTACCATATAAATTATGATAGAAGTGGTCATAGTGTCTAATCTTAAAGTATGGTCGTAGGTAGTCTGTTCGTGATGGGCGCTGGGCTCACGTTGGAGTGGGAGGCACATGCAGCCGGGATCGTTGATCCCGCGCTCTCCGCCGTGGCCTCCATCGTGCTCGTGTGCTTCAACTTCCCCTTCTGTGAGTATAACCTCGAATGTTGTTCATCATGGGTGCGGGTCTCACATCGGAGTGCGAGGCGCATGCAGCCGGCATCGTGGATCCCGCGCTCTCCGCTGTCGCCTCCATCGTGCTCGTGTGCTTCAACTTCCCCTTCTGTGAGTCTAACCTCGAATGTTGTTCATCATGGGCGCACATCTCTCATCGGAGTGCGAGGCGCATGCAGCCGGCATCGTGGATCCCGCGCTCTCTGCTGTCGCCTCCATCGTGCTCGTGTGCTTCAACTTCCCCTTCTGTGAGTCTAACCTCGAATGTTGTTCATCATGGGCGCACATCTCTCATCGGAGTGCGAGGCGCATGCAGCCGGCATCGTGGATCCCGCGCTCTCCGCCGTCGCCTCCATCGTGCTCGTGTTCTTCAAATTACCCTTTTGTGAGTATATAACCTCAAATGTTAACTTACATTTCGTGCCATTACCTAACCTCAACTAGCTGCGCCCGTCGAACCCCTTAAAACTGCGACGTTACTAGCTAACATCAGAGATACTGTAAACTTACGTGACGTGAATTGAACATTTAAAAACATCCATAGCTTTGACCATAGAGACAATAATTAATCCAGTGAATAAAGGGGTTTTACCTTACAAACGGTCCGGTAGTTTTGAATTTTTGATATGTTGCCTAGGATGTTAAGTGAGTCTCCTCCTCCGTGCCAGCGCCATATTGAAAATACCGGCACTTTCTTCACATTTTTCTTATATCTTCGTCTAGTTAGGAGCAAAAATTCAAAACTACCGGACCGTTTGTAAGGTCACCCCCAGTACTTTAGTCTCTATTCACCGAACTAAATATATATTATACAAGTAGGTAAAGCTCTGATTCATGAGTATCTTCCTTCTTTTATATCTCTCATGCCATTGTTTATCTCATCTCGTGTGATGCCTGTGGCCGTTCTGTATAGTGCAATTCGCGGCTAACTCTAAGGATGTAAACTTAGTAAAAGCTACTAAAGTAGCAGCCAATGAACCTAAGAGATGGCAAATACCATCTCTAGAGTTTACCGTCAATCTCACGACACTTAACGTTTCTCAGAACTAAACTTCCCGTTTTGTTATAATATCAATATAGTAGTGTGTGAAAATCGTGTAAATTAAAATCAATATAAATCTCACAATACAATACAATACTTAGTCTCAAAACTAAACTTCCCGTTTTGTTATAATAGTGTGTGAAAATCGTGCCAGTTATATCAATATAAATCTCACAATACAATACAATACTTAGCTACTGATTTTTGAACAAAACGACACAGTATACAGTCATATAAGGCGAAACTCAAAAGTATACTCTCAAACTCTATTCAAATTCGGTACCTACAACAAAACTTATAGCTAACTTCGTGTCATTCGCAGAAGCCAAGATATATATATGCGTATAGGTATATATATGCGACCAGAGGCCTGAGCATCAACACAGCGGAGCATAACTAATATTTATTTAATGTTGTGACAGTGCGTTCAGCGGGCATGATCCTCCTGCAAACTGTTCCGGAGGGCCTGGGCGCGTGTGACCTGAGAGCAGCTGCCTTGAAAGTACCCGGGGTGCTCGCCATCCACGAGCTGCATGTGTGGCAGCTCACGCGCGACCGCGTCGTGGCCACCGCGCACGTGTCCTACTCCTCGCCCGAAGTAAGCCTGTAGCCATGGTAACCGATTTGCTCTTACCCTTTAGCTTTAGATACTTACTCGCGAAATTGACCGAGGCGAAATTGGCCGAAGTATGGGTTTCCGCAGCGAAGCCCCTAATAAAGTGGCCACACTATCATATTCGCCCAACTTCGCGGGTAATGTGGAGCCGCAATCATAGCAGCGCATTCAGCGAACATGGTTCGAGCACTAACATTTTCCACTATTTCTCCATTCCGTGTAATTAGAGAGATGAGAAATTTGACGCTTATCCTAGTTTAACTGGCGACCGAATCAAAGAATAGGAAGTATATAAATCTATATTCAGTGAAACATATCCGTCATTCCGATCAAGTAGCACAACTGCTCTTTTACCATTTAATAAGGCAAGGGGGAACTTCGGGACGCCTAAGTCACGCCACTCTCATTTAGCCCTACAAAAATATTTTCCTCATATGTACAGTAACAATATTTAAACACGCAATCTTCGAATGTTTCCTATGACAAGTACTTCATCGGAAAACGCCACAACGCCAACACTTAAAAATATGAATGTATGATAAAGACCATATTATTTCACAAGTTTCACGGATAATCGAACAGAGCTGTGAATTGAAATGAAACGCGTCAAGCCGAAACTAATGCGTTTGCATGCCTTGTAAAGTCTGCCACCTAACGGAACGGCCATTCTGTCAAGTTCTTCATGCAAAGGCCTGAACGTCTAGTATTGCTTGACTTATACTTTATTGGTTTGATATATACGGCTATAACATCGCCATAAATGTATTTGTCCGATAAGCGTATCATAGGCATAACTGCGATAAATAAGCCTTGCCAAATTTGACTAAATATAAATATATTAGAAGGCTTTAAGGGATATTTTATTGATAGTTAAATAACCTTGATTGTAGGTAGTACATAATATTTATTATGCACCTGTACGGTAGCAGGAATTAATGGGTTTATATTACGTGATAGTTCAGTAGCCCAACCTGTGTTACCTATAACACACACATACATACGAATTAAACAATATTCGACCGTACTATTGTTAACTTTACTTTTTCTGCAGGACTACTTGAAAAGTTCGGGGCTGGTGAGCGACGTATTCAAACGGCACGGCATAGGCCTCGTCACTCTGCAGCCGGAGTTTGTGCTCTCCCATCTCGTCGGTGAGTGTCGATTTGTTTAACTCAGTTTCCAGTATAACTTAGGTAAAATTACCAAGATTGAACCTACTCAAAAAGTAAAAGGTACCTATTATGTCTTATAAAGTCCGGATTGATATATTGTCTTGGGTAGCTATGGTAAATTGAATGGGTATTGGAGGAAATCTAATAAAAATCTTGAATTTTGTTTATAAGTAGGAATAACCCTTCTCATTCCTAAAAAAAACTAACACATTAATCTGTAACTGAAAAAAAAAACAGATGAAAATATTTTTTCCCCGCTTTGTATGGGCATTGCAACTGCATCCTAGGTAACCTAACCTACTCGTAGAATCGTAGATGCTATTTTTTCGACTTGGCAGGGGTGCTGCCGTGCTCCTAGATACCTATTTAGGTAGTATAATCGAGGAAAATAATATGAACAGTTAAATTAGCTTATTAATTGCAATTTATATTATCTAGGAGCGCGGCAGCAACCCTGCCAATTCGAAAATATGAGCAACTGGGTTAGGTTTCCTAGGATGCCGTTGCGATGCCTATAGGTATAAAGCGGGGAAAAAATCAGCTTTTTTATTATTTTAGCTACAAAAAATCAGTAGGTTACTTTTTCTAGGAATGCGGGGGATATTCCGACCTATAAAAAAAATTCAAGATTTTTTTTATTCAATAGCCGGAATTAGTTTATACCTAGTATGTTATGACACGTCTAAATTTACGCGGATCCATACGTTATTGTCCGGTCTTGAAAACAAGTACGTAAAACACTAATTCGTTGATTTCCAGGTACAGACGAAGAAAAGAAAGCACAAATACAGTCAGCGAATGAGGCTTGCCAAAACCCTTGCGCGAAGGAATGCGTGGCGCCGCGCTGCTGCGAACCCCCTCCGAAACCGGTGGTCGCGAGGGTGTGACGCGGAACTAAATCTTGCCATAGGTTCAAAATTAAAACTAATTCAGCGGTGAACATGGAAGAAGCTAGAAACATCCATTCCTTGCTGAAAGAAGAGACAAGGGGCAAGTGAAGCCTTAATTTGTGTTTTGCCCATGCCATATACCCGCTTGATTACCTACAGCGCTCTCCACGGAATTTTGGCTTGTATCAATATCGTGTTCATTTTGCTCCCACGTCATTAAGTCTCAAGAGAAGAGTAGGAAATTGGAATATTACACTTTCAGAACAATGTTTCAGTAAACATATATGTTTACCAAAACATTTTCTTTCAGAAAGAAAAAGAAATATCGTGCGACAAAATACCAGCGCTTTGTATGATATTACGTATTGCACCTAAATATCAATTTTGCTGGTACTATAGCTTTGTACAGAATGTACAATTTACTCAAGTTATGTTTAGTCATAGATATGTAGGTACATAGTAGGATCATGCCTATAATTATTATTAAAAGGTAGATTAACTGTGAATTCATTCACTTGAAGTGTTTGCCTACAAGCCGATGTATAAACACGACATAAGCACAACCAAAGAAAGTCCATTGAACTGTTGTTGAAAACGAAGTTTCTAGAGGCTCGTGCGGCGCCCGTCTTTGCGAAGTGCGAGTGAAAGTGTAGTGTAGTAGGTCTTGAATGAAAACATAGTTCGCGGCAACATTCTATCTTCACGGTTTGCTGCATAGTACACAATGAATGGGTTGTATCATTCAAGTCAATGCAGAGGCATTGTTCCACCAATAGTTATACTTCACTTATACTTAATGAAGGCATTATGCCAACGCTTAACTGGTTTAAGATGCTGGATCATTGTCTTGTCTCTAAAGTTCCTCATTCGCTATCCATAAAGCAATAAACATAAGAGTCCATTGGAGTTTGCAGACACATCCATGAAATAGTTTAAAAGGTTCTTTATCTTTACATCTTGTAAGTTACCTAGACATAAGCAGGTGATGGTATATTGCACAATACGACATTGAAACGAAAAATAGCCGTGCAACTGAATAGGTACGACCTGGGAAATTATGTAAAAATATTCAGGTGAAACAACGAAATAAGTATTTGTTCATTACTCATATGACATTCGCACAACTGTATGTTTTGATAGGCACCTGATGAAACATTAAGCTGTAAAGGACAGACGATAATATACATAGATGTTTCATTCATTCATTTCTAAACGCGAAACATCATAAATACTTAATACGTATTGATGTGATGAGACGATTCGATTTACTCGTAGGTACTATTATTGGTTTGGAAAACCATAATCAAGATTAAAAGCGGAAGTAACGTTACGTATTTCCGGTGCGTAAACCGCCTACTTCTATGCAAAATATCACCACGATTGACCCATTCATTGCCGAGGACGCGAATTCGCGTCCCATGTATGTGCAATCGTAATGCCGAGGACGCGATTTCGCGTCCTCGAGTTATTTGTTTTTTTTTTTGCTAGAAAACAAGTGTACTTAAATGCTGATACCAAAATGTTACTTTATTTATGAAGGATAATATTATACTGTTGCTGGTTTTTGGATTCCGTGCATTTGTAATTTTCATAATTCTTATCTCGGATGCCGAAGACGCGAATTCGCGTCTCATGTATGTGTAATCGTAATGCCGAAAACGCGAAATTGCGTCCTTGACAACGTAATGCCGCGGACGCGAATTCGCGTCCTTGACAACGTAATGCCGCGGACGCGAATTCGCTACGTATTTCCGGTGCGTAAACCGCCTACTTCTATGCAAAATATCACCACGATTGATTAATTATTAAAATAAGAACGCTCGTACATCTAACCCATTTATAATATTAGTGAGTAAGGAGATCACAAGATTAATCCGTCCATTATGCCATTTCAATTCCTCAAAGATTTGTTATCAGCGGGTTATATGATTTTAGATGTGGCTCAGTCTTAGATTATTCGAGTACCACGACAGTAGAAGTGCCAAAATAGTTAGACAAGTTATCAAATAAAATATTGCCTAATTTTGCCACTACCTAATAAATCAAATCTGATTTAGGTTCTTTTATATGAAGAATGTGACGCTTTTTCCAATATATTTAAAACGTAAAAAAGTAAAACGAAATGAGTTGTGGGAGATTTACAAAGTGACCTGTGATGTTCCTCGATAGTATTAGGACAGCTAATTAGTAAAGAGGGTAAATAAGTTAACCGGTAAGTATAGTAATTAGGATAATTACTTGTACAACAAATAATGTAGATTGTAAGGATTTTATGTACAAAGTTTTGTTGACGAATTATTATAAACCTAAATATATGTAGATAAGCGACTTTTCATTATTGACTTTAGTTTTTATCATCCTCAAGTTAGAAACCCTTGGTAAATGTTAGATTATAGCCATTTAATTATAATTATAGGCGAAACAATTACATTTATCAAAATAAAGAGAAGTACAGAGAAAACTAAAAAGGCTATACCTATATCTGATTTAATGTGCATAAAAAAATGTAAGGCTTTAAGACTTACTTAACGGGTTCTTTGGAAATAAGAAAACATGGATGAATACATTTCAGGGTCCAGTTTGATGGTAATTTTTAAAATAAATGAAATTTGTTTCAAGTGGCTCACTTTATTTCCATGACCAACATTTTGCATATTTTAAATACATGTTTCACTAAGTTTTTTTTTATTAATTTTTTTTATTTTTGAGAACAATGACAAATTGTTAAAAACTGACCCTGACTGATTAAAAATACGAACGTTAGGTACCTACAAGATGAGTCAGCATTAAGTAAAAGTTAATTACTTCAAATATTTTAATTTAAATGCTACACATATAAAAAAATTCAATCGGATCTATTATGTTCTAGTGCCTATACACATTAACGTCTTACTGTAAACGTTTCTTAGTTATCAATCCTAATCTTCGGTTCAAAACACGTCTTGCGTGACTAAAAAATAAATGTATAGAAAAAGACTATTCTAAGAGATCAGTGAAAAGAGATTAATACCTTTAAAAACGTATGCATCTAAAGTAAAGGTCGTGGCAGACCTATCAACTTGACATCACCTTTTGCATAACATTCGAACTGTACGCCTAATTTCCTATCTACACAACTTCATAGCCACAGACGTCCACTGCTGAACTATAGGCCTCCTCTAGAGCTCGCCACAAAGTGCGATCCCATCCCGTGCAGGCCGCATCCGTCAACTCCCCGCCACCCTCACGAGGTCATCCGTCCACCTAGTCGAGGGTCATCAGTTTCAGAGAAATGACGTCTCCCTGTTTTACTCCTCGCTGCAGTTGGATAGGGTCTAAGCTCTGGTTTTGTACCTATTCGAACTGACATGGTGGCGTTTCTGTACAAACATTTCAGCGCTTCGATGTATCAATAGTCCATATACGGCACCGCTGTATCATGTCTCGATCAAATCGAAGCCTTTTTATAGTCCACAAACGCTAAGCATAGTGGCCGGTTATACTTAACGTAACCTGCCGCAGCGTATCGTTGTAGTCTATGATGCTAAAGCCTTTTCGGAATCCGGCTTGTAACCTCCTGAGTTCCCGATGATTTGTAATGACTCTGGAGAACAGCTTAAAAACATGGCTGAACAGTGAAATGGGCCTATAGTTCTTCAATAAGGTTGTGTCACATTTCTTAAAGAAAAATTTCACCACACTCCTGTTCCATGAGTCAGGCGTTGTGCCCTCATGTATAACGGAACCGATCGGCTTCTGGAGGACTTTGAGTAAGGGGCGTTGAAAAACAGGGTATGATAAAAAACCGTTCATAAACTCGCTATTTTGTGCACATTTTCGTTTCTGGTACCTACTCGTAACTTTATTGAGAATGCCACTTTGTGGATCCCCGCCCTCAGTTATTGTACGCTTCGTTTGCTCAGTGAGTGTGATTGTGAGTTATAGGCAATTAAAAGTTAACAACATTAAATGTTTGTGACAAGGAAATGTTTAAAAAAAACTTCATATTAAGCAAAGCAACGGATCGTTACGACATTTTGAAAATACTGGCCGAGTTGGTCTATTCTGTGCATGCTTTCATTTATCAAAAGATGATGCAAAGGTGATAGATGTTCCTCAGACCTCAACCTTAAAAAGAGTCACAATATATATTCTACTTATTATGTTCCCCTTTATTGTTCGGATCGACGTCATCGCTGGAGGACTCGGTGACAGCCAAGACAGACGACTTGCGGCAGTGGACGGGTTTGCAGGTGCGATTTTTCACCAAATTGGGGCACAGTTTGCCAGATCCTGAGGGCGCCGTCTAAAATTACAAAGCAAGTCACACAATGTTACAATGAAAGCTATACAAGGGCGTGTTAATTAGGAAAGCTAAGAGCGGGAGAGATAATGGGAGAGATATTACCAACGCATTTTTGGAAATAGGTTCGTTATCAGTTTTACCTTAGCGCATTACAAACGATCCTTAATGTAACTATTTGTCAAATGAGAGGTAAGCAGAAGGAAGGGAGGAATGTGTCTGCACAGGAAAGGTTGGTCCATGCATTCAGCAAAGAGAACCATCTTGAATTTTTAGTGTAGGAGAGAGTTATGACGTCATAATTTTTTTTGTATGATATTTTGTCATTTGTTGTTTTGCATCCAATCATGTTGGCCTTGGGAGTCTTATAAAAGAGCTTTTTATACTCGCGTACTTTAATCTGTCAATTATAATTTCACAGGCAAAATCACAATAACGCACTTATTAATCCTGTACCAAAATTCTATACTCTATGGTACCCGCTACAGAATTTTTATTTTCATAAGACATCTCTCTACTCAACTCTAATAATATCAAAGAGAACATCAGCATATCTATTTAAAAAAAATTGGGCAAGTGCGAGCCCGACTCGCGCATGAAGGGTTCCGTACCTATACATATATATAATCTATAACAAGTTATAGATTATATATATGTATATGGGAGCCCCCCTTAAATATTTATTTTATTTTATTTTTAGTATTTGTTGTTATAGCGGCAATAGAAATACATCATCTGTGAAAATTTCAACTGTCTAGCTATCACCGTTGTTGAGATACAGCCTGGTGACAGACGGACGGACGGACGGACGGACGGACGGACGGACGGACAGCGAAGTCTCAGTAATAGGGTCCCGTTTTTACCCTTTGGGTACGGAACCCTAAAAAAGCACGCTACTGTTCGCTTATTACGCCACGACCATCGCGATCATGTTTTTTTTTATAAGTCAGTTTTAGTTGCACTAAAAAGGTTAACATCAAAAATAAAAATTCATAGTGGGGAATGACGATTAAAATAAAAAATGATTTTCTGTGTTTTGCTCGTATAAAAAGTATTGTATGCATTAGTTACACAATTAGGTCTTAAAATTTCGTACCTTACTTAGGCCACTCGGCAAGCCTCGAGACCTTAACGCGGTACTCGACTTTAAGAACCTTCATTGTGCAACGATTGCATAAAATACTATTATGAGCTGAGCATTATTACATTAAAGCTAATTATTTGAAATCTAAGTAACTTTATCATTAAACGTTCACGTTTGTACATATTTGTACACCTGAAATGGTAGAGAACTGGTGTATATCCATATACCTACCATGAAATTGTTATTTGTACCAACCAACAATGTCTCAGTAACCCAAGTATCACAAACAACAAAACACTCTGACTTTGTAACGTAACACACACATTTGGGCTGGAATGTTTCGATAATGGATACCATTAGCAATTAAAATCTCACGCCGTTTCCATACTTGTCGCGCCACTTACGCCAAAAAGGACTTGTTGAGAACTGACCTGTACCAATCTGTAGTTAAGCTTAAGAGCGTAGTCACAGTCCCCGAAACAGCTGCTCCAGCCCAGCCAAGCGCCCACCTCGCAATTCACGTCCTCTAGAAATAACTAGGTGTTAAATACACATATCGCCGTCTCTGAAGCACAGTGTGGGAAGTATTAGGTCAATCAATTAGGAGTAAGATACGCGTTTTAGATTAAGCTTTGGAAAGCCCCATCGGCATCGGGGCCGCCCGCGTAGCAAGGGCCGTCTTCGATAGCATTTTCTTTTTATACGGCGCAAATGAGGGCAACTCGCGACTGCGTGGACCGAGGGGGCTTTCCACAGCTGAGAGAATATAGTAATGGACATTTTATTGTAAGCAGTTTTATGCAGGTTTAAACTTTTTTTCATACACCATCACATTCTGGTTCGAAGAGCCCGAAGTCCCTACCTTGCCCTGGTGCATCGTTTTGAAGAACTTCATTGTCTGCGCTCGAAGGGGTCGACTTTATTTTCTTGAGACTGGTTTCAGTTGTAGTTGGTGCTGTAACTGAATAATTTCAAACATGATTATCTTTCTGCACCATTGTCATTGTATTAGTGTGTTTTATATTCAATTGATAAGTAAAAAATGGTTAAAACACCATGAAACCACGTGATAAAGTGATAATCTTTGGAGGTTGCAAAACATGGTAATAAAACAAAACAAGGTTACTTTGATCACTTATACCCTATGGTATAAACCCGATTTCTTGGTAACTCTAAAGACATTTTGAATAATGCCGGAGACAGTCAAAAGCAGGTCGGAAGTGTCGGACAAAAAGTTGATTCGCCTATCCGGTCAACCAAACGCACTTTTGCGATAAGATCGCCTGTTGTCTAAAGAAGAATATCACCAAATTTAGTTTTTTACCTTCATTATGAAACATTAAAAATAAATAGGTAAAAAAAATATATACGCCTTAAGCTTCCGAAATATTTAAAGTGTTAATCTAGGAGTGTAGCGCGAAGCTGTGACGTTACTTGACGGAACTCAATGAATGATATACACAGTGACCATGATATATATGAGTATTAGTTTGATGACGTCACGCAGACGAGCGCGCTTTGTGGGGATGGAGGCTCAGGGAAACAAAAGGCAAGAAAAGACAAGGAATTAGTTGCCGTCGTTGAACAGCCGCTGTAGCCAACCAAACGTTCTAGAACTAGCGCTGCTTGTAGTTGTAGTCTACAACACGCATAACAACCAACAATTAGCAGTATATTGGCAAGGCGGGTATGGCAGTCATCTCGTGTAGGGAAGATGTTGCGTTGTACATAGGTAAAAGCTTGGTTAACATGAAATACGATCGCTTCCTTTGTGTGACGAAAGTTAGTCATGCAAATGTATGGGTAACTTTCGTCACACAAAGGACTCAATAAAAAAAAAAAAAAAAACGTTGTTTTAATTAAAGCCCTTAACTATGTACATTTTTTTTGCAATCGACCCAACAACCAACCATTTCCTGTGTGGTGGCAGCGCTTGTGGCAGTCGTCTCGTGTAGGAAAGTTGTTGCCATTGCCGCCGCAGCCGCTGTACCCGAACGGCTCGCAGCGCGCGTTCGCTGCGTCCCAGAACCAGCGCTCCTTATAGCTGCGGCAGTGGCCCACCGCTGCCGGCAGCATGCATGTCTCTATAAAAACAATAAATCTGTAAGCCCTGAAATAAATTCATGCGACAATGTATTTATATGTATATATACCTAGTGCAAATAGGACCATATTACGTACTGACTTAGTCTACCACTGTCATTCCATCTTTATGGTTACCTATCATAAGTCACGAAAGTTATAATAGCACACAATGAAACGCGCCTGTTTTGTAGATACCGATGTTATGATAAATGTCCAATTGTTCATAGCTTGATTGACGCGTTCGATCCGTAACTAATATAGCCATTTTATATCATGTTTGATAAAGGAACAATAAAACAGCTGTTTAATATTATTATGGAAAATATGAGTATAATAGCATGATGGGAGATTATCAAATAAACGAACACCTCTTAGGTATTTTTCCATTAAGACGTTAAAGAGGAACATAAAGCACCTTTAACTCAAGCTATTCTAGGACTGCTACCTACTATTCGACATCAAGGAAAGGACTATACAATACAAGTATGTATACCTTTCGTGACGGAGTCCGGGCAGTCAGTCTCCTCGCCGTCACACAGCGCCTCCTGTTGGGACATAGTGTACTGGCAGCGGTCCATCTGCTCTTGAATCTGTTTCTCCATCTCAGGGTCATCCAAAGTAGTGTTCACCACAGGTATTTCCTGCCCGACAAGAATTAATACAACATTATATGAACTGATCAGCTGTGGCGTAAGTGGAGTTTTATGCATCAAATCAATTATTTTTTATAACGACACAACATAGTGGATCCACTACGCCTGATGGTGAGCAAAAAGGGAAGCCCAAGTCGCAATGGCAACTGACAAAAACCAACGTCGCCATTTCAATTAACACTGCCATGCTGGCCCGAGAGATGCTTCTTCACGCTCCGTTTAAAGGGCCCCATGTTATAAAAATAAAATGAAATAAAAGTTAAAAATTATAAGGAGGACTCTCTGCATAAGTAAGGAAAATCGTTGGTATTATCCACCATCTTTGCCGAAGCATTAGGAGGGGAGGAGAGATTAGGGAAAACTGACCAGATTCTGCAGCTCGGCGAAGCGCTGGTTCCAGCTGGCGAGTAGACGCCGTGAGATCTCCTTCTGCACGTCGCTGTCGTGAGTGAGGTACATGCGCGCGCGCAGCCGCCGCCCGCGCCCGCAGCGCGACGAGCACGGGGACCAGTCGCCCCAGGTTGTCACTTTGCATGCTTCAGTGCCGACGTCCTAATCAAATATGATCACTTTTTCACAAAAAAAATACCGACTTGAATGATCGGACTGGATACAATACGACTCATATGGTTTTCTCATGGATGCCTTTGTCAGAGCTAGGCCATGTTAAAATGAGACCACACGAGAAGCACCAGCTTTAAAAAAAAAAAACAAGAATCATCAAAAACTGTTCACCCAGTCGAAAGTTCTGAAGTACTTAACAAAAATAAAATAAAAAACTCCTTTTTTGAAGTCGGTTAAAAATGGAAACTTATTACTAGTGGCTCTGTGATGTGAGCTGTAAAACTCGTAATGGCTGAAATTTGTATTTTTCTACGTTGACCCCCATATCTCCGCCATATTGAAAATTTTCAATAAACTGTATTGACGAAAAAACTATACTTATCGAACCTACTCACAAAATTTCATGAGAATCAGTTGAGAAATGTGGCCTGTACGCCAGAACAGCCGGCAATCGAATCTACCATCCGAACATCCAATCCAAACACCCAAAAACCGGACATACGAAAGAAATGGCGAATCTGAAACAGAGACGCTTCGCTCGTTTCGCTCTCTTGCGTCAAACTTGTCTTTGCCAGAGTTGTCTTATTCAAGACCATAAGATAAAGGATGGTACATTGCTTATCTACTTAGAGAACACAATGCATGAATGCAACATAATATAAGATACGCAATACTGCTAGCATGTAACATTTTAAAGGTAGTACTCGTAAGTAGGTATACATTATATGTGTACCTTTAGTTTATTTTAGTTTGGACATCACCTGTAGTGATTGGTTTAAAAATTGATCAATACGTACCATAAAGAACCACTCAAAATTTGACATTATAGATGAGTTAGCGCCATCTTTTGGGGGAGGTCTGTAAGAATAAAATATGTTGCTAAAAAGCATTGTTAAAAAACAGCCAATCAGTTACAAAATAGATTATCCCATACATGTATCACCTATGTAATGGCAGTTTAAATTTACCGTCATCTGTGTACACCTCGCGAGTTAGTTCCGAAATCGTTGAAATTTGTATTTTTTTACGTTAAGAGTCCTTATTCCTTTTAAAATTTTTTTTTTTCATATTATGACAAATATATTGATAATTTCTACCAAATTTTTGAAGTGAATAATACTTTTCCCCGAGTTCTAGGTAGTAATGTTGGCGGCGGGTGCAAGTACATCATCAGCATTGCACCGCCGCCAGTGGCGCCATCTACTCGTCAAGGATGAAGTCGGGGTCCCACCACGGGCGGTGTAACGGCGGGGATTGAGAATCAATAAAAGGGCTGCGCCAGAGCGCCAGGCTCTCTTTCGGCTGGTGTAACTCGCAGTGATAACATGAGGTGTGCGTGTGTGTGCATAATTGTAGTTATTAGTGTGTTCCCTTGTTTGTTTCATATTATGTTTTATAATAAATATATATAATTTATCCGTTGTTTGAAGAATGTTAACCTGCTCCCTCTCTGATCGCTAACATCAGTAGTGGGATAGGTTGAATTCACACCCACGTATAAATGATATTTTTTTTTCTCAAAGATATTATGCACACATTCGTTTAAAAGTTATATATTTGATTTTGATTTGTACATTGGACGCGTTCGCGCGCCGTAACCATGTTCTCTGTTTAAGTTGCAAAATGATGGTAAACTAGGTACACGCTATTGTCTTGCGAGCTACGTCGCATGGTCACGTTGTGGTGAAGATTGGTGCAGCAGGCATTATCCATGCAGAGCTTCATGTGGACGTGGAGCTAAGCAGCGGTGGTCGTGAGAAACGCAGCGGACGTAAATGTATCCCATACGTAATGTGAAATCGATGAGAAAATCTGGTAAGGTCTGATAAACATTTTCATTCGTACTTTGGTATAGGTGTTGGAAACTTAAAAAGACTTGGTAAATATTTAAATGCGTGATCGTTAACTCTGATTAGTTACTGTAAAATAGACAAATATTCATGACAAAGCTAAAAATGGCATTTGATGACTGGTGTATTAAGCCAAATATATTGCGATGGTAACATTTTGAATTTTGAAAATCATAAATTTTCGTATTCGTATACAAAATGATTGTAAGTGTAAATTACAGATATATTTAAAGTAGGTAGTTTATTGAAAGAAAATAATTTATTACGAGATAGTAAAGAAGGTAGTGTTTCGGTTATATTTTTGTAGCTACCCGCGTTAACTAAAGGAAAATCATTTAAACGGAAGAACTGTCGCGATGATTTATCATTTCTTTGTTAATCAGAGGTTGCATTTTTACTGGGGATTAATATTTTGTTTATTCTGATGTGGTTAGACTCGGTATGCAAGGTATATAGCGTTTAATGAGGTAATTTTAACGACTGTTCGATGCGTTACGTTGTTACGTATAACAAAGGGTTTATTTTAATCGTATCATATCATATCATATCATATCATATCGTTTATTGCGAATCATGTTCATTTTACAATGGATGGTATGGTAATTATAATGTAGGTACATGAAACCCTGTTAGGGCATTGCAATTTCTTACAGACTAAAACATTATTAATAGAATTTAATTTAAATAATTATGTACAACTATTTTACATAACTATTTTAAATATCGTAACTTCTGGGTAACTAAGTATTAATTTAAATTAGAAATTATTCGGCGTTACATTACTATATAATAATTAGAAGAATAATAATTAAATTACAAAAAGCTTATTTTAATTTATCATTTAAATAATCTTGGACAGCGTAGTAGCATTTCGAGTATAGTAACTGTTTCAATATTTTCATGTCAGAAATTTAATTGGTCAGTGAATTTGGTAAATTATTATAAATTTTTATGGCCATGACGTAAGTGCTATTTGAATGTATTTTTAGCTTAGATGCTGGCAGTAGAAGTTTATTTCTTTGCCGCAGAATGTGCGTTGTAGAAAGTTCATGTTTTTTCTTAAATAGATTATTTTGTTGTCTAACGAATTTACACTTTTCGAGAATATAGATACACGGCAACGTAAGAATTTTATGATGCTGGAAGTGTGGCTTGCATGTTTCTGTGTTACCTATATTGACTATTATTCTTATTAACTTCTTTTGTTGGGTAAACATGGAGGAGAACTCTGCACTGTTTCCCCATAAAATTATACCGTAGGTAAGCCATGAGTTGGCATAGGCATAATATGTGGCGAGCGCCGTTTGTATATTCGTGGTCTTTTTATTTCACGTAGCGCATATGCGAAACTCGATAATTTGGCTCTTATTTTTTTTTATGTGGGCTTTCCAATTGATATGCTTATCTATAACTAGTCCTAGTAAGGAGAACTCATCTACGACTTCTAGCAGAATATTGTTATAGGTGAAGTTTATATCTAGCGGGGCTTTTTGATGAGAGTGAAATGTCATTAATTTAGTTTTATTGTAATTTATCTCGAGGTTGTGGTCGTTCATCCAGTTGGTTATTTTATCTAACAAGGAGTGAAGTGTGGCGTTTAAGTTAGTGTTATTTTGACATGCTGTGAGTAGAGAGATATCGTCTGCAAACAGTACGCAAGTTTCATCTACTATTTTCGGAAGGTCGTTTATGAAAAGAAGGAATAACAGACATCCAATAACGCTTCCTTGAGGGATTGAGGCATTGACTACTTTCTATTAGATCGAACTGTTGTTATTTTGCCGGTATTTGCATCCGAGTACTCTATCTCCGTAAACTGTTCCCTATCTTTTAAGTAGGATTTGAACCAGTCGTGAGCAAGACCACGAATTCCAACACCGTATAATTTATTTAATAATATATTGTATTTTACTTTATCGTAGGCTTTAGTCATATCAAGTAGCACACCGACTGCGTATTTTTTTTGCATTTATGGTATTTATGGCTTCTTGTATGTATTTGTAAACGGCTACAGTTGTCGATCGTTTTTTCCGGAACCCATTCTGGCTGTCGTCGAATATATTAAATTTTTCACAAAACGCGTACACACGGTCACACATTGCTTTTTCGAAAAGTTTAGATGCTGTTGGCAGTAGGGCGATTGGTCGATAGTTGTTAAGGTCCGTTTGAGAGTTTTTTTTGTGTATAGGCTTTATTATCGCTTTTTTAGTAGGTCGGGATATATTCCTTCATGGAACGACTGATTTATTAGGTGACAAAATTCATAGGACAATCGTGATAATTCATAGGAGGATTTTAGATAGAATTGTCGCTAAATTGACTGATAGGAAGTGTATGAATGTTTGTGAGTAACATTGTCATATAATATAGGTCAGGAAAAGCCGAGCGTACTGATTTGTTTTTATAAAATAGACAAAAGTACATGAATTCGAGAGGTTAACGAGTTGCTTGGGGTGAAAATTGTTTGTCGATATTAGATGCTAATTTATCCCACATTATATGCTCAAGTGTGTAAATTTATTTGCGTGCAAAGGGGTGTTCATGGTGGAATATGGTGGTGTTATTTGGTGGTATTATTTGGTGGAACATTTTATGATCGTAGTGCAAGCCAAGGGATATTTGTCATTGGGTGTACAGGCGTTCATTTGTTCCCGTGAATAATAAACCGAATCACTCGTATGTTAGGTATTTACTTAGGTGCTTAGTGTTTAATTTCTTTAATAGTCGTTTACTACGTCATTACTCAAAAAGTTTGAATGAATATTTTAGATATCATTGGGAATAAATTGTGGGACAAAAACATTAAGATTAAATATTAGTCTTCTTTGTGTTCCTTTTATTTGTTTAGTAAATTGTTTTTTTCATGTTGCAATCGTATCGTAATACTTGATAGATTTCTACATCGGGTTCACGTTAGTTTGTTCGGTATTATGATAATTAAAGCTGAATACGTGCATATAATTTTTTGTACAGTAATACTTATATATATTTGTAGGAGAGAAATCAAGTTAAATGCTTTATTAAATTGTCGTTTTGATACATTTATCGCGTGGTATGTGCTATTGCTATTACACCGAACTAAGTGATGGTATTGTGTCGGCAAACAGTGATAAATCTGGCTGGTTTAAGTGAGGCATAGTTGGTTTTGGTTAACGCCGCTTAAGCAGAGTTCAGATAGAACTGTAAAGGTAACTTGCATAATAGTCATCACAATAGTATGAGTGTAACCGCAATGTCATAATTGGAAGGCTAAGAAATTTATTAGGTGTGCTTATAAATGAGCTATGTTAGGATCGGCAGAAATCATGGTAGGGATATAGGGAAAATCGGCAGGAATCATGATAGGGGTATAGGGAAAAAAATTATGCTACTTAATACTAATGGTGATTTTGTTATTATATAATGTACTCTCGAGGTGCCTGGGGCAGGCACCAGCTCAGGATGGCCGTGTTGGCGGCGGGTGCAAGTACATCATCAGCATTGCACCGCCGCCAGTGGCGCCATCTACTCGTCAAGGATGAAGTCGGGGTCCCACCACGGGCGGTGTAACGGCGGGGATTGAGAATCAATAAAAGGGCTGCGCCAGAGCGCCAGGCTCTCTTTCGGCTGGTGTAACTCGCAGTGATAACATGAGGTGTGCGTGTGTGTGCATAATTGTAGTTATTAGTGTGTTCCCTTGTTTGTTTCATATTATGTTTTATAATAAATATATATAATTTATCCGTTGTTTGAAGAATGTTAACCTGCTCCCTCTCTGATCGCTAACAGTAACGTAGCTATTTCATGCTTTTATTGCGTGCAGTCGAAAATAAGTTGAAAAAACGAATTTTCCGCGTGAATTTTGTCAATTTCGAGTAGTTTTTGAAACAAAAATTATCAATGAAAAATTCAAACTGTAGGTTTCAAATATATACCAATAAATCCCAATAGCCCTGTTCTAGAAAGTAACATCAATAGTATATTAAGAAACATGTTTGATCATAGAGAAAAATGTCTAAACAATCAGCATTTTAAAAGGAATAAGGCCTCTTAACAACCCCCTGCCTCCGCGATTTCGAAAAAATCTAAAACCCGAACGGGAAAAAAATATATATAGGTACTTATTGAACCTAAACCTACTCACAAAACGTCACGAGAATCGATTGATAAAAGCGACCTTTAGGCGAGAACAGCCGGAATGCATCTGGACGTCCAAACATCGTAACATCCAAGCATCTGGACATGCAAAATATTTTTTGGATAAGCTGAAACAGAGATACTTCGCTCGCTCGGTCAATAAGTAAATATACAGGGTGGGCCATTTAAATCGGTTAGTATGAGCATGTCCGAAACTATAGGATATACAAAGATGATATCACCTACACAATCGATATCCAAATAAAATTCATTTTCATTTCTACTTCAAACATTTTAAAATTGTATACGTGTAACTAAGACAAAAGGGTAGATAACCTACTCCGAAGACTGAAATTCGAAGTTTGTACTAGTAAAATTGAGTATTTACTTCCTATAAAGTACATTAGAAAGAAAATATCCTGAAAGTTATTAAATAAACTGATCTGGTGAATCGTCACTAGATCAGTTGCCCTCCTCAATAATTGTATTGAGGAGGGCAAACCATTTCTCAGTTCAGCAGATTATTAAGTAATTATGTTTTTTTTTTTAGTTTTTATTGTTAAGCGGTATTTTCATACAGTATGGGTATCTATCCCATACTGTATGAAAATTTCCTAACTTTTCTACCTATAATAATTTCAACTGTTAGAGAGCAAAAACAATTTTTGTTAGGTACTCCATACAATTTAACCCTTTTAATTTTACATTTTCTTTCTTTCGTGTTTGTTAGTACAGTGTCCGATGTACAGTCGCCATCAGATATATCGCAGCATATAAGACGTTCATAAATATCTGAACATGTACTGTAACGCCCAATCAATAAGAGTATCTATTTAATTAAATATACTCATACCCGCGACATATAATATATGTAAGCCCGCCGCGCACTGCAACGCGTAAGTAACTTAGGGTGGTGCATTCCTTCAAGACAATGTGGCAGTGCTTTTGCACACGTATTCCAATTAAACTAGAATTAATTATGAATAAATTATACTATACCCGGTACATGGGCCGGCTGCACACGGCAACGCCTGGCTGAGGATGGTGCGAGCCTTGAAGCCGACATGGCAGCGTTTGTGGGCTCGTGGTGCGATATAGTGTCGCGTGCGGGCACGGATACCGCAGCCCTCGCATGGGGACCACTCGGACCAAGCCGACACGGCGCAGGGGCCGGAGGACTCAGCTGGTTCTGGCTCGTAGTCGCTCGTCACTCTGAAAGATTATGTTCTCTTTCACTGGTGTTTAAAATTATTATTATTATTATTATTTTATGTCATAGGGGGCAAACGCGCAAACGTATCGCCTGATGGAAAGTGATTACCGTCGCCCATAAACACCTGCAACACCAGAGGAGTCACAAGTGCTTGCCTACCCGGAGGACGAAGATAGAATGCCTCTATGCTAGTAATTTCACCGGCTATCTTACCCCCACACCGGAACACAACAATGCGAACATTGCTGTTTGGCGGTGGGTTAGCAGGCAAGACGGTAGTACCAATCCGGACGGACCCTGCACGAGGCCCTACTACTCTAGAATTATGTAAATTTTGTAAAGAAAGTGTGTAAAATTCTTTTGAGCTTTCTATTTCCAGTAGGTCAACCTGCAGTGCATCCTCGGACCGCGGCACTTGCGGTGATCGGTGAGCAGTGCGCGGCAGGATTCGGCTCGAGCTCGTGCCGGCCACATGTAGTACCGCTGCCGCGATGCGCGACCCTCGCCACAAGTTACGCTGCACGGCGACCACGGTCCCCATGCGTGGGTCATGCACGCGCCTGAACCACCTAACTCCGTCTTTCGCTCCGGGTTGGGACCTCCTGGTTAAAGAAAAACTTTTTAATGCTGCTAAGAGTAATGCTAGTAAGAACGGTGGGATATATAATGGCACACGCCAAAGAACAGAACTTTGAAAGTGACTGTTTATCTGAATGGGTGAACAACCTCAAATAGCAGTTTCAGTTGGCTGAATGTAGCAAGCGTCGTAGCCTTAGCAAGGTAGCAATGAAACCCATACAATTAATGGCAAGTGCACGAGTTTAGCATCAGGTCAAGAGAGGTTTTGTAGTTAGATTTATTGAGAACCCCCCCTAAACCTTTGCGACCCTTGCAGATTTAATTACATTCGCAATGGAGGATATCGGTCCAATTTCTACCGATATAATCCTGAATGGTATCAAATCAACCTGCACCGGCATCGCACCTCTTTTCATATAACTGCAGTATTTTAAACCCAAGCAAGTAAGTACCTATACCTCGTGGTGCTGAAGAATGTGAAGGGATGAATACCGCTAGGCTCTCGGGGCGGTGCTTTCTCACCTTGCGCATATAGGCTACTGTCAGGGCTGTCACGATATGGTAGAATTTTGACACCAACCTGCGGCAGCATCGCAGCTCTTCTCATACAAACGAAGTCTGTTCAGCCGCAGACGCGCATAGGGTTTCATTTGGCCTGTGGTGCTGAAGAATGGAGAGCGCACGTCGCGTGGCCAGTCGGGCCGGAGAGCTCGTACCGGGGTCTGAGGTACAGACGGCTGCCTCCGAGACTATGATATGAATACATAGGTTATAGTGATTGATCGTCTATAATCATGTTATCCAAGCGCATGTCAAGGTGTACCATTCAATATGTATGGCTACACTCTACAGTCGCAATGGGATACCAGTGTTGCCCAAGCAAAAAACCTTGGAACAGAGCAAAAATTTCAAAATTGTAATTCAAAGGTAAAGCAGCGGAGCTGTTCGACCACCTGTTCGTGTGTGTGTGTGTGTGTGTGTGTGTGTGTGTGTGTGTGTGTGTGTGTGTGTGTGTTGCGAGTTATGTACCTATTCATACTATTCGCAAGTTAAAAAAACGGAATGTCTCTTTATAATTCGTCACTGTCCCCACATCACTACGGCGTAACCACAATATGTATGAATAATTAGTAGCACAGCACACTGGAACTAGCGGCCGAACCGCTCCGCAACATTACCCTTATACATATTTACGGTACTAATCAGCTAGCCCCAAAAATGTGACTAAAAAGAATATTCGTCTAGGTAATCCGCGTCGCTCAACCCGAGTGCGTCATGGTCATGGTGCGAGGAGAGTTCTATAGCGCAATTTTACAGAAAGAAAGCATGATGATGATGACTATAGGTTTGCTACTATTAATAAATTTCACTAGCAGAAAGAGAATTAAACACTGATAGTATGTTTGTTGGCAAAACATTAAGCAATATTAGTATTTCTTATCTGAATAAAGGTAATTTACAAAAATCTCTTACCGTATAACCTATACCACTATCAGTCCCAGCATCATACGGATACAGCGGCAACGTTGCCGAAGTGCTCCAAGTACAATTCGGATTACAGAGCTCCAGGGCCGACACCCCAACTATCCAGTCCGGAGACGGTGCCAGCTTAGCGGCCAGAGAAACAAGATGGTGTTTTGCGTCCACCCGGAATACGGCGAAAGTGCTTGGCATGCCGCTACCCGCACTCGCGACTTGCTGCCACGATATGCCTCGGGCTTTGATTATTGTGCGGATGTGGTCACTCTGCGAAAACAAAAGCAATGACAGTACATTAGTACTGCAGGCGCCGGGAAGGAAAGGGCTTGCCGGGTAAGTAGGTATAGACTATAGGATATTGATACGAATCCGGCAAGCCCTTTTCACGGCTAAGGCAATGTTTAGTGTTTTTCTCAAACATATGCAATAAAATAAAAAAATACACCGCTCAAAAAAATATTATTCAGCTGTTTAACCTGTTCATGAACACAGACAAAGACGCCTTGTTTCAAAAAAATACCTCCCGGCCTAGGCCTTTAATTTCTCTCGAATTGTTCCTCCCGAAACGTGATACTTCGAAGCCTGTTATGACGACATTTCATTGGCATGTTTGAGTAAAGGTCTTTTCTATCAAGAAGTTAGGCCAGAAAATCTACGACTAACACTATTATTCTCGGTTGAAACAATAAACTCCATTAAAGCCAGATTATAATGAATTCGCATAATTCTACAAGTCCCCACAGGTGTAGACTCGTTGTGTCGTCATATGCAAATTAAAATAAAGACTGTCGGCATGTATTAGAAACTTTGACTCAGCTGTCATCCCCACGACACAGACAAACGACACGTTCCCGGTATCGTAAGTGGTCATCAGGGGTCATATAATTCTGGTTATAGGTCACCTCAGCTTTCAACTCTTTCTCCAGAGCTGTAGTGACGCCGTCGTCGGCCAGTCGCCGGAGCCCCACGCTCGCGACACGACCCTCCTGCCATACGCGGTACTGCGCCGTATGGGACGCGCCGATGATGTCACCGAAATGCGCGCGCGCCGACTCAGGCGGGAACTCGCGCGGGTGGGTATTGCGGGACCAGAGGCCTTCGAAGGTAACCTGAACAGGAGATCGATTTTTACGTCACAATTTCAGTAAGTACGAGACTAAGTCTAACATTTAAGCTTAAGCACAGAATAAAGACACTAGCTTAAGCATAATACACCTCTAAGCTTTGCAAAACCAAAAAAGAAAACTAAGTAAAATAAACAGCTGAAATCTTTATTTTTTTTCAATCGCTTTTTACAGATTTATGAAGCCAAAATACAACGTCAGCGAAAAAAACGTGATTGGGGTTTCAGTTTTCCGCTCACGTGGTTTGCCGTCTTACATGCTCCAGTAGTCAACGCTTAGCCTAGTTCTAAATCCTCACTTCATATTTGGCTTCATCGCACGCGCAGCACGGTTCCACGATCGGCGGCTGGCGCGTGAAGCTGGCGGGTGCCGCGTGCGCCGCGCACAGCTTGCGCGTGAGCTGCGACCACTCGCCCTTGCCGTGCGCGGGGCCGACGCGCGCGCACAACCGTATACACATGTCCACGGCGTTGAGCGGCGCGTTCCAGATCACCTGACATAATAATAAAATACTTAATACTAATATTATAAAGGCGAAAGGTTGTGAGTGTGTTTGTATGTTTGTTACTTCTTCACGCTCCGACGGATGGACCGAAAGGCTACTTCTTATCCCGAATGCGTGCAGCGCCGCGGGACTCAGCTAGTCGTAAATAAGGGAGAGCTAACAAGAAGATTCCATAGGATACTATAGAAGTTAAGCGTCAAGAAATTATAGCTGACGCCACATAGGTATCGTACTGTTTTTAGGGTTCCGTACCTCAAAAGAAAATAACTGAACCCTTATAGGATCACTTTGTTGTCCGTCCGTCCACCCGTCCATCTATCTGTCAAGAATGTCTAGTGTATCGAGTTGAAATTAAATTATATACTCAGGTCTACAGTCTTCTAAGTTAACTGAAAAAAAAGATACGTTTATGTCGCAAAAAACGTATATTTCGTCACTCTCAAGGGAATCAAATTTTTATAGGGTACCATTTTCCGTTAACCTAGAACTATGAAATTTGTTAATACAACAAATCAACCAATACAACAACAACCAACTGAAAACTACAACACATCAATCTGAAAACTATACATTTGTAATTAAATCATAAAAATATAGTCTTCATTTAAATTACGTAAACAATCATCAGGGTTAAGCAAACGGTATAATTTGTACGGACCCACGGTGAGCGAGTGCAACTAACACTTATCCGGTTTTTTTATCATTGAAGAACTTGTAGTTTTACGACAAACCTGTATCTCGGTCTTAGGGTGCGCTGTAGCGTTGTCCACTGATGGACGGCAAAAGTCATGGTGCTTGGTCTGGGCGTCGTGCGCCTGGAAGGCTCCAAGCGACTGGTTGTTAGCTGTTTCTGCTGTGGACTGTGTGGCGTCGGGGGCTCCCTCGTCGTCCAACTCGACCCATATATTGAAGCCAATGAACGGTGACACGCCCTTCCCGCTATCGACTCCTTGGAGTGACACTATAGAATCAAAATATAGTAGGTACAGATGTCTGATAAGGGGGGCCTGAACGATTTATTTCTGATCGGTTAGATTGTGTATCCAAACCAATTCCAATTGTGGTGTGGTACCTATCTCTCCGGACAGGAACCGATCACTACTTAAATCACCTCCCCATAGTACTTACATGTAAGTTTCTAAATTGCAATTGAATCTCCATAATAATTTCCTATATAGATGATTCCGAGAGATGAACGTTCATCAATTTCTTATTAAAACTAAAAAAACTCTTTTTGAAACTTACAGCAGCTTGCACAATGCACATCGCAAGTGAAGTCCTAACGACAGTAAGTCTGCAGATCCTGAGTAGAGAACATGTTCTCTACTCAGGATAGGAGAACAGGATTCGCGTCCTCGGCCTCAATCGTTTCACACTGTGAAACTTACCAGTATACAGTTCACCAGGCAGGAATAAATCAGGCTCTCCGGCAACGCGCAGCGCGTATCGCGCGTCTTGCGGTTGCGCGTCCAGCGGCGCGCGCGGGCACGCCGACGCGGGAGTCGTGGTGGCAATCACGGCGTGCGCGCACCACCCCGCCAACAACAGCACGCAAATTAGTAAAGCGGTCATTCCGTCAATTTTAACCGCAAACCATATAGAATATGAGTTGCGGCCCTGTCCCGGCCGTCCTTTTGGAGAGCCAGATACCTGGGTCTCTGGATCTCAGAGGTCTCCTAGAGGACTGACGGTTTTCGCTACAGAATTCAGGGAACTAGTCCTTCCATCGGGCTTCACTATGGAAGTTAGGGAAATCTTGCTCCGGCGTCTCTCCTCTTGGAGGAGGAAGTGGTATCACAACTTCATCCATGAGATTCTTTTTTGACAATTAGTAAATAGCTGTAATAAATAAAATAAACGTCCTTTAATCACCAATAACTGATGATGACAACCGTGGTAGTTGGGAGGACTGATACAGTGTTGATACGTATAAGTTCAATTAAGCATTGTTATTCCTTTTTAAGCAGCAGGTAGGTATCTATTCTCTAATTAATAATATCATTTAAATAAAGACTATACCTAATCATAAGTAGGTACCCACACTTGAATGGTTAAAAGAACAAATACAAAAATCGAATATGTTCTCGCTGTTCAGATGAAAAGTTGTGTGTGCTACACGAGAGCAAAGTTTTAACATCTCGTGCTGTTGCGTCTCTCACTACCCTCAGGATTCTAACTTAGAATCACTCGCTGCGCTCGTGATTCAAACGTAGGATCCTTCGCTTGCTCGGGACTCAATATCAGTACTCGCAACAAAAAACAACTTTTCTCTTATAAATAACTATTCTTCTATTGAATTGCACGTTGCCATGGTGACGCCCCCTGGGGTCACTGTATAAAACTACGATTTTAACTTAAAACTTATATTTTCGGCGGTTATATTTACGAAAAACATTGTAATTGAAACAATTATAAGCGCATTCTTATGTAATCTAAAAATACCAGTAATATAAATTATCAACACTTTTCTAAGAAGTTTAATCACCCCTGGATCACGGGACAGAATAACCAAAAGTGAATTTTGATCCACCCCTGTACCTACATATAGGTAAGTACTGGGTAGGTAGGTACACAGATCGGAGAGATTAATAAATTGTATCATTGTACACATGTCCATGCCTTACAACAGGTATAGGCAAGGCTAGCTGCATTAATTAATAGTTAGACCCCTTGGTTAGTTACCTATGTCCCACTTTATAGAGTGGTGGCAACTCGTGCTAGTTATACCTAATTGCTTTTAACACTAGGGGGACTAACTAACGAGGGAGGCTTGGAGCTAAAAATAGTTATTTAGTTTGAGATATACCAATTTCAAAATGTGTCCATGTAAGTTTAACCAAATTTGATGTGGTTGTGATTATGAAATGTTCTTTATGAAATAAAACTAGGTAATATTTATAAGTACTTATTTAATAGTTAAGTAAACATATCTAAATTGTTTACTTAATTATTATTTTTACAGATAAAATATTGTGAATTAATTAAAAATACTATTTAATTTCACTTTCAACCCATAAAAAATCACAGTACGAGCTTAAATCTATTAATAGCTCAACAAAAATCAATTGAGCGATGCAACCGAATGTATCCTCTATATCGGATTAAATGCACCTCTCTCCCTTCGGATACCGATCCTTTGCTGTTGATAAACAAAGAAAAATCATTAAAATACATATTTAAATTCCAAGCGATTTGATAGCACACTTGTTTTAAAAAATTTAGTTTGTTCTGACTTAAATATGTTAGTAAATTTGCATATTTATAAGAATTAATTGAATCAACAAACGGGTAGAGATGCGAGCGGGGTGTGTGTCGCGGCCGCCCGCCCTCCGACGCCGCGGGTACTGACGCGCTGAAAAGTGCGCCGCCGGGACGGAGCGAAGCTTCTCGGTACCGGACATGTACAGTCAAACCCATATATAGTTGAACTTTGGTCTAGAATTTTAGCTCTGCTCTTGTCGGTGGAGCTGTCGAACTCATGTGGATGTAATAATTTGCAGTGTTAGGAACGTATAGGTACCTTATTCATAAATTTATGGCATGGTCTTTTGTTGGTTAAACACATAGGTACGATACGTAAGTAATAACATTTCTGCGTCTGGATTTTTTATGCGCACTTTTTTCCAATGTTACCAACAAAAGTCCAAGTAGTCTTTTTTAGGGTTCCGTACCTAAAGGGATAAAAACGGGACCCTATTACTAAGATTCCGCTGTCCGTCTGTCTGTCCGTCTGTCACCAGGCTGTATCTTATGAATCGTGATAGTAAGATAGTTGAAGTATTTCTGTTGCCGCTATAACAACAAATACAAAATAAAAAAAACAGAATAAAATAAATATTTAAGGGGGCTCCCATACAACAAACGTGATCGGTTGCGTTAACTTTGCACCTCATTTGTATGCGGCGCCATACATACCAGGTGCAAACTTAACTTAAACCGGCTAGTTAAGATAGGGAGTGTTTTTACGGAACCCTCGGTGCGCGAGTCTGACTCGCACTTAGCCGGTTTTATTTTTTTCTTTTTCCGAGCATGTTCGAAAACAGTTTCATATTTGATTAAAATTCACAAAAATAAACACCAATTTTATAAGTATTCTTATAACAGATCAACTTTCTACTACACAGATCTTAAAGTGAAACCCAAAAGTAAGATCTTACTTGTGCCCTTAGGCGCCAAGATTTATTTTTGTCACTGAGTTCTCTCCCTAATAATTCTGAACAAGTGATTGAAGTGCCATCACTTAGGTTTCGCGAGCACTTTATATACTTCCTTTATTTTCTGAACTACAGGGATAAAAAGGCCTTTGAGAGGTACACAAGTATAAGCTTCAGCTTTCGGGGGTTAGCGGTTTAGATAAGTGCAATCGGAAGGATTCATTCAGCTCTATCGTTTGATTTCGTCGTTACATAAGGATCTCAAACGAAAAATGTAATAGGGGAAAACGGCGGACATTATTTGGAGCATCTTCCGAAATTATTTATCATCGTCATGATTGTAGGAAACATTTTTACGTCACCCTAGGCCGGAAGCGGGATTTTCTGCCCGGTTCGTGAGAATATCTCACTTCCTGGCCAATGCAAGATGTAAAACTTTAGATAAACGACGGGTGGTAATTCTTAAAGCCCGAGATCGCATACTCATGGCCCGAACCGAAGGTGAAACCTGCGATCTGATCTGGGACATTCACAAATTCACCGCCCTAGGTATGAAATAAATGCACCTACTATCGATGCCCGTTTTCATCTTTTCGTTTGGGTTTTGATCATAACTCCTTCTATTGGGCAGAATATAATTGGAGCCTCACAATGCCAAAACGGCACCCAAAAATGGTTATAGGTAGGATATTTTTTCCCCGATTATGACAAGGAAAAAGGAGGGTTAGGCAGGCGAGTTGCTGTTTCATTCATTAAAATACAGTTCGTTTTCAAGCTTTTATTTGAATGTAAAGTATAAAACAAATAAACATAATTTGTAAATTTGTCATAAATTGGTAGTAAGTATAGTGCTATACTATACGTATAGGTACGTTTTTTATAAATATGATATCGTTCACTTATAAGCAGATTTCATAAAACGAACAAATATTAGGTAAGTAACCCTTTTAATTTTAATTAATTTTTAAATGTCTTTATTGGGTGTTATCAACATTCACATCTAATACATCTACATCTACAGTCATACCTATATGAAAAAGGAATGAAATTCTGACACTCGTTATTCTATTTATGTTTAATTGGATATGTAAATAAAATAAAAGTACTAAAATAAACAAGGTATTTCCTAGAATATCGAATCTTATAAGATAATAATCGGCTAAGTAGAACTAAGACAGTAAAATGTGTTAATAAATTCAATATTTAAAGTATTTTTATGACTAGGAGTTTCTTTAGGGTTGTACTTATCACCAATTCGGGTAGTAAAATAAATAGGTATTTTTGACTAAGGTCTAAACTACTCTTATTTAATACTTTGGATGGTACAAAAATAGTGCATAATAATATACTTAAGTGCAAGAAACATTATCGTTTTATATTTATTTATAAGTATAGAAAACGCAAACAAACCATCTCGGCGTATATGCAGCGTTAAGCCTCGGTGTGTTATATCCTTAAATGATCGTATGATTTGGTTCAGTACCCTTATGTTTAACGACGTGATCAAAAGACCGATTATAATAACAACCACATTGTTCCACTCTACAGATGGACCGATACAACACGAATGAATGACGCAAGCTGTACATTTGGCACATCTTTTCAATGATCTAAATGAAAAATATTAGTCACAAATCCACTATTACACAAAATAAATGCAACAAATATTATGCCTGCCCATAAAACAAGTCTTACTCTATTTCATTTTAAGAATTACATTCTTTAAAGATAAACTCTCACTAAACTTACACTTAACTCGTCAAACACTTTTATTTCTAATTAAATGTTCGTGTATTTTACTAGTTTTCTATAACGCCAAGAAAAACTATTTTCGCATCAAACAAACATATATTTTTACCTCAAGACCCATATTAAACTCGCGCAAATTAATGAATCTTGATTAATGCCTTTTAGAATTTTTAGGCTTATCATGTCTTCAATAATCTCTATTTTCATACTAACTTGTATCCTTGTATTAAGGCGAGTTAAACTTGCGTAGACACAACGTGAGAATATCAGATATTCATCTTTGGGTCAAAGATTTCACCGATGTAAATTCCTAGGCCGACGTTTGAAATTATACCAAGACAGATCGTTCAGAATGATCCCAATTGACAGACGCGTCAAACATCAGTCCCTTTTGATTGATTCGGGCCGCTGACAAACCAATGATGCCACAACTTTGAACCGATCCCAACCTAGTTTGGTTAGTGAACAGTCATAATTAGAGAGCGGATTTGAAGTAGCGATCTCAATATTAATATGGATATGACTACTTAGTGCAATTTGTTCAATTTCAGTCTTATTACACCGCAACCGTAAACTTAGCTAAATAAATAATTACATTAAATGAATGTTATTTTTGCAACAAACTACATTTAAAGAAAAGTATTTTATTTTAAATAAAGGAGTTTTAATGTAACTCAAAGATAGTTCCTATTTATTATGTAAGTACCTACATGATAGATCATGTCAAAAATGACACTTTAATATAATAAAACGTGAATACACAATTACACACTTGAATGACTCATTGTTTAACGATGTTTTTATTTATCATCATCATAAGTTTTGCCCAATATTTACAAAAGCTTCCAAACCAGGTTTTTACTTTTTTGTTCCAATAAGTTACATTATTTTTGTGTGCAGAAAAAATAATAAATTATACCAGTCATATCCATATTAATATTGAGATTGCTACTTCAAATCCGCTCTCTAGTCATAATAAATTTATGAAACATGTAATGTCTCATTTTGTTTAATGTGGGTACACCACAATTTTTATTTAAACTATGAATACAAAGATCAAAGCTTAAAGAAAAATTGAAAAAGGACCTTCCACCCACCAGGTAGCTCCTTTTAAATTTTTCTTTAAGCTTTGATCTTTGTATTCATAGTTTGAACAGTCATAATGTTTTAGCGCTGATTTAGACGATGCCAATTTTGAGACGCCTAAATTACGGCGCCTCGAAAAGGCACCGTATAAACACTTTCCGCGCCATTTTTTCGCCGCATGCCAGCGCTGGCGCGGAATAGAACACGAGCCTATTTTTTGGCGCCAGTGACCCCCCCTCCGCGTCTCTCGCTGCCACTAATGACTGGTACTGAAAAAAAGCACTGTGTAAACACGACTGGCGGCGAGATTTAGGCGGCTGAACATAGTCATTGTCTAAACGGTCGGAGGTGTGCTGTGCGGTAATCACTGGCGCCGTAATTTAGGCGTCTCAAAATTGGCATCGTCTAAATCAGCCTTTAGGACTGCGGCCGGTTGGGCGGGTCGCGCAGCTCCATGACGTGCTGGACCGGCTGCGGGCGCCCGTCCGGCCCCACGCGCGCCGGCACCACCACGCCCTCTGACACCATCTTGTCGAATAGGTTCACCAACTTCATCGCCTCGTATTCTTTCTGAGAACAGATGTTACACGATAAAATCATATACTGATACTAGCTGCGCCCCGCGGTGTTACCCGCTCATCCCATGGGAACACTAAATTTATTCGGGATGAAAAGTATCCTATGTCCTTCCCCGGGACTGAAACTATCTATATACCAAATTTCATCTAAATCGGTTCAGCTGTTTAAGCGTGAAGAGGTAACAGACAGACAGACAGACACACTTTCGCATTTATAATATTAGTATGGATTAGTATGGATTGACGCTGCTGTCAAAGGGTGCTTGCAGCTATTTTATTTGCAGCTATTATTTCGTAAAGTAATTATTGGACAAGTTTGGACGCGAAGATTCATTGCAACATAGACTTTTTATACAAACACTCGATTGACAAACTTATGATATTCCAGACTGCAGCGTCCGCGGACGGATTTCTTGCTTTGTACTCATTTGACTTGTATAGAACTGCGTGCACTGGATCGGCACTCTCGCGTTCAACACACAAAACAACGCAGGAGGTTGCGGTCCGGGGCCAGTAGACACGCAGCCTAAGCATCCGACAGCTTATTTAGTATAGCTCAGTTCACGTAAAAAGAGCGCTGGCGATCTTCCTGCGCAGTAGGTATCTACTACTACTGCGTAATAAGATTGACAGCGCTCTTTTAACGTGAATTGCCGTGTAAATACCTATATAAGTACGGGATGATACTTGAAACATTAGGTTGTCGAAACGTAGCCACAGAATTAAATTTCTACAAGTTATTGTGTCATGTCGTGCGTCGTTTAAAAAAGTCTATCATAATCGTATAAATTCCGTATTGGATATTACATTGCTTTCAGTACGTCAACTCTTCGTTCTTAAAATTACCACAGAGAAACACAAGAATATCGTTGCCTCCACCGAATACACACAAATGTTCAAAAAAAGGGTCTATAGAGTAAATATTCCACTGGTACGAACCGCTTTCGCGTCTAGATTTAACCCATTTACGAGTATATCATGTGTCATGTACAATAGAGTCACAATTAAATGTAATATTAAGTATTCTAGCTCAGTTCACGAAACAAAACGTTATCTACAAAGATGGCTAACAGGGCTATCATATGATGAAACAGAGGAGTTACTATGAATCTCAATAAGTAAAAACAACCTGCTGGTATCATAAAATGTATTTATTTATGTATATATTTCTTTATTTAATTTTTAACTATAATTTTTAAATTACATTAAGTTTGTGACTAAACCGACCGATTCATCCATGTATCATGTTATGGTCTGACCCCTGCAATACAGGCTTGCCTAGTGCGGGGACCACTGATATCCTGCTGGTGCAGTATAGCCATAATAAGATGAGCATATCACATACGCTTGTATCATATTTAGATTTTGTTATTTGTGCTTATTTTTAATAAATATTTTTTATTTATTTTTTCATTTTCATTCCGTATTGGATCTTATTAATGGGTGGTGTCTAATGTTTCGAGTGAAACTGTGTCGTAATGCTGGGTTGCGGTTTGTTCGACCACGAGTCGCAAGGCTACGTTACGTACCTATCAATATCGTCCATTGTTTACTGTTCGAGCTTGGAAAATTGTTTCCAACACCTTTGGGACATGTACCTAACTGTATAACAGTACTTGCATCTAATTATTTTTTTATGACTCGTAGAAATTAGATATAACATTTCATTTTATTATTTCTAATGAAAACGACAGGAGCTACACTTTTTTTCCGAATACAAAAATCGTGTTTTACTTGTCATTCAATAACAAGAATTTTGAAACAAAAATAAAATAATTATTAAAATTACCTACCGCAATATTTGGCTCTGATATCTTAAGAAAACCAAGAAACCCGGCCGGGATTCGAACCCGGGACCGCCGGCTCAGTAGGCAGGTGTCTACAAGCTGCGCCAAACGTGTCATCAAATATGGTATATTATGGTCGGTTATGTTTGTTATCGGAGGGCAACTTTACTGAGCGTTGATTGATTTTTCAGTCATTGCCTCGAGAGGCTAGATGACAATCGGTAACGGTTCGTCGGTCATACTCTCGAAAGGCAGCCTTCGAGAGTATGCATAACCGACGCGGGCAGGCGACCGCAGCACCAACGGCGGGTGCGACGGCGCCGTACTCGTCGATGCACGATACGTGTAGTCCAGTGTTTTTCAAACTTTTTGGTATCGCGGCCCTTAATGACCATCAAAATCCCTTAGCGACCCCCTAAAATCCAATTTGTATGATTAATCTTATAATCCAACTCTTATTTAACAGATTTAGAACGCAGCCGTCTACATATCATTCAATCAGCCATGCAATTGTACGTTTTGGAACGCAACCTACCTGTATTTATCAGGCATTCAGAACCGTTTTGCAAAAAATATAAATACATACATATTAAAATCGTTACTGTTGTATTAGAATGTACATGCTTGATACCATCTGCATTCTTTGTAGGCACGAGATTTTTTCGATGCTGATCCTCGCGACGTCCCCATATATGCCGTGACCCCCCTGGGGGTCGCGACCCACAGTTTGAAAAACACTGGTGTAGTCGGTCCAGCCAGCTCGCTCACCTGTCATCGGTCATTCCCTCGAAGGGGTTGGGTCTGGGCGGGCGCGTGCAGCCGACCACGGGGTCGATGGCGGGCGCGGCGGCGCCGTACTCGTCGATGCACGATACGTGTAGTCGGTCCAGCCAGCTCACCTGTTCATCGGTCATTCCCTCGAAGGGGTTGGGTCTGGGCGGGCGCGTGCAGCGGACCACGGGGTCGATGGCGGGCGCGGCGGCGCCGTACTCGTCGATGCACGATACGTGTAGTCGGTCCAGCCAGCTCACCTGTTCATCGGTCATTCCCTCGAAGGGGTTGGGTCTGGGCGGGCGCGTGCAGCGGACCACGGGGTCGATGGCGGGCGCGGCGGCGCCGTACTCGTCGATGCACGATACGTGTAGTCGGTCCAGCCAGCTCACCTGTTCATCGGTCATTCCCTCGAAGGGGTTGGGTCTGGGCGGGCGCGTGCAGCCGACCACGGGGTCGATGGCGGGCGCGGCCGCGCGGTACTCGTCGATGCACGATACGTGTAGTCGGTCCAGCCAGCTCACCTGTTCATCGGTCATTCCCTCGAAGGGGTTGGGTCTGGGCGGGCGCGTGCAGCCGACCACGGGGTCGATGGCGGGCGCGGCGGCGCGGTACTCGTCGGTGTCGGAGTCGTCGCTGCTGGAGGAGTAGCGGCCGGGGCCGGCGCGCCCGCCCAGCAGCCCCTTCTGCGCCAGGTGACCCGCCGCGTTGCCGAACCCCGTGTACTTCACCATGCGGCCCACTTAACAAAATATGCCAAACCATGAATACAAAGATCAAAGCTTAAAGAAAAATTGAAAAAGGAGCTACCTACCTGGTGGAAGGGACCGGGAATCGAACCCGGTACCTCTGGATTACCGGTCCAGCGCGTTAGCCACTTCGCTACCCTCGCTCCACGTAGACCTGACGAATTTTTCCTTATGCTTTGTGTGTCGATCTTTGCATTGTTTATTTGAAAGGTTTTTACACCTTAGCCGGATTCCCGGTCCCTTCCACCAGGTAGCTCCTTTTTCAATTTTTCTTTAAGCTTTGATCTTTGTATTCATGGTTTAAATAAAAATTGTGGTGTACCCACATTAAAAAAATGAGACATTACATGTTTCATAAATTTATAAAATATGCCAATTCTAAACTATGATCTTTATACGGTTAGCTATTAAAGACATATACAAAAAAATAAAATGCGGTGAGCTGGTAATGGTTTCTCCCGATTGACTTAAAAATAATCTGTAAGTACTGATTTTCGAATGAAATTTCGCACTCGCACGCAACCTTCACAACAAGTTAGGAATTTTTCGTTCCGATCAATCAATCAATCAATCGAGACAACTAGAACTTTTAAGTGCGTTCGGTGCACTCGCAAAAGAAACCTATGAAATGTTACTAGGCAGATCCAAGCGTCATCAGCCTACCTTTCTCCTTGCACAGTATAAAGATGAACTCAGCCACCAAGTCCCTGATAGAGCTGACCGGGGTGGTGAGCAGCCGGCACAGCTGGTTGCGCAGCTCGCGGCCGTGTTCCGGAGGCCGGCTGACGTCGCGCAGCGGCGGCAGCACGCGAGCGCGCAGCCACTTGCGCGCCGCGCGACCGCGTGCCGCCTTGTTCATCACGGTGAGGATCGGAGACAGATTCTCGCATTGGTTCTTCGTGTTCTAAAAGATATATATTTTTTTTTTTATATCGGACAACTTCACACAAATCTATCTAGTCCCAAATTAAGCTCAAGAAGGCTTGTGTTATGGGTACTAGACGACGACATACGTACTTATATAGATAAATATATACTTAAATACATAGAACAACCATGACCCAAGCACAAATATTCGAGTTCATCACACAAATATTTGCCCCGGCCGGGATTCGAACCCGGGACCGCCGGCTCAGTAGGCAGGTGTCTACAAACCGAGCCAAACGCGTCGTCAAAGATTGCTCACTTAAAGACGGCGTTTCTAATGGAACATCATGAGTGCAGCAATAGTACATTACTGCAGACGCCGGAAATTAAGGGCTTGCCGGCTGAGTAGGTATAGACGGCCGACCGTAGGGAGGCCGGATAGTGATACAAAGTCGGCAAGACCTTTTTACGGCTAAGGCATGTACCTATAGTGCTTTTCTCAAACATATGTAATGAAATAAAAAAATAAACCACTCAAAAAAACATAATTCAGCTGTTTAGCCCGTGCATGAAATCAGCCGCCAGGTTTAAAAAAAAAAGTTCCCGGCCCAGGCCTTCAATTTTGAATGAAATTCCTTTACAGTTCTCTCGAATTGTTCACGCACGTTATGACGATATTTCATACAAGTTTGAGAAAAAGTTAATTATTACAGAAGTTAAATAGCTTTTGGTGAACACATTTTTTCTCCAGTACAACTGTGCTTATTTATCATCGGTCACTTTTGTTTGTTAGTTTTATTTGTTATTAATATGTAATAACTAATCTTTAGCACAGCCATCTAAAATCAAAATGTACCGCACAAACAGCAGTTGGAACTTACTGTGGTGCTTGACAACCTGTACTGTAAGAGCTGTACAAGTGACTGCAAGGCATCCATGTTCTTGCCCTCGAATATACACTCCGCAGTCTCCCCAGAGTTCAGCTCTGGTGTTAGATATGTGTAATATGGAGGCGGCACACTGCAAAAATAATATTTTATGTAATGAAATGAGAGGGGTCATTATTTCCGGAAATGTTAACAATATACGATGACGTGTAGCGCCAAACGTACACATTGGCGTATAATATAGGGGGTGGCCGGGTGGGCCGTGCCCACCCCTGGATTTTGGATTACCCATAGAAATTCATGGCTTCATCTCATAGGCCATGGCCAGGCCCACCCCCAGGCCCCCCCTGAAAAATAATGTTAGATACGCCAATGAACGTACATCACCATCTGTTGGTAAATTTTTATTTCTCCTCTGATAACGCCGAAACGGCTGATCTGATTTTAACAAATTTTAGTACAGGGACAGGTGTCCTATACAATACTTAGGCTATACAATACTTTTTACTGACTATAGTAAAAAAAAACATGCAGACGATATTTCGGACACCTCCTAGTATTAATTAAATAGGGATAATGTTATGTTATGAGTTATGTTACTATAGTCATTAATAAAAATAAGAATATTTTAATACTTAAATAACAATGACACTATTTATAATACTCTACCTGGTCAACAGATTAGCCACATTATTTCTCAACTCCATCAACTTATCCTCATTACTGGTCTGAGTGTACAGTAGCGAGGTCAGCACAGGCATGAGCTTCAAGTACATGGCTTCATCAGCCTCGGAGTCACTGTCGTCAGGGCCAGGCCGGATGATCAGGTTGAACATGGACTTGAGGATCTCACAAGCTATGGCTTGTTGGTTCTCCTATAATATATGGAAGAAATTGCTTTGGATGCCTACAGTTATATATTTTGTTTATTCAAAATATATAACTGTAGTCCCATCAATGTAGGAATTGTGCTTGTAACAAATTATTACACAATTGAAATATAGAATATTAAACTTGGAAGTACTAATACCTCAAGTTTTAGGTTTTTATTTTTTAGGATAGCAACCGACCATATATGTAGATTTACCAAAGTCTATCTTTTAATCTAAAAAGTACTCTACCATACAAGTACCTACTATGAAAAATGAGCGTTTGATACATTATTTTTTATAAACAATAAAAAAGGATTCAAATAGAATTTTCATCATACTTCATTTTTTAAGGATAGTTTTCTACGTTCATTCAAGACTTACAGTAAAGAAAAAGTGATGATCTTGATCCATAGCACTGTTCTCCTCTGCACTCGGCGAAGCTTCTCTGAGCAGCTCATTGAGGCAACAGATCAGGTACTCCATGCCGTGCAGCTCATCCCGAATCTTTATCTTTATATCCGACCTTAGTGCAGTCAGAATAAATAATAACTTTATGTCAAAAAGCATGATTTCATCCTTGAAGGGGATGTCTTTGTAAATTCTGAGCCGGGCCACCAAGCCCTGGGCAATACTGGTATGGGCACAGAGTGCTCGCGCCACCTCACTGTTGAATGCTACATTGCAGAGACACTTCAAGGCCTCAATGGCTATCTCCTTCTGAGGCAACTCCAGAGGGGCCATGCTGTCTTCATTGATACCCACAAAATTATACAATCCTGCACGCTCAATCAATGTGGTTATCCATTTCTCGCATATTAAATTCTCAAGTTCTGTTTTGTCCCGGCTGTAAAAAAAAAGAATAGATGATGAAAAATACTTTTGTTGTTTATAAACAGAAAAACTAATGGTGCAGCTAATAAAATATGTTACCAGGGCCAGACTTAGAGGGCCAGGGCCCCTAGGCACTTGGCAGTTAGGCCCCCTCCCCTATAAGAACATTATTATGGTGCAAGTCCTGCTTCAGCCCTGTATGTTACAATTATTATATGTTTCTTAGCGGATTATACATATTATATACAAATTCTTCAAAGGATTTCACACAAACCTCAACACTCTTATGGCAGCCAAGCATAATGTGTGGATAGATGCAGAGGCCTTATTTTGGAGATGCTGGAATAGCCCTGCCCAGAGAATCACACGTTTATTGTTCCCAGACAAACTTGGAAATGTAAATGTACTCTCATTCTGAAACAATTAATTATAAGTATGTAGTGTCAATTTTTCGCCATACAATAAATAAATAATTGTGAAAACTTTTAAATTGGTTTCAAGTAATATATAAACAACAAGTACATGTTTTATAAATCTCTGCAATAATTGAGCCACTTCTTCCAGCTTATCACCGCCGCTAATTAGTTCGATCTCATCATCTTCCATGATTGTGTTTGTTTATGAAACTGTGGCTGAAACAATATTACAATCATCAGAAATTTTCCAATGCCAATTTAACCACAGTACAGCTGTTCATAGCAACGTCATTTTAAATAACATACTAAACTCACAGCGCAAAACACTATAAGTTAGATTAAAAAAGAATAAGAAGCCAAAAGCCAATGTCGGATTGACTAGAACAAATTTTTTTGACAGTATTGTTATCATGTTCATGTCTAGCTGTCAAGTGACTAGGGATGCGATCTGTGTGATAACGATAATAATGCAATGATTCGTACAGCCAATTATTTTTATTTTAATAATATAATTCTATGCTGTCGTTTTTCATTATAAGTCTAATGTTGCTGTGATATTCTTTTCATTCTTCCTTTTTGTATGTATGTACGTTTATGTATGTTTATATATATAGATATTATTTGTGTATGTGTATGACCTATCTGTCTTTAATATTTTGATTGTCGTTTATTTATTATTTCTCAAATTACTTAAAGTTCTTATCTCACCACCTACTATTTTCTGTTTAATTTTGTTTTCTCCGCCACCCAAAGGTTGTCTGGAAGAGATCGCTCTTTAGCGATAAGACCGCCTATTGTCTACCATTATTTAATTTTATGATTTCTCATGTAATATTTTTCTTGTTGGTGTGCAATAAAGAATTGTTGTATTGTATTGTATTGTATTGTACTCTTTAATTAAAAATAGACAGAAAATAAAAAACAATGTGGCGGTGTCGATTTTTAAGTCTTACGTAAATAATATATCATTCGATTTATATCCTTCAAGTATGAACCGTTTGAGGCGTCTCATTGTTCGGGGCAATCACATATAGAGCGATTACAAAAGTATCTAAAACAATCCAGGGTTGACTGTAAAAACAGCTGTCATTAGAGTTGTCATTTGAAGAGAGGGGCTGCTTATGAAAATCGACCATAAAATAATTCATAATCAACAAATTGTGGCCTAACAATGGCTTCTGTAGCTCTAAAAGGCCACTTCGCAACTAAACTCATACGTAAGTTGTTTTTACAGTTTGTAAAACCAGCTAAAAAGGCCACTCAACTCTTACATAATTTCTGTCTTTTCTGATGGATTTGCTTTGAATTCAAGGATACAATAAACAGTAAACATTCCGTGTGTGAATTGCGAGTAACTGGTTGATAGCTGAATGGTTTTAATTTTCAGCCAAAAGCGGGTCCCTGAGCGTTGTTTACATAAAATCTTCGGCGTACAGCACTGATGGCAGGCCTAACCTTGCGGCTTACAAGCGGGGAACTGGCGGCCGCAGCAGCTTCAACGGCATCGTCGCCACCGTCTTCGGCGCCACGGGCTTCGTCGGACGCTATGTCGTCAACAAATTAGGCAAAATAGGCACACAGGTATCCCCATTTATATATTTTAAGAATATGAATAAGACTAGTATTTTATTAATATTTAATTGCAGAATATCACGACTATGTATTAATTAATTAAATTTAAAAAGTTATACATATAAATATAGTAGCATTGTAATTATAGTGTGGTGTACCAGTTTTATCTGAGAATAATAGATAACTTAATTAAAAACAGCTCAATATAAAACCAAATCAAAAATAAAATAAAATAAGTGCTTTGAAATATGTGATAAAGGTATGTAAATTTAATGATCTTGTTTTTATCCATAAGCTCATATGGCATTGTTTTCAGTCCTTATAACTCAACAAAAGAATAATTGTATGACCATCAATGACATGTTGCATGCAATCTGAAACACAATTTTACACTGCAAAAATGTCAAATTAGTTATAATTCCTTTAAAAATACATGCGCACAAAGTTGCAGGCACATTCCTGTACTAAAATAAAAATGTTTACTTTTCAGATGATCCTGCCTTACCGCAGCGACTACTACGATGCTATGCGTCTGAAAGTAGCAGGTGACTTGGGTCAAGTCCTCTTCACCCCATATGATCTTCGCGATGAAGAGTCCATTGCAAAGGCAGTTCGCTACTCCAACGTTGTTATTAATTTGGTGGGTAGAGACTGGGAGACTAAGAACTTCAAATATAAGGATGTCCATGTTGATGGAGTTCGTCGTCTTGCAAGGTAACTTATTGTATTAGATGCCATCATTAAGAATATTCATCTAACCAAACCACATCTTGATATAAAGCTAAAAGGGTCTCCCTCGAAATCCCTAAGAATGTTTTGCCTAAAATCATTTGCCCTAACATCTTTGTCCTAAACACTTTTGGCCTAATGTTCATTTGCCATAATGCTCTTGTGCCCTAAACGCTCTCATGTCAATCAAATGGCCTAATACTCTTATGTCCTAATCTATTTTATCCTATATTGGAATATCTTTGTTTCACATTCAACTTATAATTCCTACATATGAAATACGTGATTAAGGTCTATGTTAGGTACGAGTGAAGTAAGGAAGAATGTTAGGTAGAACTGCGACCCTACGCCAGAACCGAGATTTCTATCCATTGCGTCAACATTATGTTGACCTACGTCCATTGTAGTTCATAAAATATTTGGAAAAAATGGGGTTAGGACATTTGATACTAATGTCATATAAAATTAGGATACATAATCATTAGGAAAAATTAGTATTAGTACATAAAATATTAGGGCAAATATATATTGACGTTTAAAATATTAGGGTACATGCATTAGGGCGAATAACTTAGGACAAACAATCATTAGGACAAAAGATATTAGGTAAAACAAAAATACGACAAATAGTTTCAAGGATTCCGATATAGATCCAATTAAAACTCAAGTTGATTCTGATTGATTGTCCATACCGACTAGAATCAAACCCAAGGAGATAAGATGAAAATTGAAAAACATCTTGAATATTTGTTCGTAGGTAGGAATAAACCCCTCATCCCTAGAAAAAAATACGGATTTTTTTGTAGCCTAAAATATGTTTTAAATATTTTTTCCCGCCTTGAATGAGCATCTCCTAACCGGGGTGATAATTATTTCGACGTGGCATGGGTGATGCTGTGTTCCTACATACCTATTAATGCGGAATAAGAATAATTAAGGAGCATTATATAAACAGTAAAATATGTTTAGTAATGGCAATTTATAATATTATCTAGGAGCACGGCAAAAAATATCATTCTGGTTAGTAAAAATCATTTTCATCATATGTTTTGCTAAGTACTTAGTAATCTGTAATTCTTTTCTAGGAATGGGGTTATTCCTACCTGTCAACAAAAAAAAGTTTTTTTAAATTTCATCCATCATGAAGCAAATTACACATAATATAAAATCAAATCTGTTTCAGAATTTCCCGCGAGATGGGCGTAGAAAGGTTCATCCACCTGAGCTACTTAAATGCTGAGCCGGACCCGACGCCACTGGTGCTGCGCAGGCCGTCCATGTTCAAGATCACCAAGCACCAGGGCGAGTGTGCCGTGCGCGAGGAGTTCCCTACCGCCACCATCTTCCGCGCTTCAGACATCTATGGCCAGGAGGATAGGTTCCTCAGGTACTTAAAATCGCTTGATAAAATCAAAATCAAAATGTTTATTCTCTTAAGAGGCCTTATTCCTTTTAAAATGCTGATTGTTTAGACATGTTTCGCTATGATCAAACATGTTTCTTAACATACTATTGATGTTACTACCTAGAACAAGGCTATTGGGATTTATTGGTATATATTTGAAACCTACAGTTTAAAATTATCATTGATAATTTTTGTTTCAAAAACTACTCGAAATTGACAAAATTCACGCGGAAAATTAGTTTTTTCAACTTATTTTCGACTGTACGCAATGAAAGCATGAAATAGCTATGTTACTACCTAGAACTCGGGGAAAAGTATTATTCATTTCAAAAATTTGGTTAAAATTATCAATATATTTGTCGTAATATGAAAAAAATAAATTTTAAAAGGAATAAGAACTATTACAATTATATTATAACTAGGTAAAATTTATATATTTAAGTAAACCAAAGTAAAGTTTTCTAGTGCCTAGATAAGGATCCTACCAAAATTTGGTGGTCCTTCCCCCGCCGCCCGTGCTAGGTAGGAACTCACAATGTCTTGGCCTAAAGTTAACCCAGATAGCCCGACCAGGTGTTATAACACCGCTCATTATTTTTTTTATAATTTACTTTAATGCTTGTTGTGATTTCAGATACCCCAAAATTTACCCAGGTTCCAAAAAGTTCGTTTAGGTGAAAGTGGGTTAATATGGTTTCTTAACGTTTGCAGATCCTTCGCGTCCCCATTCCGCATCCACGGCAAATTCATGGCGCTGTACAAGGCGGGCCTGGAGACAGTCAAGCAGCCCGTGTTCGTGTCGGACGTCGCGCAGGGCATCGTCAACGCGGCGCGCGATCCTGACACCAGGTGTCAGGTGTACCAGGCCGTCGGGTAAGCCTCTTTTACTTAAATAAATAAATATCTGACAACCTCACACAAATCAATCTATTCCCTTCCCACAGTAAGCTCAAGAAGGCTTGTGTTATGGGTACTAGACGACGATATACGTACTTATATAGATAAATATATACTTAAATACATAGAACAACCATGACCCAAGCACAAATACTCGACTTAAATAAATAAATAAATAATAAATATCGGACAACCTCACACAAATCGATCTAGTCCCAAATTAAGCTCATGAAGGCTTGTGTTATGGGTACTAGACGACGATATACGTACTTATATAGATAAATATATACTTAAATACATAGAACAACCATGACCCAAGCACAAATACTCGACTTAAATAAATAAATAAATAATAAATATCGGACAACCTCACACGAATCGATCTAGTCCCAAATTAAGCTCAAGAAGGCTTGTGTTATGGGTACTAGACGACGATATACGTACTTATATAGATAAATATATACTTAAATACATAGAACAACCATGACCCAAGCACAAATACTCGACTTAAATAAATAAATAAATAATAAATATCGGACAACCTCACACAAATCGATCTAGTCCCAAATTAAGCTCAAGAAGGCTTGTGTTATGGGTACTAGACGACGATATACGTACTTATATAGATAAATATATACTTAAATACATAGAACAACCATGACCCAAGCACAAATACTCGACTTAAATAAATAAATAAATAATAAATATCGGACAACCTCACACAAATCGATCTAGTCCCAAATTAAGCTCAAGAAGGCTTGTGTTATGGGTACTAGACGACGATATACGTACTTATATAGATAAATATATACTTAAATACATAGAACAACCATGACCCAAGCACAAATACTCGACTTAAATAAATAAATAATAAATATCGGACAACCTCACACAAATCGATCTAGTCCCAAATTAAGCTCAAGAAGGCTTGTGTTATGGGTACTAGACGACGATATACGTACTTATATAGATAAATATATACTTAAATACATAGAACAACCATGACCCAAGCACAAATACTCGACTTAAATAAATAAATAATAAATATCGGACAACATCGCACAAATCGATCTAGTCCCAAATTAAGCTCAAGAAGGCTTGTGTTATGGGTACTAGACGACGATATACGTACTTATATAGATAAATATATACTTAAATACATAGAACAACCATGACCCAAGCACAAATACTCGACTTAAATAAATAAATAATAAATATCGGACAACCTCACACAAATCGATCTAGTCCCAAATTAAGCTCAAGAAGGCTTGTGTTATGGGTACTAGACGACGATATACGTACTTATATAGATAAATATATACTTAAATACATAGAACAACCATGACCCAAGCACAAATACTCGACTTAAATAAATAAATAATAAATATCGGACAACCTCACACAAATCGATCTAGTCCCAAATTAAGCTCAAGAAGGCTTGTGTTATGGGTACTAGACGACGATATACGTACTTATATAGATAAATATATACTTAAATACATAGAACAACCATGACCCAAGCACAAATACTCGACTTAAATAAATAATAAATATCGGACAACCTCACACAAATCGATCTAGTCCCAAATTAAGCTCAAGAAGGCTTGTGTTATGGGTACTAGACGACGATATACGTACTTATATAGATAAATATATACTTAAATACATAGAACAACCATGACCCAAGCACAAATACTCGACTTAAATAAATAAATAAATAATAAATATCGGACAACCTCACACAAATCGATCTAGTCCCAAATTAAGCTCAAGAAGGCTTGTGTTATGGGTACTAGACGACGATATACGTACTTATATAGATAAATATATACTTAAATACATAGAACAACCATGACCCAAGCACAAATACTCGACTTAAATAAATAAATAAATAATAAATATCGGACAACCTCACACAAATCGATCTAGTCCCAAATTAAGCTCAAGAAGGCTTGTGTTATGGGTACTAGACGACGATATACGTACTTATATAGATAAATATATACTTAAATACATAGAACAACCATGACCCAAGCACAAATACTCGACTTAAATAAATAAATAAATAATAAATATCGGACAACCTCACACAAATCGATCTAGTCCCAAATTAAGCTCAAGAAGGCTTGTGTTATGGGTACTAGACGACGATATACGTACTTATTTAGATAAATATATACTTAAATACATAGAACAACCATGACCCAAGCACAAATACTCGACTTAAATAAATAAATAATAAATATCGGACAACCTCACACAAATCGATCTAGTCCCAAATTAAGCTCAAGAAGGCTTGTGTTATGGGTACTAGACGACGATATACGTACTTATATAGATAAATATATACTTAAATACATAGAACAACCATGACCCAAGCACAAATACTCGACTTAAATAAATAAATAAATAATAAATATCGGACAACCTCGCACAAATCGATCTAGTCCCAAATTAACCTCAAGAAGGCTTGTGTTATGGGTACTAGACGACGATATACGTACTTATATAGATAAATATATACTTAAATACATAGAACAACCATGACCCAAGCACAAATACTCGACTTAAATAAATAAATAATAAATATCGGACAACCTCACACAAATCGATCTAGTCCCAAATTAAGCTCAAGAAGGCTTGTGTTATGGGTACTAGACGACGATATACGTACTTATATAGATAAATATATACTTAAATACATAGAACAACCATGACCCAAGCACAAATACTCGACTTAAATAAATAAATAATAAATATCGGACAACCTCACACAAATCGATCTAGTCCCAAATTAAGCTCAAGAAGGCTTGTGTTATGGGTACTAGACGACGATATACGTACTTATATAGATAAATATATACTTAAATACATAGAACAACCATGACCCAAGCACAAATACTCGACTTAAATAAATAAATAATAAATATCGGACAACCTCACACAAATCGATCTAGTCCCAAATTAAGCTCAAGAAGGCTTGTGTTATGGGTACTAGACGACGATATACGTACTTATATAGATAAATATATACTTAAATACATAGAACAACCATGACCCAAGCACAAATACTCGACTTAAATAAATAAATAAATAATAAATATCGGACAACCTCACACAAATCGATCTAGTCCCAAATTAAGCTCAAGAAGGCTTGTGTTATGGGTACTAGACGACGATATACGTACTTATATAGATAAATATATACTTAAATACATAGAACAACCATGACCCAAGCACAAATACTCGACTTAAATAAATAAATAAATAATAAATATCGGACAACCTCACACAAATCGATCTAGTCCCAAATTAAGCTCAAGAAGGCTTGTGTTATGGGTACTAGACGACGATATACGTACTTATATAGATAAATATATACTTAAATACATAGAACAACCATGACCCAAGCACAAATACTCGACTTAAATAAATAAATAAATAATAAATATCGGACAACCTCACACAAATCGATCTAGTCCCAAATTAAGCTCAAGAAGGCTTGTGTTATGGGTACTAGACGACGATATACGTACTTATATAGATAAATATATACTTAAATACATAGAACAACCATGACCCAAGCTCAAATACTCGACTACATAGTATAAAACAAAGTCGCTTTCTCTGTCCCTATGTCTCTTTGTATGCTTAAATCTTTAAAACTACGCAACGGATTTAGATGCGGTTTTTTTAATAGATAGAGTGATTCAAGAGGAAGGTTTATATGTATAATACATGCATAATTTATCAGCATTGCACCCATGCGAAGCCGGGGCGGGTCGGTAGTAAATAAATAAATATCGGACAACCTCACACAAATCAATCTAGTCCCACAGTAAGCTCTAGTAGGCTTGTGTTATGGACACTAGACGACGATAAACATACTTATATAGATAAATACATACTTAAATAACATCCAAATAACAGGCACAAAATATTCGAGTTCAAGACACAAATGTACTGCATTACTATTGCACCTGCCACCAATCGCCCTACGAATATCCACGCTTTACCGAGCAAGACACATCCTTCACTCAAGTCAGGAGTACATTCTACCTTTAAGTTTCTTCAGTAAATGTAAGTTGCTGCCAGTCTCAGGGGTGTAGCTACTGGTGTATCAGGTGTATCAGTGATACGGGGCCCCCGGCTTGTTGTGCCCTCGCTTTTCGTCGGCCTTCTGACATTTTTGATACAGGGCTCTTCTTGATCTAGCTACGCCAGCGGCCAGTCCTTTATTATACACTAACAAAATGAGTCAAAGTTACTTGAAATAAAAATTATTATTATTATTTTATTATTTTTATTATTTGGGTTACGTTAGATGTTTAGTCAAGTGGTACTATATAGACTGCAGAGCCAGCATATCTTACCGCGACTTCGGTTGTCGCGCCTCAGCATCACCTGTCTTGCTCGGACGGCATTGAAAAGAGAGTGACAGGTAGTATTTGTCGCGCGACATAGAGTCGCATTTCACAGTTATGCTAGACGTGCTGGAGGGCTAGGCGGTGTTGGACGGAAGCCTCGAATTGACCCAATCTTTTCTTTTGCACAAGAGCCGTTGACTAATGTTTCGAAATATAAGTAAATTTTTTTTTTTTTTTTATGTCATAGGGGGCAATTGAGCAAACGTATCGCCTGATGGAAAGCGATTACCGTCGCCTATAAACACCTGCAACACCAGAGGAGTCACAAGTGCTTGCCTACCCGGAGGACGAAGATGGAATGCCTCTATGCTAGTAATTTCACCGGCTATCTTACCCCCACACCGGAACACAACAATGCGAACATTGCTGTTTGGCGGTGGGTTAGCAGGCAAGACGGTAGTAACAATCCGGACGGACCCTGCACGAGGCCCTACTACTCCAAAAATATTTAAAATCTAAATTTGATATATTACTGTTTCAGACCGAAGCGCTACGTGTTAGCGGACCTGGTGGACTGGTTCTACGCGCTGATGCGCAAGGACAAGGAGTGGGGCTACAAGCGCTTCGACATGAAGTACGACCCGGTGATCGGCATCAAGGTGGCGCTCATCAACCTGCTGTCGCCCGGGTACCCGATGGGCAACGTCTGCTGGGAGGCGATAGAGAAGGTCAGCCGATAATCAGCCCGTCTAGCACAACTACGCTTCGCGACTATTGGTGCGACGTAGGGTCACCCGTCACTCTCTCACAGTATATCGAGGAAAGAGATAGCGTCGGGGATGGTGCCATACCGCGTAAATAACAGCTGTAATAAAGTTTTATTTTAATAAAATACTCAGTATTTGTTTGACTATTGATTCGTATCTACACTTATTACTTACGCGGTATTGCACTATCTCCGACGCTATCTCATTCTTCGATGTCTCGCGCGAGGAAGAGGCGTGTCACAGTTGTGCTAGAGGTTCTGAATGGATATCAAGAGCGGCCATAGGGCAGGATTTCTCAAAGTCAGGTGCGCGGGCCACCAACAGGGCTAGCATATCTTGCCGCAACTTGCTTGTCCCTGTCTTGCTCAGAAAGGAAAGTGACAGGTATTATTTGTAGCGCGACAAAAAGAATCGCGTGTCACAGTTATGCTGACGTGCAGGGCTTTGCCAGAGTTCATAGAGGGTTTGCAACGATTATACGATGATACGACAGGTGAAGCGTTTTGTTTTTTAATATACTTATTTAGTACACAGTCGTCTGGAAATGGGACCCCAAATTTAAGATCAAAAACATAGACTGCAAATCTGTAACTTTAATATTTTACACAAACTGTTGATTACATAAAAATCTAAGGTTTGGTGAGGTTTTGAACAAACTTAAAAAAACTGGTGTATATTTTGGTCCAGTTGTGTTCTTCCTAATTTTTTTTTTCTTTTACAGGAATCCACCACTGACGTCGTAGACCCGAAGCTCCCGTCGCTCCTGGATCTGGGAGTGAACCTGACCGAGATCGAGAACCAGGCGCCCTGGGAGCTGAAGCCCTTCCGCGCATACATGTACTACAACGACAAAGTTGGCGAGTTCGCCAAACCCCACCCTCCGAAAGTCGCCTGTTAATTTAGATCCATTCTAGCAGCAAAATCAAAAAGGAAATATAATCTTTCCCCTGAGACATTCTTTGTAGACATATGTTGAACATTTAATAAATTATGTTTGTTTTCTTGTGATTATTATTTTAGCAGCGCGACAAGCGCACCTGATTGAAATATCGAAAATGACAGACTACCTACTAATGCCTTCTTACTTTTGCCAACTAGTTATTGTTGCGTGGCGGTAAGATGGCGTAAGCAGTATAATATCCCATCCAAAACATAAATGTTAAATGAGAGCCAAGTTCAATATCGCGTGCAACGCTGTCGACTTCACCGACAAAAGAATTGAGATTTATATGGGTGCCAAATTCTTTGCTCTAAAATGTTTAGATACAAGAACATGCAACATACTAAAATAAATGTATGTAGGTAACAATTTTTTTTCGGGTACCTCGTACGCCTAGTGTGGGTGATTTTTTTTTTCGTTCCAACACTAGTGTGTGGGGTGTCGTGGCGTGGAATAGGTCTTTTAAAAATAAATTCAGCAGTTTTGTAAATATTCGCTCCGAAAATAAAAAAAAGGTTTCCCCCCTCTATCTTTTCAACCACCAAAATGAGGCCTTATAATATTACTTTTAATGAAAACTATATTGAATAAAATCAGTAGAGCCGTTTTTGAGCTATCGCAAAATTTCAACATTTTCTTTAAAATGACAAGTGCCGCGCGGTGTCCTTATACTTCGAACATTACACATATTAGTTCAGTTCCATACTGCATTAAATTACCGCTCAATCTGGCGCGTATAATCGACAACTTCCAGAAGGTACCTAATAAGTAATTGCAGTTACTTTGGCATTTACGACCAGTCAGTCAGTCAGTCAGTGCTAAGAATACCGTTTTTTGGACTTTAATATTTCAATAACTATTCCACCTATATTTTTGAAATTTGGGGTTCTAGTTGTTCTAAAGGATCTTAATACATAAGCCAAATTACTTAATACATGAGTTATTGAGGGGTCAAAAGCGGCTACAAACGGTTCGTGTAATATAACACACGGCTGCTGCTCGCCAGTTCCTGGGCTGGACACGCTGCCGCGCATTAACTGACTTCCAAAAAGGAGGTGCTATATTCGACTGTATTTATTTCTATGAAGAGGAGTCACTACCTATTTAAGGATTTTTTTTAACAAAGCGCTGGGCGTACAATACGTAGTGATTATATTCTCTTTGCCGTACAGCGCCACCTTTTGGTAAAAAAATCTTTGTCCTTTCATCACGCCTAAACCGTTGGACGGATTTTAACCTATTGACCGCCAAGCGGTCTAGCAATTTACCGTGCCACTGACGCCAGAGTAAAAAAAAAAGATGTGCCCCAAAATCAACAGGGATTGAAAAATACTTGTAGCGGTTAGAATTACAAAGTTTTTGATCATTGAAATTTGGACGGCTGTGGCCGACGTGGCGTCAGGGGCACGATTTTTTGTTGACGGCCACAGCCGACTGTGGCGCTCAAAAGGTTAACCAAGTTTGGTATAGGGATAACTAGACATCCAAAGACGGTTATAGGTTACATTTTAGGCTTATGTTATGGGTACTAGGCGACATTATACGAGTATGCTGCGTTAGATTCCAACTGTAGTCAGTTTGTCTCATATTAATAATACGTGATAATTGATTATGAATCATACGTATTGAAATGTACACTTCTCAACGGCATATTATTAATATTAGCAGCAGCCAAATCACAAGACAGCCAGTTGCTATGATTTTAAGTACATCATCACTTGTACATTCAACAATACTTATACTGTATTTAGTTGAAAAAAAGAGTAAGTTCATAAAATTATAAACATTCATTTTTGCACATAAGTTTAAGAACTTAACTGTACACAAGGGATATCAGTTTGTTTTATTTTATTGGTACTATTGATTTACAAAGGGAATTCAGGCAAGCAGACCAAAAGGATAGATAGGGTGGTACATATAATAATTATCAACAATTAACCAGCTTACAAAAACGACTCCCTGTCTCAACTTGTTGGTCACTAGTGTAAAGTTCAGCTAAATAAAACAATAAAGTACTTTAGTTTTTTTTTATTGTAAACTTATTTAAGGTGCGGGTCTGCTGCCTCGGCCGAATCCTCCCCTCTGTAACAAAAAATAAAATTGATTACCAAGGCATTCAAATAAGTGAGTATTTTTTAATGCCAACTGCATGCAACCAACCTGCTTATAGTCCGGAGGACTGATTGCAGATGCATTAAAAAAAAATGTTATTTGCATCTAAATGTACAAAGCAGGGGGCATGGGCAAATGTAGTTAAGTCAGGTTTGTGGCGTTTTGCTCTCTGATGCTGCTGGTAACTATTTTAGCATTTTGTAAAGGTATGAGGTGTGCAATTAAAAGGCATCTAGATACACCAAAAACTAATTCTGTACAGGTCCTTTGTACTAAGTGATTTGTCAAAAATGGATGGGTATTTTTGAAGCAGTGCACTTGGCTTCTCTACAAGCATTATCATCTGTGCAAAGCAGTTGCTATTATGAATCCTACAGATATTATAAATGTGGAAGTTTGTGATAATGCTTATGATTAGACGTTTGTTACATGATAATGCATTAACTAATATTCAAATTAATATTTGCACCCCAAATTGATTAGGTCAGAATTAAATCATAGGTTCCCCGTCATTCTCAGTCATGGAGACAGAAGGTGGCAGGCAGTGAAGGTAAGGGGAGCGGTAGGGTAAGTACTAGTACAAAACAATACTTACGAACTATGAATACAAAGATCAAAGCTTAAAGAAAACTTGAAAAGGAGCTACCTGGTGGAAGGGACCGGGAATCGAACCCGGTACCTCTGGATTACCGGTCCAGTCTGGAGCTTTGATCTTTGTATTCATAGTTTTAATAAAAATTGTGGTGTACCCACATTAAAACAAAATGAGACATTACATGTTTCATAAATTTATAATACTTACGAATTCAACATCAGCAGAGCCAGGGCCGACATCAGCTTTCTTGTCGTGCGGTGCACCACCGGGGCCAGTGGGCGCGCGGCGGTAGGCCGAGCGGTCCTCGGCGGCACGCGCGGGCGCGTCGGGGCGGCCCACGGTGCCACGTCGGACTGTCTCTGTGCGTACGGAACGCTTGAGGGTGGAGGGCACAATTTCAGGGGGCAGGTGCAGGAATATCCTCAGGTATTCAATACCCTCATTTGTGAGGTACCTGAAATATACAAATATATGTTTTAAACAACAATATATTAACATTTTAGTTAAACTGTGGTTCAACAGGCGGCTGCCTGCTGATTGGATAGATTATTTTACATTCAGCAGTTTCCTCCTCACAGTGTCAATTTGGTTTAAGACTAGACAAATAGACAGAAACTTGACTATTTATTGAAGTATACGTACTTGTATTGTGTAGCCTGCCTGCATTAAAAACTAAAGTAGTCCGTATAATGCTCACACTACAATTATCACTTCTACTTTAAAAATAATGTTCATCTTTTCTAATTCAGTAGCGGATGGCGAATTTCAGTATGTAATTTCACTGTAAGAGCATTCGTGGTCTTGATTCGTGGGCATAATACTGCCCGCTGAATTTGCATTGAAACCCATTCACGGGCCCCATTTACACATAATCCGCACACTTGGCTGGTTTACACTAGGACATAAAACAATTGAGTGCTTTTTCACGAGAGGCTTAAATCCCTGGAACTGGTCGCGTTCCATCGCATTTAATTGAAATTCGTAACAGCTTTTGTCAAACATCATACGGGTTGGAATCCACTTTTGAAATAACAAATTGTTTGAGAATTCATAATATGACTTTGTAAGGTTTGATCGGGCATAAGCAGGTATCAAAGGAATTCTAGTTTAAAAAATTTAATGTTGGTGATTACAGAGGTTAATTAGGATAGAAGTTCAATAAAAAGGCAATTAAGTATCATAATGATCAAAAAATAACAACTTTAAAAACAGTACCTAGTATTTCATTCTTACCAGTAGAAGTGCCTCCACGCAAACTGTTCCTTGACATAACCTCTGGACTTGAGAGACTGCATAGCTTTGATCACTTGCAGGTTGGGGATCTTCTCGAGGTCCGGGTGTTTGGGGGCATGGTAGTCCTTCTTGGCTACCATAACGCCCTCCTTGAATAAGTATTCATAGATCGCGACACGGTTTGTTTTTGGCATCAACATCTTGACGGCCTATCTGTAAAACAAGGGTGAGATAGGGCTTAGAGGTTATAGACACATAACACGAATTATACCGTATTATCACGAAATCACCGGGTTATTTCACATTTCTGTTCAAGAAACGTCGTTTTGCAAAACATATTGCTTAACTATTTATTGATTAACTAAATAAAATCGGATTTATTTTCCGGATTTGTACCTTTCGCCAACTTTGACAAACAGAAAAGAGATCACAGATAATCGAAAAAAATACAATCGAACGTGACATTAGTAAACTTGTTTACGAAGTAAGTTGTAAATATTATATTGAAGAATTTGAATAAAAATTTACGCTTTTAGACTTTTTTTAGGACTTATAGATATGAAATAAATTTTCATTTGAATATAGTTTTTATCACCTTCCTAAAATAAAATAATTAGTCTATTAATTACGAAAGTATAGCCATAGATGAATATATGTAAAATGGTTGAATAGCTGGTTTTATAAATTATAAGTATTTTCTAAATTCTTATCTGTAGACAGGGCCTGTCCCTGTCACTGTCAATCAAACAAATGTCAAACTGGCTTCGCGTTGCTGTGTTCACTACTGTTCACTAGAATATTTTCTATTTACTAGTGTTTTATAAGAATTATATAAAGAACAGCCTAATGCTTATGACTACGACTACACCGTATTAGTTAAAGCAAAAATGGATTTCCAAAATAGACCCGGTGGTAAAACCGGCGGAGGCGGCGTAGCATCATGGTCCGAAAGCAACAGGGATCGCCGCGAGAGACTGCGGCAGCTTGCCTTGGAGACAATCGACTTAAACAAAGATCCATATTTTATGAAAAATCATCTGGGTACATATTTTCAGTAATCTAACCTATTAAGCTAACCTCGTTTCTTCACTAAACACTTTTTTATGTTATTTTTTTACCATAGTATTCTGTACCAGGTCTTGTGATTGTGGCTGAAGTGGAGTAATTCGACATAGACATTAATCAACCTTAACTATGTAATCAATATACTCACTGCCATTATTACTATTTACAGGGTCATATGAATGTAAACTGTGTCTAACTCTCCACAACAATGAAGGGAGTTACTTGGCTCATACTCAGGGCAAAAAGCATCAGGCCAATTTGGCCCGAAGAGCTGCCAAAGAGGCAAAAGAGGCACCTCAGCAATTGGCCCCTGAAAAGCCCAGAATTGAGCCTAAGAAGTTTGTGAAGATTGGACGGCCTGGTTATAGAGTAACCAAACAGAAGGATCCAGAAAATGGCCAGCAGAGCTTACTGTTCCAAGTTGATTACCCTGGTTTGTATTGTCATTTCATAACATGTTATCTATGACAAAACAAAACAATGTTAATACTAGAAGCAACCCACCCCTATATATCCCCTATATATGTATAGTGCTCTGCCAGCAGGAAGTCAATTCTGACACCTGCCATTTCAATACATTTTAAACCATAAAATCGATTTTAGTATGTATACACGATGATTTTTAATCGGTGATCAGGTACCAACTTTTATAACTCAGTAATTGATGGCGGTCACATTGTAGTCGTAATTACATGAAAACAAACTTTTATTTTTCTATGATAATTTTTATTTTGAAACGTATTTTGTCCAAAATTCTTTGTCACCGAACTAATCTGTATTGGTGTGCTCACAACCTCTTTAATAATTTAATGGGAATGACAATTTATGAGTAATAACTTGTCATTGTCATTACATAAACAAAGTCGTAGAAAATTTCGTAAAATTTCCCGCCATAGCGATGACACTTGACGTAGGTATCGTACTTCAATAATTTATGTAGGATGACCATGTTTCTAGTGGTTATTAGTTTTAATTATGTTTTAACTTTTAATTAATTTAACAGTGAGGTAATTGCGCGGGACCTCGCGTATTAAGTTTAATTTTAGCTAAATATTAATATTTTTCTACTCCTGATCACCGATTAAAAATCATCAAATATAGAGCTAAAGAGGGTCTTGTTTTTTCAAGATGAGCATAATATCTTCTCTTTTTATTCTCATAATTCATAAGTCTTAATTACTTTTCAGAAATTGCTGAAGGTGTTCAACCAAGACATCGCTTCATGTCAGCCTATGAACAAAAAATTGAACCTCCAGATCGCAGGTGGCAATATTTACTATTTGCTGCAGAACCCTATGAGACTATCGCCTTCAAGGTGCCAAGCAGAGAAGTTGAAAAGCATGACTCCAAATTCTGGACCCATTGGAATAAGGACACCAAGCAATTCTTCTTGCAATTTGCTTTTAAGATGGAAGCATTGCGCATGCCTCCGCCTCCAATTAAGATGTGGGAAAACCATGGAATGCGACTGCCCCCTCCTCCTGGAGCGCCTATGATGGGAGTGCCCCCACCACCCCCTCTATTACCGGTACCCCCACCACCACCATCCATGTGAATTTTTTTGACACAATAAATATTTGAGTATTTTATGAATTTGTTGTTTTGAATTCTAACTGTTATCATGTATTTATTGAGTATAGTGTGTATGTTAAAAATAAAACCTAATCAAATAAGGACAGTAGGGTATATTTATATTGTAAGTGGAACCCTAGGTGAAAAATAGACGTGGGCGTTATTTCACGTCACTAGTTACAGTAACTAGTTACGCGACATGTAACCGAATCACTAGTTTCGCGTCAAATAACAAGTAGTGATTTTTGTAAATGCGTTATTTTATTATTACTGCTATCTGTGAGTCGAGTAATCGAGCGAGAGAGAGCTCACCTTCTGCACCGGCCACACTTTAATACCTAGTTATTTTATTTGTTTCCGTTTCGTGTGTAATTGTTGTATAGGTATGTATAGCTAGTGTTGGTAGAGCTATTTTTCCAAACAATCACAGTAGCAGAATAAAAATAACCAGTTACAAAAATCACTAGTTATGAAACAGGTGACGGCGACCGAGTCACTGGTTTCGTTACGTTTCTTGAAAACGACGTAACGACCCACGTCTAGTGAAAAAACCATATCCAAAACAAACCCATAGTATGGTGGAAGTTGTACCTATACTGACAACAAGTTCATTAGTCGGGTCCTGACTGAGCGAGCAGCCTCGCGAGGCCGCCTCGGACGTTTGCCGCGCAACGTTTGCCGCGCGAGGCCGGCTCGTGTTGTAACGATAATATTAAATAAGTGCCGCGCGAGGAAAGGCCGAGCCAGTTTTGCTCAAGAACGCCATGAGGCCGCACGTTCGGAAAGTTGTCGCCACCACTGCCTTTCTAATAATTCTACGGTTTGTAAAAAATTTAGCCACTGCGAGTCCGACTCGCGCATGAAGGGTTCCGTACCATAATCTAAAACAAGTTTGTTGTATGGGAGCCCCCCTTAAATATTTATTTTATTTTTAGTATTTGTTGTCATAGCGGCAATAGAAATACATCATCTGTGAAAATTTCAACTGTCTAGCTATCACCGTTCTTGAGATACAGCCTGGTGACAGACAGACGGACGGACGGACGGACGGACAGCGAAGTCTCAGTAATAGGGTCCCGTTTTTACCCTTTGGTACGGAACCCTAAAAAAGAAAGTGGAGACCTATACGTTTTTGGATGAAACTGTTATTTAAAAACAGATAACATACTGGGAACAGATTGTTTGAAGAGTTGTGCTTCGATAACGCAGATTTTTTTTACTAGAATGAGTAAAATTGAATTTGAAAATCTGTACTCTCTTATAAACGCCAAAATAACAAATGTTCGAGAAGCAATATCCGCGAGAGAAAGACACTGTTGTTTCGGCTCCATGTCGGTAACACGCGCGCGACGATCAAGCGAGGCAAAACACAACCGTCTTGAGTGAGCGCGGCAAACGTACTGAGGCGCCTTTGAGCATGGACAAAAACCGACAACGCTCGGCTCGGGCCGCGGCACGCTCGCCCGAGGCCAGACATGCATTTGCCTCGGGCGAGGCACGTCCTGACTGGCCGAGGATTTGCCGCGCGAGGCGGCCTCGCGAGGCTGCTCGCTCAGTCAGGATCCGGCTATTCATCTACCTACCATGTTGATTTCTATATCTTACTATAAATCTTTTAGTTATAACATAACACAGATCGTCAGTCAAGTATTTCAAGGTCAAGAAGCAGAAAGGATAAGTCCGTATCAAGACAAAGTGCCATGAAAGCGAAAGGGGTGATACAAAACGAATTTCGGACTCTTAAGAGTAAACCCTCAGTTTTGCTACGTCGTGCAGTTTCGTAGTGTAGATGTAGTTTTTTTTTACGATTGTTTTCGTAATGGAATAGGAATAAATTCTTCTTTTACCACGAAGTTGGCCGAAGTAGGGGTTTCCGCAGCGAACTGTGCCTCCACAGTCCACAGTGTCGTATTCGCCCAACTTCGCTTCACTACTCGCAAAGTTGGCGGAGGTGGGGCGAATAAAGTGTGGGCCCGGGTCAGACTTTGGTCAACTTTCCGGAGTAGGTTGGTACATCGTCGAGGAACTTTGCGAGTAGTGTAAAACCCGTTCCAATCCTAATTATCAGATGAAATCGGATAAGTAATGTTATTACACTACACATTATCCGATTTCATCCGATAATGAGAATTGGATCGGAAGGTCTGGAACGGGTTTAAATGTACATTTTCTGATTTGAAATATTTTATTACGATTATACTTACAAAATATTATTCTTTACAACAAAATTCACTTGTCAGTGAACAATATTATATTTTTAACCTTCTTCATAATAATATAAAAAAACAAACGCAACATTCTTGTAATGGAACGTTATGTAACGGTTTCTGCCGGGAAAATAATAATACCTTGTAATGCATATGAATGAATGAATTCAATGAATGTAATTTGGCGCGCGTTCGCTCAACGGACGGACGGAGCGTTGAGTCGTTGGCTGTGTGTGTACATTTTCGACTGTTATTGTTATATTTTACTTGATTTTTTATTGTTTGAGTGATATTACATAAAAAATATGTTCTCCAAAGCTAAACGATTTGACCAATTAGGTAAGTAACATTTGGAAAGATTTCTTATACAAGTTATTTGCGTTTTTTATCTTTGCGTAAGATAATACAAATAGATGTAATATTAAGTCTGGTATTATAAAATAACCAAATTATGTACAACCAACAAACGTCTAAAAAATTTGTAATTATTTACTCTTTTGAAATATTATTTTTTATTGTTTGAAGTCGAGAAATTAAAAAAAATATTCTATGTATAGTTATCTTTTTGAACAAATTAACACACAAGCATATGGTAAAAATTGGGCAAATGCGGACTTGCGCATGAAGGGTTTCGTGCCATAATCTATAACAAGTTTGTTGTATGGGAGCCCCCCTTGAATATTTATTTTATTTTCTTTTTAGTATTTGTTGTTTTGTTGTTATAGCAGCAATAGAAATACATCATCTGTGAAAATTTCAACTGTCTAGCTATCACCGTTCTTGAGATACAGCCTGGTGACAGACGGACAGACAGCGAAGTCTCAGTAATAGGGCCCCGTTTTTACCCTCTGGGTATGGAACCCTAACAATGCTATTTCATTGCACATTACTTTGTCATCGCCATATACTTACACGCTAAATGTGTAGAAACTACTAGACAAAGTTTTTATGGGCACCTGTGATTGAACATCTACATAAGTTGCACTGCATAACTATTCCATTCTTTGTAGCTCTCAAGAACCAATTAAAAGAAGCAAAGAAGCCAGAGCCGGAGAAGGTGAAGCTGGCGGTGAAACCATCAGCAGTGGCATATAAGGCTAAGCCCACCATAACTCCTCTAAAGTCCAAGACCTGCAGCGATGTGCAGTCCCAGTGCAGCTCCGTGCCCAGTGTCACCTCTTTTGTCACAGTAAGCCATTTGTTATCTTTATAAAAAATATTGAGTCAAAAGGCAAAGGCAAAAGCCAAAAATAATCATATTGAAATATTTTTCAATTGTTTGCCTTAAGTTTTAAATATGTAACTATCTTTTGCTCATGAATTTGCTGAAAGGAATCAAAGTATTTCCCTATAGGTGTAATTGTGAATCACATTCAAGCTGCCTGTCCTGCTTACATTGCAGTGGATCACATTACATTTTACTTTCATGTTCGTGTCAATATTTATAAAAATATAGTTATTTAAGTGAATGTGGACCTCAGTTAGTTATAACTTTATTTTATAAGAAACTGGTATTCAGTATTCTTGATTATAACTTTTATAATAAAGTTATATAATATATTTATTTATTTTCCACATATAGTTCTAAAAAATAAAGTTAGTTAAATGAGCTCCCCATTATTTGTTTAACTAACTTTTTTTTTTTATATTGACACAAAGTTTATAAGAGTCAGATTAAAACTTGTAGTTTTTATGTATACAACATTGTCATTTTTAATAAAAACATGTTATGGTTCAACTGTTGTATATGCAAACTATTTCAGATTAGTAAATCTCAAAAATGCATCTTAATAATGATATGGCACATTTTTTATATATATATTTTTTTAAGAAAGAGGGAACTCTTTCTTATTGTGATGCCTACTCTAATCAACTCTAATCCATCTACCAACCATCTGCAATTTTACAAAAATGAAGTGCAAAAATAAAAGCATCACCACATTCACTGACGATATTGCACCATCAGAATTACTACTATTTTTTGCATAATCCTTAGGTAATATTATTTTTTGCGTGATTATAAAACCATGTATTGACTTACAGCCCAAACCAATTACAAATAAGAAAATTGTCAAGGCACCCTCTAGCCTTAAAAAGCCGTTACCACAAGCCCAAAAAATACCAACTGGAAGCAAAACTGAAACCTGCAAGGTAGCCACGGAAGACATCATCAAAGCTCAAGAAGCTGAAATTAGGTAATGTTTTTCTGTAAATAATGTCTGAATGTATTTGCTCCTTTAATTCCTTCCAAACTTGCTTAACTTCGTATTGCTAAAATTTTCAGGAACAAAGATTACACTATTGCTGAATATAATAAGCAAATTGAAGAACTCAAAAATGAAATTGCAAACTTACAAAAACAAATGAATGAAGCCACCAAAAATATTAGAGCCACTGATAGTTTAAATAAGCAAATGGCTGAAATATCTCTCAAAGATAATAAAGAAGAAAATAAAACCAAAGGTTGTCAAAATAATCTCCCAGATAGCACTGAAATTGTTGAAAAATATGAACTTAAAATTGCTGAAATAGAATTACTATGTGAAAAGTTAGAACAAGAGGTAAGCAGTAAACAAGTGGAGCTCTCTTCACTTGAAGAAGTTATAACCATTAGAGATAGTTTGTGCCAGGATCTTCAGGAGAAACTGAGTAATATGGAAACTGTTCTAGAAGAAACCAGGACTAGACTAGAAATGGTTAAGGGACATCATGCCTTAGCATTAGAAGCCAATGAGAGCATTCGGCGAGAGTACAAGGCAGAGCTTGAAAGCCTCAGGTCAAAATTTGAAGAAGAAAAGCAAGCTATAGTTAGCAGATCGAAATCTGAACAAGATGCCATCAGAGAGCATTACACTATTGTCATAGAGTCAATTAAACATCAATTAACCAAAGAAAAAGAAGAGATTCTCCAGGATTTGCAACAGCAATTGGCTAATAAAGACAATGAAATGAAAGCTAAACTTGAACAGATTGATGAGGCCACTCATGAAAAGTTGAGGCTTTGTGAGATTCAGTTCGACGAGCGCAGTCGCTCCATCCAGGAACACTGGGCACAACAGCAAGAAAAAATATTTTCTCTAGAAAAAGAAACCAAGGACCTGAAATATAGCATTAGTGTGGCAGAGCAGAAAAATCAATATCTGAAAAGAGATTTTGACGCCCTGAAAAATGAATGTGCAGTCTTAAAAGCAGAAAAAGAAAGCCTCCTTGAAGAGGCTAATGACCTGAAAGATGAATCAAAAAAGAAATTCATTGACTTTGAAAATCAAATGAATAAGCTTAAGGTAGAAGTTGATAAAACCAGCAAAGAAAAGCATCAGTTTGAAATGTCTCTGTCCGTCACTAGAGATATCGTTCAAGTTCTAACCATGCGTCTGCGAGAATCTGACGACGAACTGGAACATTTGGAGGAAAAAGTACAAATTCTGACTGATGCCAAAGAAGCACTAGAAAAAGAAGTATCCACATACAAGAGCTCTTTAAACAATGCGCTTTTAGAGTGCAATGAGTATAAAGAAGCCCTCGTCAACATTCTGAAGTCTAAAGCGGCACTGGCAAAAGAACACAATCGTATCATGGAACATAACGTCACCCTCATCGAAAGCCTGCAGACCGTGGAAAAGGAGGCTTACCGCGAACTGGGCTCCATCCAGAGCGAGCTCATCGAGGACGTGGAGATGCTGAAAAAGGAGTCGAAATCTCAAATCAAAGTTTTGCAAGATGAGGTGAGTAAGACACAGTTGTTTTCTAGACTACTTTTAAATTTGGAAACTAATCTCTCGACGCGATTATAGAGGGTGAAGTTTGTTCCCGATGCCTCTTGTCTTCCTTTGATATTGTCCCTAAATATCTGACTGATTATCAGTTTGCATGTAGTAATATAAAATAGAGTTGCCATGATATTCTTTTCCTACAGGTTGACAAGAAGCGTGCGCTGTGCTCGCTGGCCACGGAGCAGGCGGCGGCGGCGGCGGCGGCGGCCGAGCAGGCGCGCGCGCTGCTCGCGCACGCCGCCGCCGAGCTCAAGCGACTGGACGACGACAACCAGCGTCTGCAGGCCCAGGTACACCGCCACCATTACTTCTGCTGCTCTTAAACCCACTAACGTAACTGCGACCGTTCACATTCCTAGAAAAAATATTCAAAGGGGCAGTACCTCATTTAAAAAAAAAATTGCGTTTACTTCCCTTCTTTTAGGGCCGGGATAAAGTGCGCTTCTCGAGCACATTCACCGTTTTGAGTGAGAATGTGCGGTAAAAAAAATCTCTGATCATTCCTGTGAATAGCACCACTACTTAATGCCTCATTTTGGCATCTAAAACCGACTTGAGAATTACCCCTTGCTGTCCAATTCTATAACACAAACAATCAGTCAGCTGGACTATTTTCTATCCATACCTCCGTATCCTAACCGTATTTTAACTAACGGTATACTTGATTGTATACAGATACAAGATCAGCAATCACTGGTGGTGGAGCTGTCGCTGCTTCGCCAAGAGAACGAAGAATTGACCATGACCGTGGCCAAGCAGACTTCCGTCATCGACAAGATGAAGAAAGACGCCGAGCAGATGCACGCCACGCCTAAATCTCCGTCGCTCATGCGAAAAACGCACAAATTGGGCAAAGAAAACTTACCCGCTGTCGTTTCTCCTCTCAGGGAGCGAAACCACTAAATTCTTGTTAGAACCCTGTTATAATTATGCAAAATTGTGTCAAGCTAAAAAAATATTTAAATTATCAAATCTTAAATATTAATTTGACGTTTTCAAGTCGATTTTATCTAATTTTTGATAAATTATTACGCCATTTCTTCAATTGTGAACCGTTTTAGATAATGATTTTTATCGTTGTATAATTTCAATCTACATCTTTAGTATGGTCTCATTATTTAAGAAAATTATGAAGTGTACACATTCTTAACGTGATTAAGCTTGTTTGAAGTCTATCATTGATAGAATTTTTGTTATTGGCTTGGCGCCCACTCTGAAAAGCATATCAGTAAATCTCTTTGGTATAAGAAATTTCCCGAATGAAATAGTATACTTTTTAATGTATTATGCAGGATTTTGTTTTCCCATTATAACGAAATTTATTCCATATTTCTGGTTGTTTGAAATTGGTATGAAAACGATTTGCAATCGTATTTTGTTATATTTGGACCCGATTAAGTTTGATGAATAGTATTATGAAAACCAAAACCCAGTTCTTAGGTAAACTGTTTGTTATGAAATCAGTAAATCTATCATTATAATATTCCTATAATTTATTGAGTTAGGATACGTTTGTCTGTTAATTTATTACAAAATTTAAATTAATTAATTTAAAAAAAATTAATATCGTAAGTTATATTATATTGTCCTCATATAGTTTGCGTGTGCAAAATAAATTTATGAGAATTAGATCTATTATTTTCTGTTACTAAAACAGTGATTCCGAATCCCGGCTATGTACACACCCGGGCGAAACACATGGTTGTGTGGTGTGTGACATGCTGTGTGTTGTATATACGATTCGTATCGCACGATGCAAGTTAGAAAATAATCAGTGATGGTGATGGTAAGTGTATTGTTGGCATTACAGTAGGGTTGCCATAAATCATTCAATCCCTTTATAAAAATACGAACGTCGACCGGGACAAATCTCCCCCCTGATATCGGCGCGCGATGATCCGTACTCCGTAGGCCTGACCGGGACGAAGTACTGAACTACATCGGGAGTCCACTCTTCAAACCGGGACGCCTACACTACAGAAATGGCAAGCACTAAACGAACGTGATCGAGCCTGCTCACTTCATTAATTGCCCAATTTGTAGTACGTGTGAGCGTACTGGTTAAACATCTCTTTTTTAATTATCATTTATTTAAGTTAAGCAAATTCGTCCCATCCTAATCTATGGAACACAAGTTTGGTCATTGACTAAAGCTCAAAGTTTACCAGAGAGCGATGGGACGCAGCATAATATTAGATTTTACAGGGATCAGTCTCAATATTTCACAGTTATTGATATCAACGCCATCTAACGTATGATAAATTAACCATTGTATCTATTCTACTCACCACTAGATATCACTAGGATATTTATAACATCGCCATCTAGCATGCAACAAACGAACTAGTATAGGTATTCTACTTATCACTAGGTGTCACTGATGTAGTGATAACAACGCCATCTTACGTGTATTAATAAACACTATTTAGCTAGTCTATTCAACAACAGATGTCAATTAAAAGGCTAAAAAATAAACGACACAAGTGAATATAATCTAAAGGCCCGAAAATAAATCTTTAGATTTAAGTTATACCTTTCACGGCTAGATTTCTTTACTGAGATATTAATAGGGTTTAAGAGGCCTTATTTTTTCTTTAGTGGAGACCTCGGACCAGCAAGCGCAGCGTAGGCCGTCCACCTACGAGATGGACAGATGACCTTGTAAAGGTCGCCGGAAGGCGCTGGATGCAGGTCGCTTCCAACCGGTATATATGGAAGTCCAAAGGGGAGGCCTATGTTCAGCAGTGGACGTCCTATGGCTGAGATGATGATGATGATTTTTTCTTCCTCTTATAATCTTTTTTTTATTTTCATATTATGTCAAATATACTGATAATTTCAACCAACTTTTTGAAGTGAATAATACTTTTCTCCGAGTTCTAGGTAGTAACATAGCTATTTCATGCTTTCATTGCGTGCAGTCGAAAATAAGTTGAAAAAATTATTTTCCGCGTGAATTTCGTCAATTTCGAATAGTTTTTGAAACAAAAATTATCAATGAAAAATTCAAACTGTTAGTTTCAAATATATACCAATAAATCCCAATAGCCCTGTTCTAGGTGGTAACATCAATAATATGTTAAGAAACATGTTCGATCATAGAGAAAATGTCTAAAACAATCACCATTTTAAAAGGAATAAGGCCTCCCGCATATAAGTTAACAATTCTTAATATCAACGTCATCTATCGTCAAATAAATTTACTATCGTAGCTATTCTATTCAACGCTAGATGTCTAAGGTATTGAATAACAACGAGGGTCAATATAGACAACGATAATTGTGTGTGGCCAGTCTGAACCCCAATAAATATTAAAATAAATAAATAGAAAACATCCATGACCCAAGGACAAATATTCGAGTTCATCACACCAATAAACAGTATACAAACCTAGGTTACCGTAAGATAATAAAAAAGCGGGAAAAAATAATTTTAATCTTTTTAAGTTACACGAAAATCTGGATATTTTTCTAGAGTTAGGAGGGTAACTATTCACAAAAAATCTGATGTAAAAAACATCATCCATTACTCATTGCCCAAGCCGGTATTCCAACGATCGGCTCCGTTCAAGTAACTTGAGTAGTTGGGCGGTTAGTAACACATCTAAATGCTAACCAACAACCCGGTTAGTTTGGTTTATCGATTCGTATATATTTTTCTTAAGTAGGAGGTTGATTGATAGTTTTTTTTGACGTGACAACGTCTAATAAATTGATGAACGCCGGCCGCAAATACGAAAAACATGACGTCATTATTGTAGTAATACTTTAAGATGACGTAATTGTAGCAATACTTTGTAGCGCCGTGGACATGACGTCATTGTAGCAATACACAAGCCTACGTCATCATGCTGTTCACAGATTCTCAAACTTTAAAATGTGGGAAGAGGGAACGGTCGGATACAAAGACTATCTATCTATCTATCTATCAGCCACAGACGTCCACTGCTGAACATACGCCTCCCCCATGACTCGCCACAAAGTGCGATCCTGTGCAGACCGCATCCAATGATTCCCCGCTACCCTCACGAGGTCATCCGTCCATCTACTCGGGGCCGACCCACGCCGCGCTTTCCTATACGTGGTCGCCACTCTAGGACTTTGCTGCCCCAACGGCCATCCGTTCTCCGGGCTACATGGCCTGCCCATTGCCACTTCATTGGAAGAGGGAAGATGGAAGAGGGAACGGTCGGATACAAAGACTATCTATCTATCAGCCACAGACGTCCACTGCTGAACATAGGCCTCCCCATGACTCGCCACAAAGTGCGATCCTGTGCAGACCGCATCCAATGATTCCCCGCTACCCTCACGAGGTCATCCGTCCATCTAGTCGGGGGCCGACCCACGCTGCGCTTTCCTATACGTGGTCGCCACTCTAGGACTTTGCTGCCCCAACGGCCATCCGTTCTCCGGGCTACATGGCCTGCCCATTGCCACTTCATTGGAAGAGGGAAGAGCGAAGAGGGAAGAGGGATTCATATCAATAAATATTCTACCGAGAATAAGACGTTGTCACGTAAAATCTTCCTTCGCCCGTAAAACCGACTTTACAGGCAACCATTTTTTTTTTCTTAACTGACTACTTGGGTTGGTGTCAGTCAGTACTAACATTGATATCAACGCTCTCTAGTGGTTATCAGCCGAACTATTGTAGTTTTATCGTTTCTACCTTGAATATATTGTTTTACTCAGGGATCGGATACCGGTATTGAGTTCCATACATGATACCGGTATTCAATTTCGGTATTTCACTTATTATTACACATTTTCATATTTTACCCGGCTTATTTCAAAGTTCTGTATCAATACCTAAATTCTATTTCATATCATTTGAATAAAAACACGAAATTAGAAATAATTTAAATTTTAATTAATACCGGTAACGATCCCTGGTTTTACTAGCGCCATATGTCCAGCTTATTCTTTTTATTCGATTATATTTATTTATTATTAAACTCTACTTTCTAATTCACGAACAAAAAAATCTACAAAAAATGTATCGCTCAAAACGGACTTTGGCACTTTTCTTTAAATCTTATTTGGTTCCATTTGACTCTAAAAAATCCCTTGTTCCTTTTGTAATATTAGGATTCAATAAATAAAAAGGAGATGAATGAAAAGGCATATCAGTCTTTTTTCATTTCATTTATTTATTAATTTACAAAATTATGAAAGCTGCTAAGCATTCGCTGCCTAATGCAACCAATAAATCATTTGGCAAGAGATCGTACCGAGGAGTAACAGACTTCTCTAGTCTTATCCTCCCACGAGTACAAAAAGTCTTAAAAAATATCTATTTAAGCAGGAACCTAAAACATAAATTATCGTGTACAAAATTCACTCTTTGGAATTATCAGACTTAAAAACAAATCACATTTATTGTGTAGATATGGACATCGACATACAAGCATGCATGTAATCTTAAACAAGGACAACCCATTCCCAATTGCCAGTTTATTCTTACTCCCACTAGCTCTGACTAAATTATGACAAATATGTGACTAGGCGCTATTGTTTTAATTTGTTGATATTTTATTAACCCTTCGTCTGTGAGATTAAAAAAAATCTTGCGTTCAAACCTCATTTGTGCTGCAATGAGTAAAAAAATATGTCCGTAAAAAAATGCAAAAAGACGGCCTTAATATGTGGTCAGGATCCTATACCAACACAGACGAAGGGTTAAACACAACAATTCAACAATGCTAAAAGTATACAGGAATAAATACATCTTACGTGAAACTTACTATAAATGCTTTGGTTTCAAACAATTCGGTGGGCGCCCTTGAACTCGTACTCCTTACATAGTAATCTTATACCTAACTACATGATGATTCGTTAAGATCTTTCAATAATTATGGGAAAGTTATACTTATTAATACTTATTAATTATGTACCTACTGGTGGAAAAGTACAAATCACAATACATTAAATTGGTGGATAATGGAGATCAATATTTCAGTTTGAGTATTCAAGTGAGAATCGCGATCAGTCTCATTGGAGTGCATAATTTATTATAAAAAATTCTAAATTTCATCTATTCCATAAAAAACCCTATAGACGTCGTAGTATTCTATTCACCTACTGGTCCGTTCGGCGACGTGAGCCGTCACCGACATTTATCGAATTTGAATCCGGTCATCAGTACTATCGATAATATCGTTCCTCACGAAAAGTAAAAGAAAACAAATCAACATTTTTACAAGTCTACCTAAATACGTGCACATGTTCATGCGTGCAACAAAAACAATAAGAAAATAATCAAGTATCAGAAGCGGCGAAGACGTCTCACCGGCCAAACCGCACGCGACGCAACAAACGACGGGCGTCCAATTAGTTGACGTGAGCGTACCGCGGCACGATGTCCTCGCGGATGAGCAGGTCGCAGGCCGGCAGCCCGTGCAGCGGCAGCAGGTCCTGGGCGACGGCGATCAGCCCGGTCTCGGGCCCCGGCAGGCGCCCGTGCCACACGTAGTAGTAGAACAGCTGCTGCATGGCCGCCATGAAGCGGCGCTGCTCCACCACCTCCGAGTCGAACGTGCCGAGGATGGCCTCCACGTCGGAGCCGACGGCGGCCAGCCCCGAGCCCGCGCCCGGCGCCGCCCCCGCAGCACGCGCCGCGCCGCCGCCCGCGCCCGAGCCCTGCACCACGTACAGCGGCGCGCCCAGCCGCAGCCGCGCCAGGCTCACCAGCGGGCACAGCGTGCGCACCGACGAGATCAGCTCCACCAGGCCCGAGTACGTCTTGTTGAAGTGTTCGAACACGGCGGCGGTCAGCTTCTTGTCGCCGAGCACGCTGTCGTTGGCGTAACCCTCGACGAGCTCGGCGGTCCAGTTGAGGTGCTTCTTCCGCAGCAGATCCGAGTGACCCGAGTGCGAGGTGGTCCCGAACACGATCGGCTTGAACGCCTTCTCCTTTCCGGTCTCCTTCGACTCCTTCTGGGCGTCCCAGCTCTCGTACGCGTGGAGCCGGAGCAGGACGCCGTCGAGGACGAGCCAGGAGTGCCCGATCTCACCGCTCTTCGGCAGCGAGTCTACGTCGGTTCCGAGCCACGTGTCGGGCACGGCGGTCATCACGGCCGTCGGGTTCATGCGGCGGAGGCATGCGGCGTCGTTGCATTTGCTGTTCTGTTTGAATTGCTCGTTGTTCTTGTACGCCTGGTCCAGGGGCTCTCCGGGGAAGATTACGGAACTGGATGACAACCAGACTCTCGAGTACAGCTTCTGAGCCTTCGTTGTGGTGGTCAGCGCGGCCGTCAGCGTCGCGCCGGCTCTGTGGCCGAGCAGCGTCACCGAGTCGGGATCGCCCCCGAAGTGTACGATGTTCAGCTTCACCCATTGTAGCGCGACTAGGAGGTCGCTGAGTCCGTAGTTGCCGGAGGTGGCCGGGTATCTCGACTTGGAGAGAATGTCTAGAGCCAGGAAGCCGAAAGGCCCGAGTCGGAAGTTGGGTCGCACGAACACGACCTCCTTGGTGCGGGCGTAGAGCGCGGACGGCTGCGCGGGGCTGACGCCGCCGGCGAGCGAGTTGGCTCCGATCAGAACGACCACGGGCAGGCGAGAGTCGTACCTGACGTGCGGAGTGACCACGTCGAGGGTCAAACAGTCTTCTTCTCCTATTATGGTGTTGTTCTCTAAAAATTGCATACAGAGCGGTCCCGGCTTGTGATTCTGAAGAGTGTCGTTCCAGCACATCGATATGTTGTCGAGTGGTTGAGCATAGGTGAATCTCTTTTCTTCGATCGGGGGCACGGCGTAAGGAATGCTGTAGAATTTGTAAACGCCTTCATCCAAGATGCTGTAAAAAACACATTTGTTTATTGTCTCAATTTTACTCACACAATGAGTACTTCTAGCGATGCTGCCAACACTGGTGTGTATGCCGACAAAGCAAGGATACTGACCCTTCGACGGGCCCGCAAGAGGAGATGGTGGTGATGTAGCGTCCGAGACGCAGCGGGCGCTCCTTGGGCGGGCCGGCGCTGGCGCCCACGATGACGCCGATGATGACGCCCAGCAGCACCAGCAACACCACCGCGCCCACCACCAGGTCGTCTGTGGAACACGGAAACGATACTCATATCTGTTTTCTACAGTTTGGTCAGTTCGTTTCTCCCGACAGAACTGTGAAACATCGGTGCGATGATAACATGAATAAGTACAATTTTCTTAATAAATAATTATTGTGTTACAGTGAAATAAAAATCCTAGATAAGACAATAACTACAAATCTGGGAAGCGTAGGTTGCATTCGAGGGTTTAGTGCTACTAGAACACAAAACACACATTTAAATATTAAATATGAAAAAGTTAGCAATACATCACTACTACATAATGAAGTGCAGACTTGACGTTATGGGGTTACTGAAATTCCGAGCACCTCCTAAAGGATTATGTATGTTTGTCGTTAAAATGGAACCCTTATAATATCACTTTCTTGTTCATCTAGATGTCTGTCCATGGAAATAAATATAAACTAAGTTACCTTTTCTCAGGAATCTGTTGAGTTATCATGTTTGGTGTAGTAGTTTGTTGTAGTAAAAGGTGTCAAAATGAAGCTAAGTAAATCTCTTAAGGAAGTTAATTAATTTTTTAATTTCACCCCAATTTGTCAACCCTTTTCTGAGAAATGGTTGTTTATATGAAGAGAAATGTAACAATGTGTTGCAATTCACGTAACAGTTGCGATGGCATGAGAAATGCCGTGGGCGCACTGCGCTCAAGTAACCTTCAATTTCGTCAAAAAAAATCTTTAAAAAAATTATTTAGTTTTCATTTTGTATCAAATACTTGCCAATTATAAACTTCTTCTGTCGAATTCGTTCTTTTAGAGGCAGTTTCGTGGCCACTTTACCATCAACGGCTTCCTAAAATGGAAAATGTTTTTTAATAACCAGTACTTCTCACTATTACTCCAAGAAAAGTTTGTAATACATAGTACATTACATACCTAGGGCGGTGACTTCGTGAATGTCCTAGATCGCAGGTGTTTGTGGTCCGAAACGAAGGTGAGAGGACCATAAATATGCGATCTAGGGCTTTACGAATTACCGCCCGTGGTTTGTCTTGCCTTGGGCAGGAAGTAAGATTTTCTCCCCGAATAGTGGACAAAAAATCCCACTTGCGGCCTAGGGTGACGTAACTTTTATTACTTACTTCTGGATCTAATTTAACATTTTCCATTCCATCATTGGGTGTGTCTAGCTTATCTTCTAAAGTCTCCATCGAAGCAAGTGTTGCCTCGGGGTCTTTGTCGGACCTCTTTTGGAATAATTTTGGGTAATTCACATTGAATAAGCGAATACCTTTCTTTTCTTCGGCAATGCTATCATCTGAAATATGATTCTTAATATAAGATTTATTATTGAGACCCCTGAGCGTAGTGCGCCATCATTTGGCACCCAGGGGGAACTTTCACCCAATTCTTTTTCATAACAAAGAATATTGTTATTATATATGTTTTTAAAATAAAGATGATAATGATGAATGTGGTGTTGTAAAAAACGAGATATCTTACAAAGAAATTAATTCAAGTAGCTTATCTGTAAGTATATAAAAATATAATTTATGGCAGTTAGTATTTTATTCTGGTATGGAGCTACTGGCTCTCTTTGCTTTCAGATGACTTCACATCAAATAGATTGACTAAAATATAAGGTACATCAATCTTTTTTACTTTCATTCTTTGTGTGAAACGCAAATGGGTGTCTAGCTTTGATCAACTCAATTACCCAGTATAATAGTAGAAATATTGTATACTAATAGGATGCCACAATATACCTACCTAGCATGAGTGTAGTTGACCTTCTCAATGTGGGTTGGTTCCTTTCTGCATAAATATGTCAATAGTAACAATTAAAGCTGTGTCACTAACCTTTATCATTCTGGGTGGGGTGATGCAGAAACTTAGTAAAGGGGCATGTGTGCAGAAACTGGAAATGGTTACGCTTTGACTTGGCATTCTCCTCAGTCTTTTCGGTTTCGGCATCCTTCTCAATAGCTTCGTCATCCTAAAATCAAGTGGCAAATTAGTATAACATAATAATGTGATGAATTGTAAAAGTATTTTTTTTTAAATTATTGTAAGTTTATACCGTGATCATGATGCAAAATATACAAACCTTAGGCTTCTCTGAATTTCTAGTAAAAAAACCGGGCATTTTGATAGCACCTATGGGAATGAATTTGGGCTTCACCTCGCGCCCCTGCTCCAACACTTCTCCCGAAAGCGCCGCCTTCACGAGCCCCTCTCCCTCCGCTTTAATTTCAGCATTTATTTCATTATTTTCAGTCTCGGACTTCAACATCACTTCTTTTTCTTCTGCCTCGATTTGTTTTTTATCAGGCGTCTTATTTTCCTCCTCGTTCTCCATTTTATTTATATCCAACGAACTCATAACTGAAAATAAATAATATTAAAATCGAAAGTATTTTTATACTAAGAATTCGTTTCGTATTAACACTGGACAAAGCGTGATACAAACAAATGAACTGCGCACTCGTTCTCTATAATACTGACTGGAAACATGTCCACACACCGCATAGAATCCAACTTTAGATATTTCACATTAACACTCACATATCGTATGATATATTTCACATTATAAAACTATTTGCAAGGATTATCAGACTAACATCGTTACGCTAGGAAGCTTCACTGTTTAAAACCCACTGAACTATGGAACGACACTTAAAGCAGTATTACAAATAGAAATACTAGGTAATTAACATAAATACTCACTTATTTCATGTATAGACTAATCTTCAATATAAAACAAAGTAATTGTATGGTATTAATAGTTTAAATTCGGAATTAATTCCGCCAATGCAACGCCATATCACTTGCGCTTGGCCGGTCGATTTATTTCGCGTTGCGCCGATTGCCGTTTCGTTTACGACTTAGCTTGCGCGGCGCGGCGCGAGGCGAGTGAAAAAAAAAGAAAAGGTGCGAGTGCGAGTGAATGAATGAATGAACCGCAGCAGTCATTGTGTAGGGTGCATTGTAATTGCCGTGCTAAGCTAAAAGAGTACGGCAGTTTTGTTGTCATTTTGTTATATCGTGTATGGCAACACCAAATTAGAAGTTTTAAAATATTTTGAATGAACTTAAAATGTGAAAAACATCGTAGTCCTATTTGTTATGAAAAAAAGCTGCACTCTGTGATGGAAGCAAGCCGTTTTGCACAGTGATAATATAGACCAAAATAAACGATTTCACTCGAGGCGAAATTAGTTTCACCACTTAGGAACAGAGATGGCGCCACTTATTCAAAAAAAGTTTAAAAAATTCTAAATCCTGAACGGATACTCCGATTTTGACGTAAGAGGTGCCAATCGGCAGATAATAACCCAATTTAACATGAAAAAAATTAAAATCACGTAGAAAATAATTTTGGATACCTAAGAAATAATATTTTCTGAAAAAAATATTTAAAATTTGTGATTTTTGGAATTTTACTCGTAAAAATGTATGTACATGGTACTTTTTTTATTTATTTATATTAATACACAACTAATTTTACATTTACGAAAAAAAAACCGCATATCATTAGCTCGTATAATTCCAAAGTTATTGAAGAATACAGACATGGCGCCGCTGGGTCAAAAAATCTTACAAAAAATCTTAAACCTCAACGGATTTTCCGATTTTGATAATTAAGGTGCTAATCAACAGATAATTACTTAAACTAGTTTCTAAAAATAAAATAAAAATTCAAATAGGCAAAAAGTAATAATATTTCCAAAAAAACATACATTTTGATAAAATATAATTTTTTTTTGGGGCTTTTATGTAATTTCATATAAAAAAAAACTATGAATATGGCTTTATTTTACTTATGTATATTATAACACTATTAGATAATTGATCGTTTAATAAAAAACCGCATATCGAGAACTTGTACAGTTCCAAAGGTATTGAAGATTTTACTATAGGGTGCCGGTGCGATGTTGCCGCCGCACGTGCAACTTATGTACATGTATCTAGAAAAGTATTCTCCCGCTTCGAAGGTATTGATTACCCTGAAAATATAACCACAATTGAAAGAACAAATAATAATCATCCCAAGTAGCACACAACACACTTATATCCCTTGTACAGCTTAAATTAGAGTTTTAACGGGTGAATAGGCTCCTATACAACCTGTTTGCTAATTTCACAAGTATATTAGATGCTAAATAGCATTTCTGAATCAATATTTTACTTACTTTACGTTTTATTTTCACTTTAGTCTTTGCAGGCTTTGCATTGTAACGTGCAAGTTTAGGCCGTCGCATCATAAAAAAAAACAACAACGCATTATGCCACATGTATCCATAATGTTCAAGGAGTTTCCAAATTGAACTAACCTTCTACTATTGTGGACCCCACCTACCTTTGATGCCGTTTCATTCCCAAAAAGAAGGACTTGGGACTCGATATTTCCAAATTAAAACGTGAACCCACATTTGGTTTGCATGAAACGGTATTCAATGGCAGCTGAAATAGATGGAAGGTATCTCACAAGCTTGTTTAGTTTAGTGTTTTTTAGTTTAAACAGATCTTTTCGAATCGCATTAACAGTAATAATATATGCTCTGTTGGAGCATCGTATAGCCTGCATGTGAATCTGGGACCAACAACGTTACGATTAATTGAGAACCAATTAATGACATTAATATAGTGATTGAATCACGATTTTCACACATTATATTAAAATAATAAAACAGGACTTAATTGCGGTAAATAAACATTTTTGAACTCGTTTAAATCCCGTTTTGTTATAATAATGAATGACATTAATTATGTAAGCACACTCTAAAAAAAAGAAACAAAAATGGCCCTAAGTAATCGTTTCACATGAGCCGTTACGTATCGAGAGAGAATTTCTATAGATAGCGATGTACTTGCAAAAGCAGTAGTTATTTCAGGGTATAACATGCAAGTTTTAAAACAGGTCTCTTTTCTTATTGTATTAAAATTAGACGTCTTGTCATACTCTGTGAAAGCCTTGAAGTGCAGTCATAATTTCATTACTTAAAGTAATAACTGTTTTGTAAACTGCTACTAGTACACCGTTGCACTGACGACTGCAATTTGAATGCTTCGATGCTTTCACAGAGCTGGCGACAAGCCTTTCGCCGACTACTTCAGCTGCCATTGAACAACATGTTCTGCGTGTAGCGTTTCAAGCGAGCCAAATGTGAAATAAACGTCTTAATTTGGATATATCCTGTCCCAAGTCCTTTCTTTTTGGGAATGGAATGGCGTTGGAAGCAGGTTGCAGGTGCGATCCACAATAGAACAGTTAGTATAGGTGCAAATCGAGCTATGGAAAAATGCGTTCTTGCAGCCGATGCAACGGCCTAACATGCACGTTACAATGCACAGTTTAGTGAAAATATGCAGAATATACTTGTGATATTAGCAAACTGGTTGTATAAGAGCCTATTCACCCGTTAAAACTCTAATTTAAGCTGTACAAGGGATATAAGTATGTTGTGTGCTACTTGGGATGATTATTATTTGTACTTTCAATTGTGGTTATATTTTCAGGGTAATCAGTACCTTCGAAACGGGAGAATACTTTTCTAGATACATGTACATAAGTTGCACGTGTGGCGGCAACATCGCACCGGCACCTTATAGTAAAATCTTCAATACCGTTGGAACTGTACAAGTTCTCGATATGCGGTTTTTTATTAAACGATCAATTACCTAATAGTGTTATAATATACATAAGTAAAATAAAGCCATATTCATATTTTTTTTTATATGAAATTACATAAAAGTCCCAAATAAAATTATAAGTTTTCAAAATGTATGGTTTTTTTTTTGGAAATATTATTACTTTTTGCCTATTTGAATTTTTATTTTATTTTTTTAAACTTATTTAAGTAATTATCTGTCGATTAGCACCTTAATTATTAAAATCGGAATATCCGTTGAGGTTTTAGATTTTTTGTAAGATTTTTTGACCCAGCGGCGCCATGTCTGTATTCTTCAATAACTTTGGAATTATACGAGCTAGTGATATGCGGTTTTTTTTCGTAAATGTAAAATTAGTTGTGTATTAATATAAATAAATAAAAAAGTACCATGTACATACATTTTTACGAGTAAAATTCCAAAAATCACAAATTTTAAATATTTTTTTCAGAAAATATTATTTCTTAGGTATCCAAAATTATTTTCTACGTGATTTTAATTTTTTTCATGTTAAATTGGGTTATTATCTGCCGATTGGCACCTCTTACGTCAAAATCGGAGTATCCGTTCAGGATTTAGAATTTTTTAAACTTTTTTTGAATAAGTGGCGCCATCTCTGTTCCTAAGGGGTGAAACTAATTTCGCCTCGAGTGAAATTGTTTATTTTGGTCTATATTATCACTGTGCAAAACGGCTTGCTTCCATCACAAAGTGCAGCTTCCAGGCCAAAACCGTCCATAACAAGTAAGACTATCGTTCACTGCCAGCAACGCATATATGCGTTCACCGTCATACAAGTTTGTTCCTAGGCCACGCCTCCTGGCACTGAATGCGTTAACTAAAATAGATAACAATTACATTACATGGCACCAACCAAAGTCATATACATAGAGTGTCAGACCACGCTAACTCTTCCAAACAAATGAACTGTCAAACCATACAAACTGACTCACTTTGTATGGTTTGACCACAGTATAAAGACACCGTTTGTCTGTTTATTTGACCGCGCATCACGTGAAAACGGCTGAATGGATTTTGATGAAAACTTTATTAATCTGTCGAGAAAATCCCGGCCATATTACCTATATTACAGGCTATAAAAAATTACCAATTTTTATTGGTTGGGGTTTTATTTTTTATTGGTGTGGTGGTTGGGGGGGGGGGTAGCCATTACACTCGAATGAGTTAAATTTGCACCTGAATCTTATGGCGCTACTTAGGAATCATTTATTTTGTGTAACTCAATGGAGAAAAATTTGTAGGACATATCGTGAAATTGGGCTTACCTTACCATGGTTAGAAGAAGCAACTTTACCAACACCAAAATTTTATTGAAATCTGAGAATAGAAAGAAATCGACAACAAAACAAAAATTTGCCCAAATATGTGATCATGATCAAGTACCTACGCACCTTGGTCACAGTCGATCTTTTCTCTAGGCAAGGGTATAGCGGTAAAGAAGTATGATTCCTAAGTAACGAAATAGCTAGGTATTTATAAAGAAATCATTATTGAGTAACGAACTATTATAAAGATAACTGTCAAATCACTTCGGTTAATAAATAAACCAACTATCCCTACTAATATTATAAACGCGAAAGTTTGTAAGTATATGGATGGATGTTTGTTACTCTTTCACGTAAAAACTACTGAATGGATTTTAATGAAACTACAATAATATACATCACAATAACACATAGGCTACAATTTATAAAGATATTGTGCGTTCCCGTGGGATAAGCGGGGAACACCGCGCGGGGCAGGGGCAGCTAGTATACAATACAACAATTAATCGTTTTTAACCTGTTCGCCGTCACGTTGATCACATGGCAGTGGATTAAATACCCCCACAAGCTCACAACCACATATGATTACAAATTCAGTGTTTTCGGTGACTGTTGGATGTCTTTAATTAGGGTTCCGTATATCCAAAGGGTAAAAACGGGACCCATCCGTCCGTCTGTCACCAGGCTGTATCTCAAGAACGGTGATAGCTAGACAGTTAAAATTTTCACAGATGATGTATTTCTATTACCGCTATAACAACAAATACTAAAATAAAATGATAAAAACAATATTAAAGGGGGGCTCGCATACAACCATCATACAACAAACTTATTATAGATTATGGTACGGAACCCTTCATGCGCGAGTCGGACTCGCACTTGCCCAATTTTTGATTATAGTCGTAATTTTGTGGCCCCCTGGCGCTTAGGATTAGGAGTTTGAATACACTGTACAATTTGTACACGTTGCGATCTACTGGTTAAAGTTTTACGTGGTAAGCAGAAATAATGAAACTAAATGGGTATGCAATAATATAATTTTACCAACAGATAAAATAAGAACTAATGTTTCTCTAAGGCTTTGACTAGCAGTTCATTAATGTGAGTAATCAAATTCCTAGGATCCATAATAAGTCCGGCTGTCACCATGGCGTTGGAGAAAAGCTGCTGGGCCACCATCTCAGCAAGGTCCTTGTCAGTTGAAACCAGTTTGTGCAGTTTCTCGATTATAGGATGTCTGGGAACAAAGACATTATTAAAGTTTAAATAGTGTATAGGGACGAGTTGCTTGAAGAGAAACTCCGACGTGTTGTAAGCTGATGCGGTTACGTAATGCTGTGAGCTTATGTGCGCGCGCTCGCGCGCCTATAAATTAGTTGGAGCAATGGCGCGCGATCTTTCCACCGCCGGCGTTCTTCGCCCGTCGAACTAGTTTTCGAGAACTTCGTATAGGTACCTAGTTGACTACGCTGCGCTGTTAAGTTTTACAGGGCCGTTTTTATTGGTAACTTTTTCCTTTTCATCGAACATATTTATATTCTTCTACTTTACTGCTTGTCCTGCTGTACATACAACCCAATTCCCACCGGCACGCCTATTTATAGCGCGTCAGAGCACCATTTTTTCTGCTCTTGAAGAAACAGTAAGCCAAAATATGCTAAATATGATTTTACTAGACGCCACGCCACTAGCACTGACTAACATACCCGTGTATGTTAGTCAGTGGCAGTGTTTAAAACCCAGGAAAAGGTAAGTTATCATAATTTTCTTACTTTGCATTTATTTCAAGTTGGGGTCTCAGCAAAGCATATCTGTTCTCTTCGCTTAAACTGTGTGCCTGGGTCCTGACAAAGTGTCGCGCCGCAGCCATTTCTTGCACGATGATCACGCAAGGATGAGAATCCAGTCTCTGTGTTGTTCGCACGTCGAATACTTTTCCGTCCAATTTAGACTTTAAGAAGTTGATAAGTTCGTCAATTTGTGGTTGTTGCAGTCCTTGTGCGCCTATGGAGAGAAGAAAAAAGTTACGTTAGTATCGAGTTATGTAGGTATTTATTTTACGAACCTTGATAAATTGAAAGGCATTTCTGCATTCGTAAATATATGTCGCCTCTATACCTAAATGCCAATTTATATTTTTTTGGTATAGTTGTTTTACAAACTTGTGATGGTTTACCCGCCATTCTGACCGTCACCTTTCCCCGGAGTGTACCGGAGATATCAAAATGAATACCCGCTCGCCCATCCATGGCCATAATGGCTGGAGGATTGGATTACAGTATGATTTCAGCTTGCATTCTCCAGGATTTGTCGCTGAAAGAAGTACTGTTTCTGAAGACTGTGTATATCGTAATACCTATAACGGAGTCCTGCTTGGTTTCTGGCTCTTTCTGCATGTCGCTCTCCACTGATACGAGCTGCCGGCCGCCGAACTCTTTGAGCTCCAAAAGCACCAATTCGTCATACGTGTCGTAGCAGAATAGCACTTCCACGTCGCGCTTCTTCAGCGACTCGTAGTACGGCGACGATTCTGCTAACTCGCGACTATAACACGTGGTCGATTAGATTATATTTCTGTAGGGATTCGTGGTGAATCTTATAGCAAGCTTCTTAAAAAAATTGGGCAAGTGCGAGCCCGACTCGCGCATGAAGGGTTCCGTACCTATACATATATATAATCTATAACAAGTTTGTTGTATGGGAGCCCCCCTTAAATATTTATTTTATTTTATTTTATTTTTAGTATTTGTTGTTATAGCGGCAATAGAAATACATCATCTGTGAAAATTTCAACTGTCGAGCTATCACCGTTGTTGAGATACAGCCTGGTGACAGACGGACGGACGGACGGACAGCGAAGTCTCAGTATTAGGGTCCCGTTTTTACCCTTTGGGTACGGAACCCTAAAAATAACCATCATACATACAAGGTGAATTATGTTTTAAGAATTAAATCAGTAATTTCTTTATTATAAGGAAAATTATTTGCCTGACTGTTTTATTGTATCCAGCTTTAAAAGTTAGCTACATACATGTCATTTCTTGGACGATTAAAACGTCCCTATTACTGAGCAATAAAGAATGAATGTTTGTGACAAAAAATAACGTATAAATAGTCTTACCTGGGTGCAGCTAAATAATAGATTGTTCTAGAGTCATTATTCTGGCGCCCACTGTATTCTGACATTGATGTTCTTATTCCCTTCTCTAGCTTGGACGATTCAAATCGTAGCAACTTAGCTATTTCTTCCTGAAATAATGAAACACAAATAAAAGATGTATTTAAACTTATTATTTTATTGCATAAAAACTACTGAATTACAGGGTTCGAAATTATCAAGATAATAACGAGCCGTGATAATTATCGGATAATTATCCGATAATTATCGGATAATTATCACCAGCATTAAAAGATAATTTGTTAAATTGTTTCATAAGAAATATCGATGGTTTATTGTTTCAAAACAAAAAAAATATGTTTAATTTTAATACAATACAAATCAACATTAATGTCATTAATTAAAGGTAGATTTAGTGAAAATCGGTGTTTGTCAGATTTGACAGATTTGAAAATAAATTACTTGACCAAAGAAGCCAAAGGAATATCTTCATCCGATGATGATTCTATTTCCATTGGCATTGTTGCTGCTATACCTTCAGTAGAACTTATGTGTTCTTCTAAAAGCCAACTAAGATCTTGCTTCTTGGTTTTGTCTTCTTGGTTGTAATATTCGTTCGGATAGACGCAACGAGTGCGGAAATACACGTTTGGATACTTAGAATATAGTTCTATTTCACGGGCGCAATTTTTTGTTATTATCAATTGATAATTATCCACCTGTTATTGTCACGATAATTATCGTGATAATTATCGCGATAATTATCGTTGATAATTATCCTTTCGAACCCTGCTGAATTACATGACTTGTTTGTTGTTTCAGATATTTTGAGACACATGATGTACTGTAGGAGAAGTACTCGGTAAGGGAACCACTCGGACGGGGTCAAAGCAGTAGGTAATATATCAGACGACGCAATGGAGCCACGTAGATACTTCGGCTACATCAAACTAGTTTGGTAGTGTAATTCTGTAGTTCACAGTGCCTTGGTTTTACTGCTGTGCGACTTATTTGAATAATAAATAAATAAATTATAATATATACAGTATGGTACATACCCTTTCAATCGCACTCTGACTAGTGACAATACCTTCCTTCAAGAATATGGCATAGTCTTTGTAAAATGAATCATATCCTACTGGGTCTTTCTGTGCACTGTCAGACATAAATTTGAGGAATCTGTTTGTTAGGACTGTTCTGAGTTTGCTGGAAATGAAAAATTAACTTTAAAGCTTGAGCCTGTTATCCACATATGCATCAGAATTTTGAACTTCTTAAATTTCTCTGAGAGTGGAATGTAACATACTCACACAATCAAACTGCTGTTTTGAAGTAGTTCTCTGCTTAAATTTAGTGGAATGTCTTCAGAGTCAACAACACCTGCAATTCAAACGTGGTTAATTTTTCTCTTAAATAACTACCTACACACTTGAGATTCTGCTATATAGACACTACCTTTAACAAATCTCATCCATTTCGGTAATATATTCTCCGCTTTGCTCTTGATCAAAATTTTTCTTGAGTACAAAGCCACACCAACATCTGAGTCCCGAGACAGTTCAAAGAGCCCCGGCTTGCCTTCTGGGACGTATAGAATGGACCGTATGCTGATTGGCACATCAGTCTTGTAATGTAGAGTGAAGCGAGGCTTATCATATGAGTTTCCAACGAATCTGTAGAACTCTATATGCTGTTCTTGTGTAACTTCTTTGGGCTCCATTAACCATAGAGGCTGTGAAATTAAATAATATTTGTAGATTCAGAAAATAGACCAGACTAAGAATAGACTTAGATTAACAAAATAATTACCTTAATAGAGTTCACTTGTTCATCATTCAAAAGAATAGGACTGCTTATAAAATTACTGTACTTTTTAATGATTCCTGCAAAAAGAAAATTTCATCACATCATCACAATATGCTCAAATAAATTATTATTTGAATTATTAAACTTTATAATATTTTTCTCACCCTTCACTGTATCATTATCTGAAAACTCCCTGCAATCTGTTTTGAGATGCACAACAATCTTGGTTCCAACTGAAACACCCTCAGCTTCTTGAATCTCATATGTTCCAGACCTGAAACATACAAGAAAGATATGATACTTAAACTTAGCCAACTGACAAAAGCAATAGTATTAGAATTGTTAATACATTATTAATTAAAATATTTCAAAATGATGAGAGTTTATCTATTAATACAATCAGATCTTTAGCAGGCAAATAGATTAAATTTAAATTTTACAACGCCCAGTAACTATAAATTGGCTGATTTAATACCCATTAAGCATTACTAAGAAGCAATTCAAACTTTAAAAAGTATTTAAATGAGGACTAAATGCATGAGAGCTTTAGGACACCACACATCATCTATGGATATACTGAGGATTACAATAAACACCCCTTTATTATTAATATTTATAATGAGACAAGCAGTTTAACAGATAATGCATATGTCCAGTCATCTGTGGTGTGCTTGCCTAATTTATTCTTGAAATCTCACTACTATGTTGCTCAGAAAGTGTTTATGCAGGTTGTGATGACCTCAGTTGGGTATTGTCGTTGCCCGGTCAGGATCTTTTGTGTCTCGGTCAGGGCTTCACAGGATTTTTTGTCAGGATTTTAAATAGAAGGTTTGATACACAAAACAGCATAGACTTACATACCAAATTCAAATAACATACCCATCAGAACTCCATTTGTATCCGGGAGAGCCTGCAATACTGCTTCTAGTGTACACTTCAATTTTGTCAGCAACCATGAATGCTGAGTAGAAGCCAACTCCAAACTGACCAATAATCGAGCTGGCCTGCTCAGCTCCTTGTTTTTTGATTTCTTCAATGAAGGACTTGGAACCAGAACGAGCTATTGTGCCCAAATTTTGAGTTAATTCCTCTTTGGTCATACCAATGCCAGAATCCTACGATTAGAAATATCTGATGTAAGTTTCATTTAAATACACACATACAGCTTTACAGATTCTACAATTGAACTCACTAAGGCATTAGGTAAGTAGGAATAATTAATATGTTTTTAATGTGTTTTCTCATATGAATTACTGTTTTTTTTTTTAATATCATTTTGCTCAGGCTGAACTTTGTAAAATGCTTTATTACAAACATCAAATTATGTTTGTTTTATATTTTGCCGAAAAAGAAAACTTATGTTCATGAGTATTTTTGTTGCAAAATTTAAAAACTTTTAGTATTGAAACTAACAGGATGATTCACAAGAGCTGGTACAATATTATCTGTGTGCTTCACAAACTACCTACATGATTACAAAATATTAGGAGGCCCCTGTCCTGTATAAGAACAGCACTCAGTGACCAGTAACATTACTTTGATTTAATCATTCATGCCAGCTCTAGTAAGTGACCAATAGTGACCAGTACCTATAGATAGATACAGTTAATTTGGTCTAACCTGGAAAGTTATAGTCCTGTCCTGTTTGTTAGTTGTGAGCTTGATTTGGAGTGGCCTGTCAACTTGTTCCAGTTGCTTGTCATCTGGTGCTGCACTAACTGACAGGTATCTGAACTTTTCCAGTGCATCACTTGCATTTGAAATTAGTTCTCTAATGAACACCTGTAATAAAAGGGAATAATTTTTTTTTTAATCGATACCATGTCATATCCCAAATAAAAAAGGGGGACTCTGTGGGATGTCACGTCACAGCGAAGTCACCAGTTACCATATCCAATCTTATTGGAATGTATCAAAGCTAACTCACTTAAGCTTAGCTAGCAGATTTTATATGGGATACATAGCTGGAGACGCTGCCATGTTGACCCAGTGGGTTAGGGGTTACAAAGGGGACCGGTAAGTTAGAAACATTTCAATGGGTATGGTGTCATTATGACACATGTTTTTTATGATGTTATGCTAAAAAGGTGTGGGGCTTTTGGATGGCGGATTGTAGTAGTTTTGAAATGTTATATTATGTGTATGATATAATAGGTTGCCAAAGTCAGAATCTAGGGCTCACTGATTTAGAATGCATGCTGATACATAGCACTCTAGGGTGACAAAGCTAAGGAGCCCTGCGAAGCAGAGCTGAAACTGCAAAGCAGAGTTCAGTCAACCAAACTTTGTCACATAAGGGCAGAAGGGCTGCTCTCTCTGCGTCAAAGGCAAAGTCAGTTTTGGTCCTTTTAAGAGTCCATTAACTAGAATTCTATTTTCTGAAATTCACTTTATTGCACAATACAAAATAGTAAATAGATCAATTTCTACCAGTCAATCATAGAGCTAAACAGAAACTAGCAGTTGGTGCAGGATCATTATATAAAAGAAGTGAGAAAAACTAAAGATAATCAATAAGTGAAATATATTGTATATTGGCAATATACAAAAACACATACTATAAATAAATAAATATCAGACAACCTCACACAAATCAACCTAGTCCCAAATTAAGCTCAAGAAGGCTTGTGTTATGGGTACTAGACGACGATATATAATACTTAAATAGATAAATAAATACTTAAATACATAGAACATCCATGACCCAGGCACAAATATTCGTGTTCATCACACAAATATTTGCCCTTACCAGGATTTGAACCCGGGACCGTCGGCTCAATAGGCAGTTGCTTAACCACTGGGCCAACCGCGTGGTCTAACTATATATTATAAGACACATATGTACCCTTGTAAAACATCATACAGACCATCAATCCTGAGATGAATAGGAGAGATGTTTGCGCAGCATGCACTTGAATGATAATTTGCTCTAAGCTTGCCTGATGATACTTACTTCTTTATCCGAATAAAGTGATCTGGCAACAATGTCCAATAGCATTCGTGTTTCAGCTTGGAATTCTTTCTTTTCAGAGTTTCCTTTTAAAATTTCTCCTTCGGCTTTGTTTTCGGCGACTGTACTGTATGGTCTTTGTGTATATGGTCGAAGGAAATAGGAATCTGAAAATAAACAGTTTTTAATACACAATAAATCGGAAAAGCTCAGTTGCGGAAAAGTGAAGTGTCTCATACATGGTTTGTAATATACTAATAGTTGAAGAACATTTGTCATGCATTAGAAATATTTTATTATTTTTGTTATAAAACGTACCGTTCTGAGTTTTAGCTGTAATGACCCTGGCGGCGAAATGTTTAGAATTATTTGCCGAATGGAGAAGTAGCTTTCGGGCACATAATGTTGAAGATCCAAGTCGAGCACGCAGAGCCGACATATTTTAAAAATATATGTTTTTCACAAAGTTAACCTAAATCGTCTCCAATTCCGCAACAATTGTTTTAAAATTGACAGGTTTATAAGTATAAAGTCAAGTGAATTGAAGATTGAATAATTGAGCGAACGATTGATTGAAATGAATGAACTACAAGTAAAGGAGGTATGTTCAAGTTAAGCCCGCTCCAGACCTTCCGATCCGATCCGATTTATCGGAAGAAATCGAATAATGTGTAGTGTTTTAGGTCGTAACTATTGCACTACACATTATCCGATTTCCTAACAATTACGCTACACATTATCCGATAAGTAGGATCGGATCGGGTAGGATCGGAAGGTCTGGAACGGGTTTTATTTTATGTTTAAAAGCAGTCTAACGGACGTTAAGGTAGCTTTCCAGTTGCCGTTGTCAAAGCAAAGAGAATATAACCATTACGTTAGCGCCACAATCATAGGGCTAAACTGCAACTTGTTAGGCTATAAGTTAATTCAATAATCGAAGCATTTACGAATTGTGCACGTAATTAACGCAGTTTTTACTGTTATAATGTTTTCAAAGTGCATTCGTAGTTCAAGTTTATTTTAAAACCCGCTCCAGACCTTCCGATCCGATCCGATTTATCGGAAGCAATCGGATAATGTGCACTGCAATTGTCCGATTTATCGGAAAAAATCGGATAATGTGTAGTGCAATTGTTAAGACATTTTTTCCGATAAATCGGATCGGATGGAGCGGGTTTAAAACCCGCTCCAGACCTTCCGATCCGATCCGACCGATCGGAAGCAATCGGATAATGTGTAGTGCAGTTGTCCGATTTATCGGAAGAAATCGGATAATGTGTAGTGCAGTTGTTAGGAAATTTCTTCCGATAAGTCGGATCGGATCGGATGGTCTGGAGCGGGTTTTTGGACTCGTCTGTAACGTACCTAAATAAATATTTATTTTATTTTATTTGTATGTGTGGTGTATTTTTTAATGTAGTAGATATGAGTAGTAGTAATCTGTATATAAATATCCAAGAAAATAGTCTTACATCTTCGTAAAATAAACTAAGCAATGTACGTTTATTTATGTAGCTAAAATAGAGTGAATGAAATGAACTGTGGAGAATGTAATTTGAAAAATGGCTTCTCCAAGCGTCAGTTCAATTAGATCAAGATCAGTCAGTTGATGTTTGGCAAAAGGGTCGTTGAGGCGGACGCAAACACCGTAGTTCCGTTAAAATTGTGAAAATGTTATGTTTTGATGTATTTCTGGACGAAATATAATACGTAGAATAATTCAGAATAAATTGACTAACTTAAATTAATTATTGATGCATTTAAACGTTGTTTATTGTGCTTCGATGTCTTCGTAAACTGTTTCAAAACATTTGATCATTTTGACATGTTTCTCTATTTGTACGATTGCAGACTTACACTGTGTTATGTGCAACAACGTTTAATATAAGTGCTACAATTTGTGCTCTCAAGTGTCTATCGCTGATTTCGGGAGACTGCGAGAAAGTGGAAGTGTTTCGAAACTGTTTGTGCCATCATGAAAGACGTGTTTAGGGATGTAAGGACGAACTGTAGTTACTTTTTGATAGTGTTATCGCATCTGCGTTGTAGTACTTAGAGTGTCTGAAGAGGCAGAGGGCGTGGGCGGTGAGAATGCGGGAGCAGAGGTGAAGGAGCCACCATCACCGTGGAGCACCTGGTGGGAGGCGGCGGCGGCGGGCTGCTGCCCGGCGCCTCGCCCCAGCACCCGCCCAACATGCTGCAGCCCATGGAGGACATGGTCCTGCCGCCCAAGCGCCAAGCTGTTGTAGACAGATTGAGGTATGTAACTGGATAAATTATTTATTAACAAAATACAGTGGCCAAGGTAGCTCTACCAAATGACCAATGTGGGTGGGACCACAACCCTTAATTGAGTTTGACAGTACTGTATTAATGTCCAGAGTACAACTTGCACTCAACTAATGTTTTCTAGCATTGCCCACAACTTTTTTTTAAGAGTGTGATCACGGCCTGCATAAGCAAGGCAGAGGGAAAAACTTAGAATATAGAATATCCCCTCCATTTAGACCTCATAACTCTGATTTTGAATGGGTAGACTAATTCAACATAAATTTAATTGATAATTTAGTAGTGTTTTGACTTAACCTCGTGAGACCCAATGTACCTCTCAATGCACAAAGTTTCAATTTTAACTTGGACCCCGACAGTTTGTGCTACACTCACGTGTAAACACCCAGTATGCATTATTAAGTCCACGCTTCATCCGGTTGTATTCTGTTTCTCTAGACCATAGAGCATATTGAAAAAAGTATAAAAAATCCTATTGAGACCTATGCAAAAAAAAACAAAATCAAGTCTTGGGCCACAGGTATGTAAAGAAATTCACATCCAAGCAACAATGCATCCTACTTCAGTTATTTTCAGTTTTTTTTATTTTTTTATATTATACAGACATGGTCCTATATAAATATTTATGTTTTCTAAAATTCAATTGTAAAATAAAACCTACAAATATCATCCTTAAGTGCAAAAGCTGCCTAAACAAACATTAGTTTTACATTTAATTAGTACAATCCACATAAGTTACTATTAGAAGTGAAGTAGCAAGCCTGTACAACAATTTTATTGCTCCATTCACACAATCAAGTGTTGGTTGGGCAATAAATTGATAATCTGTTATTGCAGCTGTTTGCTTATAGATATATGACTCCATAATATAATTATTTTCTCAAGTTTGTTTTAAAGTTAGCTACTAAGTTTTTATTTGTATAGGATTTATTTATGATACTTATAATATGTGGTTTAAAAATGAATAAAGTTAGTTAGTTAGTTATTTCTGAATCTCTCAAGTATATAGGTATCAGAGATATTTAATATGTGTACATATTGCATTCAACTCTTGAGTACAAAACATATAGTTCACTATATCATAAAAAATATATAACCATTAGCGAATATAATATATAGTAAGAATCATTTATAATATATAGTAAGAAGTTTTTCGGTTCCGGAACGTCAAAGTGACTTGTCAAAGAAAACCTGCGCTCGTAAAAATAAATCACGATTTGGTGTAAAAGTGTAATTTTACGTACGAAAATATTGCCAAAGTGGAGGACATTGTCGAAAAACTCGGTGAAAGTGTTATCTACGAGAAAGAATAAGTTATTTGAACACATTCCAAGTGAAATACCGTAAGCCTGACATCTGAGTTCGAGCTAATAAAATACCTACCCTCGCGTTTAAACAAAATAAACTTGACAAATCAGGACAGTGTTGCCATATTAAAAAAAAAAAGTGCACAAGCTCGGCTTCACATTTATTTGCCATCAATAAAGTACGTTCAAAAACCAATAAAATATGGATCTATCCGAGTCAACACTGGATAAAATATTTCTCAGAATGAAATACGAGATGGACCAACAAACGGAAAATATTTATCAGAGACTCATGGATTCTCTGAATATAGAATTAACGGAAATGCAAAAGAAACAAGAAGAGAGTGAAGAAAAAATTAGACTACTGGAAAATAAAATTACATATATGGAAAATCGAGAAAGACAGCGCAACATTATATTCCACGGAATAACCGCCGAGCACTGGGAGAAAGAGGAGAAAGTTATCAACATTGTCAATAAGGACATGGGCATCACCCTCCAAAAAACAGAAATTCAATACAGTCGAAGATTAGGGCAATCTAATAATAGCCCTATTTTAATAAGCTTATCCTCTCAGTGGAAAAGAAACACAATTTTAAAAAGTAGGAAAACCCTAAAACAAAATAATGGAGAGGTATGGGTTACAGAAGATTTTCCTAAAGAAGTATTAGAAGAAAGGAGAAAACTAAAGGCTAGGGTAATTGAAGAAAAAAATAAAGGGAATATTGCTTTTATCAAATATAACAAACAAATAGTTAAAGAAAAAAACGACAGCAAGAAAAGAGCCCTCTCACACTCCCCAGAGCAAAGTGACAATCCACCATCTTCATCCAGTCATCAGGCTCCAGCGAAAGTACTTAAATCAGATACATCATCTACGCAGAGAACTACACCAAGAGAATTAAACAGACCAAATAAATTAAATTATCTTGAACGAGAGCGGTCTGCTTCGTTATCTGAAATTCCAAAAAACTTATAGACGCTGCCAGCACCAGGAAAGAAATCACAAAAATAAAATTTTGCCCCCGGAACCGATACACGAGTAACGAAAGAAACTTAACTAAGCAAACAACTTTAAGCAAACACATCCCAACCCGGTTGGTCACCGTGGGAGAAGAAGACCGAAACCCTCCAATATCATCACACCAGACTACACTGCTTACCGAGGGGAAACATGACTGCTACTCTCGGGTAAAGAAAACAAAAGAAAAACCAAACCACATATATGTAGCCACTCTGAACACACTTTCGCTACGAACATCAGAAAAACTCCTCGAACTAGAAACAGCTTTAAAAAATATTAAATGGGACATTCTTGGTTTAAGCGAAGTGAGACGACAGGGAAACCAAATAGAAGAACGCGATGACTATATCCTATATTATATAGGCGAAACAAAGGGACAATATGGAGTAGGATTTATGGTAAAAAAGCATCTCAAGAAACAAATAATAGAGTTTAAAGGCATATCTGAAAGGATTGCCGTACTAAATATAGATTTACAAGGATACAAAGACAAATGGACCATAGTGCAAATCTATGCACCGACAGAAGCTACAGAGGAAACGAAGAAAGATGACTTCTATAAACAATTAGCAACAACATTGGAGACTACTCATAAGAATACTCTCATTATGGGAGATTTCAATGGAAAAGTAGGCAAAAAGAAACAAGGGGAGGAGTCTGTTTTAGGAAACTATGGCATAGGAAAGAGAAACAACAATGGAGACAGAGTTGTAACCATGGCCCTCGAAAACAACTTAACCATATTGAACAGCCTCTTTAAGAAAAAACCATCCAGAAAATGGACATGGATATCACCTGACGGAACCTACCGAAATGAAATAGACTTTATAATGAGTAACCAACCTAAGTCATTCCTTAATGTCCAGGTAATAAATAACCTCAGCTTTAACACTAACCACCGTATGGTCAGAGCAACACTATCCCAAAAACAACATAAAAAACAGAGAAAGTGTTACAACCAAAAAGCGACTACCCTAAACACCCACATCACGTCGCAGAAAAAAGAGAGCCCTGAACAAACAGACAAGATGCAAGAATTCTATAATACAGAAATAAATGATATGTATAAATCGGAACCCAAGGTAAAACCAGAGAAAAACACACTAAGTTCTAAGACACTCGAGCTCATCAATAAACGGAAAGAACTACTTAAGAACAGAAAAGACAAAGCAGTACTAAAAGAAATAACGAACTTAAGTAAAGAAATTAGTCGAAACTTGAAGCATGACAGGTCGAGCAGAAGAATTAAATGTATTACACACCACATCATCAAAACAGGCGGTATAAACAAAGCATTGAAAGAGCTAAAAGAGGAAACGCTTTGGATCCCTAAAATAAAAAACAATAAAAACAAACAAGAAAGTAGGAGACAGCCAATTTTAGAAGTTGCAACAAAATATTACCAAAAACTATACTCATCCGAAAACACTCAAGAGATGAATGCAGATATTGAAAGTAACCTCGACGAAATACCCCAAATTCTTGAAAGGGAAGTTCAGCATGCAATAATGACACAGAAAAACGAGAAAGCCCCAGGATCAGACCACATAACCAACGAGGTAATGAAAGCGAGATTGCCAGAAACAACAACAAGACTGACCAACTTATTCAACCTTATCCTAACCACTGAAAACATACCAATACAATGGACAACAAGTTCAATAATTCTTATTCACAAGAAAGGAGACAGATCGGAAATTGGCAACTATCGCCCGATAAGTTTAATGTCCAACATATACAAGGTTTTCTCAAAAATAATACTTAAACGCATTTCCAAAACCCTGGACGAGTCACAACCACGAGAACAAGCTGGTTTCAGATCAGGATATTCCACAATAGATCATATACATGTTATAAAACAGCTAATCGAAAAAAGCCAAGAATATAATGGGCCACTGTATATGGCCTTTGTGGATTATAATAAAGCATTTGACTCTTTAGAACACTATTGTATCTATGAAGCGCTCAAAAATCAAGGAATCCAAAACAAATATATAAGGTTAATAAAAAATGTATATTCACATAGCACAGGCCGAATAAAACTAGAAAAAGAGGGGGAGACCTTCCCTATAGGCAGAGGCGTGAGACAGGGAGACCCACTGTCACCAAAACTTTTTTCGTCGGTTCTAGAGGAAATCTTCAGGAAGATAGAATGGGACCATTTTGGAATCAACATCAATGGAACAAACTTAAATCACCTAAGATTCGCTGACGACTTAGTACTTATATGTGATAACCCAGAAAACCTTCAGACTATGCTCCGAGACCTGGCAAAAGAAAGCAAAAAGGTGGGACTGACGATGAATAGAACAAAAACTAAAATAATGACAAACAGGTCCCAAGTAAATATTACTATCGAAGAGGAAGAAATAGAATATGTAAATTCCTACATTTACTTAGGCCAACTAATAGCATTTAGCGACCACATGGATTTGGAGATAGAGAGGCGGATTGCTAACTCATGGAAGAGGTTTTGGTCTCTGAAGGAAGTGATGAAAAGCAAGCAATATAACATGGCCATAAAAAGGAAAATATACAACACCTGCATATTACCAATATTAACATATGGATGCCAGACATGGGCAACCACACAAAAACAAGATCAGAAACTCATCACTTGTCAAAGGGCTATGGAAAGGAGCATACTGGGTTACACTAAAAGGGACCGAAAAAAGGCTGTGGACATAAGACGCACAACGAAAGTGGAAGATGTCATAACTAAAACTAAAACCCTAAAGTGGAGGTGGGTAGGCCACATGCTCAGGGAAAATAAAAATAAGTGGACAAAGGATATAACTCAGTGGACTCCTAGATTTCATACAAAACGGAAAAGAGGAAGACAAAGGAAACGTTGGTCTGATGAAATTAAAAAAACAGCAGGTCCTTTATGGCAACGAAAAGCTACATTGAGAGAAGAGTGGAAAAAGTTGGAGGAGGCCTTTGTGTCGCAGAGACACGCAGACAGTTGTTAACATTAATAATAAATAAGTTATATGTAGTGTGAAATGACTTTATAAATTCGTTTGTTAACTTCTTTGTCAGCAATAAAGGTTTATTATTATTATTATTATTATTAAAGAATCATTTTTGGTGTTTGAATCTACTTACCTTGGTTGCCTGAGCGTCAAAAACATTTATTCCACTATGCAGTATGGCCACAAACTGCTACTTAATAAATAATTTAAAAGTATGATAATTTCAAACACCTTTCAAAACAAATGCATCTTTATTTGGAAGGAAATAGGGTTGCTGTTGCATTGCTGTTTGAAGACACTTTGTATTTAAAACACCAATAACATCAAATTTAAAGGGACCATATTTAACAAAATAAAATATATGGCAAGTGAGAGTCAGACTCGCGCACCGAGGGTTCCGTACAAACACTTCCTATCTTAACTGGCCGGTTTAAGTTAAGTTTGCACCTGGTATGTATGGCGCCGCATAAAAATGAGGTGCAAAGTCAACGCAACCGATCACGTTTGTTGTATGGGAGCCCCACTTAAATATTGTTGGTAAAGCGGCAACAAAAATACATCATTTGTGAAAATTTCAACTGTCTAGCTATCACGGTTCATGAGATACAACCTGGTGACAGACGCACAGACAGACAGACGTACAACGGAGTCTTAGAAATAGGGTCCTGTTTTTACCCTTTTTTGTACGGAACCCTAACTCGAGGGAGACTCTACAGAGCTGATCTCGCAATAATTTTACGAAATGGCAGAATTTTGACTTTTTTTACGTTTTTAATCCCCATATCTCAGCCGTTTCAAAAATTTAAATCGACAAAAATTCTGTCGGTGAGAACAGCCGAAAATCTGGTATTCGGACATATCATGCTATAAGAAAACAAGGTACGCTACTCCGGAATGACAAATGACACTTTCGACGTTATGATGCTATGATTGGTTGGTTGGTTGTGTTGCCAGTGGTGTATCATATCATATTCCTCCCCGATTCCCTTGTTACCTGTATGAATCTCATAAAACCGTGAGTGTTTTAAATCAGATACGACAAAATAGAATTCAGTCAGAGCATGACAATTGTAATATATGATTCATATATTACAATTGTCATGCTCTGACTGAATTCTATTTTGTCGCAAAAAAATCCTAAGTCCGATGGAATAAGAAAACGTATGTCAATTCGGCTAGTAACACATTATACATCACTGTGGTTACCGCTTTATAGTAACAAAATAAATATAAGGAAATAATTTTTTGTCCTTAGTTGTCCAAAAAATAATTATTATGCATTCAGAATGCATTTTTTGGGGATTAATGCTGAAATGGAGACGCTTCGCTTTCTCGGTCAACTATAATTGGTCCACAATTAACTAAAATATACCACGCACAACTGCTTCATAAGAAGCTCCTACTGTTTTAAGGTAGGATTTTCTTACTACCTAAGCTAACTAACCACTCAATTGCTTCGAATTTTGAGTTGGACTCTATTTATATAATAAAATAAGAGCGGTGACAGGTAGCCGTAGTTACCAAAAGCAATCTAGTGGCTAGGGTAGTAAAAAAGTCTGAATTGGGTAATTTGAGTGTAATCAGGTTGTATTATACATATATATGACCAAATAGCATTTATAACAAAGAAAAGTATGCAAATAGACATCATAGATAGGAGTCATATTTTGTGTACCCTGAGAGGAAATTCTCTCGTGTGAATCATGTCAACCCTAGCAGGGTTCCTTCCGAAGCAGAAAAAACTTCGATACTTCGATGTTGCGACGAGTCCGTTCATTCAGATTAACAGAAAACGGGATTTCCGTGCCTTTAACAGTTTTATCACAGGCAATATCGGCGATATTCAAGTCATAAAAAGCTTAGCAGTAAGAGCGGGCCCCTAGCGGGCACACTTGTCACGACACCGCTAGTCGCCGTCTAGCGTCTCCATTGCTTTTACCCGTTCCGAACCGTATGCCTCTGTAACGGCAGTTTATGTAACTTCCTATTGAAATGCGGACCATTGTTATATGGCCATTGCGTAATACTAATGCCTACATTAAATTCATTAACTGATCGTTAATTTTACTTTGTTACCTATACGTACGTCTGTTCCCAATTGGTGTTTGAGGTATAAATAAATAAAAAGTGGTTTTGTTTTATTTGATTCTCGATTGTAACTTTTACTGTACATAGTATAGTAGTACAGATCCAGATATACTTAGTGCGAATTGTTTTTCCTTCGTATTTTGTCGGAAAAGTTCGATTTAGCATGCTATCTCTATTGACTTCGGCGAAGAACTTGAGATATAGTCATCGTTACCTATGTACAGTCGCCATCAGATATATCGCAGCATATAAGGCGTTCATAAGTATGTAAACACAACTCTTATTGACTGGGCGTTACAGTACATGTTCATATATTTATCAACGCCTTATTTGCTGCGATATGTCTGATGGCCACTGTACCTATACCTATACCTAACGTAACGACAGACAAAGTGAAGTATGTGCAAGGTATCGATTGTTTTTTATCTACAACAGGACTAAGAAAAGTCTGCTGTTATTCGACAACCTAAAAAAACCGGCCAAGTTCGAGTGACTCGCGCACCGCGGGTTCCGTATAAATACTTATCCCATCTTAACTGGCCGGTTTAAGTAAAGTTTGCACCTAGTATGTATGGCGCCGGATACAAATGGGGTGCAAAATTAACGCAATCGATCACGTTTGTTGTATGGGGGCCCCCTAAATATTTATTTTATTCTGTTTTTTAGTATTTGTTGTTATAGCGGCAACAGAAATACATCATCTGTGAAAATTTGAACTGTCTAACTATCACGCTTCATGAGATACAGCGTGGTGACAGACGGACAGCGGAGTCTTAGTAATAGGGTCCCGTTTTTTACCCTCAAATGGCATGTAGGTGTACCTATTTAAACAAAGGCGTTACGAGAATAATTACTATAAATGCGCCATAAACTAGGGTTTTATTATTTCGATGTGGTAACGTGATTCTTGACCCCACGAGACGAGACAGGCCTAGCCTAGTGTGAAGGTTACAGGTAAAACTGTTAAAATGCATGTAATCCATTACTGGCAAATAAATTATATTATATTTTATTTTAAACTAAAAAGTTTGGGTAACATGATCGTCGTACGCCTATGGTAGCGCTCGCCACTCTCGCCAGTATAAATAGTCTAAAATATAGGACGACGCACCCATCACCATGATATGCTGATCTTCCTGAGCTGTCATTCAATTGAGGGTATTGTGACACATTTTACACATGACTTTGCGTCCACAAATCCTCCATATCTAGTTTAGATACATTACCCAAGTAACAAAAAGTTCTATAACCAGGGCGTTATGTCACCAAACAGTGATATAGTTGGCCTATACTGGTATCCATTGTGACTGCTTGCACTATAAAGGTGTTTAACGGAGCGTTTTAATTCTATAAATTAAAGAGCAATTAAGTTCTATATTTTAGCTCTTAGAACGCTTACAGGACCATACAAAAGAATCTTTAAAGTGTTGCACTTTACTAGATATTTAAAAAGCTGCTATGGTACTATTTAGTACTGTAGATGAACTTACTGACACTTTTATGTATCCATTTAGCACTATAACTGCGTCAAAATGACTTTAACAGTACTGGCACTGTAGCAGTGATGAAAACATTGTTATAGGATCAATTTGCACTATAAAAGTACTCTGTACAAGCATTATGTAACGTTATGGCTTCTTATAAGCTACCTCAACATCGCTATGGGGCTAGTTCTGTAAAAGTGATGAACACTTTTCTATAGCACTAATTAGTACTATAGCGACTCCTAGTGCAGTTGCTAAATAACTTAAATTCTAAATAGCCCTTTAAGTGAATTTATGTTACTGCTACGGGACTGCAACAGCACTTTACTAGATATTTAAAAAGCTGCTATGGTACTATTTAGTACTGTAGATGAACTTACTGACACTTTTATGTATCCATTTAGCACTAAAACTGCGTCAAAATGACTTTAACAGTACTGGCACTGTAGCAGTGATGAAAACATTGTTATAGAATCAATTTGCACTATAAAAGTACTCTGTACAAGCATTACGTAACGTTATGGCTTCTTAAAAGCTTCCTCAACATCGGTATGGGGCTAGTTCTGTAAAAGTGATGAACACTTTTCTATAGCACTAATTAGTACTATAGCGACTCCTAGTGCAGTTGCTAAATAACTTAAATTCTAAATAGCCCTTTAAGTGAATTTGTGTTACTGCTACGGCACTAAAACGTGACACAAAAGAGTTAAAATTATGAATTAATGGACTAATTAGATCTGTAGCAGTTTTTTATTATCAATTATATCACTAGTAAAAATATGGCCGCTGTTTACGCCATAGCACATATTAGGAGACGGCTGGAGCCAATGTGTACTATAGCAGCCATAGTCTTAAATTTATTGATTTTAATTTAATTAAAACAAGATTATTAACAGGGCGCATTGTCAAATTTGAAATCAGCATAATGGATTTATCGATACATTTTTTTTCGCAAGTGCTGATATCCTTCTGATTACACGTTACGTTAAGTATCAATGGAGCATAAATAACTTATCGATATTTATTTCTTTCAATACCACGATGGCATAACACATCTAAAGAATAAAATGGGAAACAGTTTTGACGACAAAAAAAAAGCAGCACTATAAACATGTTTTGGTTACTTTTATAGCGCAAATTCGTGACATAATAGTTCCTGACAGCACTATGTTAGTACTAAAAAGCGTTTCACGACACTTTTATACTTCAACAACAGAGCTGATTTATCACCGCGCGAGTCTTTATGTAATGTTTATAGAATTAATCAGTGATAAAACTAGGGCCTCTTCGGGGTTCTGTAAACGTTTACAACACCATTATAGTGCTGCTCATGAACACTATTTGGCACATCCTAAAACGTTCCCAGGACTTTTATAGTACCAAATTTTGTTACTTGAGTAAGGTGTTTTCTAGTAAAGCGAATACGCTATGGACTATTTGCGTTACAAATAAACGTAAGTTAATAGCTTTAGTCTCCTAGAGTCTAGACTCTAGAGTAAGGGGTCTAGTAGCTATTAAAACACATTAAAAAAACTCGTTACGTAAATTCCGCCGTGAATTACGTTAATGATACGTTATAACATAACGTAGTGGATCACCTGTGAGGTATGCATGGTTTTTGCACCGAGCGAAATGATGTTGAGCCTCGACTGCAGCTAACGGTACTCTAAGCGGCCATAGGCACTGCATTAGCGTTCGGGTTCGGCTCTACATTTCCTATTTGCATTGCAATACAGTGTTTGGATCTCTTTTCTATAATAGGTATGATCATTGCATGTGCTTACTATAATTTTACTTAAGCACGTTGTAAACTGTATACTCTAAACTTGGGAAACTAAAGTGCGAGCAATATGTGAATGGCATGCTTTGAATTCCTTATTACTATTATGCAAACATTTATAAATTATCTTCCCTAAAACTCATAAAATCATAAAACTACTTCCTATACCGTAAATGAGGCAAACCCAAGTGCATAAAGAATTTCGGCAAACATTGTTTCGGTAGCACCAACCACGAAGCCTTCTAGGTCAAATACTTAAATCGACTTTAAGGGATGTGATTTTCCTAAAATACATTTTATAGGTTAATAAATACATTTCAAATTGCAGTAAATATATTACATTTGACTCCAAAAACGAAGGACATCCCGAGTCGACTTTTTATTTAAGATTTGTTTCACATAACTTCGTTGTTCGCTAACCGGTTTCAATGATTCTCTTTTTATTTAATAGGTTACTTTGGAAGGACTTAGGCTATGCGGAGTTAAGAGCCATCTAGATTCTTCCACTTCATTACGGTTTCAAGTTTCTTGTTACATAAAGATGCTATTAGAAATCGTCTTTATGGACCATCAATCGGTATGATACTGGGTTATACCTTTTACCAGAGTACGTCAACTTGTTAAGCCGCGTAAACAAGGTATATTGATTTCGTATTAAACGTAAGTATTATTAACAAATAATGTATAAATAATACTACCGTGCCCGCAGATTTGAGTGCGGCTAAGCGCCACACATACCTACTCATCGCCACCGATGTGTCTTTGACTTCTTTTGTGATAAGGGACGGCATTTTATGGTAACATATTAAAGACCATACACAAACGATTACGTAACTGCTATGCTATCTACGGCTACACTTGTCGTGTGACGCGTACATCGGAACATGATAAGAATCTTGATAAGGTCCGGTTCTATAATACAGCAAGTTATGAAACTTTGGATTCCATTTATAAAAAATAAAGTTATGGTGCATGTTTTCTGTGTTAAATAAATTATAACAAGTTATTTGTCAGGATTATGAGCCCGCCTTGCCCTTTATCAGTAACTCGAGGGCAGCTTAGCAAGTAGGTAATATGGTGGTAGACTTTTGCCGTCTGAACGGATTCATTATTTTATGATTTTCTGCCAATACTAAGGTCCACGAAATAACTAACTATTGTGTAACTGCACTATCCTCAACTTCTAATCTCGTCAAATATTTCACAGTCATCGATGTAAGTATGCAGTTCGTCTTGAGCTCAGCTATGGTTATTTATTTATCTATGTAACTTTATTGCACAGTACTAAATAGTAAGTAGGTACAAATGACGGAGTAAATGCCATGAGGCGTTCTGTACCAGTCAACCAGGGGCCAAACAAAATTTCTGGTGCAGGATCACTAAAAACTAAATACAAAATTGAAAACACCCCCGACTCAACCATATATAGCTAATAACCATGTCGACTGACAAGGCTTTCGCTAAAAGAAAAATACATTAAATCCGGGCCATTTGGGAGCTACAATGCCACAGACAGACACTCAGATACACAGATGCACATGTTAAACTTATAACACCGCTCTTTTTGTCGGGCGTTAAAAAAGAACTTAAGAACAATGAGTAGTTAGACTATGTATTGATCAAGTAATAAGTTTGGACGTCAATAATTATGCTCGGCAACTAGAGTAGACATGAGATTCTCTACAAACAACTTTTTATATATTTCCGTTTATCACGTAATTATTAATACTTAGTTAATGTCGGTAACATACCTGAAAAATAAGTGTTTGTACTACCATCCCAATCAGAATTTTTCATTTCGGCAGCAGAGCTGCTCTCTTCGTCGTGCGGAAGACAGCAACTTGTAACCGGCATGCAAATTCGATTCCTGATTTCTGATTTGCTTTGGAATTGGGTACGTAGGCGTATGTACAAATAGGATTCTAAAATATTCAGTTGCATTGGATGCTGTTAGAGATAAGCTTGCATAAAATAAAAACGTCTAACACATACATTTTCTTTAATTATAAAAAAATTGTAACTCAGTGTAACGGGCGGGTGTTATCGAATGCGTTGTTTGCTAAGCGCGACAAGCGTAGGCCGACTGGTCAATGAACCAAACAAAAACACACCTACGACGAGTTTTAGTGCGCGGAACCCGCGCATGCCCAGCGCCAGCCGTCTTGACGATACGGGGAACAGAGAATGCTAATACTGGCTACTTTCTACCAACGCACTGCTCGCCATCGGAGGGTGTTCATCATTACACACTGTAGCTTAGGCTCCTTAGGCTCCAGTGTTTGAGGATTAACACCCTGCCGCTTTCCATTCGCCGCATGTGGAATGAGCTCCGCCGAGGTTTTCCTCGGGGGCTACAGTATGGGGGTTCTTCAAGAGGGTCGTCAACGCGCGTGATGGCGTCGCAAGCGTCCATAGGCGGCGGTGACTGCTTAACATCAGGCGGGCTGCAGGCTTGTATGTTTGTCGTAGTATTAAAAAAAACTGTCAATTTGTGGTAACAAATGTTCCAGATATTTTTGACAACGATGAACTAACGATATATACATATGCCATTTGCGGGCAAACGATTTGGGGTGGTCAGCTTCACAGCCATGTGAAATGTTATCCGAGAACTGCTCTGAGCATGCATGCTATCAATTGCTGCATTCTACCAATCCTATAAAATAGTAAAATTATGATTATGGTTCATAATAGTAACTTTTTCACAAAAATATCCCTCTTCAACGAGCGAAATGGGTATGTATTTAGTTTTTTGTTGATTTCATAAAAAGCACTAATTCAATTTGGATAAAATTTAAATGGGACCAGGACCACCGTGATCTACCAAACAAAAAAACAATATCAAAATCGATTACATAGAAAAAAAAAGAAAAACAGTCGAATTCAAAGCCTTTTTTAAGGTCGGTTGAAAAAAAAAAAGATTCGATGTTTGAGGTCCTTAAAAATGTACATTCAAAACGAACTACTGTAGTCTTAATCTATTTTTAATGTTGTAACGTCGCCATTTTTTTTTCAGTAGATATCAATATGCGGAGGGAGGCCTATTAAAAATAAAATACGCATTGGTATAAAACTGAAATTAACCAATGTCCGTCCGAAGTGATGGCTTGTAATGTAAATTACACGGACAGAGCGGAGACGTTGCTTGTTACGAGACGCGTGTTTATTGCGTGAGGAAAATAAGTTTTTTTTATTCCCACTTCGTTGTAATAGGTAATCTCACTCCTCAAGTAGCAAATTTCTAAATTCTATAATTACCTATATATATTTTTTTGGACCGACATAAATATTGTTTTCTAAATGCTTAATTTACCAATGGCAATAGCGAGCGTAGCGTGCCATAAATTGTCATTTAAAATGTATAGAAAGATTTTCAGTTTTGTGTTCTACTTAGTATTGATAATTCCGGTAAACGAGTGCAAGTACATTTTTTTCTTGAAATTAAAGTTATGTAATAACGGATCCTTTATTTAGTTTTATTGTATGAATATATGAGCGGAAAAAAAACGTCAAAATCGAGTGAATTTTGGCAGAATATTTCCATATGAAAATTTTAAAATCGCAAAACATCTATACTAAATAAAATGTTCTAATCTTAGAGCACTACAGTCTCCACAAATAACACAATGCAAAAAAAAATACCCGTTTTGTAAACAAAAAACAATTCCGATAAGCGTTCACAGACGTCTGAGGGCTAATGCCCAACGCAACATATTCATTAACGTCCCAAGATCCTGCCATTTTCACTGTTCCCAGTGAAAGTGTGGTTTTGCCGAGCAGTGATCTAGCTAACGAGCAACCTCAATCGTAATTAGCTTTTCCGTGGCGACTGCACGGGCTGCATAAATATGTAACTGCGCTGCACCGCGCAGGGAAAGCGGCGCAAACGCATCCAATCCGAGGCTACCGATAGTACCGATGCAAGGATAGAATAACTAAAGCAATAGATTAGATATATTACTAAGGTTTCACTTCGAATGCTGATATTTTGCCCTGTCGAAAGATTGTGGTATTTTGCCTAAACTTAATGTGTGTATTTAACTTTGCGGCACGTATACACGGATAATGCAAAAAAAATATATAATTTTGTTTGTTTCAAATCCTTTAGTTAGCTATGAGTCAAGTAAATCAGTTCAGACGTTTGAAGATCATCAACTTTGTGTCGGGAGTTTTTTATCGTTTCAGCGATCACTTGTTACTTTTTATACGCTTTTGACATAAGTTTGACAATCTCTAAAGCTGTTTGATACTATTTGAAACTATTTGGCTTGTCTGTGGTGTAGGTGATATGCTGGATATGAATAATAGAAGATACTTAAATAAATTATGTCAGCTAATATGTCGCGGGAGCCTAAAACAAAGTAAAATTATATTCCAACAGCATTTTTAGCATAAGATATGACGATGTAACTATTCCATGTGCCTGCCTACCAGCACGAGGCCCGGCACACATTCTAATCATTATGTAACTCGCTCGCAGATCTACTGCTGGAATGGTTACCAAATCATTGGTTGATTATTGTCGTACGCATCACTGCATTGGGATGCGTATGCAGTCGCCAGCTACAGATAATAGTGTATATGGTCTGCAGTACCAGGAAATATTAGTAGGGAGTCTTGATAATCCAACCGCGAGGACTCCATTTACCTACTGAAATCCCGTGACTGCAATCCCTAAAAGTGTGTGAATTGCAAACGGAAAACCTTGGAAACCCGAGTCAAGAAAAAACTGTTTTCCCAAAAATGCGTATAAGGAAAGTTGATTACGTATATCATAATCATAAATTACATTACAACTGTAAATATAATAATCTAGACCTAGACTTCGTTTGAGTATATTCGTTAATCGCCATAATATAATCGATAAATAAAACGCCTAATAAAATTCGAGCGAAAACATTAAATTTTTAATAATTATAGGAAATTTAATTCTCTACAACATTGCAAAAGCTCTTTTCTAGCTAAAATGCTCCTAAACGAAGATATAAGCAAAAAAAATTAAGAAATTGACGTTTTTTTCAATATGGCGGCGGGCGCGGTGGAGGGGGAATTGTGCATTTTGCATTTTGAACACTCATTATAACCATCCTAGACTAATCATATAAAAAAAAAACCAGCCAAGAGCATGTCGGGCCACGCTCAGTGGAGGGTTCCGTAGTTGCCCATTCTTCACAATAGACGGGCTTAAAACAGCGGTTTTAAACCCGAGGTTTAAATTACGAGAAAGAGCTCTATAAAAAGGTCGTAAACGCCAAAGTAACTGTAATCACTTATTACCTCCTGGAATTTATCGATTATACGCGCCAGATTGAGCGAAATGCTTTAATACAGTATGGCACTTAACTAGTATGTGCAATGTGTAACGTTCGAAGTATTAAGGACACCACGCGGCACTTGCGTCATAATGAAGAAAATTATGAATTTTTGCGATAATTCAAAATTTGCTCGACCGATTTTATTCAATATAGTTTTCATTGAAAGTGCTTATAAGGCCTAATTTTTATGAATTTTTACATAATTTTTTGACCCGTAATTGAAAAGTTGACGCTATTTTTTGGATTTCTGGAGCGAAATTACAAAACTGCTGATTTTATCAACAAAATGAGTTTTGAAGACCCCTAATTTTTAAAAGACCTGTTCAACGACACCGCGCACACTAGTGATGGAAAGAAAAAAAAAACCACCCTCACTTTAGGTGTACGCGGGAGGTAACCGAAAAAAAGTTTTTATTTTACCGTTTTGTCGGCGTTATACATACGAGTACACATACTCATACCAAATTTTTGCATTCTAGTACTAATGATCACGGAGCTAAGCCGCGGACGGACAGACAGACAGACACACGGACATGGCGAAACTATAAGGGTTCCTAGTTGACTACGGATCCCTAAAAATCAAAACTACCTGACCGTTTGAAAGGTGAAACCCCTTTATTTACTGGATAACAGTGGTTTGTAAAGTTGGTAATATAAATTATTTCATTTCAAGTTCGTTTGGAACCTACTGAATATAATATTTATTTATTATTTATTTAAACTTTATTGCACAAAACAAAAGTCAGTACAAATGGCGAACTTAATAATATGTATATAGTTACTGAATATAATTTTTGGCGACATTATACCATCGTTGAGCAGTGCTTTTTTGGGCAATAGACTAGAGTTTTACAAGTTTTGAGTAATATAATAACCTCAATAATTATTAGAGTTGGCAACTATATAAATGACAGAAAAAAGTACTGGAGTAGAAACATAATCAAAACACACGATACGATTCGCCAACCTTATTTTTTTTAGCGAAGTAGAAACAGAAAGTTGAAACATGACCCCAAAAACTTTGATTTTACAAGGCTTTTGGGTGAAGTTCTGATACCTATTCACTTTACTGAGGTATTTTATATTTTTACTGAACTTAGTTCATTGGATCGTTTAAATGGATTGGTTGCTAATGATTTTTTACGAAGCGGGCGTAGTGTTCGCATTAACATTTGCTCAAGGTGACCGCTTGGCTGTTTGTTGCGGCTGAACGAGCATCGGCTGGAAATTACATAGGTATTTATGTACTAAGGGACATACCGGCGTTAGAGCTCAGTCATCGCGGATTATCAGTTCTTTACTAATACAATAATACAGGCTTTTACTCGCAGTTTTCAAAGAATAAATAGAAAAATACGCATTCGCGTTTATACTGGTACCTACTACCTAAATTAGTTACACCTGTATCAAATCAGTGTGGTTAAGTGAAATCGTCAAGTATCTTGTGTTCACATAACGTTTCGATTATTACCTTTAGTTGAAGTATTATAATTTATATAACAATATACAAAAATAATACACTAGTTTAACCGTTTTTGCTACGTACGTGTCTGGAATGAAAACAATATCAACTTCATCAACTGTCTCGCAAATAACGTCGAATAGCATGATTTGCAGATGACTCATGTATAATATAAGTGTTCTACTTATAATACCTATACTCAGTATTACATCTAGGTCAATTTAGAACATTATTTTCCTAAATGGGGACAGATCTTGACTGACACGGTTTCCTTTTATTTGTCCTTGTCGTCTAAGCATAATTATTTATTTCCTTGTCTAAGAATAATGATTGTTTTCAGACGAAGAATCGACGCGTATCGTCGGCGACAGAACGAGTGTGTTCCGAGGTTCGACCAGTCGTTCACCGGTGCCTGCGAGCAGCAGAACCTTGAAACGAGCGCATTGCAGAAGCGTTTCCTCGAAGGGAAGGCCAAACGGCAGGCGAAGAAGAGCGACCGCAAACCTGATCTACCCGCCATCAGCGGTAACCTGCATAGCAGCGTTCATGTGGTGAGTATTGTGTACATTTTAAATAGAGACACACCATACACCCAAATCTTTGCAATTCAAGAATTAGGTACTAGAATTATATGGTAAGACCGCTTTACTCTTCCTCGCTAGTATGTGCTTAATTAGAGACCAATTAGGTATGTATATCGGATAAGGTAGATAAGGTATACCGAGACCGAGACCCAAGCATGGAATGGGTAACCTAAAGCTCTCACACCATGAAATTCAATAATCTGTTGTTGCAGCGATCGTCCGGCTCAGCTCAAATAAAAAAAACCGTTTACCATACAGCCTTGGGGCGATCATGCAGACTGTCCTTGAAGACAAGGTTAAGAAAAACCTTCACGTGGTAAATTTAAGCGATTTTCTTAGATTTAAGTACAGGTTGCCACGAGAATTTGTCATTGTTTCCAGTTTATATTTTTAACTCCCGACGAAAAAAGAGGGGTTAACATGTGTATCTGTGGTATCGTAGCTCCCAAACGGATGGACCAATTTGAGTGCAGTTTCTTTTTAAATCGAAAAAGACATGTCCGTGAAGATGGTTTCCAGCTATGTTTGGTGGAAATAGGACGAGTAGTTTCCAAAATATTCAGCTTTAATTGGAATTAAAGTGACAAGATCTCAGCCGATATTTAAGCTAAGAGTTCCAAATTCTGTAATTATGTTCAGTTTTAGTAGCTTTTTCTATATCACCCATTGAATGAGGGTCTCATGATAACCAGCTACTTGTGTCGTAGGTGTTTTACAGTTTTAATTTAGGTTATTTTTATTTATTCATGCTAACAATGCCCTTTATTCCGTGAATCCCTTACTGCCGGTTTGCTTTTTCGTCGAATCGTCGCGTAGCATTCCAAAGACATATGAACTCGAAGATTCACGTGATTCTTATTTTGCAGTCTGCAAATAATTATAATAGGCTTAACCCTGCGGTACCTTGGTGTTATTATCTCCAATATTTCCGAGAATCATTCTTCGTAAACAATTCTTTGTCGCCGGTACTAAAAAGGCTTATGCGGGTTACAGAGATGAATATCCAGGACCTGTTGGTTGGGTAGTGCCTTATAAGTACGACGTGCGACACGTGTCGGGGCTACCTTAGTAATTAACAACGGCGCAGCACGTGCGGCACGGCCATCGCGATCCCGCGCCGGATGCGACAACGTCAATTGACTTGACCCCCTGAGGCCAGCCGTACCGCTCGCGTTCAATACATAGTGCTAATGTAATTAGATTCGCGTCGATGAAAGTAAATTGTGATTAAATTATCTGCTTTGTCTAATTTAGACATACAAAAGTAAAAGTACAAATGGCCTACTTAATGCCATAAGACATTCTCTACCAGTCAACCATAGGACTAAACAGAAATATGTATATGGTGCAGGGTCTTTTATGTAATCTGTTACATGAAATAAGATATAAGTAATATGTAAAGTAAATGTACCTTGTGTGAATCATTAGGCTGACGGTTAATCACATAGCTTATCGGAGAAATGCTTTTCGGTGTATCAAACCTACTAAACTTTATGAATCTGATTTGTTTTGGATTACTTCTTGGTATATTTAATTCTTTCAAGTAACAACTGATGCCCTACCTACACAAGTAACAACTGATTTAGGGCTTCAAATCCATGCACAAATGCCACTTACTTCCCATGAGACACGGTTACTTGACATGACAATAAAGCTAGGGTCCAAATTCAAAGGACAAAAGAGAGCACACGAAGAGTTTATGAAGTGTAAAGCAATATATAATTACTGGGCTTTTATATTCACCTCATCAAACACTTGCTGTTACTTCATTATATCATTGTCACTAAATTTGGTAACTGCAAATAAGTGATTATCATTAAATTGTATTTGATATTGAGTCACATTTATTTTATTATGGTGAGAGCCTGGTATAGTCAAATGTACTTGACGATTGTCGCAAATATGTCGTAATTTTATTCAATCACCGGAACCAACGAGTGGCGCAAATGGCACAAACCTCGCCGGAGCTTCAGTGTCCACCATTAGTGAAACCTAAAAACGATTCAGCATATACCCAATATTGCCTATGAATGCGCAGTCAGCAATTTGACCAGAGCAATGGGCGATTAAGCATATCTAGTAAATTATTATACGTAGGAACCTAGGCCACGTATTGATTGCACTCACCATTAGTTACCTAGTAGTAGTAATAGTAGGTAGGACCAAGGACTAGTCGTACTTTCAGACGAGCAAGTTTCGCAAGCAAGGCTACTCATAGAACCCATTTGTACATTTATCTTATCTTCTCATAATTACAGCCAGCTTCTAATAGAGGCTGCAGACTGAAGCACGCCTTTATTCCTGAGACATTAGAGTCCAGACTGTGTACATATTGTGTTTAGATATATGTTGCCGACTATATGCATTTCAAAGAGACTGCGACTTTACCTGAGTAAAGGTCAGAATGTTTTTCCTGCACGTGACGCAGCGATATTAAGTGCACCTTATCACCTCGATACCGTTCTGCCGGCGAGCTACTAATTGTTATGCCGAGTTGACGCATTTAATCGTTCTTCAACATTAATATTTATGCTTTATTACTGGGACTTGGAGTGTGAAGCGTAATACACATTAACGTGATTCTTGAGTCTTGATCTCCTATTTGTTTGATACCGCGTATAATAGAGCGAAGTAAACGCGGATGACATAACTGATAATGTGCGCGTAACAACATTCATGGTTAAACCCATCGTGAGGCGCTGTGCTGTGTGCGAGAGCTTACAACTAGTCCAGTTCCGCTCATAGCGCGCGCACAAATCAATATTAAACAATCATTCCATTTATTTTTATTTATGTTTAATTGATCCCCAATAATAGGGTCAATATTTCGCCAAATGGTACAAATGCATCATGTGTGCAATGATGCTGGCAACTCTAACCCAATTCTGTATACTAAATGGACAGATAGAGATAAAACATGTCGCACAAAAAAAGATTCGCTTGGCAAAGTTGGATTAGAGATGCCAGCAGCATTGCACTCATGATCATGATGCATACAGTGCGACCGGTTGACGTCACGGTGACGATGACGATAAATCACACGAAAAGCGAAGTCGTAGTGTAGCCCCTTATACTGGTTGTGCTGGTTATTTATCTGGCAGTAGATAATATTTGCCCAAATGGTACAACGATTAGAAAGAACTATCAGCACACTTGCTATGATACTGGTACTCTCACTACTCGTACTTAGGGCCGGTCCGGGTTGTGCAAACGCTGGCTGCGCGAGTTTCACAACCGAACGCCTCGCATTGTCTCGCGCCGCTCACCGCGACGACCTCCGTGCCGTTTTCTGAATCTGCTCTGACACGATTTTATAAATCTTGCTTGAACATTTGTACTATGTCTATCAATACCATATTGTAAAGAGAGGGACGTCACGTCTTCTTTATTACAGTTATGTTTGTATTTTCCCGTCGCAAAAACAGGAGTATTGTCAGTTTAACTTGTGAATCTATGTGTATGTCTGTGAAAACATAGCTCCTAAATCTAATCTGAAAAATAGATTTTGATTAAGTTTTTAGGGTTCTGCACCCAAAAGCACACGGCGGACACAGCCTAAAAAAATTGAATCTCGAATGTCAGTGTCAATGTGTGCGTGTAAGACACAGGGCTGCCTCAGAACCACTGCCACAACTAGTTGGGACTTTAGTTACACACAAATACATAATAACTAATAAGATAGGAAAATATCACAACCATTTAACACAACATAACAGTAGTAGTGGTGGCGGATGTGGTAATGGTGCCAATTAATAAATAAATAAATATTAAGGGGCAATGTTACACTAATCGACCTAGTCCCAAACTAAGCAAAACTTGTACTATGGATACTAGACGACGATATACAAATTATATAAATACACATCCATGACCCAGGAACAAATATTCGAGTTCATCACACAAATATTTGCCCTGGCCGGGATTTAAGCCCAGGACCGCCGCCAATGGTGGTAATGTTGATGATGGTGGTGGTCGTTGTTGTGGTGGTGGGGGTGGTTGTATTGATAGTCGTGATGATGGTGGTAGTGCTGGCGATGGTGGTACCAGCATCAACATCAATCACCATCACTATTTCACGAGTTAATGCCCACCTATGCACAGTAACAGTACACACCCATCTCACAGTAATTTAGGGAACCAAAACAATATTCCAAGGCTATGCGCCTGCAGGGTGAGGTAACTCGATTCGGTGCGCGGGTGTACGTTTCCATTCTGTATATAGTACCTACTATTAAGTATTCCGTGCCTAAAGGGTGCCAACGGAACCCAAATACTGAGCCTCAGCTATCTGTCTGTCGCGTAATTTTAATTCCTGTGACCCCTGAAGATCGTCAGATTACATAGACGGTGTGTTTTGGGCTTGATCTTTTTGTTACGGGTTGTCGTCGTCGTCGAGAGGTCTGATTGATCAAGTTTTTATGCCAACGGATTCACTTTTAAAACAATGTACCTAAACGTGAACACTAATAAGAATAACAGTTAACGATGAACACAAAACAATAATTTTACATACCAACTTGCAATTTTATTGCTAAAATTAAATCGTTGGATAATGATAACAATGTCCGGCAGCTCAACGTAAACACGAACTTATCGATGCGGTTCTATAACGACCATAACCTAACTGCGTGATGTGATGTGATCTAAGGGACGCTGTGTATATAATAATATAAATGTAGAGAGTAGAAATTGTAAATCTGCATATACAAACCAAAGAACTCTTCGTTTTTACTATTACCATATGTCAAATTGCATACTAAAATAGTCATCAACTTTTGATGATGACTGTTCCCTAAAACGCGCACCGCGAAGTATGAATAATGAAGACTAAAGTTTTTCGAAAATCCTGGGATTACAAACCCGAGTACATTAGATACAATCACGTCTTTTTCCCATTTGGGTAAGCTGGGGTAAAGGTGTGTTAAAAAATGTTTTTGAATAAAGTTTTTTGTATATTTATAATAGAAGAACATGGAACGTATCGATGCGGTTCCCTAATAACCATAACCTTACTGCGTGATGTGATCTAAGGGAAGCTGTGTACCGAGAGAGAGGTAGGGCTAACGGAAGTAAAGCGATCGATGTTCAACACGAACAGGTATATACATAACACGATATGGCAACTTCAAATATGGTATTTGAATTTGCAAAAAAATAACAACGCGATATGAAGATATTGCTTTAACACATTTTTCTTGGTACAGATTTTAATATACGAACATCAATAACATTTAGGACCCATTTTAAATCTTGTGACAAGGTGTAAAGTGGCTCACATCAGCAATTCAGCAACATTCTCAAATGCTACGGAAGAAAAAGTACCTAAGCGAAATCTATCCCGGCCTGCCCTGAGTTTTTGTTTGACGCCACGGAACTGATTAATCAACAAAATTGTACTTCGTTTTAGTATATACGATACGCATATCTTTTTGTGAACAGTATTACCACAGTAGTGTTACTTTGCTTATCTACTTCACATATATCACTCAACTGACTGGAAGAGATCCTTGAAAAGTTCGCCGTTGTACATGTACCTACCTATTATCTGTTATGGATGTATTTTTGTTACATGTTATTGTGTACTATAAAGTATTTAAGACCTAGTCGGCCTATAAGTTCTCTCACACACTTTGTAACAAATATTTTTTTTTTTTATATTTTTAGGGTTCCGTACCCAAAGGGTAAAAACGGGACCCTATTACTGAGACTTCGCTGTCCGTCCGTCCGTCTGTCACTAGGCTGTATCTCAAGAACGGTGATAGCTAGACAGTTGAAATTTTCACAGATGATGTATTTCTATTGCCGCTATAACAACAAATACTAAAAATAATATAAAATAAATATTTAAAGGGGCTCCCATACAACAAACTTGTTATAGATTATGGTACGGAACCCTTCATGCGCGAGTCGGACTCGCACTTGGACAATTTTTTATAATAAACATAGTGATAATGACCATATCGCTTTCGATCTTCTACACTTGAGACTTCAGTGTATCTTGTAATAGTATGGTAAACAAATCTTTGGCCGAGTTTTAAATTTTTGAGCAGATAAAAAAATTCACTAGGCGAATATCTGCCGCGGTGCAGTGCAATTACTGCGATACGATTTTCTTTTTGGGTCCATCTTAAATGTTTTTCTACTCCAGTACTTTTTTCTGTCATTTATATAGTTACTATTTAACTCTAATATAAAGACATAAATTATGAAAGTCTGCAAAAGTCTATACTCTACTGCCCAAAAAAACACTGCTAAACGATGTTATAATGTCGCCAAAAAAGCATCACTTAGTAACACAGATCACAAGATAAACAGCATTCACACAATTTGCAATTAAAAAAAAACTTATTGTACTAATGCATTGCTGCCAACTTAAAAAAAAAGTTTTATCTTCAGTGCATGGATGTTTAGGGCCTTATCACACTTGCGATTTGCGAGCGTATTTTCTATACAAATAAGCGACGCGGCGAACACGCTGCGCGATCGCCTTCATACAAAATACGCTCGCAATTCGCAAGTGTGATAAGGCTCTTAGTATAGTGAACGTATACCTTTATGTATAAGTTCATATTTTTTTGACAGATGGACGTCAATAAAAAAAAAGTTTATCAGAGACTATTTTTTTTTAATTTTGTTGATTCCGAGCGGGAACATGTAATCATTTTCTTTGTTGTTTATTTGCATTTTATTTATGAAATGCTCGTGGCATCTTTCTTACGATGTTCGCTACGCTCACATCGTAACCCACGCCACTCGCGTTTTTTGCCCCCTCTTATACAACGGTTGCATAAAATACTAAAGCGATCACTCCAGAAAAATGGGATCAAAATATTCGAAAAACTTTTGAAAATCGAACGAATTATTGTTTTTGCCAGGCATATTCTAAATTTAAAATGTTGGCCAGTGACAGAACTTTGGGCCGACTAGGGTACATATAAAGTTGCTCGAGTGTCAGAGATTCTATATCAATAGACTTTATAACATAGATTTTTTTTATAAATGTCATGTGTTAGAGTTTCATCGTTCTTAAATAGATATTTGTTCGTCAGCGCATGTGTTGTCTGCGCACGTGATTAATCCGCCAAGGTCTCTGTGTAGCATTGTTTGTGGTTACTTAGGCCCACATGTAGCGCAGAGGTTGAAAGCACATTTCAGCACAACGACTCTCTACTTAATGCTCATTGACATGTACCCACGCTGTACACTCACGAGAAATCCGAAGCATCGATACAGAGGAAACCAGCCATATTTGATATTACACACAAGGCAAGTTGCCGCGGCTCAACATCATGTCCCCTGGTCGTACGATACCTATTGAAAGGAAAGACACAGGCAATACCTATTTATTGCGTTTCCCGACAGTATCGATGTAAGATCGACACCATTACAAGGTGATTTTTTAAAATGTCAAATGCAGTGTCAGTGTCACAGATATCATCATTCGCCGACCGGGGTATAATTGGCGACGGATCGATTAAAAATAATGTAATTAATCATTCTGTCTGTCTGTCACCAGACTGTGTCTCATGAACCGTGATAGCTTGAGAGTTGAAATTTTCAAAGACGATGTATTTCAGTTGACGCTATATAACAACAAATACTAAAAACAGAATAAAATAAATATTTAAGTGGGGCTACTACCATACAACTGACCTGATCGGTTGCGTTAACTTTGCACCTCATTTGTATCCGGCGCCATACAATACCACTGTGCAAACTTAACCCGGCCAGTTATTTTATTTGATGGCACGGAACCCCTCGTGCACGAGTCTGACTCGCACTTGACCGGTTTTTTATATAGTCTGGCATGGTAACTACATACTTGATTTACTTACGATTTTCTTTTTAAAGAATGACCTTTATACGCGCACATAAGTGCCTGAAGGTGTTTTACAGTAAGTATTAGGACGTAGTTTCAACTTGCATATTACGTTCGATGTTCCGATGCGGAAATGCATCACTCGCTTCTAGATAAAACGCGACGTCGTATGATGTTTTGAATTATTAGCACCTATTTATTATTTATAGTATATAGTAGTAAATGGGTCCATTGCAAAAAATGTGTATAGTTAAGTGCTTTAATTAAAACAATGTTAATTGATTCCTTTGTGTGACGAAAGTTACCCATACATTTTGTATGACTAACTTTCGTCATTAAAACTTATTGAACCGGGTCTATCGCGGTATTTTGATTTACCTTCATTGCATTCATAAGTTTTAATTATGTGTTCAAACCGCGAGGGTATAAAGTGTTATAACTTTCGTCACACAAAGGAAGCGATCGTATTTTATGTTAACTAAGCTTTTAACTATGTATTTTTTTTGCAATCGACCGAAATATCGCAATCCTCTAGCCGCGCCGCAACTCCTATATAAGTACCTATTTGTATATCAGTACATAATAGAAAATAAATTCTTTAGTTTCCTCAGCTGAAAAACGTTACACATGCAACAGTGTATGACAACCAACACCGACTAGTGAAATCTGACATTCGTAGTTCGAAAGCGTAAACTTAGTCAATAACTACATAAAATCATGCAAACTACGTCTATTGAATCAGTTAGATATATTACAACATTCGGTTAGTTTACGAAATAATAAAACATTTACGACTACGGAATTAGTACGTGTGCAACTCTATGAACTAGGCAATTGGATTAGATTGTTTTTATAAACAGTGGTGTTTTGTTGCAGCAACAAAAATTTGGATGCGGAGACTACGAGCCGCCGGCCAAATTGCAATGTGGCGGGATCGGCGGCGGCGGCGCCGGCGAGGCGCTCACCAAGTTCTCGGTGGAGATCGTACAGCAGCTCGAGTTCACCACCTCCGCCGCCGACTCGCAGCCGCAGCAGATTTCCACCAACGTGACCGTGAAGGCTCTCGCCAACGCCGTTAAGACCTCCAACTCCCCGCCCCCGCAGCCGCCGCCCAGGGCGCCCACGCCGCTCGACTGCGACCGCGAGTGCAAAGCCGAGTGCAAGTCCGAGGTCGCCGAGGACGAATTCGTGGGCTTGGACGAGTGCGCTGCGGCTCTGGAGCGCGACGCCGCCTCCGCCTTCCCCGGGCTCGCGGAGCTCATCGGCGAAGACGACGGCGACGACACGTTCGAGGATCTCATCACGGAGATCTCCGAGTACCCGGAGTTCATGAAAGATTTCGATCTCGACGGGAGCAAGTTTAACGGGTTGGGAAGCATGGAACCGCCCGAGGGCGAGCCCGCGCCTCGGTACGGCGGTGGAGGCGGAGAGATGTCGCCGGCTGCACAGACGCTGAAGCACATGGCCGAGCAGCACCAGCAGGCGGCCGGGGGTGACTGGGCACGCTACCGCGGGTACGGCGGCGCCGGCGCAGGCCCGGGCGCCGGGCCCGGCGCGGGCGCCTACCGGCCCAGGCCCTCGCTCGACCACCTACACATGTCGCAGCATCAACAGTTACATCTGTCGCAACCTCATCACAACCTACAGGTATGTGTAATATTTTACTTTTACTATCATAGTTTTTACCATCACCACCAATTCCACAAGTAACCACAAATTCAAATTATATTCATATTAAAGTTATCGCCCGCCGTATACTTTTAAAACGAGCGTAGGTATATATATCCCCCAGGCGCATACAATGTCTTTCGTTTCCATTTGAATTGCAGATGAGCAATGGAAAATTTACGATGACGTAGTACGTTTCAATGGCGAGAGCTAATTGAAGCAAAATAACTTATTTTGATAATATTACCGAACCAAACAGCATTCCCGTCGTTACGAGTTCATTATGTTGCGTGTGAGAGAGAATTACGCGAATTGTTTGAAAGAAGCCGGAAAACGTTTCAAAAGACTGCCGCTTACGCGCCAAAAATGTTTATCTCCGCGCTACTTTTTTTGTTACGCTCGACGATGTTAATTTAGTATTAAAAGGGTAATAAGAGTCATTTTCCATATGAACCTTGGTCCCTAGTGGTTAAAGTAATTGGAACTCTTCTTTATTGGGTAATTCGTGACGTGAAAGGACATAAAAAACATGGGAGTCTGGTGTGATATCGACCGGGCGGGAGGCGTGCGCGCGCTGCCGCGCGTCGCCACGGAGCCACTTGTTCAGGGCTTCCATGCCGCCGCCCATAGCGTTCTCTCCAGCGTTACAAGTTCGCTTAGCGACTAAAATTTCTGCGTTTATTGGGTCCTGTTAGCAACAAATTGAAAACTAAAAACAACAAATAAAAAATTATAATACCACAGTTCTGCTTTTGCGCTATGTTTTTTGGATATTCATGAAATATTTTAGATACATTCGAATAAATGGCATAGGTAATTGATGCTGTTCGGTATTGGACTTCGATTAATATCAAAATTAGACATGAACAACGCAATAAGAGCGAAGTTACTAGCATTCCCACAGCATTTTTTTTTGGACGAGACCAATTTATAAAAAAAAATACCGGCCAAGAGCATGTCGGGCCACGCTCAGTGTAGGGTTCCGTAGTTGCTCATCCTTCACTAGACCTCACCGGTCAAAGACGGAAAGACGGAAAAAGGTCGTAAACGCCAAAGTAACTGTAATTACTTATTACCTTCTGGAAGTCAACTCCTAAAGAAAATTATGAACTCAAAAACGGATGGACCGCTTTTGTTCAATATAGTTTTCATTGAAAGTTCTTATAAGGCCTATTTTCATGAGTTTTTCCATATTTTTTTGACCTGTGGTTGAAAAGTTAGAGGTAGGGGCACTATTTCTTTTATTTTCGGAGCGAATATTTACAAAACTACTGACTTTATCAAAAAGTAATGTTTAGAGACCCGTATTATTTTTAACAGACCTATTTAACGACACACCACACACTAGGGTTGGAACGAAAAAAAAAATCACCCCCACTTTAGGTGTACGAGAGGTACCCAAAAAAAAATTTTTTTTGGTTGTTATTTTACCGTTTTGTCGGCGCGATACATACACATACTCATACCAAATTTCCGCTTTCTAGTACTAATGATCACGGAGCTAAGCCGCGGACGGACGGACAGACGGACATGGCGAAACTATAAGGGTTCCTAGTTGACTACGGAACCCTAAAAATGATGGTGCCGAGTTCACAAGTTTAAGACCGCTAGACTTGCTAAGCCGAATTCCTAACCTTTCTAAATTAGAAAATTACTTTTAAGTACCAATGCTAATGTGGCATTAGGACTAATGATCGTTCATACAGCTGGGTGTAAAATTCGCAACGTTATAGTCGGATCAAGCACAATAAATCACTAGCAGGTGTTGTATTGTTATCATACTGTTGCGAGATGTTTTGCGATCGCGCAGATGTGTGGAAGCCACCCACATGTTTGTCTTCGAGCCACGACAGAACTAAGTTCAAGTTCCACCCGTTAACTACTCGTCCTATTTACTTATTGTTTTCAGTGTGAAGTGAAGCGTTCACAAGTACAATGTTAAAAATATGATCATTTGGAAATAAGTTAACTGGACTAGAATTTGTATTTCCTAGGTTGATTGAAGTTTCATTAGTATCATTCAAACTGTATGTGTCCGTTCTTATAACACTACATCGCATATCTATGCGTTACAGATAGTACAGTACATAATATGTACTATTAACTAATTTAAAATAAAAAATATTCAAGATCCTTTGACTGTCTTGCAGTTCATGCGATTGTTTTATTTTCATTTTGCTTTATTTAAACTTTATTACACTAAATACACAAGTAAATGTACAAACGGTGAACTTAATGCCTTAAGGCATTCTCTACCAGTCAACCATAGGACTAAACAGAAACATCAGTATAGTGCAGGGCCTTTTTGTATAATGGACAAATCATTGAGACTAATATTATAAAAGAAGATAAAATATATATAAACTAGCTTTTGCCCGCGACTACGTCCGCGTGGAACTTGGAAGTATGGAAGCAACCTCGTACAACACGCTAGATATCTGCTTAATCACCTTAATTAATAAAAGGGATTATTAAGAGCGCCTAAGCAAATGTAAGAGCAATTGTGATTTTGGTCTAATAATTACATTTTCGACAGGGTCATCAATGTCATCATGAATTACTTACTCACTTTAAAATCTTTTTAGGGATAATTTCCAGGATGAAAACTATCCTATGTCCTTCCTCGGATCTTAAACTATCTCCATGCCAAATTTCATCAAAATCGATTCAGCGGTTTAAGCGTGAAGAGGTAACAGACAGACAGACAGACACACACTTACGCATTTATAATACTAGCTGTGCCCCGCGGTGTTACCCGCTCATCCCACGGGAACACTATATTTATTCGGGATGAAAAGTATCCTATGTCCTTTCCCGGGTCTCAGACTATCTCCATACCAAATTTCATCTAAGTCTGTTCAGCGGTTTAAGCGTGAAGAGGTAACAGACAGACAGACAGACACACTTTCGCATTTATAATATTAGTATGGATTAGTATGGATGCATAAACTTACACATATATGATATAAAATATACTTATATATCTTTCTTATCTTACAGTAGCGGCAAAAAAACTATCATATTTTAACATATTCATTTTAAGATTAATGGGATCCAAGGCTAGGATCCATATTAAAATTTCCAAAATCGAAATAGACTACAAATAAGTATAAAAATATGTATTACAAGTATTATTAAATAAACACTCACATTCAAGCGCAATGCGCATGTTGCGTAAGCATCTTTCGGACAATATCTCTTTTTTAACCGACTTCAAAAAAGGAGGAGGTTCTCAATTCAAACAATTTTTTTTTTTTATGTATGTTACTCGATATCTCCGAGAACCGTGAACCGATTTTCAATTTTTTTTTTATCGAAAGGGTCCGAGTTGGTCCCGTTGGCACTAAGTCGGGATCTGATGATGGAATCTTGGAGAAATCGAGGGAACTCTTCAAATGTTATAGGGGCATGTACGGTGCTTTCGGTAATTTATTGATAAAGTCAAGAATTTACATTCAGTAAATAGGATTTGGTGTAAGGAAACTGATGATGAACACACATACGAATCACTAAAAAGGAAAAAAAAAAATTTTTTAACAAAAAAAAAGAACCGACTTCAGTAAAACTAAAAAGCCAACAATAACCCGTTCAAGTACAGATTACATTTGACTCACCCTTCGAAGTCGGTGCCAAACCTCGCGTAAACTATAATATATAAATATAAGAACTGAGTGGTTTGGGATCGACTTCGAAGGGTGAGTCAAATGTAATCTGTACTTGAACGGGTTATTGTTGGCTTTTTAGTTTTACTGAAGTCGGTTCTTTTTTACTAATTAACTTTCTTCGAAATATTTTACTTTGGGTACATATATTATATCAAATATATATTATGTAAGTAGGTATATTTTATAAAGTATTCATGTAACTTTATGGAATATACATTCATATATTAGTTAGTTGACTGATTTGTATCTTTGTTAGGGTTACGTATTGTCTATACTCTGTAATCTTGCACCAACTTCATATTTCTGTTAAACCCAGTGATTTACTGGTAGAGAATGTCTTAAGGCATTAAAATCCGCAATTTGTAGCTTTTTATCGTGCAATAAAGTTTCAAAAAATAAATTTATTATTTATTACATTTCGTCGGGGATAGTGCAATACCGCGTACGTAAGTAACAAGTGTAGATACGAATCAATATTCAAACAAATGCTAAGTATTTTATTGAAATGAAAACTTTATCGACAGCTGTTATTTACGCGGTATTGCACTATCCCCGACGATTTTTAACTTCCAAACAATACTGAATGTGAAATGATGAAAAAAACGCGAATTCTTTAAAAACGCGCATAATGTCGATTACATTGATTTTTTCAAGTTTTAATAATACTCATATGGACAGTTTTGATTTTAGGTACGTTTATAAATGTACGCATTGAATTATAATCGTTTTCGTCTGTTGGAGCACTCACTCGGCATGTGTGAGGGACACGTGTGCGGTGCAGGAAGCTATTGGGAGGACGCATTTTTTGTTCCAAAACCACACTTCTAATGTCATCGCGCTAGCACATAGTATGGAGCTTTAATAGAGTAGATAAGAGGTATATATACAAAATAATACCTAGCAATGTATCATGTTCGAACGGAAAAATAAACTTTTAACATTGACTATTAAACGAAGACACAGTTAACTATACACCTATAGACCTTAAGACGTTGTACTAAGGTTTATATTAGTTTACAAATGTATAGTTATGAGTGTCTTCGATAATATAAAGTTTTATATTACATGGACTTAAATATTTCGATGATTTAACACGATTATCCCACCAACAACGACGACGCGGTTGGCTCAGTTTGTAAGCGCTTGCCTACTGAGCCGGCGGTCCCGGGTTCGAACACCGGCCAGGGCAAATATTTGTGTGATGAACTCGAATATTTGTGCTTGGGTCATGTTCTATGTATTTAAGTATATATTTATCTCTATAAGTATGTATAGCGTCTGGTACCCATAACACAAGCCTTCTTGAGCTTAATTTGGGACTAGATCGATTTGTGTGAGGTTGTCTGATATTTATTTATTTAAAACATTTCATGTAAAATTGGCGGCTAAGACTCACATGCTCTTTGGCTGTAAAAAAGTTATCAGAACCAAGGGGGTTTCACTCCGCTGAAGTGTCAAAAACTATACCTACTAATTTCGGGTCACAATTGTGCCCCAGCCCGCCCATCGTCCCGCCTTTATTCGGCTAGGGTCGGCACGTTCGAAGCGAAGACAACGCATCGATTACATTTGTATTATTTACATATTATTGTGATTTTTTATTATTTTTAACCGACTTTAAAAAGGAAGAGATTCAGTGTTCGCTACATTGAATCGTTTTGAACGTAAGTTCACCGATTATCTCCGTAAAGTGTAAATATATATATTTTTTATTAGTAAGAGAATACGGTTACTGCTACGGTTTTCCCATAGCCATTAAATCATGATCTGATAATGGAACTTATTTACTAGATCTCGGGACTAGTTCAACGTAGACAAGTGTGGTTTTTACATTTCGATTCACCACAATGAACATTTGGACTCAGTATCATAAAATTGGCCTGATGATGGATCATGGAAGTACCTACTGGATCTCAGGACTGGTTCCACATGAGTAAAGAAACGGAATAGAGACTAAGCTTCATACAACCGCGCTGCGATAGGTACACTACTACAAACGCAATGCGCGTGTGGACGTGTCCACAAACTAACGTGTACACGAACAAACAGATTTAGACCGTATTGCTGCGTTTAGCGCACAAGGTGCGCGCCGTGTCTTGTTCGACTTCGCTTATGAATGTGAAAATTAGCGAACCAAATTAAATTCAAAATGGCGAATGGCTTTTATTTTCAAAATTTCAAATTGGTGCTAGGGGGTTGAAACTCGGTATCGGGGGCATTTGGGGCTCACAAATATGAATCTGAAGTCGGTGTCCAAAAAAATTCAGTCAAAGTCGGAAAATATCGAAACAACAAGATTTGTATGGAGATTTTTTTTTAAGGGTCCCGTATCTCGTAAACGGCTGGAAATGGGTAGGGGGTGCTCGAACGAATGTCATAGGGGACCCCCACCCGAGTACAGTCGTGAAAAAAAAATCAAAATGGGGACTTTTTTTTTTTTTTTTAATTTCAAGTTAGTCCTAGGGGGTTAAAACTCGGTATCGGGAGGCTTTTGGGTCATCCGAGTCAGAATATGAAATTAGATTTTCAAAATTCACTCAACTTCGGAAAATATCGAACAAACAAAATGTAATAATCCCAGAACATAAAGGGCCGCTAGAAACTGGCTTATTTCTATGTATACAAATATAAACCATAATGTCATTGATCGTCGTCGATTGCATCAATCATTGATGTCAAGTGTGCATAAAAATGAAATGTTATGTAAACGGGTGTAAAACCGATAATAAAATAAATAAAAATGTTTCTGTCTACAAACTTCCAAAGGCTAAAATAAAAATGAAAAAAATGCATTTACATAATATAAACACATTCTCTACTTGCTCATCAAAGTGAATCAGAATACGAAAACTGCACGTGACTGCGTTGAACCAGTCCTGAGATCTAGTAAGCACTTCCAGGATACAAAATCCGGTCAATTTTATAATACTGGATCTTAATGCTAATCAAAATGGTTCGAAAAGCAAAAAACCGCACATGTTTACGTTAAACCAATCCAAAGATACCCTACTGGAGGCACTCTTAGAGCCCATCATTATAAAGATCGCGCTAGGTCCCTCTTATTTTGAACGTATTTTGTTAAAAGTAGCTTTAAAATAATTACAAACACAGAGTAGTTTCCGTTTTGCTAATGTAGGCAACCCTAGGAGTATGACACGCCCCAAAGAAGCAAGAACCAACAGCGTCGTACGTCATTAAAAATGGCCAATCAGATACGAGTAGGCTAATGCTTTTGCAAAAGCGGCAAATAACAAAAGAGTGCGGCTTCTGTAGTGTCTTTATTCTGTGTCAGAACCCAGGAAAAGCCAAGCCCGGAGCCCTGACTTTACTAACCCTACCACCTTGGTTTAAAAAGTATGACATCAACTGGCTTCAAGCCCCTAAGCCCGGAGTTTACTAACCCTACACTTTGGTTTCAAAATTCAAAAGTATGGCTTGGCCGTTTCATGGGATCTGATAACTTTTTTACAGCGAAAGCGTTATGAGCATGTGAGTCTTGGCCGCCAATTTTACATGAAATGTTTTTGGTGGGTTCTCATTTCTTTTTGTAAGGTGCCCTAGTTTTTGAATTTTTTTGAGCTGTAGCGTTTCTTGAGCGTCAAGTGAAGTAGTAATAATTGTGTATTTAAGAAATACTTAAGTTTAGTTTACTTACACTTTTATCCCCTCTGGGAAACCCATACAAACTTCCATCCCCTTATTTAAAGAGGGGAGGGTGATTTTTTTTAAATCCTAGAATATCTATTTTATTTAGGTATAACAATGAGTCCCCATAGGAATCAATTTTCAGATAAATTTTCATACAAACTCCCTTCCCCTAGTTTAAGCGGTTGGGGGGTAAAAGTTCCAAGTTTTAGAATTATTTTATTGTTTGTGTAGGTACTAATACTAGCTTACATACCAAATTTCAGCTTTCTAGGTCACCGGGAAGTACCCCAGAGGTTTTGATACGTCATTGTATATATAAGTGGCAAAATCGGCGTATTTTAGGTACCAATAAAACCTAAAGTATAAAAGCTAGATCAATTAAATTGAGTACATTTCATATGTTCCCTAACTGCATCTTAACCTGTGAATTTGGGTGCTCTGGTGTTTACTGGGACGAAGCTATGAGAGTTTGAAAATGAGACGAAACGGTTCGAGAAAAGGTAGGTAGTGCCCCGCTTCTTTTTGTTCGTCTTGTCGGGGGCACTCCCGTGCCCCCAGATACATAGATTTAACACTTCGGGACTTCGATTGCAATTCGATGAAAATCCTTTATGCACTCTACCTGTACTTATCTTTTAAATGGCATTATTAAATATCATCCTATAAATGGTTGGGTATTTTGAGTGTAGCGTCTTGGTCAGTTACATCGGACATCGCTAGAAAAGCCGCTTCTCTAAACTGGAGAATAGTGGAGATGGGCGGGGCATGTGTGTAGGCGAGAAGATCGACGCTGGTCTCCAAAGCTACTGGAGCAACAACCACGAATGGGAAAAAGAAGCGTGGGCAGACCCCCGCTAGATGGAGAGACGACATAGTTAAGGTCGCAGGAGTTGCAGCGAATAGAGAATGGACGAGAAAGCCCTGATCCTGCAGTGGATAGATACGGGCTGATGATGATGATGACGATGATGTGTCGGTCAGGCGAAAGCCTTACATAGTATAGTGTATAAACTGGTAATAAAGACGTCTCGATGAACTCGTGGCTTCATGTTGATATCCATCTCTTCAGTGCCTTTGGGAGTAAATGCCTAATGACACAACGGAAATGTCGAGGTAAATAAATAAATCATATGTTATATGATCCGTTTATAGAAAACTTATTATGTATGACCGAAAATCATGGTATAAGAGGCAACTTACCACAGAGCACACGTTCTTTGTAAGTAGATAGTTATTTTTTTAATGTTCTACTAAGATACAAACAGGTGGTATGGAATTCTGGCTATTTCTATGAGTGTAGCTACTCTGTTATTAATGTTATTAACACATTCTTTGTTACTATCTAGCCGGCATAGTTTGATTTCATCTCCAATATTATTTGAAAAGAGAAAAAATAATATACAGAAAGCTTATAGCAGCACAAAATACATTTGGCCATGTTCAGAGCGTAACATTACTAATATTTGATCTAATTTAAAAATATTTCACTTACTTTTCATACTCAATCGATTATAGATTTTCTTAAATGTATAAAAAATTATCTTATCAAACGCACGCGACACGCTTGTTTAGGTTCTCAAAATTAGTATGCTTATCGGTGATTATCATTAGTATGCGATAAAGCCCGCACTGTATAAACTTATAAAGGTCAATATCAAGGGTTGGTTGCTTATGTATAGGGTTCTAGTGCTGGGGCGGGGAGCGGTGGCGTTCCTGGCGCGTGGGACGTGGCTCGATACACGTTGCCAATCTAAAGGTTAAAAGCCAATGTATACTTGATTGGATTTTGTTGAAAGTTTCATTTTTAATACGGGCTTTCCTGTTTAATTACATCATACGTATATCGTCGTCATCAATATACATAGGTACAATATGTGTCAAATAATTGCGATTTACAAGTGATGTGTGAAGTGAACACAAGCCAGCAAGCAGGAGTATATTTTCTATATACTTACTTATAAAATATAGGTTAAATTGCACTAAATACTACGCGCATCGGGTACAGAGGTACTGTTTCCAGCAGTTATTTAAACGTACGAAGAATTTTACTAACTTTACTACTATCAGTAGAGTTGGAGCTCGTCTAGATATTTTTTACAGTATGTCTGTGATATATCTACACCGGACTGTGCTTCCATACGTACTTACATGACGCGTCATATGCTTGGCAACTGCGGCATACGTATTCCAATTACGAAACGGTTGCACATTGTGAATTTTTTGCAAACACGTCTCCAATCAATATCTACGAAAAATAATCAACTCTAATATACTTTAAATCTACAAATTACATACTTATTGGTTACACTCAAATCCAAATTCGATCGAGTGGTTTTTTGCGATAACCACTTAAAATTGCTTGACAAGTTTGTGATATGGACAGAAAGATATCTACTTAACAATGCTATAAAAATAAAGGGAATATATTAGTGACCGACCGAAACACGTTTTTCTGCCGAAACCGAAACCGAAACCGAAGGTTCGGTTCTGATTACAGTTTCGGCCGAAACCGAAACCGAAACCGAACCTTTTATAATCGTGATTAAAACGTTGTATAAAATGTCAGCGGGTCGTTCTTTCTAGATCTAATATGTATACAATGAAACATGTCGCTGGCATAATTGACCGATGGAGCAAAGCGTTTCAGTTTCAGCTTGGCACAAAATTCTTTCGTATCGTATGTGCGGACGATTGGATGCTTTTTAGAAGAATAGAATAGTTTAGAATAGTTTATTTATTTAACAACAGAAAATGATTACAAAGTATCGATATCCGGTAAGTACCAAACTAGGCTAAGCCTGTATCTTGGCACTCACGAGTCGGTTTACAAATAACACACAGGTTGATAACTGGTTACACTAAGGACTTCAACTTAATATTATAGTAAAACTATTGATATAAAAAAAAAAAAAGAGGGAAACAATTTGCTCATTACATTTAAATTTATAAAACTATTGGATTACAAAAAGTGGAAAACAATTTGCACATTAAATTTAAAATTTAAGAAAGAAAGAAAGAAGAAAAAATAATGTAAAAAGTTACGAGTGGGTGTGTGCGCGCACGCGCGCTTGTGTGTGTGCGTTTGTGTGCGTGTGTGTGTGTGTGTGTGTGCGTGTGTGTGAACCAGGTAAATGATTACTACTAACATGATCTAACTGATTTCATGGCCGTAGAATGTCTTCAGTATCATTATAAGAGAGAGTAGCAAACCATTTCTTGACAGCGCTTTTGGCTTTGTATGAGGTACTATATTTAAGATCACAGACCTTAGCCACCACATTGTACACAAATGGGTGCATGCAGAATGCAGCGCGTTTTGCATGCACCGATTTCACGCTGGGAACTGGGACACGAAAGACACGACGATTGAAAATGCGATCCTTTTGTGGTACTGGTAATCTTTCAACGGTTTTATGGACCCTAATTATCGCATTGAGGATGAACAGCTGCCTGACGCTGAGGTAACCCGTTTCCTTATACAAAGTATCAGTCGGGAAACGAAGAGGCTTTTTTAACATGACTTTAATAACAGCACGTTGCCTCAGCCTCTTTTGGGGTGTTCTCGCCTGGAGGTAGTATTTCTTAACCGATTCTCAAGAAATTTTGTGAGTAGGTTTTATAATATTATATATATACTTAGATTTTTTATGTCCGTTAGGGAAATTTCAAGAAAGTGAAGATGTATATAGAGTGGAATTGGGGTGGAAAAAGTAAAAAAGTACAAATTTCAGCAATTACACAAGAAACACACGTTTCACTTTTGTTCAATTGATATTTTAACATTGACACTTGGTCTTGGTTCAAATTAAATTACCCAAAAAATGAAAATGTAGCATTAACAGCTGTAATACTATACTGAGGCAGCGATCTTTTAATTGTAGATGGTATAAAATAAAACAAGTTTAATAACATAGCAACAAAATAATTGATTGAGTTTAAATTATTATAATTGCAATCAGGTGGTCTCGTAACGCTAACTCAGACGTACTAATTTTATTACATACACGCAACAATGACGAATTCTAAAGTCATTTTATGAAATAAGTAAACCTCCTCACTTTTATCCTAAAAAAACAATATCGCCGTCAATTTGTTTGTACATTTAAGAAAAGCGTTCAGAATTACAATAAGAGATGACAAATTCATAACAAAAATAAATTTAAGTAGTGATTTTACCCCTCGTATCTCCGCTATTTAGAAAATTTTGAAAAACTGAATCGACGAAAAAATACTATACAGGGCGTCCCAAGACTATGGGACATCAAGGGAAAGCACCTTAAATATCGTAGATAGGATAATTTGCTGAAAGAAGACTTTATGCTATTTCTAAAAGTTAGCACTTCTGTATTTTCTAAGAATTACTTGCTTCGTCTGGGAATCCAACCGACTTAAATGTGAAAAAAAAACCACCCCTATTTTTATGCTGTCAATCGAAATATTGGACATAAAATAATAATTCTTCCTAAGCAACATAGTATCTTAAAAGAAAGGAACAACGTAAAATGTTTGAGTCAAATTTCAAGATTTTTTTTTGCCGACGATGAACTATTAAGCAAGTAATTCTTAGAAAATCTTTAAATGCAGAATTACTAACTTTTAAAAATAACAAAGTCTTCTTTCAGAACATACTCACAAAATTTCATGAGAATCGCTTGAGAAATTCGACATTAAGGCAAGAATAGCTGATAAGCGCATGGACATTCAAACGTCCGGGCATACGAAAGAATTTGTTGGCCAATGCTGAAACGGAAATGCTTTGCTCGCTCGGTCAATTACTTAACATTATTCGGGGAACAAACACAAACGTCACCTCACTGAGCAAAGTGATTCAGCGGCCGGCGGAGTCAGGCGACCGACGCCATATTGCCAACCGTGCCGACTGCCGAGCGCACCCGACGTTAACCGAACGCGACCCGAAAGTACGATGTTGGAAGTTTCGGCGCGGCCGAAAGGTTCGGCTGTTTTTTGGCCGAAACCGAACCTTTGGCCGAAACATGATTTTTAGGCCGAAACTGGCCGAAACCGAAACCGAAACCGAAACTTCGGTCGGTCACTAGAATATATTCAATAATATCTATGGATGAATATTATAGGTGATGAGGATATCATCATTCATATCTCTGGATTTCTCTGAAGGCGATGCGGTGATTATGAAAATAAACCGTTCGTTGTACCTAATGCGTTTGCGGCGCAATTTAAGGAACTAGAACTTGACAGTCAAATGCAGTGTGATCGAACCACCATCATTTATTGAATCCAGATGATAGAAAGTGGTAAATTATCTTTCTTTTGGCGAACAGTTTGAGTACCTATTTGTTAAATAAATTAAAATCCTCATTACGAAATAGACTTCTATTACATTTATGAGCATATATGTATATATCACACACTCACTCGATCCTGGTTTTGAAAAGTAGAATCTGCTTCTGGAAAAATCCCACCGCGCTGCAACCGTCAGGTGTGTTAGGGCTCAAGGTACTTTTACGCTACATTGTGCGAGGACAAACGGTTCCGTTTATACTATGTTTTAACATTCCAAGTGAAATATTCGAACACAAACGCGACACCGAACTTAGATACTATCGTTAACAGATCAATTATCTCGGATCTGTGCTATCGTAGGTGCGTAGTAGAAGTGCTACGGTGGGCGCCATTATTATTGTAACTTGTAACCATAAGTTTTCAACACTAGTGCAGCTTATATATAGGTAAGCCGGAACGATGTTCGCTTACACTTTCATAATTGCGCAAATTATAATTAGCTCCGATGTTGCTTTAAAATATCCTCTATTGCTTCTGATTCGCCACAGTGAAGAGGTATAAGACTTTATAATTCTAGCAAACGATGTAAGGCGCCGGTTTACATGGAAAAATCTCGCTCGCTTTGAAGTGTTGGCGACATTTTGCTCTCCGGAATCCTTGACTACTATAATTGCTATATTAATGGAAAGTATTTTTCAACAATCGGTCAGTGGTTGTATTAAATTAGGTAAACTACAAGACAAATGCGGGCTCTTTTAAAAAAAACAGCTACGCGACGCGGTTGCACCTCCCTGCTTTCCGTCGCGTTCCGCACGCTTTCTAAATAAAACGAGCCTAAGAAAACATGACAACTATTAAACTAGCTAAACATATTAGCCTAGAGATTATGAACTAGAGATTAAGAACACTATGAATGGCCCCAGTAAATGAACACGTTGTTAATGAGATCTGCATTAGCGTTCAAATGTCACGGGCGGGCGGGGGCGGCGGTCGATTTCCTGCGAGACCCCCATTCCAACCCGCGCCAGCTTTATCTTCGCTACAGATACTTACCTACATCTATTTTTATTCAATACCATATCGATATACCTAAAAGTTGCTTTTTGTGACTAGAATTTTCTTGCCAATTTGATGAGGAGTATGATAACTTTTTAATTTTAACCAAAACAAACCCGACTTAAAAGAAAATAAATATTTTAATATTATTAAACGTATCGTGAGAGATCTTTAATAGTTATAAAAACCGGCCAAGAGCATGTCGGGCCACGCTCAGTGTAGGGTTCCGTAGTTGCTCATCCTTCACAAGAGACGGGCTTAAAACAGCGGTTTTAAGCCCGAGGTTTAAGTTACGAGAAAGATATCAAGTTCTGTAAAAAGGTCGCAAACGCCAAAGTAACTGTAATTACTTATTACCTTCTGGAATTTATCGATTATACGCGCCAGATTGAACAAAATGTTTTAAGTCGCGGCGGACAGACAGACAGACAGACATGGCGAAACTATAAGGGTTCCTAGTTGACTACGGAACCCTAAAAACGGTCACGGAAAACTCTCGTAAAAAGTGTTAGGAACGGCTAGACATGTGATGTGAGTGGGCCGTTAGTCGCGTAACAGCACGGATAGCTGTCCCCTGATGAAGAGCTCCATATGAGTTCGAAACATGTCGGGCCGTCCGTGACAATTTTTAAGTGAGTTATACCTTTTTTGTATATATTATAATAAATTTTATTTCCGATAGCACTGTGGTTTGCATCATCAGTTCGACATAACCATGCTTTCCGATGCAAGAGTTAATGCTTGGATGTTTCTCCAGGTTCCCGTCATCAGATCCTGAATTGATGACAAAGGGACCAACTGGAAAGCATATATTTACAAATAAAAAAACTATTTTTAATGATTAGGAATCCTAATTGTGTTTATTATGCTTAAGAACCGTGATCCTAATTTAGGATCACGGTTATTAAGCATAATAAACACGCGGTGATGTGTCAGCCAAGTTCAACAAAAATGGAAGTAATATTTATACCACCTACATAAGTCACAAACCATTTCGCTTACAGCTACTACTCTAAATTTTACACGTCAGTAAGATCATCTATTAACTATACATATTACCTAAGACTGACTGACTGCCTTGATGAATTTGAAAATTGGTAAGAAGGAAGTCTCTAATCAGTACCTACAGAATCTCTTTTGAGCCTTTCCACTGGACTGATGATGACTTTCATAAAATACTATTCCTGAAGCGAAAGTGTAAATCGTGTAATGAACCTAGGAATGTTGATAGTTCAAGCGGCGGCGGTAGAGAGTTACGAGGTAGTGAGATAAGAGTGCCGTTTTACGGTACAAGTAACTTAGTTATGCATACTAATATTACGTAAGCCGCTTTTGTTGAGTAATAGTAAAGTATGTACTTTTACGAGCTTTTGCTAAATGTAACAACGATCGATATTCCTATAAATAGGTACGAGTCGTTCTTAAGACTGTAGAAGTTTAGAACCCGTAAATCAACGAAAATCTCCCATTCCATATAATAAAAAAAAAATATTAAAATACATACTAACTAGATACGCCATAAATAACTTTCACTTAGTTTTTGTTCCTCAAAATTAATGTAAATCAAACGGGGCCCCGTCAATATTGAAATCCCAAAACTAGTTATTGAATAAAATAAATGTATTTGGTCGCGGACCGGTCTCAGTTCCTTTCACACGGGAGCGATCCTTACCTGCCGAGTGATTGCAATCCTCGGGTCATTTGAAGCGATGTGTGATCAGATAAGGTGCCGTTAGGTTGTCTGGCTTCACAATGCGGCTTCGCTACCTCTCGCCTTGTAACATTAAGCGAGAGTAACAAAAATCGCGGGTGCCGCGGGCGGGGCGGGACAACTTGGAACAGGTTTGTCGCCGCGCGCCCGCCGCATCACCTCCTGTCGGCCCGAGACAATCTGTCACACCCGCGTGATGTACGCTCCACGCTCCGCGACCTGATCACCCATCCGTCACTTATTCATCGATATTTAACGACTAATAAAATTACGTTAATGCATTCGCTTGACCATTTTGTGCATAATGTGGAAGCCGTATGTGTATCGATTACATTATAACAGCCTATCTTTACGTCACTATACCGGGCAGAATATTATTGCCGATTCATCGCTATCGCTTATTTTATCTATATACAAACGAAAGATATGGTTAAGTTTGGAATTTGTGATCCGTCAGGATTTTTTTGGTGAATTGGCATTCCAACATTTACAATATTTATTTTACTTACAAGTTATGACTTTCGCAAACCTTTGATAGGAACGTTATCTGTAGTTGGTTAACCATAAGAAAATAGTGTTTAATCACTGTTATACTTATGCCCTAGGCTGAAACTAATTGAGTCCGGGACCAATTACACTAGAAAACATGGATTGCACAGAGACTTTTCACCCGACTACGGCAAAGCCAAAAGGAAGGATAATAATTATCAGTATATTTATATGTAAGGGTGTTCCACCATAGCGCGAAAACTACTGAACCGATTTTAGTGATTGAGGTGTCTATCGATTCGTTTCTTACGTTGAAATTACAATACTAGTAATTCTATCTTCCTGACAATTGTATTCATATATCCATATAGATGATTTGTGTGGTAATAGTGATATCTTAGATGTAAAGGCTTGCATTATCTTATATGTAGGTACAATTGTACACACCCTACACGGTGGTGAATGAACACCGTCGAGGATCGATCATTGTTACAAAATGTAATGGAAGCAGGCAGTATCATGCGTTAGTAGATAAACGTGAGTTAATATATATGGTACATTGTACAAGTACGTGTAAATAGATATTTACTACGTGGGTCTATTGAAAAAGGGGTATAATATAAGTCACATATTAACCACAAGCAAAAGATCATAACTCCATTGTGATTTGCGAGACTTAAGCTCCTTTGCTCCTAGGTTAAATCTGACTTAGGGCCTTATCACACTTGCGATTTGCGAGCGTATTTTCTATACAAATAAGCGACGCGGCGAACACGCTGCGCGATCGCCTTCATACAAAATACGCTCGCAAATCGCAAGTGTGATAAGGCTCTTATACCCCTTTTCACTATGGAGCTGTGCTGTGATAGTGTTTATTATGTTTACATATTGAAATGTGAACGTAAATGAAAAGGTTTTCATAAGATTTTTAGTTTTAAAACAAACTTATTAGTATGTCTGCACTGGCAACACCCATGACCACGATAACTCAGAGTGATATATTTAATGAATATTGCGTAATATTGTAGTATTCCAATAATGTAGAACTTAATATGAATGAATAACTAACAATATTGTGTTACCTCAGGTGTCCGCGGCGCAGCATATGCAGGTGAGCGGCGCGGGCGCCGGCCATGTCTCCGTGGCGGCGCAGCAGGGCATGTACGCCAACTTCCAGCACCAGGGGACGCCGTCCTCGCAGCACCACCAAGGTAAGACAAGCTTGTTACTGAGGGGATGGGGCAGGGAAACACCTCTGTAAGGCGCTTTGACTTCTTCATTGTAATGCACCTATATAGTTTCTTAAAAATTAAGGTAAATGATCTGATACTCTTTGTCGCCCGTCGACACATTTTTTCGTATTACGCGGTGAATATATTTTATGTTATAATTTTAAGCTGTCAAAATAAGATTCTCTACATTCTGTATATCAATAATTATATTAGTACTCCAACTCTATCCGGTCGACATTTATCCTATCGTTCGTTCTGTCTTTTCGCCCAATTATTTTTCGCCGAATTATTTTTCGTTTCATTTCGTAGAATGCATTTTTCTCTGAAACCGTGAAATATTTGGGATTGTTATAAAATAAACCTAACATAACCTTATCAAAAGAATGATGATTTTTGCAAGAATTATAAAAAAATTATGACTATGTACAGAGGAATAAAAATTCTGCGAAGTGAAAATTAGGCGAAATGAAACATTCGACGTAAAATAATTCTGCGCAAGGGCAGAACACCGAATTGGTTAAGTTGGTACCTATTATGTAATTTTTTACAGTGGAAAGCGATCCTGTTTTTTTATTAGGATCAAAATATTTAGTATAGGAGTAAATACATTTAGACTGCTCTTAAAACGACCAATTTTGTTTTTCGAGACCTCAGCTTTCGTAGTCAAACATTTTTGTGTACGGCGACTACTAAATTAGCTGGTCGGTTTCAATCCGTCGGAACAATCGCAAATCTACCAGAACATCGAACGTAATAAGGAATTCTCTCCAAGATGGTATGTGTAGAGCGGCTCCGTGGCGACAAAACGGTTCACCGGCACAGTTGTATGTGTTTATAAGCATCGCATCGCAATCATATGTAAACAGTGCCGAGTTGGCTTGCTCGAACCAATTTCATTTTAACGCAGTAATCATTTGGTATGGCATACAGCATCCAGCGCGATTAATATGCATTGCAATAAGATCTTGTTGATTTTTAGGGTTCCGTAGTCAACTAGGAACCCTTATAGTTTCGCCATGTCCGTCTGTCTGTCTGTCTGTCCGTCCGCGGCTTAGCTCCGTGATCATTAGTACTAGAAAGCTGAAATTTAGTATGAGTATGTGTATGTATCACGCCGACAACACGGTAAAATAAAAACTAAAGTAATATCTTTTTTAGGGTTCCGTAGTCAACTAGGAACCCTTATAGTTTCGCCATGTCCGTCTGTCCGTCTGTCCGCCTGTCCGTCCGTCCGCGGCTTAGCTCCGTGATCATTAGTACTAGAAAGCTGAAATTTGGTATGAGTATGTGTATGTATCACGCCGACAAAACGGTAAAATAAAAACTAAAAAAAAATTTTTTTTTCGGGTACCTCTCGAACACCTAAAGTGGGGGTGAATTTTCTTTTTCGTTTCAACCCTTGTGTGTGGGGTGTCGTTGAATAGGTCTGTTAAAAATAATAGGGGTCTTTAAACATTACTTTTTGATAAAGTCAGTAGTTTTGTAAATATTCGATCCGAAAATAAAAAAAATTGTGTCCCCCCCCCCCTCTAACTTTTCAACCACGGGTCAAAAAAATATGGAAAAATTCATGAAAATGAGGCCGTATAAGTACTTTCAATGAAAACTATATTGAACAAAATCGGTTGAGCCATTTTTGAGTTATCGCCAAATTTCATATTTATTCTTTAAAAGGACGTAAGTTGACTTCCAGAAGGTAATAAGTGATTACAGTTTCTAGGGCGTTTACGACCTTTTTATAGAGCTTAAAATCTTTCTTAACTTAAACCTCGGGCTTAAAACTGCAGTTTATTGTGAAGGATGAAAAAACTACGGAACCCTACACTGAGCGTGGCCCGACATGCTCTTGGCCGGTTTTTTTCGGGTACCTACCTCCCTAAAGTACACACCACACACACACCTAAAGTGGGGGTGATTTATTTTTTCGTTCCAACACTAGTGTTTGGGTTGTCGTTGAATAGATCTTTTAAAAATAATGGGAGTCTCTTAACATTATTTTTTTATAAAGTCAGCAGTTTTGTAAATATTCGCTCCGAAAGCAAAAAAAATTGTGTCCCCCACTCTAACTTTTTAACCACGGGTCAAAAAATTATGGGAAAATTCATGAAAATGAGGCCTTATAAGTACTTTCAATGAAAACTATATTGAATAAAATCGGTCGAGCCGTTTTTGAGTTATCGCAAAAATTCATAATTTTCTTTAAAATGACGTAATTGCCGCGCGGTGTCCTTATACTTCAAACATTACACATATTAGTTAAGTGCTATACTGTATTAAAACATTTCGCTCAATCTGGTGCGTATAATCGATAACTTCCAGAAGGTAATAAGTAATTACTGTTACTTTGGCGTTTAAGACCTTTTTATAGAGCTTGTAATCTTTCTCGTAATTTTCGTCTATTGTGAAAGATGGGCAACTACGGAACCCTACACTGAGCGTGGCCCGACATGCTCTTGGCCGGTTTTTATTATTTATTAACTTCAATGCTTGATGATGATATAGTTAATTTACTTTATATACGAAGCGTTTACTGCGATTAACCTTCAATCGCGTAATTATGTATGGAATGAGATCTCTGAATCGAGAGATGATTTACTTCCCAGCTAGCGCATTGTTAGGTCACGTATTGGAATAAATATGACACACAATGCTTTTGAAAGTGATCACTCGTATTGGCACGCCGCTCAGGCATCCCGCTCTCACTGCCATACTGCGGAGTAGTTGGGTTAATAATAAAAGTAATATTCATTTCAATGAAATGCTAAACTGATGAATCAATTCCGGACCGGGGAGAGGAATGCGCGCTTACCTACATAGAAATAGTTTGATACGTGCAAGGAATCGGTTACTTTGTCCCGCTCTCGGAACTCTTGGATCAGCGTCAATCTAAGTAATGTCTTTTGTAGATACAAAAAACAAAAAAAAGAACGAAACAATCAAACATTGTGTGGTCGGTTTATTTTTCATAGCACACACTTTGTCAGTACGTAACGTACGGTATCCAGTGCGAGCGCGGCTAGAGTCGTCCGCCGTCGCGGTATTCGAGTTGAGTCCTTAGAGTCATGGAGCTAAGGGTTAGCGTTCTAACCAGAGGGCACGAGTCCTCGTTTATCGTAGTTATGTGCCGCGAGGGGAGGGCCGAGGTTGACGATCTGCGAGAATGCGCCAACTTGCGCCGAGAACCGACGCCGAGGGGATGACATAGATTGACGCATCTGCTGCATTCGATAAAATCACTTGAGATCTAAACCGATCCGAACAGCTTTAGTGATCGACCGTTTTTGATTGGATCATTAATGAAACCATCAGCAAATTGGTTTGACTATTAGTCAAGAAGATCAGTGCATGCTTTCTGTTTATTTAGATACTAATGGTTATTCAGTTGAGGATACCCACTTGGCTTTTAGAAAAAAAAAACTGATAAGAATGTTAGGTATATTAGATAACGTTCAACTCTGTAGTTCAACCTAACGTATGCACGGGCGACCAAATGGCTTACGTAAAACAATAAAACCAATATGCACACGTTATCCGTAGGAGCTATAAAGATTTTATATCGACTATTTTTTATGATAATGCTGAATTGCGAATGACTTTGGTCGGAATTACTTCGCTTCGGCCGCGAAAACTATATTTGAATATCATACCTAGAATAGTCTGATAACAACATATTCTTATCTGGTTAGACTTATATATGAAAGTTAAATGACACTTATACATATTGTATATGACTCACATTAAATTTCTAACTGTTTATAAAACTTGTAGTCGTTCTTCCTCGAACTCTTTGCCAGCGACTAGCGGCCGACCGTGAAATACGAAGTAATTACTTAAAGATTCATCGGCAGACTATGTTTCTATCCTCTGATTGTTATTTAATGCGAAACATGTAGCTTATGGATGTGTTTTGTTTAAACGAAGGTCTGTTAATTTAAGCAGAATTCGAAGGAACAGGTTTAATCAAATGCAAAATAACAATGGTGTCTCGTGACGTAATGCCAGAATTATTTTTAAATGGTTTGTTAGTCTTGAAACGCTCTCGTCGGATATTTAAGTTAGTGGTTTCGTAAATGACAGTGTATGGTTGAGTGAAATATGATGCCAGCTTCATACTACACAAACGAGTTTCTGAGTCCTTCATGCAAAGGATGAGTGAGACGGACGGGACTGAATATGCGCTATTCTGTTTAGTTAGCCAGTATTTGGCCATGATTAACTAGAAACGACCACTAGTCATACAGGACTTGACCGAGTCATGAGGCTCCAAATCATTTCCCTTCATATGAATAAAGAATCCCAATCGTCATTCATCATCATCGGTTTGGTTGATTTTAAAATGTAATAATATCGTAAAAGTAAATTTAATAGATCCGTAGGAAACTGTTAAACAATTTGATACCCTTATGTACCTAAGATATAACCTAAATAGCTGTAAAAAAATATGCTGCAGCTTGAATACACCAGTCGCGATAAACAGGCTAACAAAAATGTATCGACATAGGTATGAGATGTATGCGGAATTCAGTAAATATCTACTCCTAAGCGTTTCAGATTTTCGTTATTGGTTGCGATTGATATGTATACATGTATAAGTTAAGATGCTAATTCTGTTCACGATATTGCTCGATTTGGTGTTACTGTTATCATTTGATTTTTAAGAAAGTAACTCTTCCTGAAATAAAGCAATAACCTTTGTATTTCAGGTGGCGGATGCGACTCGTACTCGGTGTCGCAGTCGCAGAGCATCAACTTCTCGCAGGCCATGCGTCCGCGGCCCACACACCCCGCGCCACCCACCGCTCAACCTTCGCAGGGTCCTCAGACGCCGCTTGGTTAGTATACCAAAACTGGCTCTACGACACTTTTAGTGTACTTGTACCTTTATACTCAGTCAGACACTCAGCATTTGTGTCGCTTCGCAATTTCAACAACAATGGAACGTCAATCAGATTAGGGTCTTTATATTTTATTTTTTTTACTACTTGATGTACTTACTCAATATTTATTTTATAACCAAATTGAAACATGTGTTTTCAGTGAAGAAAACACTATTAATCGATGACAAAAAAATCTCCCATTTTCAAATTTGGTTGCTTTATAGTTATGTCCACTTGACGACATTTTTTGGGGCCAATTAAAAATAAGCCTCATTCTTAGGACAACTTCCTAACTTTGATGGTCGAATCGTCAGAAGGAATGGTAGTGGTCTGGTATAATTAAACTCATGAAAATATCTTCTTTTTGAGTCAACCTTTGACAACGGTAACTGGTAAGCACAGACAAGATACCCCTAGACCGCTATTCTTCATACTACGCACCGTACTCCGTTAGTTACTATCGTTCTACGTCGCTAGATGCCGCTAAGGGTCTCTCAATTCATTCAAAAGTCGTCATTTTTCAATCCCTACCGTACGGTACGCGCAAGCGTGAAGTAACACAGTCGTCAAGCGTTCAACGACATTCCAACTTCCAAGTGATACAGTAAAAAGTGAATAGATGACGTTAGGTGCGATGTTTGTTTACTACGTTCCGTTTCGTCTCAATTCACTATTTGTGTATGTTTTATTTAAACATAAAAATTACTTACATCCTAATCCTAATCCTAATAATATTATAAACGTGAAAGTTTGGATGGATGTATGTATGTACGTTTCACTTAATCTCAAAAACTACTGGACGTATTATGATGAAACTTTCCAGTTATGTACCTTATATATCAGAATAGGACATAGGCTATCATTTATATCAAGTTTTATCCCTTTTAGGGACGAAAAACGGGATTAAAATTTGTATGGAGAGCAAATCATTGTAGTTGCAACAATTCCCTACATGTCATCGTTTTGACGTAAACTAATCAATATAATAATATTTTTGTCTGGGCCTACGATAGACCTTCACGAAACGCATACCAAACTATTCTTTGTAAAAAAACAATAAATTCTGATATGGAAACACGTAACCGCAAAATTCGATTAATCGCGTAATTTCAAGAATAAAATACATACAATTTTACAAATTTGAAACAATGACATTTGATTTGACGACATCACACACCCATCTGGCAAGACATGTCAAACCAGTGATGCCAGAAGGGCTACCCCGATGTTCAAAATTTGACTGTCGAATAGCGCCATCCTTCTCGATCATCTGTCAAAGAATATTTTAGTGAATGGAATAGCACTATACGACAGTACAATTTCCAACATCGGAGTAGCCCTTGAGGTAGGTATCACGTTTCGATACGCACATCATCTGAAAATAGTACGAGCTTGAACTATGTACCCCCGCTTGGTAAGTGAATAAAAATAAAGTAATAACTGAGTATGCAAAGATAGTATAATCAACATTATATAAATAATCCTAATAATATTATAAACGTGAAATACGTTCGTTCCTCTTAATTTTAAACGATGATTGATGGACGGTCACCAGTGTTAGGAAATCGTCGTAAACAGCCAATTGTTGAATTGTCTCTTTCTAAAGACCGATGGGCAATAATTATTTACCGCCGAGTACAGTATTAGAGCATAAAGTTTTTGTATTACTCGGATCTTAGACTCGGATACACGACAATGCCCGAATTGTCTGTCAATTATGCACCTAATTCGGGAAATAGGCACTTATGCTTTAGGTAATTAGATTTTAGAGTTATCAATATTAGGACAAACTTGATTTAGGACTTTAAGAGAGTATGCGCAGAAATTATTAGGACAAACGAGTAGTATGCCATTCAACAGTATGCCAAACATTTTTAGGACAAAAAACGTTATGCGATACGACAGGCACCCGAAATTTATCTATACAAAAACTAACAGAACTAACGACAGTGATCATTCAATAAAACCACAATTTTATAAACGTTTTCTTTATATTACTTTTAACAAAAACAAAACGAACGAATATATATTCGCAGGCCGCCTGCATGTAGGCAATTCCTAATTGTTCTAGGGTAAATGTCAAACATTTCCGCAAATCGTCCCGTTGGCGTAAAGCCATTTTGTCGTCGGCGTTGGTCTTGGGCCATGGCAAGCGGACGATGCAATGGTTACTTTGCTTTGCAGTAGATCAATAAGGTTTCCTTCAGCATTATATCGCCGTACCCAACGTCAAACTGTGTCCCTGCTAGCATTTAACCGACGTGTGATCTCATAAATCCGTATTCCTTCCTGGTGTAACTCCACTCTTTGAGCTCTTCATTGTTTTCAGTCATTATCATTATCTTTTAATAGTTCACGGTTAGCGGCAAGCATTTTATTTTTCAAATTAATAACGTTGCTGAAAATTATTTTACGATTTTCTCGATTGACACTGACATATGTTCCTAATTAGAAATTAAAAGCAAATGATAACCTTTCGCGAGGAGGTTTTTTGTAAAATTAAGTGACAAATAATAATATTGACATTTCAATACTATTATTGAAATATAATTTTCGGCCTTAATGCATTGCGAATGTCTAACGGCATTTTAACGAAATGGGTAGGAAATGAAATTCCTTGACTGTACAAAACTTATCTAACAAATATTACGTTACTGTTTGTTAGTGGGAAATGTCGCTTGTCAATTCGGGCGTAATTTATTTTGTCCACATTACACCAGTTCACCAACGCCATCTAGCTATTTTGTGTAGCAAAAATTGGCGAGCCCGCAAGCAACCTTGAGCTATCCAGAGGTAGTGCCATCTATTTTAATACGATCAAACCACGTTGTTGAAGACTAAAAAATATAATCCTTAAAAATTGTGTATTTAAGTTATATTATCGTATTAAAATGAAGCAGTAACGCGTTTGATCTTCAAAAATCAAAAATCACTTTAAAATATTGGTGAAAAATACAATTTTTGTCACTTCCAGGCTACGAAGCAGCGCCATCTAGTTTTTATACCGAATTTTGAGCTTTTTCAGAGTTACGTTTTCTTGTATGAGAATAGCGGTCTAGGGGTATCTTGTCTGTGCTGGTAAGTTACCGAAACGTCAGGGAGGCTCGCGTAGTGAATATACGCGATATAATCCGCTTAAATTATTTTATTTTATCATGGAAAAATCCCAACTTCAAGACTAGCTAGCTCAGGACAGCCTGACCTGCCGCAAAATGATTAGGAGAGCCAAGAGAATTCGAGAGAGAGACTTTAAATCCAAAATTCGAAATACAATAAAGACTAAGCAAAGTTCCCGTATTTCTTTTAACTAAGTATCGCCATGATAAGCTAGCGTGGACGCATTTTCCTTAGTATATTTGTTTCGCACATGACTCACACTAATGACGGATTGGCGGCTGACAAGCTACTTTGGCCAATTCGGGTCGAATGATGCTTCCTGTCGACTTCTCTTTATCAGTCATATCGTTTCCAATACCTATCATTCAAATATTTCGAAGTAAACGCGTTTCTGTATAAGTCTAACGTGTTCTTAGTACCACAAGTAATATTTCGGATAACGTTTGGTAAGAATAATGATCCAATGTTTTTTTTTTAAATAATATTTGAGAAAAATGAACTGTAAATAGAGATTATATAAATTATTTGTAATATACAACTACGAAACAAGTTACTTGGTATTTTTCAAAATTTTTACCGATACCACAGATATGGATACCATACTATGCGTGCAAACGACGTATCTCTTTCATGGCTACTTATAAACGACTAAACTTTCCATCAAGTTCGATAGTTAGCAGAGATTTGAGTTATTAGGTAAATTTAGTTATTCAAGAGGAATTACCACTGTTTTTTATTTTTTCTTACAAATCGTAGTTTCGTTCTCGTCTGTTTTCTCCTCCAAAACTTAACCAATCCACAAAATTTTAAGAACTGAATGGGAACGAAATTTTCTGAAAAGAAATTTAGCTTACGATTATTAAATTTGTCTACTAGGCGTCTATTTTTGGCCAAAATTCCGCCGCAAACGGGCGAAAAAACGAAACTTTCTGACACTAGGACATTTCCTTCCCATTTAGTTCCTAAAATTTCGCAAAGATTGGTAATGTTTTGGAGGAGGAAACAGACGTGAACAAAACCTCGATTTGTACAACCCGGTTACGTTAAGTTTGGACCTCATTTGTATGTGATGCCAGAGTTACCAGGTGCGTAACGTAAACTGATAGTATGGGAAAAGGAGCAGTTATGTAATATCTTCTTAATCCTGTCACTACATTGTATAAAACAAAGTCGCTTCCTGCTGTCTGTCCCTATGTAGGTATGCTTGGATTTTTAAAACCACGCAACGGATTTTGATGCTGTTTTTAGGGTTCCGTAGTCAACTAGGAACCCTTATAGTTTCGCTATGTCCGTCCGTCCGCGGCTTACCACCGTGATCATTAGTACTAGAAAGCTGGAATATGGTATGAGTATGTAGATGTATCACGCCGACAAAACGATAAAATAAAAACTAAAAAGAAACTTTTTTTCGGGTACCTCTCGAACACCTATAGTGGGGGTGATTTTTTTTTTCGGTTCAACACTAGTGTGTGTGGTGTCGTAGAATAGGTCTTTTAAAAATAATAGGGGTCTCTAAACATTATATTTTGATCAAGTCAGCAGTATTGTAAATATTCGCTCCGAAAATAAAAAAATAGCGTCCCCCATCTAACTTTTCAACCACGGGTCAAAAAATTATGGAAAAAATCATGAAAATGAGGCCTTATAAGTACTTTCAATGAAAACTATATTGCATAAAATCGGTCGGGCCGTTTTTGAGTTATCACAAAATTTCATAATTTTCTTTAAAATGACGTAATACCGCGCGGTGTCCTTATATATTCCTTTTCTAAAAAGTTTAATCACCATTGTCTCCTGGGTGACGGGACAGAATAAAAAAAAATTGGGCAAGTGCGAGTCCGACTTGCGCATGAAGGGTTCCGTACCATAATTTATAACAAGTTTGTTGTATGGGAGCCCCCTTTAAATATTTATTTTATTTTATTTTTAGTATTTGTTGTTATAGCGGCAATAGAAAGACATCATCTGTGAAAATTTCAACTGTCTAGCTATCACCGTTCTTGAGATACAGCCTGGTGACAGACGGACGGACAGCGAAGTCTCAGTAATAGGGTCCCGTTTTTACCCGTTGGGTACGGAACCCTAAAACCAAGAAAAAGTTGATCCACCTATATTACAAAGAGCAGTGGAATAGCTACGAAATTGTTAACGATTGAATCGCGTTTCAGGCGTGGCCGCAGCGGGCATATCGCGCGAGCAGCAGGCCAAGATGCTGCAGCAGCAGCAGCAGCAGATGCTGCGCGCGCAGCACCAGCAGATGCGGCCGCCGCCGCCCGAGTACAAGGCGCGCTTCGCCGGCGTCCCCGCCCCGCCCGCCGCGCGCCGCCCCGCCGCGTCCGCGCCCCGCGCGTACCCGCCGCCGCCGCACGCGCCGCGCGTCTACACGCCCGAGTGGCGGCACGTCATGCTGCAGCAACAGGTCGCGCGCCAGCAGCAACACCACCCAGGTCAGTGACGCGTCACTCGAGATCACAGACAACCCCCACTAGACGGAGCATGTAAGGCGACCCGCGCGCACCAACGATATGGTACGGCAGAACATTAAAGTATCAACACGGCGGCCACCGTTTAGTTGCGTCCTTGTTTATGATCCATGCGTACGTCAACGAAAAAAGAAATTAAATAAATAACATGGTAAATTGTAGTGTTAAGTGGTGTAGAGAGACCTCATAAACATGAACGCAACTAAACGGTGGCCGCCGTGTTGATACTTTAATGTTCTGCCGTACCATATCGTTGGTGCGCGCGGGTCGCCTACGGGTCGCCTTACATGCTCCGTCTAGTGGGGGTTGTCTGTGCTCGAGATAGTCCGCCCGTACGATACCGCCGAGAGTACAGTCCGACCAACAAGAGTAGTAATTAAAAAGTGGCAATACTGTAGTGTTCTCCCTTTCTAATCAATATAAGAAAACGGGGACGACACTACAGTATTGCCCACGCCCGAGTGGCGGCACGTCATGCTGCAGCAACAGGTCGCGCGCCAGCAGCAACACCACCCAGGTCAGTGACGCGTCACTCGAGATAGTCCGCCCGTACGATACCGCCGAGACTAGTTCGCGGGATGTGTTAAATCTGCAGGGTTGTCGCGCGCTATCACGTGCGGTCGGCTCAGGAATGGAGCTCCTTCTCGATTATTTAAACGACTTGCCTCATGGCTGATCTTTAATTCTAAATGTAAAAACTAAATGCTTTGTTGCTCAACTTCTTGTGTAACTAATAATTTTGTCCTCTTTAAATAACGTTATCAGGGTCCGTGTTTATGGTGTTTTACGCTAGATTTCCTTATAAGTATTTATCATACATGCTATCTTGTAAGTTCCTTATTATTTATAGCGAAGAGAATGAAAACGAGTTCCTACCTCGTAACGTTCCTACCTTAAAATCCTACGTCGAGCATCTTTAATAAACGTGAATCATGATCAAAAATTATTAATTTTTTTTTAACTAAAAAAAATGCCTATATATTTTAGATGATCCTATAATGATTTTTCCCGTACGATCGATTTACATATCGAAATTGCTTTTTTTTATTAGAAGAATCTTAACTAAATTTATATCGATACGGTATTTCCGCTCTGCATTTTAATAAGGTGATAAGATAGAGCACAATATCAGTGCTTGACAAAATGATTATAGGCATAGGCTAATACGAAAATTGTAGTTACTTCAACAACTATACTTTAGAAATGTATTTACTTATTAAGGTATAAAGGAAAATACAAATTATTTATAGAAATATAGTCTCGGGAGCTGACATGCGTTTTAGCAAATTAATTATGAAAGCACTGAGATAAAATAATATCTGTGGCATTCTTTGTTATTGTTTGTCGTCCGACCACGTTATTATTAACATACCTACATTGAACTCTCGCATTCAATATTACAGGGTTTACTTTTTTTCACTTTAGACGAATTGAAATTCGAAAAGTGACACTACTATCCTGAGAATGTAAAATAGTGCACTGTAATATTGAGCCAGCGATAATGTGAGTATGCGTATGAATGTTTTGTTCGATCTCCAGGCGGCGGCTTCGGCATGGGCGGCATGGGCGTGGGCGGCAGCGTGGGCGGTGTGGGCGGCATGACGCAACAGCAGCAGATGCATCTGCAGCACTCGCGCATGCAGCAACAGCTCATGCAACAGCAGCAACAACAGAGGTAACCTCACCTAACCTAACCGTTGTTATACGCATCCGTTTAAGAGCGCTTGCGCACGCTCAACCAGGTTGCAACTCGAGTTGACGTGTTCCATTGTTCACTCGATGAATTCACAAAAGTGTCTTTGTTTGTTTTATGTTCTTATTTTTAGTACCTAAGTTAACTTACAATATTGTTTTGTGTTGCTACTCTATCGCATTGGGAAACTGTAATGATAGATGTAATGTTGTTATAAAAAAATAAAAATAAAGAGGCCTTATTCCTTTTAAAATTTATTTTTTTCATATTTTGACAAATATATTGATAATTTTAACCAACTTTTTGAAGTGAATAATACTTTTCCCCGAGTTCTAGGTAGCTATTTCATGGTTTCAGTGCGTGCAGTCGAAAATAAGTTGAAAAAACTAATTTTCCGCATGAATTTTGTCAATTTCGTGTAGTTTTTGAAACAAAAATTATCAATGAAAAATTCAAACAGTACGTTTCAAATATATACCAATAAATCTCAATAGCCCTGTTCTAGGTAGTAACATCAATAATATGTTAAGAAACATGTTTGATCGTAGAGAAAAATGTCTAAACAATCAGTATTTTAAAAGGAATAAGGCCTCTTAAATACATCTTGAGAGAAGACCTTATTTTTACAAGCTTTTATTTAACTTGCATTGTATGTATGTATGTATGTATGTTTGTTCGGGTGGAATCTTGCAACTCAATTTTGAAGCAGATATCGACAACCGATTGAGCTGAAATTTTGCATACTTACTTAACTTTGATGACAATACAATAATATGGTACCATGGGGCTGATCTGATGATGGAGCCGGAAGGTGGCCATAGGAACTCTACAATAGAAAAAGCAATCCTACCGAGTTTCGGCTCTTTAGAATCGTCTCAGTGAGCATTTGATGGATATCCAAAGAAAAGTACAGTCGGCTATAAAAGCTTGTCACTAAAATGAAATTTTTGACAGAAACTTATGATTATTCATACAGGTGATTCATATGTAAATTTGAAAAAAAAAAAACAAAATGTTCCGTAGATTTTTATCTCACTCTACACATTTAAAAACACTTGCGTGATCATAAGTGGTCGTAACATATACTTTGTTTTAGTTATGGAAATTGAAGTTGCGAATATAATGTATTTATTTTCAGGGCTTCGAATCAGCAGCCTCCCATGTCGCATCTGATCATGCAGCAGAATCAGATGATGAACGTACAAGGACAGGTAAATTGACGTCTATTTTTAATAATAATATATGTCCCAGGGAAACTATTGAAACTGGATTTTCATCAAATCCTGAAGGAATGTGTACTAGTTTGTTGATGCTCAATTAATTCATTGAATTGTCGAAATTCGAATTGATAAGTCAACTTGTACCTGCTGCGTAGCAGCAGGTAAAAGTTGACTACTTTTACTGCCGTTTTCCCAAGAACAAGTTCGGTGATTTCGTCAAATCTGCAAAGCTATTCATTAAATAGACATAAATCGGGTTGCAAAGACGACTTGTACTGTCATTACCTTATGCAAATCCAGTGATCGAAAATACGAAATTAGCTACTTATAAAAATAAAGCTATAAAATTGAAAACGAGAGTTTTACGTGTAATATAAATTTCAGATGCAGAACATCCATATGAGTCAGAGCCAGAGCATGTCGATGCAGGGCGGCATGGGCGGCATGTCGCACGCCAGCCCCGGCCAGCACGCGCACGGCGCGCACGGCACGCACGCAGCGCACGCGGCGCACGGCGCGCACGCGCACGCGCACGCCGGCCCCGGCAACATGCTGGCGGGCGCGCTGCAGCCCTTCTCGTCGCTGCACAACTCGAACGTGTCCAACTCGTTCCAGGCGCCCGCCGACTTCAACCTGGACTTCCTCGACAACATGCCTTCCAGCGACGCCAGCAACCTCACGGCGCAGGAGCTGCTGAACTCGCTCGACAACTCCTTCCTCAACGACATCCTCTAGGGCCCGATGACCAAAGTGTAACCGGGAACGTTAGCGCGCGGTCGGACGTTCAGAACGTCGCCGCTCCGGGTTTTATATGAACTTTCGGACGTTGTTTTTAGACTATTTATTGTGAAAGATATCCATTTCATAGTATTTTATAGTTTTTACGATTGTTAATACTTCTTTTGTAAATATTTTATCGTACTTCTAGAGTAGCGGTGTCGCGAGCCGGGCGAGTCCCGCTTCGCGATACGGTCTTGTAACATAGTAGGTCCCCTCCTACACTCGGAGTAGGTAAATTTAAATTTATAGGTATTATATTTATTTGAGATACGTTGTAGATACTCGAGATGAAGCACAAAAGACAGTATATCAATAATCTTCATGACTTCCTTCAGCTTGTGCCGAGGAGCCTGGCGCCTGGCGCCGCAGCGCCGAGTCTGAAGGCGATCCGCCTGGGGCCGGGACCCCGTACTTATATCATAGTGCAAATGTAAATTTATGTAATTACGGTTATAGTAAGATCATTCCTGTACCTAAGATAATTATTTAGTAGATTATACTGTGATGTCGGTCTCAATGGTCAATAGGTAACATTATAGTATCAATTATTATAGATAGATATTGTTGACTTAAGTATTGTCAGGTCTAGAATCGTTATTGTTAAGGATCTCATGTATTATTTAGGATGGTTTGTGGAAATCTGGAATTTACAAAATGTTGGTTTTAATAATTATTTAATGAATTCATGACATTCTTATTATTCCATATATTTTTATTTATATAATTTCCTCGGCCGTAAATTATTATGGTATTTTAATATTGTGAGACATCCATAGATCGATGTAATTAAATATTTAAATAATAGTAAAGTAACGATTCCACTGGCATGGAGCGGGGAGACTCGGCTCTCTAACTCGACACGATACAGCTATAGAACCAATTGTGAATGGTAACAACATTCCAGAGCCATTGTTAACAATGTTTTAACTTTAGGACCAATTTTTGAATGTTCTTTTGAAAATAATATTGCATATTGACACACATGGCTTTTATTTTCCACGGCAGTCTAAAGCTTATCTAAAAAAAATATACAATACATCTAATGCCCAAACTTAATATAATCTTAATACAATAATTATCTAAGTCACGGAGAAAATGCTTTAGAACTGGAATTGCGATCACTATTATTCCCGTATTGTCGTGTTACAATAATGACAGTAAGTTCTATGGCACATTTATGCTGAATATTGTTCAACGAATTATTCGTACCAAATGCAAATGGTGACTTAAAATTACCTTTAAAAATAAAGCAAGGCAACTTGATTTTGGCCCCCCAACGCCAATGACTTACTCTGGGGCGCTACATACCCAAACTATCACGGGAGGAACATACCTCAGGTGCTCTATTCTGTATTATTTATACAATACACTTTATTATTTCTGTGTCGCGTAAACATATATTTTTTAACAGACCACTGATTAAAAACACTCGACAATAACAGAAATAACTTGAACAATGCTTAGCCTATAAATCATATCATTATCACTATAAAAAACATAGGTACTGTTGTTGCTAACACAGACTTGTGTAGGTGGAGGTTTTGCGAAATATAAATGCGTTGATTGTTGAAACCAAACCCATAAATAACTAACGCTTCAAGAGAGCGAGCGTGTTGCCAAACGCGCTTATTTACCACATAATGGAATCTGCCTCGTGCTTGTACAGGTAGTCCGAGAACCTCTCCAGTTTTCTCTCTAAAGCATTTATCTCCGCAGCTAATTCTCATACCATCTCATTGGGCTTGCTGTGAAAAATCCTCGGGTTCCGCACACGAGGGCTGTAGAAATTATTGGGTTGGATGTACTTGGCCATTATGGGTTCCTCGTGCATGGAGCCCATCTTGGTCTCGTAGATGTTCTCGTTGGTCTTGTTATCGATGGACTTCATGATGAAGGAGTGCATCTCCTGGCGGTGCTTGCGGAGCCGCACGCACGAGAAGATTGTGACCAGGAGGAGGGCCAGCTTGAGGAGCGCCGCGACGAAGAGGCTCAGCATGAATATCACGAACTGCTGCTGGTACCAGTCCTCCAGTTTGGATAAACAACCCTGGAATTGGAAGCATTGCTAAGATTCATTTCAGAAGTGATATCCAGATGCGTGTGTGGATATGAGAGATCTGTGTGAAGGATACAAAGAGTATATCAAATGTCCCAGGTTTCTTACTCCCACTAGAGGCAAAAAGAGGTTAAAAACCTTTTATCTCTGCTAATCCCGCTAAAAATAAATAGCTAAGATACATCACCGGTTGTAGATGTACTATCACAGTAAAAATCAGTGCACGCCGCGCTTGTAGGTAAGCATTCCAATAATAAGACTTGAAATGAGGTACCGGGACTACCGGGTATGCCACCCCATCAGCCATAATTACTTCCTTACTGGCCGATATCTGAATCATTCCACAGTATACATTACCATGCAAAAGTTTTGGTCTTATGTAGGTACTTTAGCTTGTAATTGTAGAATAAATAAAAAATGCTGCTTTCTAGTGCAGGTTCTTCACAGCCCGAAGCGTTGTGGTGATGGGTTGACCTAAGTGAAGAAATCTGGCCATCAGATCAGATCAGAAATGGTGGCTTACTCGGTAGCCTTACGGCTGTAACCGACATCGTGTTGCTAGGCTGTAGGCAGCGCACTGCCCCAGCGCCTAGCGTGTGTGTGCTGGCGTGCACGGGCACTCGAACCAGCGGACGTGTACCTAGCTTGACAACGTCGTCTGAAGGTCAGTCTGTATGTTGTAGGTCATGTAGCTTGATTCTAAGATATCGTGTAGTAGGCAAATGTATTTATCGCGGTGGCCGTCCCCGCCGGCGGAGGCGACGGTGTGCACGAAGAGTGTTCCTGTTTTGTCTTTTCCTGCGTCGTTCCTGTCGTCTATTGTCCCTATTGAAGTAATAGTCGGCGTCGTGATTGACGCCAGGATCAGGTTCTGACTCACTACCCGATGACGAGTCGTCAGGGTACCATTCTTTGATTGTAGCCGTGATGACGTCATCGGGGTCAGTCAGAAGGTTCCTGGGTCGTCTGATATGTCGTATTTTTGCGCGTCGGAAAGCTATAATATCCAGTTGAGTGGTTGTGAGTTGTGTCAGTACTTGTAGTCTGTCGGTCATGTCTCTGTCTATGTCCTGGTTAGGGAGGGGGTCAACTATCGGCACCTGAAGGGTGAAGTCTGCTGGTGCAGGGTCTGGGATCGGCACGTATCCCACCATCTCCCGGATGAGCGGGTTTTTGTGGTTTTCGGCTTTTTGGTAGTAGGTCTTAGCGCTTTTTCTTACAAAATCGGTGAGGGTGGGATACATGACGTCGTGGTGGAGCTGTAAGTTGGTGACGCCACGCAGGGGTGCGTCAGTGGCTCGTCTGAGGAATTTATTCTGTATGGCTTGGAGGGGGCGGAGCTTCCTTTCCCCTACATGAAAAAACACTGGTCCTGCGTATGTTATTATAGGCCTAATGCAGGTGGAGTACAACGCGAGCTTACTGCTAAGCCGCATTTTACTCCGCCTGCATATCATCGCCCCTAATCTGCCTAGTATGTAGGTGGCCTTGCCCTTAACCGCCTTTATGTGTCTATTGAAGCTTAACTTTGTATCCAGGTGCACCCCGAGGTACTTGACTTCCTTTACCCATGGGATTTTCTCATCGTGTAGTTTGAGGTCGGTCAGTTTGTCCTTGTACGAGGTCGGGTGGAAGAGGATAGCGGCGCTTTTCTCCGGGTTTACCTGGATGCGCCAACGGTTAGTCCATTGGCCTAGTGCATCCAGGGAGGACTGCAGTTCTTCGCAGATCCTCAAGAGGCTCATGCCGCTGGTGAAAAGTGCCGTATCGTCAGCAAATAGAGCTAATAAATCTGGCCATGCCACTCCAGCAGCTATTTCACCATGACAAACCACAGATGGCGGTCCACTTCTTGAGCCACAGTATTTACCTGTACGTGTCGGAACTCTGGATTGGGCTGCACCTCCTGACAGCGCGATGCGTTGAGCGGCGTGGGGTTGAGATGCGACACGGGCGGCACTTGCACGCAACAGCTGGGTGGCACGGCCATGCCGCGCGGGCCCAGGCGGCGCAGCTGCCACACCGACAGGTCGTAGTTTCGCGCCTCCGTCATGCCGCAACATTTCAGCTGCGAAGTAAATTTGATTTTTGTAAAGCGCTATGCGCGAGGGACATTGATCTTAATTAGATGCTGAAAATCGAGAGGTGTGCGAAGTTACTTAGCATGGCTACGTTTTCACTTGGATGAAAACTGAGAAACGTGCGAGTGTTAACTATATTGTTGCAAGTCTACGTCCTATAATAACGTACGCTTTTGATTTTTGGCAGTTTTCTTGTAACTAGAAATGTGGCCTTATATATATTTGGGTTGGCCTTTGCGTAAAAACGGATCTGGAACAGAGTTGTCTGGCTGGTTGTTTATCACTTAATCGGCTCCGTCAGTTCCGTTGAACACCACATGGTATCCGTATAAAGGGTATAAAGCCCGTACAATGCGGGAAATACACGTTTTTATATATATTTTTTAAGTGCTGAAATGTCAGTATTCTTTTCTAGGAATGGTTAATCCTACATTTAAAAAAAGCTGAGTTTTCATCACTTCCCCATTTCAATCCCCTAGTAGTAACATCTAGTGTCGAAAAGAATAAGTATAATAGTTTCTTCGTTAACTGCTAGATAGCGCTGATATCAACAATTTAGTAGTGTCATCTAGTGGTGGGTGGAAGTACTACAATAGTTGATGTACTAGCAGTTAGATGGCGCTTATATCAATTGTATGCGAAAATAATTGTTACAATCAAGGAAGATAATCAGTGATTATTATTACAAATATTAAGTTTTTTTTAAATTGTCAGTAAATATGAATATTAAGAAAGATACATCACTTCCCCATTTCAGTCCCCTAGTAGTGACATCTAGTGTCGAAAAGAATAAGTATAATAGTTTCTTCGTTAACTGCTAGATAGCGCTGATTTCAACAATTTAGTAGTGTCATCTAGTGGTGGGTGGAAGTACTACAATAGTTGATGTACTAGCAGTTAGATGGCGCTTATATCAATTGTATGCGAAAATAATTGTTACAATCAAGGAAGATAATCAGTGATTATTATTACAAATATTACGTTTTTTTTTAAATTGTCAGTAAATATGAATATTAAGAAAGATACATCACTTCCCCATTTCAGTCCCCTAGTAGTGACATCTAGTGTCGAAAAGAATAAGTATAATAGTTTCTTCGTTAACTGCTAGATGGCGCTGATATCAACAATTTAGTAGTGTCATCTAGTGGTGGGTGGAATTACTACAAACTTGATGTACTAGCAGTTAGATGGCGCTTATATCAATTGTATGCGAAAATAATTGTTACAATCAAGGAAGATAATCAGTGATTATTATTACAAATATTACGTTTTTTTTAAATCGTCAGTAAATATGAATATTAAGAAAGATACCTATTTGTCGCTAGATGGCGTAAATATGATAACACTGTAAAAAAATAACTTTTTTACGACAGTATTTTACGAGAACTTTGTGAAATAGGCTATTGAGAGAAGTCTGAATGGAATAAAATGTTTCGTTTTGTTTTGTACGCTGCTTCTAAAGCGGTAGGTTTTTTATTTTAAATATTTGCCATACGATAAATTATTTGCTTACATTATAGTAGTGACATCTAATGGTGAATAGAATAGCTACAACTATTTACCACTGATTCGTTAGATGGCGTTTACCTGTTAGTCGACATAGTCGTCAGGAAGTAAAATATATCACATCAGTCACCTCAGTCTGCGCCAAATCCAGCGCAGCGGTGAAGTGTTCATAGTCTGGTAGCGCGTAGTAGGTCTGTAGAGTACCTACGGCGCCGCCACGCGCGCTCTGGAGTCCCGCACAGCGCTGCCAAGCCGCCGCCGTTGCCCCACCCAAGCAGCAGCCGACCAGCAGACCCAGGACCATCAAGAAGTACTAGAACCATCATTGTCATCATTGCATTTAATATTATACAATTAGGTGCGGTACATAGCTTGATAGGCCGATGTTGCACTCGCTTGTTGAAGGACCAACCATTATCACCACACAAGTTAATTAGGTGTATTTTTTAAGTAAGCAGGGTTTTCCAGTTTCGGACTGGTTATATAGGCATAGAATTGCAGATTAGGGCTTGTGCACAAATCACGTGAGGTTTTTTCGGCTACTTTTTGACCCCCCCCCTCCCCCCTGGTGATATTTGGTGAGGTTCTTTGCTAACCCCCCCTCCCCCATACTACCTCACGTGTATTTTTTTTTTGCCAGAATTTCGTAAAATAGACTCGCCAAATTTTAAGAAAGTAACTTCGAGAAAGAGGTCAACCGCCGAATCCAACTCGGCTGGGCAGCGTTCGGGAAACTACGCAATGTCTTTTCGTCCGACATACCTCAGTGCCTCAAGACGAAAGTCTTCAACCAATGTGTGTTACCAGTGATGACTTACGGCACCGAAACGTGGTCTTTCACTATCGGCCTCATCTCAAAGCTCAAAGTCGCTCAACGTGCAATGGAGAGGGCTATGCTCGGGGTGTCTCTACGTGATCGAATCAGAAATGAGGAAATCCGTAGACGAACTAAAGTGACCGATATAGCTCACCGGATTAGCAAGTTGAAGTGGCAATGGGCAGGCCACATAGCACGCAGAGCAGATGGCCGATGGGGCCGAAAAGTGCTCGAGTGGAGACCTCGGACCAGCAAGCGCAGCGTAGGACGTCCACCTACAAGGTGGACAGATGACCTTATAAAGGTCGCCGGAAGGCGCTGGATGCAGGTCCCTTCCAACCGGTATATATGGAAGTCCAAAGGGGAGGCCTATGTTCAGCAGTGGACGTCCTATGGCTGAGATGATGATGATGATGATGAAATTTTAAGTATTTGACAAGTGAAGATTTATTTTTAACGAAACCGAGAAAAAATATCGATTTATCTTAGTCTTCGTTCATAGTAGAAAAATACACGTGAGGTCTCCTTATACCCCTCCCCCCCCCCCCAACGTGATCTTTCGTGATTTTTTCGCGACCCCCCTCCCCCCCCTATCGAACCTCACGTGATTTGTGCACAAGCCCTTAATTTATACCTACTTTACGACAATTATTAGTTGAATAGATGCTTGAATGTTCAAATACAAATACAAATTCTTTATTGGTAACACCAAGTTACATGTCAACAATTTTAAGCATAGGTAGGTACTTACTTACCTACATCATCATTTACGCCTATAATGGCTCGTATCGCCCGCTTCTGCATTCTAAAGGCTCGCCCGGCGTCCGCAGCCCGTGCCCACAGCTCCACACCGTAGGTAAGGAGACTGTGGACCGTCGCGAAATAACAAGACAATACCACGCTGCGCGACGCTGTGTTCTAATAGCTATCAACATAGCGCGCATATGTACCTACCCACGCATGTATATGTATGTATGCACTTACAAACGTGAGGATGACGTACGACGGCATGTAGGTGGCCCAGCAGCCCAGCGCGGCCGCCGCGCACACGGCCAGCCCGACGGCCAGCAACGCCAGCGCCGCGTAGTACAACGGCGCCTCCGTCAGCGGCCCGTCTGGCGCCGCCAGCAGTCGAGACAACAGCACGCGCCGCGAGTCGCACAGGAGCAGGAAGCCGCTCACAACCTCCGCGAATCCACAGGCCTAAACATGATATTAGAATAAGCGTAATCATTGATATTGAATCCTTAAACTTCTTGGTTTTGTGAAATCACACATATTAAATACATACTTTCCTCCCTGATAAGATAATATAAGTGAATAGGTCTTGCAAATTAAGGCAATCGCTGAATTAGTTAAAAATGTGTGACCTATCCTTACTTTTAGGTAGTTACTTAATATTTTGATCCATTAGTCAGATTATCTGTTTGCAGGCCTAAGTTGGTTAAGGCCAAAATATTTTACAGATCTGTACTGACACTTATCTGATTTTTATCATGGGTGGTTCCCGAATTTTGTCACGCAGGAGTAGAGCTCACTACCGGACTCGTTCGCATAACAATGCGTATGTTGAAACAATTACTGCATTCCAAATTTCCAACAGTGTGTAGATTTGAAAGAGACGTCATGTAGGTACGTATAGACGAATGGCACGAGAGCGGTGCAACATTATCTATACTATTGTTAGGATCAGATTGTCAGGCTGAAATATTTTTATTTCTTGCTACTTACAGTAGCAGCAAAATAAAGATTTACCACTGGTATCCAGATTCCCACCGCCTTGTCTAATAGTAGCATATACGAATGCCAACGACACCTTACATATTTTTCAGACTTTGGGTCCAATTTGCATCATATTTGGGTACTAGGTAGCTACGAGTAATGTTACTGTCTACTTACCTTCTTAATATAAGTAGGTAAAACGTTTAGTTGAATGCAACAAATAGCTATTGTACTTAGTTTTATAAGTCATTCTAAAGCAATTTTTCGCTGCAAGGTGCCGTGGTTCAGATTCAGGTATAACGACCCTCACACAAATAATTTCGTGAAGCCGCTGTGATGTAACGCTTCGCTTAATTATCACACGCGTTAATCATATGTGGAATTTCAAGCTTTATACTTACGAAGAACACCGTGTTGAAACACCCGAAGAGCACTTTCGCACTGGCCACTTTTTTGCACTTCATTTTCATTGATTGTTTGTAGAATATTTGTTATAAATACACGAAATCCATTCAATATAGTACGTTTGTACAGGACGCGGAAAGAGTCGGCGCGCATGTGAGCAAACAATAACACAGTGAATAGATTCGCCGGTTTTAGGGAGATACGCTCTGCTGGGCAGGTGGGGTGACTAATAATTAAGGCAGTTTTGTTTAAAGTTAATGCATGAGTTCCTCTAGAATGTGTGAATGTGGCGGCTCAATTTCGTTTCGTTTTATGTCAATCGAATCGTAATACCTACAGGTGATTTTCGATTGTCTCTTAATATTTATTTATTTATAAGGTATCGAGATGCAAGGTTAATTTCGATCTACAAATAAATATTTAAGTTCGTCCTAGTCTAAATATTTGAAACGAACAATAACTTTAATAGGTATTATGTGATGGTGATGACGGTATGGGTATGACTTGGACCACTTTTTAGAGTGTATTAAGACGAACTTTTAAGTCAGGATCAGGAAAGGTATTGGACACAGGTCTGGCTGGTCAGGTCTTTGGCAAAGAATAGCATAACTAAACATAGTACTCATAATAAAAGAATTAAAATAACTTTTAGACATTTATTTAAAACTCAATATCCTTTTTCTTGAATCCTCCACAGGCGATTTGGGGATTTGCTGTGATGTCGTCCTGTTCCCTCTCACTGGTTTCTTCCAATTCTGTAAAATAAAACATTGCGTTTATTTTTATTTATAAATACTTAATATATTATTTTTCTTTCACTATATTATTATTACCTGGAGGCAAATGCAGCTTTTCTATATTAAACTTCTTTCTCCTTAATTTGAAAGCCAAATCGAGACTTGGCGGCACAAACGGCGTAATGGAATGGACAGAACTCAGTTTTGTCAGGTGGAACAACCCTTGGTACTCTTTATAAACAGGATTGGTCTCCTTGGTTGATCCAGCAAAGCTTTCTATTCTCACTGCATTGTCCACTGAGTAAAGTAACCTTTTTGTTAGGGCTTCACTCTGTAAGAAGAAAGACAATTATTTAATCAATATCCTAAAATTTGCTCCTTTCATAATTGAAGTCCTTCTTCAGACACTCAGAGTAGTAGCAAGGTAGAAGGAAGATGGGCCTGTGGTGTAAAAACCTGCAAGTCTATGTCCAACAGTATTGGCTCATGATTAAATATGATGGTAGAATTCAGTTCCACAACACTAAAATTACGAATTCGATAGTATATACCGGTTGTTATATACTACAGACTTACATCAAAGAGATGTGCAGGAATTGTGATGAAGGCAACAGCAGTAGTCTCTCTGAGCAACACTCTAAGGCAGTAGACAAACTTCAGGAGTTCTTGCCCAAAAGCATGTGGATCCACATCCTCCTCGCAGTCCATAGACACCCATGGTGGTGAGCCCAGAGACTGAATGTTGATCCTTAAAACATTGTTGTTCTCTTTGCTTGATACTTTGTAAGTTTCTTTAGATAACAGTTCTTTTATATTGGTAAGAAGTTTAAAATACATATCGTTTTTGAAACCTGAAAAAAATGTGTAAATTTATTTAAAGTCTTAATTGCATCATACCAAACATACATAATGAAGTGTCCTCTAAAAAACTAGATGTATCCATAATCAACTGGCACTCCACAAAAATTAAGTATATTATATCTAGATTTCTAGTAAACTAATAGGGTAAATCGCCAATAATTTGCCACCGTTCAATAACTGGCCACCTCAAACTAAAAATGAACTCTGTTCACCTACAAACTGAATTCATTTTATTATATCGTGGCCAGTTATTGAAGGGCGGCCAGTAATTAACAGCTTATACTAAAATGAATTCAGTTTGTAGGTGAACAGAGTTTATTTTTAGTTTGAGGTGGCCAGTTATTGAACGGTGGCCAATTATTGGCGATTTACCCTAGCATTTTTTTTATTGATTAGAACACTTTCCTACATTCTCTAGTTTTAACCCATTTGTAGTGAATATACTGTTTGTATACACATTTTTGTTAACAAATAGTATTGTGGTATATCAGTTACCTTTCACTTCAGTACTTCTGTTTTTAACATTCCAATAAGTTATGTCACTATTCTTAATAGTATCTGCATCCAGATGTCTACTCAGATCAAAGTGATGACCGAAATTAGTGTTGCCACCGAAAGAGGATTCCACTTCTTTGAGGCCCTCATACCTCCAGGCTATCTTCATCTTGTTGGAATCACTCGAAGCCACACTTGCATCATCCTCGGGAGGAGCTGCACATGGCTGTGGTAATTCTTTAACCTGAAGAAGTACAGTATGAAGAAATTTAAGCCTAAGTTATTTCAATAGACTATGGATAATACTAGTTTATATTCAAGCCTAGAAAAAAAATCGTCAATTCAGAGGGCTCTCACATAGGGTGCCAAATCGAAAAGTATTTTGGGGCTGGATTTAATCAGGTTTGGTAAAATTTGAACATAGTCATATTTAACAGCTTGGACATATTTCATCATTGTTGACAAAATACAGAGTTAGTTGCGCTGGGCATTTTCCGCAAGAGGGCATCCATTGTATTGTGCCTACTTTGTGTGTAAAGGGTGTAGTGTTACTCTAACCACCCCAAATCCTCCACGAAACCCAGCATTTATATTGCTTCTAGCTTTGTGTAGGGGGCTTGGAGACCTACTACTACTAGGTACTTCCTCCTGTACTCTTCTACATATTTGCAGTCTAGTAGAATATGCCTGGTTGTTTTGTCTGCCTCCATGCCTGCTCAGCATAAGGAGCTGTCATTTAAACCTTAATTAAAAAAAGTGTTTGTACAGAGTATGATAACCCGTATTAATATGCATAGTTGGTTGATCTCAGTAGTTTGAAATACAGAATTCGAAAATGATAAGAAAAATTAAACTTACAAATTCTCGAGGGTCATCATCAGCAGAAGCAATGAACAGATCATGCTTACACACAACACCTTCCGAGACGAAATATTTGCTCAGGACTCTGCTGTAGTTACCTAGCACATCTTCCTCTGAAAAAGTTCAAATGTTATATCACATCATTTAGGATTTTATTAATATTGAATTACGCTATGGTTTCTGAATCAAATACAAACCTACTACAAATATAGCTCCAGTTGGTAAACCACCACCTGAAAAACAATAGTATATACTTAAGTCTACACTTGCAATCTCGTGTTATCTTAGCACACAATAATTGAAAATTTAAATTTAAATTTATATATATTTTTAGTGAAATTATATTACCTATAACATGGTCTAGAGATGGAATTCCAGATGATACATACGGAACATTATTTTTTAATTTTGTTCCATTTATGCTCGAGCGATAATCAACAGCTTTGTAAAAACTAGCCATATTGTTATTTTTTCATTTGGAATAAACCAACATATAATTTCTGGTGGCCAAGTTTTTGTTAAACTATGTAATCAAAACAAACAAATTTGAGGTTATAAGCAAAGCAACAGTAAGCAATAAGCAAGTAGCAAGTGGTTGGGGGTTGTGATGTCATATGTCAAATACGGATATGACTGTTGAGAACTGTATTTTTCTATCATAGATGCTTTATAAAACAATTTTGAAAAGGATTTAGTTTGTTTGAGATAGTGTTAAAACCGCTTTAAATTCTACATACTAACAATAAACTTCGCCTTAAATATAGATGACGTTTTCCAATTTCCATCTCTCTGCGGTACACGGTTTTTGACGTACCGTTTGTATCTTCTTGATGCACATGTATTTTCACATAATTTGTGTAAATAATCAAAGATTATCTTTTGTAATTGAGTAGCGCCGAGTCTAATTTCGCACAAGATGCAGGGTCCCGCAGTGTTTATGGAAATTTCGTTGGAAGATCAGGTAACAACCTAACATAACCTAAGCCAACTCAGCTAAATAGTAAAACTAAGTGAACATAAACGCTCACTTTAATGTTTTTTCCAGGCTCAAGAACTGCGTAAATATTTCAAAAGCCTCGGTGCTGAGATTTCCGAAGAGAAGTCTCCTAAGGGCATAGAAGATGATTTACACAAAATTGTAGGAGTCTGCGATGTTTGCTTCAAGGAGCCTAATGAGGCCGACATCGAAGCCATTCTTAACAGTATTGTCTCCATTATGGTGTCGGTGAGTAATAATTACTGTATAAATATAAATATTAAATATTATAAATATTAAGGGACAATCATACACAAATCGACCTAGTCCCAAACTAAGCAAAGCTTGTACTATGGGTACTAGACGACGATATATATATAATATATAAATACATATATAGATAACATCCATGACCCAAGAACAAATATTTTGCACAAATATTTGCCCCGGCCGGGATTCGAACCCGGGACCGCCGACTCAGTAGGCAGGTGTCTACCAACCGAGCCAAACGCGTCGTCAAATATGAAGATTTCCCCCCCAGTTCTCTAATAATCACAGTGAAAGTCTGACTGTGTTACTTGATATTGGTATTTATTTGTATGACTGTGACACAGTAATGAATAGGAATATAAATAAATAAATTAGCGTGTCGTGTTTGTTTTGGTGCCAAAACACTAATGATTACATATATGAAAATTATCAAATCATCAAATTATTATAAACTCATATTGTATATTTTTTGTACATGACTGATTATTATTTTATTTATGTGATATTTGACATGCTGCCGCCATTTATTAAAAGGCAGGAAAGGCAAGGAAAGGCAGATTTCTACATGGACATTGTATGCTTCCTTGTAGTGTAGCCACATTCATTAACACGTTCGCCGGCAGTATACGGCTATAGCCGTAATGGTGTAGGACTGACATGTTAAAAGGCTGTCTTCTGTATGTGCATTGTGTCCAGAAAGCTACCTTTTAACCCCTCATATGCTTAGGCATGGTTCTGTGCAAATAATTTTACATTAAAAATATAAATTAGTTTCAATTCAATTAGCAAATTTTTGACATTGCATATGAGGGGTTCATGGCAGCATTGGTGAAATACCTCCTGCTATCATCTGAAGAAGTGAAGAGGAAAAATAACTAAAATGTTTAGTAACTTAACATGAAAATGTTTACTTTCATTCTTTCAGTATTGTATTTCATTTCAATAATTCCCTATAACCTAATTACTTTTTCAAAGAACATTTAGATTGTGCATTTAAGAGGCCTTATTCCTTTTAAAATTTATTTTTTTCATATTATGACAAATGTATTGATAATTTCAACCAACTTTTTGAAGTGTATAATACTTTTCCCCGAGTTCTAGGAAGTAACATAGTTATTTCACGCTTTCATTGCGTACAGTCGAAAATAAGTTAAAAAAACCAATTTTCCGCGTGAATTTTGTCAATTTCGAGTAGTTTTTGAAACAAAAATTATCAATTAAAAATTCAAACTGTAGGTTTCAAATATATACCAATAAATCCCAATAGCCCTGTTCTAGAAAGTAACATCAATAGTATGTTAAGAAACATGTTTGATCATAGAGAAAAATGTCTAAACAATCAGCATTTTAAAAGGAATAAGGCCTCTTAAGGAATTAGTGTAATAATAATTAGGACTATATTTTCCATGGATTCAATTTACATAAACTCTCTATTCAGTCTCATCAAGTTTTTTATTGTAACATTACAGATCCCATTGGAGAGGGGTGAGAACCTAATTTTGGCATTCAGCCAAAGACTCACAAAAGCACCTGGCCCAAAACTGGGGATGGTAGCACTGCAATCGTAAGTACTTTTCCTGCACAATTAATTTTCTAATATGTTATCAATAATAGAAAATATATATTGTTATGAAATAAAAATTACTTTCCTGATCAACTGATGTATAATTCATGATTTACTGGGTTTGGACTTACATTTGTCCAGAAGGTCCACTATTTATGAGGGTTGCAAATTTTGTCATGTGTTCTTATATATTGAGCTGTAATCATGTTTCATTGGTTAATACATGGCCACACATTTACAGTTTGTCAGAGCTTGCTTGATGTTTAGAAGAGTCTTCTAAAGGCAATCACTTTGAGAATACTAGTAGGAACAGTGGATGGTATACCTACATATATCCTGATGGACATTTAAACCAGTTAAGCATATTATTTACTATCAATATCAGAGAATTTAATGTTGAATCTCGTACGGGTTGCCAAACAATATTTTTGATAAAAACTCCTGTAATTAGCAGTACCTATTAAATTTCAGACTCTGGCGGCTATACAACAACCTGGAGGCAAACTCCCCGCTGCGCTACCACGTGTACTACCACGTAATCGAGCTAGCGGCGCGTGTGGGCTCCGTGCAAGAGGTGTTCACCGGAGTGGAGCAGCTACGCAAGGAGTTTGCCGCATGCCCGCCCTCCAACGAGCAGATGCAGAAGCTGTACCGGCTGCTGCACTCTGTGCTTAAGGACCAGAACAGGTGGGTTGTCACGGATAGATAATAGATAACTAACTAGTCATGAACAAGAGCATCGAGTTTCAAAATAGAGATTCGGACTCAAAATGGTACTTAGGGTACTCACACAGCAAATGTTTAGGATCATTACAAGTCAAAGTCAAAGTCAAAATATTCTTTATTCAAGTAGGCCTAGCTACAAGCACTTTCGAATCGTCAGTTACAGAGAGCAGAGCAATTTATTGATAAACTTATACTAAAAATAAAATAAAAAACATAAAAAACAACATTATAGAAACAAGTTTCATAATATACTATTCACTTCCACTTTAACGTAAAACTGGGTAGATGGAGCTAGCTTGCGGATTTCATGGAGAAGGAAGGACGAGATTTGTCTGTGGGACAGAGCCAGCTGACGAAGCTGAAGACGGGATGCTATGCTCGGAGTCTCCTTGCATGATCAAATCAAAAATGAGGAGATCCACAAGAGAACAAAGGTTGTAGATATAGCTCAGACAGTGAGTGGCAACCGCACACCAGAAAACGCAGCGTGGGAAGGCCCCCAACAAGGTGGAAGCAACTGGATGAGGATGGTGCCTAATCGATCATTGTGGAGAACTATCGGGAGGCCTTTGTCCAGCAGTGGATGTCTAAAGGCTAATATGATGATGATTCACTTCCATACATATACATATTGTTATTACTTAATAGGTTTATGTATGTATGTATGTAAACTCTTTATTGTACATTAAAATATAATTATAATGACATTAAACTAATGATATGTACAAAGGCGAACTTATCCCTGTAAGGGATTTCTTCCAGTTAACCTTACACTCGTCGAAAAAATATAGTACCGTACTTAAGTAAATAGAGTGCAGTATTTAGTAGCGAAAGTGGGACACACGTGTGTTACGGATTGTATAAATGCAACTCGATCAAAAAGGGCCTGATAAAGTACATTTTAATTGCGCACCTAAAGTGCGAGAGATGTTTCTGACAAAGAAATTCCATGAATTTTCGTGTTATTTCAGTGAGCTGGCCTCAAAAGTGATGATCGAACTTCTGGGCACGTATACAGACGAGAACGCGTCGTACGCCCGCGAGGACGCCATCAAGTGCGTCGCGACGGCGCTGGCCGACGCCAACAGCTTCCTGCTCGACCCGCTGCTGGCGCTCAAGCCCGTGCGCTTCCTCGAGGGCGAGCTCATCCACGACCTCCTCACCATCTTCGTCTCAGAGAAGCTTTCCAGTTACCAGGCCTTCTATAATAACCACAAGGAATTTGTGCAGTCACAAGGTTAGTTAACAGAAATACTTAACTGGTTATATTTTGCACATCTATGCAGTTATCCTTATAATTCCTAAAAATTTAACAATACTTATATTCTAGGTTTGAATCATGAACAAAACATCAAGAAGATGCGAATACTATCCTTCATGCAGATGGCTGAGACCAACCCTGACATTACATTTGATGAGATTACCACAGAGCTTCAAATCGAAGAGAAGGATGTTGAAGCTTTCATCATTGAAGGTAAATATTTTTACGTTAAAGATAAACGCAGTTTCGTCTTCCGAAATGTCGAAAAAATAAGTGAGCGATCTCCGCTCCGCTGCGCGGTGCCACTTCTATGTTGCTACGACATTTCTATTGATTTGTACTTTCACTCAAAGTCCGGCTCACTAGTGGAGGCGTAGCTAGATCTCTTTAATCATTGTAAGCCGTAGAGTAGTAGGGCCTCGTGCAGGGTCCGTCCGGATTGTTACTACCGTCTTGCCTGCTAACCCACCGCCAAACAGCAATGTTCGCTTTGTTGTGTTCCGGTGTGGGGGTAAGATAGCCGGTGAAATTACTAGCATAGAGGCATTCCATCTTCGTCCTCCGGGTAGGCAAGCACTTGTGACTCCTCTGGTGTTGCAGGTGTTTATGGGCGACGGTAATCGCTTTCCATCAGGCGATACGTTTGCTCGTTTGCCCCCTATGACATAAAAAAAAAAGAACAATAAACAAACCTCTCCGCAGTGCTGAAGACGAAGTTGGTTCGCGCGCGCATGGACCAGGCCGCGCGCTCCGTGCGCGTGTCGTCCACCATGCACCGCACGTTCGGGCCGGCGCAGTGGCAGCAGCTGCGCGGCGTGCTGGCGGCCTGGCGCGCCAACGTGCACGCCGCGCACGAGTCCATGAAGAGCGTCGCCACCGCGCAGCTCGAGCGAGCGCAGCAGCACCAGCAGAAGGCGGCCTGAGCGGCCGCGTTTACACGCTCGCAACAGAGATGGCGCCACTGGGCTGCGTATCCATCGCGAGTGGCTAATATTCAAATACTTTGAAAACAATGTAAACTTTACCTCGCGCGATGGATACTTGGCTTTTACTTTATATATGTCTATCGAGGGCCACAAAATAAACGTTTAACCACCGACATTTGTTTGATTTTAGGTCCCAGCTACATGTTAAATATTTGAAATTGTGAAACAGTAGAGTAATCAATTATACTAGAGTAGCATCACGTAGTTCGATCGAATAGTTCTGTTAATCTTTTCAAGAAGTCGTCTGTAGTATCATCTATTGTTATTAGCGACAATTCGTATTTAATCCTGACAGTGAAAAATTAGGAACTTGTTATATAGTGTAATTTTTTTTTATAGTATGTATGGAAATTGACAAAAATATTAAAAATTTCTATGAGTCGTGTTTATTATTAAAAATTCTGTAATGGTTCATGTCAATGTCAATTTATTTACATTGACAATTGAGCAGTACGTAGGTCGTAGGTCCACGCGCGCGTGGGCCAGGCGGCACGCTCGGTGCACGTGTCGTTGACTGACAATGCACCGCACGTTCGAGCCGGCACAGTGCACGAAGAGACATCCATGAAGTGTCGGCACCGCTGTTCGCGCAAAGTTGTGGCGGCTCTATTCTCAAACTCGGATCAGAGATGGCGCTACTAAGCTAGGTTTCCACCTCAAGAGGCTAATATAAACTTTTAACCGCCAACGTCATTTGTTTCTTATGCCTCATAGCGACATCTAGTAAGTGAGTAAAGATGAATGTTGTATGTATGTGGAATTGTAGAAATTATACTTATGGTGCTCTCCCACCGCTAGCATTCGCCTGTAATCTAACAGTTTATTATATTATGTATTGTATATTATATAAAGAAAATATTTTATTCAATAAAGTGGATACAATACAAATACGATAATTGGTCGTAAAATAACATTCAGTCGATGTAAGGGAGGGCAGCACCGTCGTCGAATCCCAGCCATTTCACTAGTGGTTTGACCCTATATTGTATATTATATTTATTGGTACAATACAGGCGAATGCTCCCTCTCTCTCTTATCCCGTAGAGTATCTAGTATGAAGTTTACTAGGTAGGAAACTGCAACGCGTACCTTTTGACCCTTATTGTCATTGTGACAAGAGCGAAGCTTTCAAGTATTTTAATACAAAATTGTTTAAGTGAAAAAAATAATGGTAATTAGTATTTTTAACACTAAAAAACACCGGTTTCTACAAAATAGTTTCGCTATAGCGCTCGTTAAGTATTTGAAATGTAGACGTTCTTTATCTGGGGGCACGGTAGTGCCCCCGCCAAGACGAGCCAAAAAGAAGCGGGGCACTACCTACCTTTTCTCGAACCGTTTCGTCTAATTTTCAAACCCTCATAGCTTTGGCCCAGTTAACACCAGAGCGCCCAAATTCACAGGTTAAGATGCTGTTAGGGAACATATAAAATGTACTTAATTTCATTGATCTAGCTTTTATACTTTAGGTTTTATTGGTACTTAAAATACGCTGATTTTGCCACTCATGTATATATACACTGACGTATCAAAACCTCTCGGGTACTTCCCGATGACCTAGAAAGCTGAAATTTGGTATGTAAGCTAGTATTAGTACACAAACAATAGAATAATTCTGAAACTTGGAACTTTTACCCCCCAACCCCTTAAACTAGGGGATGAAAGTTTGTATGAGACTTTCGCAAATTTTGATACTAGAGGTCTGAAAATTTGTACCTATTGGGCTCATTGTTATAAATAAAATACACATTCTAGGATTTTTAGAAAATCACCCCCCACCCTTAAAATAAGGGGATGAAAGTTTGTATGGGCTTTCCATAATGGGGGATAAAAGTGTATATATTATATGGGGCTAAGCGTAAGTATTTCTTAAATACACAATTATTATTACTACACAGAAACACTTCAGCACAAAAAAAAACCTATAAATTAAAAATGACCTCACAGTAAAAAGAAATGAGATCCCACCAATAAACCTACCGTAAATAAGTTTAACGGACTGTCCGGCCTATATGGTAAGGAATTAAGTTTATATATTTTATCATGAAGACATAAACTTAATTTCTTGATAGCGTATGGGCCAGACGGTTCGTTGGACTTATTTACGTTACTCTATGAAACGGCCAAGCCATACTTTTGAAGCCAAGGTGTAGGATTAGTAAACTCAGGGCTTAGGGGCTTGGCTTTTCGAGGGATCTGACAACTTTTTTACAGGGAAAGCGTTATGAGCATGTGAGTCTTGGCCGCCAATTTTACATGAAATGTTTTTGGTGGGATTACTCTTATTAGCAATTAGTATGACGTGGTAGCGACATCTATTGTCAAGTTTGGGGACCATTATTTAAAGAGTTTGTGTAGTGTCCCAAACATGCAACTCAAGTTTACGCAGCAAAAAACAGCGGCCTTCTGTTTTACCGGCTCTGTCTCAACTTTTAACAGAGAGCGCTAATCTTGCGGCTTTTCGGAGTGTGTTGTCGTCCTACCACCTCACGCTAGATGTCGCTAGTCATATCACCACAGTCGAACAAGGCGAGAAGGATTCACTATGAGTATAAAACCTTTCGCAACCAAGGATTTCGTAGACCTACGCGCGTAGCCGATAACTAAACTAAATTAACTAACCTATGGATAACGCTTCTCTTAACAGACTTGTTCACAAAACCTCAGGTAGGTTATGTAGATAGTCCCTGGCCGATAGGTAGCACATTACAAACTTACCTATTGACTAAGAAAGCAGTGTAACTTAGCTTGCAATTTTCTGTCAAATTGTCAAAGTATACTCTAGTGTCATTTGGTGTTATAGTCAATTATCATTTAAATTAAAACTAGTCTCACTTTTCTTCTCTACACGTCACGTCTTAAAGGTTTTTAACTTTCTTAGTACGTCATAATCTCAAGAAGATCCAGAAGCTATGGATATCGATAATCGTGAAGAGAATAATCTTTGTTTTACCAATTGTGCTTTCCGAATGTTCGTGTGCGTGAGCCTAGCGGTGCTGCTGGGGGTGCACGTGTATGCTAACGTGTGGAGGCCGCTGGAACTAGGGCATAACTTCTCTGACATGAAGTATGTTGTGATGCAGCTTACTAGAGGACTCTCACAGGTGTGTGCTCCCCTCCACCATTTCCCCTTCTTCGGGGCAAGGTTTGGCTTGTCCTTTGTACTGTACTGATGTAGAAGTAGGTACTTACCTGAATGTATAAAGTCAATATCATCCCATAATTTGCCACCCCTATAACTTAATGCAAGATCTGACTGTGAGACTTAAAAAAAAATCTGTATGCGTTTGGTTTAAATAGTTAGTTATGTGGCGGAAAACAAATTACCTACCTTATCTGGACGACGCGGTTGGCGCAGTGGTACTGCAGCCGGGTTTCAATCCCGGTAAGGGCAAATATTAGTGTGATGAACTCGATAGTTCGATAGTTGTTGCGGGGTCAGAGATATGTTTCTGTGTATTTATCTGTATAAATATGTATAACTCGTCTTATACCCATAACACATGCCTACTAGGGCTTACTGCGGGACTGAGGACTGAGGTTGACCAATATTTATTATTATTAATTATTATCATGTGCTAATTTCAAATCAAAGCCAGCTTTTACATTACGAAAACAGTTTTTGTTTTAACTAAAAGAACGAAGAAATCAATAATTGTATACGTACGTACGTTTATTTTTCCTGCTGTTTAATAAAGGTTCACCGCAAGCATGAGCGGCTGCAAGCGGATTTGGAGCGCGTGACATCAGCTTTGCCCGCCGTCGTGGCGGCCGCGGGTCGCGCCCAAGAGGCGCTGGATCCGTCGCTGAGGGCCAGCAAGTATGACCTGGGTGACTATGACCGACAGGTGAGCTTTCTTTGTGAGGAGGAGGATGAGGATTTAGATGCTTTGTGACCTGTAGACCTCGCGAGTTGTTTCTAAATGGCTGACAATTCATTTTATTATTACTGCGTTCGGGCAGCGCAGTGTAATTGTTATGTACCCTTTATTTTAGTTATTTAATAAGCTCTTGCGTTCATTAGTACTTTATAATTTAGTGATCATTTTCTGTCTCATGTAAGTGAATTGTAAATTCTTATGAGATTAAATGATCTCAAACCTAAAAACCTTAATTGTTTCTCTATGTGTCATACATTATATTACCCAACGGGTCTTTTAAAGTGAGTGGGACATCGTTGTGCTATGAGCGAGACATTGGTAGAATGACGTATGCATGCTGACGCTGATGACCATACCTCGGGGTTTTCGGAGGACGAATGATAAATTAACACTACGCCGTCAGTAGGCGTCAAACCATTCGTCCTCCGAAAACCCCGATGTATGCTGATGACATATCATTTGCTCAGAAATTAATGTTTTCAGGTGGCCGATTACGCGCTAGAGTCTGCAGGCGCGCGGGTGCTCGATACGGGCGACACCGTAGGACATTACATCTACGAGGGTCCCGTCAACTGGGCGCTGCACACGCTCACTGCTTGGGCGTGCCACGAGTGCCAGGCCAGTCCACCTTTAAACTTTACCTATGCCTTTATGCCCACCTTTTAACTTGAACTACCTACTTATACCTATACCTCACAGTAGATCCAGTTCAGCATATCATGATATCCGTGAGGCGCTACATCTACTAGGGAGCCTTATTATATATATGCGCTAACGGCTTGGGCGTGTCACGACCACGAGTACCCAGCTAGTCTACTACTATATCTGTCTGTGAGGTGTTAATCGGGCATGTTTAAGATTCATGGTCGTCCTCACCTTCCTATACTTTTCTATTCGCGAGTCTTACACACACAGGCCAGCCTGCCGGTCTAGCGCAGCTTTACGACGCGACACCATCAGCCACGGTAATGAAAGGAAAGAGACAGGTAATATTTGTCGCGCGACGAAATATCACGTGTCACAGTTTTGCTGAAGGTGCTGGGCGTGTCATGGGATATGCAGTGAATATCATGAAAGCCTTCATTCTTACAGTCAGCACGTGCTATCATCCAACCGGGTACTCTACCGGGCGAATGTTGGGCCTTTAAAGGCCGCGGCGAAGCCGTTATTCGGCTTCTCGGAACCGTCGTCGTCACAGGCTTCACCGTGGAGCATATACCTCCGCATATTGATCCCACCAGGTAAGCCTCCAAGCACCTAGATACTGTCATCAAGTTGAGCATGTCATCGGACAGTGCTGGTCGTTCAGGAGCCGAGGAATGGCCTTCATCCATTTTCTTGACGTCTTGATGTTACAATCTCGCCGTTGATTATATTACGCCGAATATTGACCCAACGTTAAATTATCCAGATTAATAATAAGTCTGCATTGAGTTTTTCAAACTCTTTGCCAATAGATACCTATTATAAATTCTGTCCCTTGATTTGATAAATAAATTCATGAAATTCGAAAAACAGTCTAGAAATCGTAATTTTTGTCATAAATTAATCCATGTTATTACCTAACATTCAACAGACTATACCCACTGTGTGACGCGCGACAAAGAGTCACCTGTCACAGTTATGCTAGAGGTGCTGATGGTAGTTGATTAAAATCAATTTTGTGACCAGCTAGCTAGGCTAAGAACTTAGCCTATGGACGTAGCATATCACGCATGCAATATATAGGTAGTTCCTATTTTCGATTGATGAAATAACTAACAAATCTCGCGGACGGACGACTTTTATAATGACGATTATCGATAAAGATCTTTCGTTTATGTTGCTCAAAGGTTTGGCAAATATATTTTTATCTGTGAGGAAAACTAAAAATTGTCTCGGAACAATACCCAAAAGACATTCAAAATGTTTTCCCGAAATGTTGTGTTGTCTAGAAAGAAATGCTAGTTTTTGACTGTTGTGTGTCGCAGGGAAATATTATCAGCACCTCGTGAGATCCAACTCCAAGGATTACGATCCCGGTCGGACCCGTCGCCTCACGACTTCGGCACTTACGAATACAACAAGGACGGCAATCCGATCCAGTACTTCGATGTGACATGGTCGACGAATCAGGGGTTCAACTTAGTAAGAATCAAGGTGCTCTCGAACTGGGGACATCCGGTGTACACGTGCTTGTACCGGGTCCGGGTACACGGGGACCTCGTGCCTGGGCAGGCGCCTAGTAGCGCACTGAGTAACCAAGAGACGCGTACTGAGTAACCAATGTACGTGTACTGGGTAACCAAGAGACCTGTACTCAGTAACCAAGAGACGTGTACCTACTGAGTAGGTAACTAAGAGGCGTACTGATAACGAGTAAAACGCGTTGCTTCTGCATACGCACGAACAGATTGATGTATTTATTAGGTCAAAAGCGTACCTAAACCCAAAAGGAAAGCTCTAGGAAATGGTAATGGTGAGATTGGTGAAAATACGCGAGGAGCAATTCGTTAAGTTAAACATAAAGTATGCAAAGCATTAGGTAAGATAGTTTGCTCACAACTTTACAAGTTCATAAGCTTAGTTGAATCGTGTAAATAAATGTTAATTATATTGTATATTCAATACGATACCTTGTTTCACTTGTTTGTCTATGTACATACCTACGCCACACCGCAGTTTGCTACGCTCACGGAAGTACAGTTGCCGAGAAACTTCTTGAGCCTAACCTTGACTGCGCAGTAGCCGATTTACGTACAAATATGAGTATGCGCAGATCCGCCATTTTGGGTCAAGAAGTTTCTCGGCAACTGTACTTACCCTATGCCACTCGCATTTTTTGTTCGCTCTTATACAACTGTTGTATAAAATACTATTTTAGGAGATATTTTATTTTAACATCACAATTAAATTACAAAACTTTCAAAACTGCGCCCCTTATTGTTAGTAACCGTAATTTTATCAGTACAATTTTATCCGATGTTAACACAAAGTACCGTCAGCGATAAATGTAATAATAACATTATGTTTACTTGTTATTAGAATCGTTATTTATAGCCAAAGTTTTTCTGACCATACATGTCTCTAAAACTTCTTACCTAACTCTTTTATTGCCAGCTTAAACTGACTTCTTTCAGCTTGACTTTAACTTATTGGTTTTTCTGCAAAATCCATTACTTTTGCGCCATTAATGCCAGGTGCCCGGTCAGCCCATTGTGTCCTTGCACAAAACGGGAGAAAGCCAAAACCAAACAGTAGATGTTAATCTGGGTGTCCGGCAGCCGAGGGTTATAAAAATGCGTGTATTGTACTTGGACAATGCGACAAAGGACATAAATTAACATGAGCAAAGTGATCATGAGCCCCCGCGGCGCGGGCGCTCTAATGGGTTGACCGGCCCTGCCGCCTGCTGCTCGCCGCGCTGCCCGCTGCAGCAATGGCATGCACTGGGTTTAGGGGGTGATGGGCAGTTGAAATGCTTTCATGACAACGGTAGGTATTAATAGTTGCCTGTACAGAGAGCGGAGTGGGCTATTGGGAGAAGACAGTGTCGTAGTTATAATCTGTTTTTTTTTGTTTAAAGTATAACTTACTGTGGTATAACGCTATACGTTATATGAAAGAAATTAATGGAGATACCATACTAGGTACTTGCACTATAGCAGTACCTAAGTACTTTCAAGAGAAAATGTGGTATGAGAAATACGGCTTCTTACTAGCTTGTTATTGCCTATTACGGGCGTGGCAACAAAAAAATAATACTTGGGCAAGTCGGAGTAGAATTGGGTTTATCCACCTAGTTATACTATTAGTTATACGATATAAGGGTTGGGTTAGCTTACTTCTTCTGTAAGAATGATAAAGAAATGTTCTAAATTCTAGAATCTACTATCCTTCTATGAACACCGCGCTATGAGATTAAAAAAAATACTGTCGCTTGTACATATTAGGAATCCATGGTGACTGGCGTTGTACCGTGCTTGTAGCGATGACATCGACATAGACATGTTGCAAAATGTAGAGTGCCGTAGTATAAGGTGTCAATTTCCTAGTTCCGACGCCGTTTACGATTTTATATTTGAGATTGAAATAACTGCATTTTCTTGTAGTTACCTAATGATAATGAAACATAGATGCAATATACGTACGTATATATAATGGGTTGACCAGCCCTACCACCCGCTGGTCACATTCACCGCCCGTTGTCAGTCAGTGGCTTCAGTGCCCAGCCTTTAGCACAGATACACTTTATCCATAAAAAGATCAAGTAATAGGGAAATACTTTTACTTTAATAAAAGCGCTATTTTGGAGATAGAGCAATTTGGAGATGCTTTACTCACAAAAAAAAACGAAATACCTACTACTTAAAAATCAAATTACAGTAATTAAAGATTAAATCAGAATTCAAAAGTCCTGTTTTTTGAAGTCGGTTAAAAACTATTTATCCATAAAAGGGTCAATAATAGAGAAATACTTTTACTTTAAAAAAAAGCGCTATTTTGGAGATAGAGCAATTTGGACTTTGGAGATGCTTACTCACAAAAAAAAAACAAAATACTACTTAAAAATGAAATTACAGTACCTAATTAAAGATTAAATCAGAACTATGAATACAAAGATCAAAGCTTAGAGAAAAATTGAAAAAGGAGCTACCTGGTGGAAGGGACCGGGAATCGAACCCGGTACCTCTGGATTACCGGTACAGCGCCGGTCCTTTTTCAATTTTTCTTTAAGCTTTGATCTTTGTATTCATAGTTTAAATAAAAATTGTGGTGTACCCACATTAAACAAAATGAGACATTACATGTTTCATAAATTTATTAAATCAGAATTTAAAAACTCCTGCTTTTTGAAGTCGGTTGAAAAATTAATCGGCAGCGGAGTTCGAGCACACTGAAAATACTAATTTTGCCCCTAATGTGGTCGTTGTTCTTCGAGCGCTGCGCGCCTATCACGACCGTGAAACATCCAGATTTACTTTTTAGATTCTTGCTCGGTACTTAAGCCCTGTATCTATCTAAAATAAAATGTAGGTGCATATTGTACCTATGTGCATGGTACAGTCAGTCAGCATCAAAAGTTGCTGACAATTTTCGTATGCAATTCGACATATGACAGTAGTGTAAAATTGTTATCTACTTTTGATGCTGACCTTACTTGTTATAATTACATAATTTGTAAGTAGGTATCGTTATGGAAAATATGAGGTATGAGTAAATATCATATACGTAGCTGCTATGTGCCGAATGATATTGTACGGAGACAGTGTTATTTGTGGCATGGCATTGGAATTCCAATAGTACGCAATAAATCTTAGAATGCCTAATAGGAAAATAAGAAGTATAGGCTCGCCTCACCGGCCACGTCTCTTTACGTACGTATGTTAGATAGGTGTTTATGTTACATAAGAATTATTGGTTATTCTGGTTATCGCTAGCCGGTGTAATAAAATGATAATCGTAAAAGTTTCATTAGGCATTCAGAAATTACAGTGACTCGCCTTTTTGGAATAGTTCCTGAATCCAAACGGACTCGAATGTTTAAAGTTATTACATATTGGAACGTCATATCACACTAATATTATAATGGCGAGAAATTTGTGTAGTTATGTGTTTGTATGTTTGTTACTTCTTCACGCTCAAACAGCTGGACACATTTTGATGAATTTTGGTATGAAGGTAAGTGACACCATGCATTAGCACATAGGCAAATAAAAATAAAAAATTTAGTAGCTAAAAATTAAGGTAACACTATAGAAAAGCATGTTAGGCGCAAACTATTAAATGAGTTCGACATATGTCCAAAGACACGTCGTCTTTATCACCCTTGTGACAGCCAACCATTATCATTCCTTTCATAAAATTTACCGTAACACGCGAAATAGACGTTAAGGAAATTGAAAATCAGTTGGGCATGCGTTAAATCTGCGTAACGCAGTCGGAGGCATCATTATCACAAGTAGAGCAACAATTAATATCTGAACAGTCCATTCAACGAAGGACCTTCTTCGACAATAGATAGAAGTCATAAAGGGTGAAAGCACTCCTTGACATTTATCCTTTTGGGTGAGCACCGCCTACGTGCACCTACTCTCGATATTAATGATGTGATCTTAGTTCAAATGTCGCTCCCAGTCTCTGTTTGACGTGGATTAATGGTGGCCAAATGGTCCAACTTTGTTTGTTTGGTCAACTATTTCGTGAATATTCGTATTTTGGAACTTAATTTAGGTCCTTCGTTTAACTATTCAATTTGAAATTCGTTTTAAAATATATAAGTATAGAAGTGTACCAGTAAAAATATACAATTATGAGGAACAGATACTCGTGCCAATCACGTAAGTATTTGCGCTTAACTACTTAACTAGTTGTATATGAGTACAGTTCCTTAATCATAGGGAAGCGGGAGCCAGTTTGGATTCCTTGACCATAATTATGTTAAAGTGGCCAATTGTCTAAAAATAGACATTCCCGTAGAAATCAGTTTCAATAGATAGGTACCTCGGCATTGAATACTTAACCCAGAATAACAACGTTGTGCGCGCGGTCCTTTGAGTGGCTATAACTTACACTTGAAAGAAATCGGCACTATGACCACGGTATGGTATCTCAATAAGCAGACAATAAAAAAATGTTTTAAGCACACTCTACTTTATTTACACCATAATCACAACAGATAATGAGAAGTTCTCGTAATACACTAGATAGCGCTGTACAACATTTCGGCTGTATGACAATATATTTTTATCTATGACTATAACTGCCCGCTGAAGACGAAGGGCGTTTACGGTCGGCTCAACAATAATATTTTCGGGTTATACCTATTGCCGGTATTTTTGCGTGAAAACTGGTTCCGTAAAACGTGCCTACTTCGCACCAAAATTTGCTCCACTTTTCGAAAATAATGTTTTTTCTGAAAATTATGGTACTGTGATATGATGATGTATATGGCATTGGAAAGTAGAACAATCCTACAATTATGTTGCAATGCTTATATGAAGCCATATTAATGACGTTTCATGTACATATATTATATAAACTTTAATTTAGGAGCAGTGTTACCCAGCGTTTGGGCAACCTTGCCTCTTTATTCATTTAAGTTGTTCCAAAACACATAGGTACTTTATAGCGTTTGACGCAGTTTTACACCATCGTCAATCAAAGAAATAATTTTTACCCGACTACGGCAAAGCCAAAAGGAAGGGTTATAAGTTTAGCAGTCTATGTATGTATATTTATATGTAAGTTTGTTCCACCATAGCGCGAAAACTACTTAACCGATTTTAGTGATTGAGGTGTCTATCAATTCGTAATTACAGTCCGGGTGACATAGGCTACATTTTTAACCCTTTGACCGCCAAAGACAGCAAATCACGTCATCGGGAATTCGTGCCACTGACGCCAACGACGCCTATTGACGTCAAAAATTTCAATGGTCAAGAACATGTTAATTCAAACCACTATCTGTGTTTTTCAATCCCTGTTGATTTTGGAGCACTTTTTTTTATTTTGGTTTGGCGACAGTGGCACGGTGAATTGCTTTGCCGCTTGGCGCTCTAAAGGTTAACAGACTTCAAAAAAGGCGGACGAGTGAGAGCAAAAATTCTACAGAAAAAAAATAAAAAAATCAACAGATTTCAAAAACTCTTTTTTTGTTGATAAGTTAACACTTCCGTTATTATCTCTTAGAAATATGGTAAAGATCTGATGATGGAATCCATCAGAAATCGACGGAACTCTGCAAATATAATAGTTATAAGTACAATTTCTTTATTATTTTCTAAAGAGATTCAGGTATGTGTTGTCAGAAAGCATAATTTGACCAAGTGGAACTGTTGCAGAAGACCACGAAAGGTGATTGGAACTATATGTTTGCATTAAAGCATGCTCTAGCATAGCGCTTACACTACTTAACCAATTTTGATCAATAACGTGTCCATCGATTTGTTATAACGGTTACATTGCGTAGGCCATATTTTTAACCGACTTAAAAAAATGATGGTGTAGTTGAGTATATTGCTTACAATTCAACCAATTTCATTGATTACTTTCACCCGAATAAGGCAAAGCCTTAGCAAAGTAATTCTTTATCTATATTCGTATTCCAATATCTTATATGATTTGATGACGCGTAACGTCCTGAACCAATTTGATGAAAGAGGTACCAACCGAATAGTAATAATGAAACCAGATAGTAGGTACATGCAACGTTCTAAAACGGCAATAAGGAAGAAAATTTTATGAAACTTTTGAATCTACGGAGACGACGGCGACACAAATCATGGGGGGCTCGGGGGGCGGAGCCCCCCACCATAAAAAATACAACGTTCTGAAACAGCAACAAGAAAGCAGATTTTATGAATCTTTGGAGTCTACGGAGAAGATGGTGACATAATTCCGGGGGGTTCGGGGGGCAAAGCCCCCCGCCATAAAAAATACAACGTTCTGAAACGGCAACAAGAAATGAGATTTTATGAAACTTTTGAGTCTACGGAGGCGATGGTGACATAAGACAGGGGGGGCTTGGGGGGCGGAGCCCCCCACCATAAAAAATACAACATTCTGAAACGGCAACAAGAAAGCAGATCTCATGAAACTTTTGAGTCTACGGAGGCGATGTTGACATAAAACACGGGGGGTTCGGGGGGCAGAGCCCCACGCCATAAAAAGTACAACGTTCTGAAACGGCAACAAGAAAGCAGATTTTATGAAACTTTTGAGTCTACGGAGGCGATGGTGACATAAAACACGGGGGGTTCGGGGGGCAGAGCCCCCAGCCATAAAAAATACAACATTCTGAAACGGCAACAAGAAAGCAGATTTTATGAAACTTTTGAGTCTACGGAGGCGATGGTGACATTAGATACGGGGGTTCGGGGGGCTGAGCCCCCCGCCATAAAAAACTACAACATTCTGAAACGGCAACAAGAAAGCAGATTTTATGAAACTTTTGAGTCTACGGAGGCGATGGTCACATAAAACACGGGGGGTTCGGGGGGCAGAGCCCCCCGCCATAAATAATAGAACGTTCTGAAACAGCAACAAGAAAGCAGATTTTATGAAACTTTGGAGTCTACGGAGAAGATGGTGACATAAAACCCGAGGGGTTCGGGGGGCAGAGCCCCCCGCCATAAAAAATACAACGTTCTGAAATGGCAACAAGCAATGACATTTTATAAAACTTTTGAGTCTACGGAGGCGATGGTGACATAAAACAGGGGGGGCTCGGGGGGCAGAGCCCCTCGCCATAAAAAACTACAACGTTCTGAAACGGCAACCAGGAAGCTAATGTTATGATACGAGTTTACGGAGGAGATGGAGACATGAACACCGGGGGGCTCGGGGAAACTTTTGAGTTAAACTAGGAGATGGGGGGCGGAGCCCCCCGCAATAAATAGAATACGGCATCCTTAAACGGATACAGGGTAGCAGATCTTATGAAACTTTTGTAGTAACGGAGGAGATGATGACTTAAAGACGGTGGAGCTCGGGGAAACTTTTGATTTAACCTAGGAGATGGTGACATAAAAGACGGTAGTGATATATATGGATTTCCAAACAGTTTTTTTCTGTTTTGCTTTTTAAGTTGCTGAAAATGTTGTGTCGTCAAATGTAAATAATTGTCGTTAAGATGTGATTAGGTACCTATATTTAATATTTAGATATTGTTGCATAGAAAAAAATACAAACGAATAATCTCTTTTAGCGTAAAAATATTAGAGGTGTATGAAATTGTTTTTTTTTTTATCGTTTGCTTTCTATAAGCTTTCAGTCGTCTACTGGTCCACAATACGATAGAGGTACTGGTTGGTCTCGATAGCTGAAATTCGACGTTGGTATTCAACGTTTGCGTATCAATTATTGTTAGTTTTGCCCGACTGTGTTATTCGTAAAGTCAAAGGGAAGAGTACTAAGTTATGTATTTAAGTATGTTCCACGATAGCGCTTAAACTACTCGACAGATTTTGATGACTGAGTGTATTGTGTGACATAGGCTACATTTTTAACAGACTTCAAAGGAAGATGTAGCGATACAGCGACATTTTTTAAGCTTACATATGCATTTAAATATTCTTTACTCCATCATATGTAGAAACTGAAAATATTGAAATAAAATAAAAGGTTAAAAAACTTAAACCCGACTACGGACAAACGAACTAAAAAGTTAAAAACAAGGTAGAAATATCGGGTATCATCGCCTTATTCCACAAGACAAGTCGTTAGACATGTTAAATGTTCTTGTATATTTTTTTCTACTGAAATCTTCTGTTAGTTAACAACAATAATATTATAATTTAATTCAAATGCCGTAGTCGTGCGTTGTCGACTATTTAAAAAAACTGCAACTATACAAGGAAATTTCCGTAGTTTTAGGTAGATCGCCATCATCATCTTATTGAGTACCTAAAATAAGTCTTGTAAAACTCTTCTTTTTATATCAATATGATAACGATGTGTAGCCGTGTATCTAATAATGCTGTGCGTCCGTTTTATTCTCGATAACTAGACACTATAGGTAGGATTTTCACGAAATAACATGTTCTTAAAAAACGAAGAAAACTAAATAAAATAAATTCTGCTGCTACTGCTACTGCTACGGCTACGGCTAAGCGGTTTAATTCGTATATGAATGCATGTTCGCTCTTTTACTGTTTGGAGATATGTAAAAGGAAGATTGTATCGTAGGTAGTTAATGCCACAACGCACGACTACGGCATTTGAATTAAATTATAATATTATTGTTGTTAACTAACAGAAGATTTCAGTAGAAAAAAATATACAAGAACATTTAACATGTCTAACGACTTGTCTTGTGGAATAAGGCGATGATACCCGATATTTCTACCTTGTTTTTAACTTTTTAGTTCGTTTGTCCGTAGTCGGGTTTAAGTTTTTTAACCTTTTATTTTATTAGTTAAAGTGTTTTATTTTGATTATAATTATAATATTTTCAGTCTTAGTATTGTTTTACTTAAGACAATCAATATACTCCTGGATCAAAGCTACCCCAACACGTGGTGCAAAGTAGGTACAGTCGAGTTCATTTACATCTACACACTTACGAGAACAAAAATATCTGAACGCGACTTTATGCTCCTGACAATAGGGTCGTTTTCAGATATTTTTGTTCTCGTAAGTGTGTAGACTCGACTGTACTTGTAAAAAAAATAAGGTTAAGCCTTGAAGTAATAAGAAACCCTTAAGGTACTTACTAGAAATATTGAACATTAAATAGCTTATTGTATACAAGAACACATCAAAACAAACTAACCGTGAATCGATGACCATTTCCTGGGATGGAAAAAAGGCGAAACGAAAGTTTGGCATTCAGTTTTGCCACTTAATTGGCATTTGTATCGAATGCGTTCGGAAGTTTTGAGACATCATTCATAGACATCGACTTACAAGGGAATGAAACTAAATACAGAGTTGGAGCACATTTACCCAGTGGGGAGCAAAGTAGGCACATTTTACGGTTTCTTATTTTATTGGCTCATTGTTAGATAAGCAATTAATAAATGTTTAGTAGGTACATTAGGTAGTTATAGTACATAATAAATCTGGTAGGTATATCTTTGTATCTCAAAACTAAAATATACTTAACATCAAAAATGCCATTTATAATATCTATATAAAATCTTCTTGTTACCTGGTTAATACTTTGATCGGGGTAAAGTTGCCTTTATTAAAGCGTATCAAGCGTTTAAACATTTGTCAATATTTAGTAGCTAGTTCCGGGCGAGTGGACGCGAAAGGCTTGGTGGCGTGCGGCAAAGGATTACGGCGGCAGTTTCACGGTCGGGAGCGCTGCTGCGTCGGCGGCGCGGCGCGGCGGCTCCCGGATTCGTGATGCAAGTTGTAAGATATTAGCGTTTTAAGAGAATTGTGTTGTTAATGATGAAGACCTTAAATGATTACGGCTGCTGTTTCACGGTCGGGAGCGCTGCTGCGTCGACGGCGCAGGTGGTAAGGCGTAATTGTTACAAGATTGATATAGTTATTTGTGCAACAAGAGAGCAAAGTTGTTTTTTGTTGCGAGTGCTGATTTTGAGTCCCGAGCAAGCGAAGGGTTCTATGTTTGAATCACGAACGTAGCGAGTGATTCTAAGTTAGAATCCTGAGTGTAGCGAGGGACTCAACAGCACGAGATGCAAAAAACTTTGCTCTCGTGTAGCACACACAACTTTTCACCTCAACAGCGAGAACATATTCGACTTTTTGTACTTTTTCTTTCAACCATTCAGGTATAGGTAGGTTTAGTCTTTGTTGCTGATTTCAATGATATTATTAATTAGAAAATCGATACCAGCTGCTTTAAATGGAATACAAATATAATTGAAATTATAAGTTCCAACACTGTACCAGCAGTCCCACACAACCACCACGGTTGTCATTATTTGATCAAATTGGAAGATTTAGCCGATACTCCTCTTCCTTTATTCAGTTTTATTTCCACAGCTCCCGTGAAATCAACGCCGGTGTGGGTGAATGGTTTAGAAGGGTTAACTCGTTGCTCCGGTAAGTCGGCCATTAGTTGATAGTTTTCAGTTGGCTTAAATCGATGACACGGTACGCATTGTCGTAACCGCGTCTTTACAGCTCTATTGCCGCCGATTATCCAATAACGTTGCCTAATGTAGAACAAAGTTACTCGAGCTCCTCCATGAAGTGTCACTGCATGTGCTTGATCGATGATTAGTTCGGTTAGTCGTCCTTTGTTCGGTAAAATAATTGGGTTCTTCATGTTGAGAGGCAAGTTGGACTTGTTTAAACGACCTCCAAGTCTAATTATCCCTTTGCTGTCCAAGTACGGATTGAGCTTGAAAAGGCTTGACTGTTTTGTAGTCGATTGTTTCTTCATGAGTTGTTTATATTCTTGTTCAAAGGTCATACGCTGAGCGCACTTTATTATGAGCTCATTTGCCTTTGCTAGTTCGCTTGTAGTTAGGTATGCAGTGTCAGACCTTTTATTGTTACGTGCAGCTATAAAACGTAATATCCATGCTATAACTCTTGTTACACGTGTGAATGAACTGTATTTTTGCAACAATTCATTCGTAATATATTTGTTATGTTTCGATGACGATCTCGTTTCTGTTTCGTTTGTGACGCATATGTTTGTTGTAAATGAAGTAGGTGGATTTTTCTTTTGACTTTCACTATCAAATGACTTCAAAAATTCGGGTCCATGCCACCAGAGTTGGAAGTTCATGAGTTTGTTAGGATAGAGTCCTCTTGAGGGGGCGTCAGCTGCGTTCTGTTCGGACTTTACGTAGTGCCATTGTGTAACTGGTATAATTTCCGTGATTTTAGTAACACGGTTTGCGACATATTTCTCCCATCTTGAGGTATCTCCTTGTAGCCAGGCCAAGACTACTTGTGAGTCACACCACGCATGTATAGTTACGGTGAATCCCGTCAATGCTTCCTTTATCTTTTTAACAAGTTGCGATAAGAGTAAGGCGCCGGCGAGTTCTAATTTTGGCAACGACTTTTTACTGGCTAGGGGTGCAACTCTAGTTTTCGCTGCGACTAGGGTGGTGACAATTTCTCCTTGCTCGTTCGTCGTTTTATTATATATGACACAGGAATAGGCTTTTTCGCTCGCATCGGAAAAGCCAAAAAGTTGTATCTCGTTTTCTGTTGTACCGACCCATCGTTGTAGTTTCAAAGTTTTTATTTCTTTTAGTTCCATTTTGAATCTTGTCCAGCTGTCTTGCAGGTCTTTAGGTAGTTCCTCATCCCAAGAAAGTTGATTTAGCCAAACCCGCTGGAAGAGTAGTTTTGCTGTGATTGTAATTGGGGCCCAAAATCCTACGGGATCATATAACCTCGAAATCTCTGAGAGTAGTACTCGTTTTGTTAGTATACTGGCTTTCTTCGAGTCCAAGTCCCAGTTGAACGTGAACGTGTCGTTGCCGGGATTCCACGAGAGTCCGAGTGTGTTCGTAGCCTGTTCGTTTTTGAAATCGAAGATTCCGGTAGTTGAAACTTGATCTTCTTTCAAGTTTTGTAAGAGGGCAGGATGGTTCGCGGACCATTTTCTTAAATTCATCCCTCCACCCTTTAATAACTCGATAAGTGTAGTTTGTAGCTCTTCGGCTGCTTGAAGTGAGTGATGACCGCTAAGTAGGTCATCAACATAGAACTCGTTAAGCAACGCGTTCGCTGCCGCAGGGTATTTATGGCCGTCATCCATAGCTAGCTGTTTTAGGGTTCTGATTGCGAGCCAAGGTGCGCTCTTAGTTCCGTAGGAAACCGTACAGAGGCTATATTCCTTTAATTTTTCATTAGGTGAGTTGCGCCATATAATTTTTTGAACGGAGTGTTGTTCTTCAGCTATCCAGATGCAGCGGTACATTTTTGCTATATCTGCGGTATAGGCGTACTTGTATGTTCTCCATTTCAGGATCAGACTTTGAATGTCCTTCTGAAGATTAGGGCCTTTGAATTGCACGCTGTTTAGACTATGACCGCTAGTCGTGTTCTGTGATCCATTGAAAACCACCCTAAGTTTGGTTGTGCTGGAGCTATCCCGGAGTACTCCATGATGAGGAAGAAAGTACTCAGGAGATGTAGTTGAAGAAGAAAGCTTCATGTGCCCGAGGTCCGCGTACTCTTTTATGAAATCCTTATACATTTCGGCTAGCTTTGCCTTCCTTTGTAGTCTTTTCTCGAGTTGTAGAAATTGTGAGATAGCTATAGCTTTTGAGCTTCCAAGTTTTTCTTTATAGTTGGGATGGAAAGGCATCTGAACTATATATTTCCCATCCGAGGCTCGCTGAACAGTTTGCTTGTAATAAGTTTCGCAGTGATGGTCTTCCTGAGGTACGTCCGAGCTATCCTGCATAATGTCTTCCGTCTCCCAGAATTTAGTTATCTCTTCCAAGTCTAAGGTAGTTATATGACAGTTGAAAGTTTGAAGTTTTCCGCACAAAATCCAGCCAAGATGAGTTTGTTGTGCAAGAGGAGATCCTGGGTTACCTCTAAGGACTCCGTCTAGGATAATTTTGGAGTACACGTCTGCCCCGAGCAGTAAGTCAACTGAGCGAGACAAGTTGTAGTTAGGATCGGCGAGCTTTAAATTTTCTAAGTGCGGCCAGTTCTTCCTTTCAAACGTAGCGTTGGGTAAATTATTTGTTATTTTACTCATAACTAGTGCTTGAGTTTCAAAGGCGTAATCCGAGTACATTGACTTGCACTTCAATTGAACGCGGCCTTTGCAATCTTTGGATGACGCTCCAATCCCAGAGATTGTGGCGCTGAGTTTGTTTCTTGGTAGTTTTAGTAGTTGTGCAGTGTTTTCAGTGAGAAGATTAACTTGACTGCCTTGGTCGAGAAGGGCTCGAAGAGTGACGTCAGTACCGTCGATCGCCTGCACCCTCAGTTGGACCGTAGTTAAAAGAATTTCTGTTTCTTTGTTGGATAGATGATTAGAAGTTGGTCGCGTAGTTAAAGTAGCCGGTCGTTGACTTGATGAATTATTTTTGTTGTAGTTTGTTGACATGTTTTTCTTCATTGGATTGTGCAAAAGTGTATGATGACGCATATTGCATTCTTTGCAAGTTTTTGTTGACTTGCATTCACTGTTGCCGTGGCTGTATAAACAGTTTTTGCAAATTTGCAGTCTGGCGGCAGTTATGTTACGTTGGACCGGATCTAGGTCAATAAACTTCGGACATTGCATCAACACATGACTTCCATCGCATAATGTACAATTTCCGTATAATGTGTGATAACTTTTCGGCAGCTCCGTTTTGTAGGTAAATGATTTCTTAGCTTGGTAGGGTTTGTTGAAAGTTAATTTGTTGAAGTTTGATGGCTTCTGGTAGTTAGATGTACTTGTAATGGCTTCTTTCTTCTGGTTCTTCATAGTTTCATATGCCATAAATCTGTTTTCCAAGAAGGATAGAAATTCAGTTAAGACTGGTAGTTCCCTTTGATTTTGTAGTTCCTTTAGGTAATCGTTAAAAGACGATGAATCAAGTTTCAGCGACATAAGATGTACGATCATCGGATCCCATGTAGTTATTTCGAGTCCGATATTGGCGAGCCCGTTGAGACATTCTAATATAACATCGTGCATCCTTTTGAAGCTGTGGGCATCCGGATGATGCGCGACGGGTAAATTCAGCATGGTGTTAATGTATGAAGTGAATTGCAGACGCTTGTTGTCATAACGTTGTGTTAGTATTTCCCAACAGGAAGAGTAGTTCTCGGCGCTTATGGTGAGATGCTGCACCAATCTTTCAGCTTCACCTCGTAGTTTAGTTTTCAAGTGCTGCATTTTCTGCGCTTTGTTAATAGTAGGGTTGTTGTGAATAGTTTCTAGGAAGAGATCTTTGAATGATACCCATTGACTGTAGTTTCCTGTAAACTCGGGGACTTGAACTCTCGGGGCCGAATGCTGATAATGGGCTACCGACCAGATCTTGCCGTTCAATCTCCGTTTCAGTTCGTCATACTTGTGCTCTATGTTGACGAATAGATCGTAGTAATGTTCGTTAGAGCCTTTAAGAATGGCATCTAACTCCCAGTGATGCTTGTCAATAGGTTCCCATTTTGACTTCAAGATGGTGAGGTGATCTTCTAGTTCCCATTTTTGAGAAATCGTGTCGATGTCGACTTTAGACATCGCACGGTCGAGAGCTTTAAAGTTGCACTCTTGTTTGGTAAGTAGTTCACGAAGCTTGCCATCAGTATGCTGGTACTCCTCGTCTATATCCGTTGTGTTAAATTCTACCTTGTCCCCTTGTTCGAGGCTCTGCGAACGCAAAAGGTTCAAAATATCTTGTTTAGTTGACTGGTACATGGCTTTAGTTTTTCCGTAGATGTCTCCTGTGAAGTATTCAATAGTTTTTTCTTCCAATTCTTGCTCGAGGACGTTATGCCGGTGGCTAAAGTCCTCCCACAAATCCGACAGAGTAGTAAGTCGCTTGTTCAAATATTCCTGGGTCTTCCTAGATCCGCCGTCCTTCTTGTAGTTTGTACAGAAGATCTTGATATTCTCGAAGCTGACCTTTTGTTGCTCGAGCGTGCTCATGATGATATCAATATCAGAACGTAGTTCGTTTAGTTATGTTATGTATATAGTTGTATGTAGTTGAATGTAGTTGAAGTTAGAAGGTAGTTGCTTGAAGATAATAGTTGATGTCGCTAGTGACGGTAGTTAATTAGTTATGTTGAGTTCTTGAGTTCAATTGCCGTTTGAGGTACCTTGTAGTTGAGGTTAGCAGCTTGCAGCTGCAATAACTTGAAGATAGTTGGTAGTAGTTGAAGATATCGCCGCGTTAAGTTGAAGTTAGTTGCTTGAAGTTGTAGTTGAAGCCGCTGATTAGTAGTTGAGTTTCACTAGTTCACGACCTGAGGTCTTCTTCCCAATCCTGGATCACCGCCGCACGTAGTTGTCGCTTCAGGAGTTCCGGGCCGGGATGGTCGCGCAGGGTAATCAATGTAATTGCACTAGAAATTACGATATTGTGCGCCTTCTCAATTCACTGGTGGAACCCGCTTGTGGGAAGCCAGCAAACCGATTCGCTACCGTAATTTAAGCACAAAAACACTGAATTACCTTGTAGGTTCGAAGGACCATTAAATGTAGGAGCCAGTTAGCGACTACACTTGTAGTTATGGGTAGTTGTAGTTGATGGAGTGCGATGAAAGATAGTTAAAGTTTATAGAAAATATATTGAAAGAACGTAAAGATACAGTGACGTTAATAGCTGATTGCTCTTTCTCTAGTTGCGTAAAAGTGGTGTTGTTTCGTAATGCACACTTCTTTTATAACCTTACATATTACTAATATTCGTTGCCGTGCAACTTAAAGTAGGTCGCAAGTAAGCATGAGGAAATGTACGGTGATGAAACCGTACAGATACATTAGGTGCTTATTACGAGATTTTGTTTATAGTTTGATTGATATTTTTACTCATAAGGCACCAAACTAAATAAATACAAAAAAAATAACAATTAAAAAAAAAATACGTTTCGAAACTGCGTCTATGACAAATTGGTGAAATCATCAATTATTGGTAGGTTATTGAGAGATACCTACGGGTATTTACAGTATAAAGTTGAAAAACCTTATCTTATTTAAACAATAATCTATTTGATTTATATAAAAGATACTATTACTTAAACATTCGGTCGTTAAAAACAATATGTTGTAATTAAAACTTCTAAAAGTATTTTTTTTTTAATTTTATGGAATAACGCGTATCGGAAGGGTTTTTATTCGATGTCGGATTCGAAAATCGAATTTCGGATTGATATGTTATTATCACTCTCTTTTTCATATAGATATGAAAGAGACAAGAGTGCATCGAAATTCGAACGATTCGAATTTTATAAATTACCTTTGGCTGAATAATGGCAATTCGTGGTCAAAAATTGAAAAAGATTAAAAAGTTACTTTCTACTCACGCTCGAAACAAAATCGCATTTTGTTCACTGTTGTCTGACAGCAAAATCGCCATGTTTGATCTGGTGAGGTTAAAAAATAATTAAACACCTCCCACACGCCTAGGAAAAGCCGTGTGGAAATGTATCTTCACACGACTGAACAGATAATTTATGGCTACTTATCACAACTCTAAAACAATGTTATATTGAACGTGGCGGCTCCCGGGTCGCCGGTACTAATTTGGATGCGTTGCGTCGCGTTGTAAGACATTCACGTTTGAAGAGAGCAGTGTTTAACTGGACTGGAATTTCTTATTATGGGCCAAATAATTACGGCAGCAGCGGTAGCGGTTGGAAGCGTTGCTGCGTCTGCGTCGGAGGCGGTACACAGACACGGGTATGAGTATGAGTATGTATGAATTGTATTTTAAGTATGAATTGTATTTTAATGTTAATATCGGCTCCATAGCTTTCTTAAGTCTTACCGTGCTATCAGAAGTCCGATGCCTAATTATGAGGGATAGAATGATGCCGCTTTCTGTAAAACGTTTGAATTAAAAAATATTTATCGATGTATTTATAAAAAATCATATTATACCTAAATAAAATTATGCCACCCAAAACCAGGTACTTACTTATTAAGACATTTCTTATACTACTCGTATACTTATTAATAATAGAATCCGTAAAATTGGTCATATGATTTTTTCCTTTATTTGACGTATGTATAAAATTGTTTATGTCTAGATCTAGGGTACAAGTAGATTTAATGTTTGGTGTCGCGCGATAAAAAATGAAGGATTAGTCTATGGAGACGGGGCAACGGCCCCGCGTATCAAAAATCGGAAGACGCTTTGGTACGAGTATACAGGTATACAAGTTATACGAAATTCGCGATCAAGTTGACGCAAGTAACTAGTAAGTACCTACCTAAACCGATGCTTGATGAAGGATTAACCCTAACCGTTCCACGGCATGGCTGGGCTATGTTATAGTATAAGTCAGGATACCGGCCGACCTGCGCGGTTAACTATAAGCTTGCAAAGTGTGGTACAAGTTGTGAGACTTCAGTGATTGCGGAATCGATAAAGCCAGTAAAGGTTTAGTGGGAAAAGACTAAGCAGTTTCAGGGTCGATCGGGTATCCGGGTATATTCCGGAGGTAGCAGTTTATCGCTTGGTGAATGACCGGTCGGAATAAACTTCAAATCGTAACAGTTGAACAAGAAAAGGAAAGGTAACATCAATGTTTCCAGTTCCGAAATTTGTATTAGATGGGTCATATCTTTGTTTAAAGCATGATGCGACGGTAACTCGTAATATTCACTGAGCTCTACGTTTACGCCATGCGCGTTCATTTTGCGAGCCAGGAAACATACCTACGTACTACGGTTTCGTTGGGATGTTCTTTAAATATCCAGCTACTGTTGCCAGTTATTGTTTGTCGGTTTTTGTCCCACTCCGTGCACGCTCCGCTGGCTTCGCTAAATGTCGCCTTCAGGAAATGCGATTTTAACAGCGAAAACATCAGAATTACAAGTCATCACTATTCACTCCGTTGCCTCCAGGCAATAGCGTGTTGTTGTCAAACCCCTTACCCTTTCAGTTATACTGGGCTGGAAGATAATAAAAAATACACACAAAGCCTACTTGGTAGGAATTTTATTGTGTTTCTATCTAAGTATAGTTTTTTGGTCTCAATCGATTTCTAAGGGCTCAATGACATTTTTTGTGGAACGAGTTGAATCTCTGTAAACAACACAGGATGGTTAAGTTAAGACGGGTCTCTAAACAGTATCAAATAGGTAGGTGCTCGTTGAAAATAGCACGTTGTAACGTGTGATCTAAATGACTATAATGGAATTTCAATTAAGTACATATAATGGACACGTGGAAGGCTGCAAACAAGAGTTATCTCGCAGTGACAGCGAAGGGTTCGCAGCAGGTACGACCGTATGGCGCGATCGGCCCTTCATAATTTACAAAAAGAGCCATTTATTAAAATAGAGCCCTTAGTAATTACTGGGCCTCCATTCCGACATATTCGCTACCTGCCGACAATTTGCCATTCGGCCCTTTGTCTGGCGGCGTGGCGCCCTAAAGGGTTCTAATTTTAAATGCGGCGTGTAACTATTCGCCTTTTATTCGTAAATTTCTCTTTCGCGGTGGTTAGCCGGCTCGCTGCGCTGGACGCAATATGGCGAGCTTTTTTGTCACGGACAAGGGTAAACATTAATTGGGTACAACATTGGCTTTGTTTAGTTTTTGCGGTTGCCGTTCAATACGATTTCACTCGTATTCAATAGAATCGATTATAATACATACTCTCTGTGGTCAAGATCACAGCGGCGGCTAGATGGAATGGAGTTCGAATATTATTCCGGGGACATAAAATTGTTTGCTTGTGAAGTAGGACGTTATGAATTTGGCAATCGAGCCGTTGTTAATGTCGTATAATATTACACGGCCGAGAGCGTCCAGCCCGGGCAAACAGTGGCGCAGCGGCCATCCCTACAGTTTGTCCGCAAACACGGATCGAATGAATATAGACAAACGTGTGTACGCTCGCAGATCGCGTTACAACAACAAATATTCTTGTTTATTTATAGTGCATGGTGAGCGGGCGCGGGCGGCTGCTGCCCCCGCGCCCGCTCTAATGCAATGCAGTCGCCATGGCGACGCTGCAGCACCCCACACATGGGAGACCATAAAAAAACAAAAAAGGGAAAACAGAAAACTCACTCGACTTCACCCCGGTTCCTGTCGACGCGAATGTCCGAGAGTTCCCTTCTTTCAAACATAATTTATGGTCTAGAGGAAATAAAACATAAAAAATAGAAAAGGAAAAACGACGGCACGCACGATAAAAAAGCTCGTCGTAAAAGTGCGAGCGGGGTGCCGGGAGCGGCCGCGCCGCCCCGCCGGGCGTAACCCTTCCGCTGCCGCCCTCCGCGCCCACCGCGCCAAAGGGTTAGGGCGACTAACCCTCGCCTTCGCCTCCGAACTATGTACTTTCTCTACAACTACAGCTATGTAGAGACGAGTGATAGATGGCTGAAAGGATTCGGTGAGTTATCGCGTATAATAATGCTACATTATTTATTATGCTAGAGCGTGGCTATAACTTTATCAAAATAAACGAATGACAAACACGTTTTCTACCATCTAAAATTGTTTAAAAAAATGTGGATAATCCAGCCGGTCAAGTACGCCTAGTTACTTACACAGTTTTACTGCCATTGCTAAAAACTACAGACCGTACCTATAAAAAGCAGTACGTAATCCCAAGAGAGACATCGCATTCGGTCCGGACCGATAGTTGAGATGATGGCGCGAGTCCTCAGTAATGAGAGTTTGATGTAAATGCGTCCCGGGGCCGGCGAGGCGAGCGAGGCGAGAGGCAGCGAGGTGACGAGGCGCCCTGCGGTCACCCGCGCGGCGACCATCCGTCTCGCCGCGGCCCTCGCTTCGCGCAGGGTTGACACCACATACATACACGACAGTGTTTTGTTTTACAACTTCACTCTATGTCAACTCTATGTTGTTCCAAGGCTGTTCTTTTTACACTTTTACAGGTGTTTGGTTCAACGGTTTCACTAATGGAGCTTTTTTTCAATTTTATTGAATCGTTGGTCTTCGCTCAGTGCTTTAAGCCGCATAGGTAACTTATACCGAAACAATCAAGAAAATGAATCTGGATTACGGCTCTTGATCTCATTAAATAGATACTTATATGCCAGTTTATAGGCTATTCATTACAATATCTTTCGATCGGCATTACCTTTCATGACATTTTTTTTACACCTTTTCGGTCTGAGACGGGCAAATTTTTATTTTGTTGTCGATTTCCTTTTTTTCTCAGATTTCAATAAAATTTGGTGAGTTGGTAAAGTTGCTTCTTCTGACCATGATAAACCCAATTTCACGATATGTCCTACAAGTTTTTCTCCATTGAGTTACACAAAATGTATTACAGAAATTGGCCCATAGGCCAATTTTTATTTTGTTGTCGAATTATTTGTTTTTTCATTTCGAGCTCCTCATTTTGTACTAAATTTTAGTACAAAATACGAAATTTAGTTAAAAAAATCCATACAACTTTTGTAACTCAAAGGAAAATTTTGTAGGACATCGTAAAATTGGGCTTACCTGGTTCAGAATAAGAAACTTTACCAACTCATCAAATTTGATTGAAATCTGAGAAAAAAACAAAATCGACAACAAAATGAAAATTTGCCCAGACACGAATTAAGTAGGTATAAACTTCGTCCGTTAGTAAAAATGAATGAATAGGCATGTGAGGTGCCTAACAGAGAAAATAAATGTTAGAACACGATTGTATTAAAGAAAGTATTGACTTTGTACTACGACAAAAACATATAGGTACAGCCACACTTCGACTTTTTTTAGGGTTACGTACCTCAATTGGAAAAAACGGCACCCTTATACTTATAGGATCACTTTGTTGTCCGTCCGTCTGTCTGTCTGTCAAGACCCTTGATCTCAAGAACGCGTGGAGGTATTGAGTTGAAATTTAAACCATATACTTAAGGCTACGGTCCCTTGAAGCTGTGAAATAATCACTCTTCTACGTTAACTTGAAAAAAAGATACGGCCGTTTATGTCGCAAAAAACGTACATTTCGACACTCTCAAGGGAATCAAAATGATAGGGTACTTCCCGATGACCTAGAACTATGAAATTTGGCAAGTAATATTATCACATACTACAAATACTTATAAAAATCTGAAAATTATACATTTGTAATAAAATCATAATAAATATAGTCCTATTCAAACATCATATTTGGAGAACTCGGTTGCGTTAAGTTTGCACCTCTTTTGTATACGGCGTCATACATTTCAGATCCAAACTTAACTCAACCAGGCCAATTAAGATGGGATAAGTGAAAGTTTGTACGGAACCCTCGGTGCGCGAGCCAGACTCGCACTTGGTCGGTTTTTTATACGTGATTTCTATTCTGTTATTCTGAATACTGAGCAACGCTAGTTGAATTCTTATAAAACATATTTTAAATACATACCTATTATCCAAACTAAAAAGAATATAAATATGGGTACTTATCATTTAGATGATTTTGTCCAAAATTTATACATTAAATTTGTATATTATACCTACCACGCGAAAATACAACTTTTTTTAAAGAAGTAGGTAATTTCATTTAAAACTCTAACTGCTGCGAAGCCGAATCAAAAAGTAAGAAGGCGAAAAAGCGAAGTAAGTGCAGTTGCACTTTATTAAAGTAAAATTAATATTTTTTTTTAAAGTAAAACAAGAAATATTAATAAGTCCATCCAGTTCTCAAATAAATCAAAAAAGAAGTTCAAGTGTTGTGGAGAACAGTTGTACCACCAATTTCAAAACAAAGATACCTAAGTATTCAATGATTAAATCATCAGAAATGACAGGCCAAAAAAGAAATTCAATCCTCATTCAGAATATGTGTTTCTAAAACATAATTTAAACGTATTATCAAAGAAACTTCAGCATATTTTCGATGTTGAAACCTATGATGTACTTATAATAATTTCAAATGCAGCAAGTATTTAATTTTCTTTTAAAGAAGGGGAAGGCCTTTGCCCGGTAATTGGCCACCGAGATGTAAACACATCAATAAATATTTTACAATGCATGTGCTCGAAAAGAGCGTATTCTAGGCATTCAAACTGTGCGGAAAGTACTACTTTTCCGCACTAGTGCTTTTTACTTTTAATTTTTTTTTTAATTTCTAGCCGTATCTGACAGCCTGACGCAAAGAGGTTTTATTATTTACAAAAAGTTTGATAAATAAGTCAAATACCGATTATTATCACGTATAAAAGTACAATAAAACCAATATTTCAATAATTAATTCATTTAACACGTCATTAATTACATTAGATATAAAATTTGATTAATAAACGAACTTTAAATCGTTATTCATTAAATTAATTTGGCTGAATGTACACGCGCTTGTGCCATTTTGGCATAAGACGAATATTAAAAAAATACTTTTGGACATGCGCAGTAGTAGATATGTCGAGCGCGGATTACAAATGACTCCGCCATTTTTTATTGATGTCTAGTTTATTTTGAAGTTGTTTTGTGCAAATCTGCTGAAATAATGGCGAGATAAAGGGACGAATCATGAATTTAAACCCGTAAAATGTTATTGAAGAAGTAAAAAATGTGAACGACAGCTTCTTGTTGGATAAATCAAATCAAAACACTTTTTTTCCAATGTAAACAGTCTTTGTGAGTATTAAAGTATTTTCTATTTTCTCGTACATGCATAGTAAAGTTTTGTACGGAACTCGTGTGTAAGATGATTTCCGACTCGTGTTTGTTTAATCACTCGCTCGTACCTCGCTCGTGACTAAAAATCACACTCTTCTGAAATCACCTACCTTCCACACTTGTATCGTAAATAACTATTTGTGTATCTACCCTCCCAGCTCCAATTAAAACTGAAAAGTAAAGTGAAAGGAACCCATTTTATCCTCTAACTAATAATATTATTTTGGCTATAACACAACTCGGCGGAAATAGGCCTCTTTCCATCCGCTATTTATTTAAACAGTGATTTACTTTTAGAGTAGTTATCTATGAAAAAAGAAAATAAAATGAATTATCGTGAATCTTTCCTGATATAGAACGTATAAACTAGTATTTTAGAATTTCTTCTTTTCTTAAGAAACGAATTATAATAGTTTAAAAATAAATAGTGAAAGTATTTAATCAGTACTGGCCAATGGTCAAGCGCACAAGTCGCACAACCCTAGACGCACCCTCCGCGCTCAGAAACCACATACAAATATGTAGTTAAGTTTTGAATTTCTCTCCAGAGTGGAGACTTGTCGGTAAGTTTTAGAGAAAGGTTTCCATTTCTATCGCCACTCCGTCTCAGAGTTAAACCGTTTCAAGTCATTTATGTAGGTGCTACCTACATGTCTCTTTTAGAATTTTCCGTAAATGTAAATGTGTTTTACAGCAGTGCTGTAATAGTTCAAACAAAGTAATGATAGTCAAGATAGAGTCCATATAAATGTAACATTAGTAATTCGTAAGATGATTTTTTACTTTCCGCCCACAGCCGCCCGCCGTTCTGCTTTTTGGCAATCTTATTTATTGGCGATACTCGTATCCCCCTCGGAGGAAAACTCACATCATGTTAATTTCCTGTGCCAGCTCGATCACACGTTTTTTGCGATCGGTGGTCAATAAGGCCGATTGGTTAATATAACCATGTGGATCTGTTAGCCACAGCTTTTTGAATAGCAAGGAACTTTGATAAGGATAACATTTTATCAAGTGGTTCAGCGAAATAAAGCAACAATCAATACTTATATGCGATCCGAATCAGATCCTTCACTAAGTTTTTATAGCACATGTTATTCAGTGGCTTATACTGTTTATGTGGAAATCAATAGATTAACATGATTTAGGCGAGGTAGTCCGTTACATTACAATGGGCTCGCGATGTTCCTGGCATGAGGGCTAGTACATATAAATAACGACCGCCTTTATGCGAAGGGCCCCCGAGATCCTTAAGCTCCACTTATTTAAATTCCCATTTTTGTTACAAATTTACATTAGATTCCATACTAGCGAAGATGTCAAGGTACGGGAGACGTGTCCCTTCGCGTAGTAAATTGGGGGTCACACACAAAAACCGTTGGGCCCGAAGCCATAACGTCCAGCCGCTCGGCCGTGACGGTGAAAAACTGTGGCTCAACTTTTTTTACCTTTTGATGTCCGTTCGTTGCGAATAACAATTCGCAATGTATTTTTTCGACAATGCATCGATCGGCGAGTAACCGGTGCACTGGATGGTTTAAATTTTTGTAAAAAAAGTGAAATTACGAGGGGACGATTATAAACACATGCGCGAGCGCGTCAAATCTTCAGCCGGCGTGCGTCGCTCGCATTATGGGTTTTTTAAAACGACAGTAGCACGGGGGAAGAGCACTTTTTTAAAAATAAATTCGTCTTTTTAGGTTAAAAACATGTCCCCACAGTCGAGTCCAATTGTTGCGTGTCGGATGAGCACGAGTTCAATTTTATGTTCGGAAGGGATTTTTTAGTGCGCATTACGTGGCACGAGGCGCCGCGGGGAGGGCCCGCGACCGTCTCGGCAGCTCGGCACACGCGGCGGAACCCTTGCTTTGTTTCAGCTGCTGCTGCTGCTAGTGCTCCACTGTCGACTCACGACGAACTGCCGTGGGCGGCGATAATAGAACACAAACTAAGTGAAACCATTGGACTGTCGTTGTCAGGCAAGATTGTGTTTGGTTGTGTTAGCCGCTACTTGAATAAGAAGAGTTGTTTGTATTAGGCTCTCTTAAAATAAATAAAAAAACTTCTACAATGCGATCTTAAACAAACGTAAGTATGTACTTAGAACTCTTATTTTTGATTCAGTAGGAAAGCTTACACTTAGTTAGTCAACCTACTTGAATTGAATGCTTAGGTTTATTTTTTACCTAGGTAAATTATGGTAATAATTGTAATATAAAATGAGATCAAAATATGTACGTTAAACGTTGAGTTCCAGGTAATACCTATATATATTGTCTGTGATATCAGTAAACCATTCGCTTGTCAAATAAATTATCAGTCCAGCCAACAACGACAACTCAAATCAGTCCATTTATATCGTACTTATCTCCGCCGGTCACTTACCGCAGACATAATTGAGGAAAACATTTGAAAGCATAATATTTAAGCCTAAAAGCGTACACAAGTACGCAATGGAGGCGAGGAGGCGACACCGAAAGAGGTGAACAAGTCACAACTACTTTTTACTCCCTTCGTCCCTTCGGAGGGTGCCTCCCTCGCACACACGCGCAGGGAGGGTCTCGAGAGATGAAAGTTCCGTGGGGTTACAACTAACACATAGGCACATGTGAGACAAACAAACGTGCGCAGTTAGGTACCTAATTCTAACTTTAATTGTGTCTTTTCAATCAATACTTTGTTGGAAATTGAAACTATCGTCGTCCTGGCTTGGCTTGCAGGTTGATTTATTACATATGATTTTATTTTGAGCCAATAATGAACTTAAAACGTTGACTAGGTATATTACTCAATAAAAATTGGGCAAGTGCGAGCCCGACTCGCGCATGAAGGGTTCCGTACCTATACATATATATAATCTATAACAAGTTTGTTGTATGAGCCCCCCTTAAATATTTATTTTATTTTATTTTTAGTATTTGTTGTTATAGCGGCAATAGAAATACATCATCTGTGAAAATTTCAACAGTCTAGCTATCACCGTTGTTGAGATACAGCCTGGTGACAGACGGACGGACGGACGGACGGACGGACGGCGAAGTCTCAGTAATAGGGTCCCGTTTTTACCCTTTGGGTACGGAACCCTAAAAAGGAGTGGTACATTTGTATTATACCATCGATTTAACAAGTAGGTAGGTATAAAGGTACCTATTTACTCATATTTATTTAATCTTTATTGCACAAAAGAAAGAACTTGTCGTACAAAAGGCGGACTTAATGCCATAGGGAATTCTCTACCAGTCAACCATTGGGCTAAGCAGATAAATTGTGGGCGGTGCAACTAACTTAAAACAATTTAAAAAGATAATATACTTAGATAAATACATATTTCTACAGGATATATACAAATAAGAAATATATAAATAAATACAGATGAACAAAGTAATCAGATAACGTCATATGTTTTAGAGTTTATAAGTAAGTAGGCATGAATAGTTACTGTCCGGTGTTTCAGGGTTCCGTAACTCAAGGAAAAAACGGAACCCTTGCAGGATCACTTTGTTGTCCGTCTGTCTGTCGAGATCCTTTATCTCGGGAACACGTGGAGGTATCGAATTGAAATTATATCCATATACTTAGCTCTGCAGTTCCTTGTAGCTGTGAAAAAAATCAAACTTATACGTTAACGTATTAAAAAGATACGGCCGTTTAGGCAGCAAAAAAAAAATTGACACAAGGGAATCAAAACTTATACTTATAGGGTATTTTCCGTTGACTACTATGAAATTTGGCGAGTAATACCGACTTACACTACAAGGATAGGAAATAAAATCTGATGACTATACATTTGTAATGAAATCATAAAAAATATAGTCTTTGTTTAAAATACGTAAAACAGTTTTCCAATGGTAAAGTTAAGTTTGTCGTTCAGTGCTGTTTATGTTTTCGTTAGATGAATATGCAGTTCTTAAGTTCGTACTAGCGCTTGACTGTTTTTTTTTAAATATGTTATTGACTAAATATATACAGACAAAGTTAAGAGGACATACCTACCACAGCTCATTATCCCATACTTTCAGTTTTCGTTAAGTTTGCACCGGTTAACTAAGTAGGTATGTTGTGTAGTGTTAACTATATGGCGTCGGATACAAGTAAGGTCCAAACTTAGCGTAACCGGGTTCGTTCTCGACTATTTCCTCCTCCTAAACTTAATCAATTGTAACAAAATTTTGGAAACTGTATAGTAGTAGTATGTTCTGCTTTTTCGCGACAATTACTGTAAGAATTTATGTCCTAGGCGTCCGTTAGCGGTGGAATTTTGGACAAAAATAGACGCCTATAGTACACAAATGTTATATAAATAAATAATAAGCGCAAATATCGAAAGGGTCCGACACAGAATATTTCCTTCACGTATTCAGTTGCTAAAATATGGTAACTTTTATGGTATTTTTTAAGTTTCGGAAGAGGAAACAGACGAGAACGTAACCTTGATTTTGTGAAAAAATTCGCAGTAGTATTTAATTTTGTCTTAAGATTTCAGCCAGTTTTCAATGTTTTTTTTTTATAACATAACCTACCTTAATTGATAAAAACGGAACCCTTATAGGATCACTTTGTTGTCTGTCAGCCTGTTTGTCTTTCAAGACATGATTCTCAATCATGTCATGTCAGCACGTGGAGTATCAAGCTCAAAAAAAATGCCCTATAGGGTACTTGCCGTTGACTTAGAGCAATAGTTTATTCACGGCAAAGTTAATTCTAAGCCTTAATAGCGTGAACCACAAATAGTATCGTCTGTTGACAACCAAAGCTCGCCTAGTTACATTTATTGGACTAGGACATATAGGATTCAAAGTCTTCCCCTCCCCCTGTATCATCTCATAAAGTTCCTACATCGTAATTCAAAATACCCTGTATAGGTGAGTAGGTACGAATCAATGATATTTATGATATGTGGTTTAAAAATACTTAATATCTTTATTGCGCGAAAATGCAGGACAGAACTAGTGTAGGTAATAATAATATTCTCCCAATATTATAATGCGAGATTACCTACTGCACCGAATCGCTAAGACCGGACCAGCGTGCGTGATGCGTGTGAGCGCATCCCTCGGCACCCTTCCCTTCGCAAAAACGACCATTGCATGCTTTACTTTGCATAATCAATAGCCACTATTGTAAAGGGCTGTTATTCTTGGGGTGGAATAAATAAAGAGGCACATGATATAGTCGCTACATAACCGTTTGTCCGGCTTAGTTGCCTCGGCAACCGCTTGGAATTATTATTCAAGATGGGGTTTCTTTTCTAGAAATTATTAATGCTAGTTCACATGTGGGATCGGGTAAGAACGGGTCTTATAATGAATCTCATTTATATTGTTCACAATAAGCCCGATAAACTCGTTTCCATATAGAGAAGAGATGATTCCACATAGGCAACACCTATTATGCATTGACCATATCGATACCTTAGTCCACACTCGTACTAATTACAATTATTTTGACAATGAAATAAAAAAAAACAGAGTTGTGCACTAACGTCCTAATTGTAACGACTTTTTCGGAAAAGTTAGTACGATTGTGCTCTAAGCTCGATATATACCTACGTTGATCCAATATTAGGTAAGTCAGTATTAGGTATACAAGTGGCTATACAGAATAAACATTTCTCGCATTTGCACTTCTCGGAAACGATCTTGATCGGCTGCCGCGATATCACACACTTTTTCAAACATCAACATTAAATTGCATAAGGTTTCGTATAGCCAATTGATTTATCTTTTATACGGAAGGCCATTTTTCTGGTGTTAAATCAGATGCTTCACGCGCAGCTACTACTTAATATTAATCCAAGACAATGCCCTATTAAGACTTGTTAATGTTAACATGTTTTTACTGGATTTGATTGATGCGGGACAGTTGAAGGCTATTTTTTACCAAGGTTCCTGTTCAACTACATTAATTTAATTGCATACCCGCCGGTTTGTAGATCCCATTCATAGATGGCCATTGATAGATGCATCTTGCACTTGTAATTTAATCAACGTCAATTTAGATCACGTACCTATAAGTCGAATTTTCTTATGAGACGGTGTCAGTTGCGTCATTTGTATCAAAATTGAGACCAGTTTTAAATGCAGTGAACCGTCCCTCAGTTTCCTAAAATGCGGAAATCATCGGGCGGAATATTTAGTTTTGTCATCGATTACGCAAACTGTTTCAAGGGTGCGCCACGCCGTTCGTTGTGAAAAAATGTGAGAGCATATACAAAAACTACTGCAGCTGCTGCGGAGCACACATGCGAATTGTAGCGAGCGGCACCGCGGGCCGAAAGGGTAGTAATGTGAGGGGGAGAGATCGAGTTAGGACGTTACGGAGCTCGGGGGTTTTCGGGTCACATATCGCTGCGACGCAGGCTCGCAGGGCGGCAGACCCTCAGCCGCACATAGCCGCGCGGGAAGGGTTCGCGAATCGCCAGAAGGGTTCCGCCGGCAAGGGTTCAGCGCCCGCCGACGCGCTTGCGCACGCGAATTCGCAAAAAACTAACACAATGCGCACAACAACGCTGTTTTTGTTGTTAATACAGTAGATTGTTCGTGAATTTTATTTTTTGGATAAAAAATGTAATATCATCAACTCGTTCACGCCCGGCCTTTCAAAGGGAGCTTTTTGAAGAGGTAAACGGGGAAAAATGGTGAAACTGGTAAAAAGTGGGTCAGAAAGGGGTGCTTTTGAAACTAGTAATCACTACTTCGCGTCGATCGATTGCCGTTATTATAGAAAAAAATCCTTTTGTGCTATCGACAGTTGCGTATTAGATCTTTTATTATTACGGAACAGTTTTAGGTGGAAATAATAAGAGGATCTAATTGCATCGAATGATTACACACGATTTCCTTTTTTAAAGAACAACGGGATTTTGTTGCCCCTTTCATTTTCTGTGAGCTCTATACTTGTGCGTATATATTTTTTTTATAGTTATGCTTTACTTCAATTTATCTTTAGTTAGTTTTAATTTGCTGGCGCTCGACCTGTCGTCGTGGAGAACCTTGGGCAGGCCTTTGTCCAGCGGTGTACCTACATTTTTCAGACGATTATTTTATTTAAAGTTGTTTATATATTTATTTGTTTAGGTAGAAGACAAAGTTACTATCAACTTCTCTTAATTATACCAAAAAATCTTTTTGAAATGTCCAGCTCACCAGCGTCCACAATCCCTCTCTGCAAACCGCAAAGTTTCCTTTAAATATTGTATGATCCCCCTCTAAAGCACCTCTAATAAAAAGAAAACGAATCGAACCAGTTTTTTTGCCATTAATTTCATCCAAAGTGCAAAAAATGAAATCTCAATCATTTATAAATTAGTTCCGTGGACAGCGCCGTTCATCCCTTTATCGGTATCATCAGCCACAATAAAAGGGTGCATTCTATCGGCTGTTAATAGGTACGCGGTTTTTTACAATTTTTATTTATTGCTGTTGACGATTTATTTTTGTGATTCTGTGAAAGCACAGACGTGTATTCAATGGATTGTTATTTAGATAACCACCAATAAAAAAAATACATATAAATAGCGTACGAAATTAAAATATTGTTTGGCTTAGTCATAATTATTTTTTAAAGTGAACTGTGTCATATGGTTTGCCTAAAAATATAAAACAATAATAATGCTACTCGGCGTATCACATGTATAAAATATTGCATCACTGGGTACGTATTGATTGATACGCACGAACGCAAGGCGTTTTTGAACATGGTATGATTAAACTATCACAAAAACGCTTAATTGATTTGCTACCACAATTAGACATTTAAATAAATTAGGCACAGCAATAGCGAACCCTTTTACCTGTAATGCGCTGTTACACGATAGTTACACGGCTATTATGCCTTTACAACTCTTCCCTAACCCTTCTATTGTAGGTTTTTTTATGCGCTGCACTTGTGCACCGGACGCGACAGTAATTGAGCACAGCGATGTGCGATGCACCACACATGCCGCGCAGGTAAGGGTTAAGTTTCACTTTTTACACAACTATTTCTTTAACCAACCCTTTTTTGCCCAATACGCGACCTAAAAAGGATTATAGGAGAATAGATATTAATAATTTTTATGAATATCAAAGGGTGGGTTTTTTGGTGGTGAAAAAAATATCAGATAGCTGTGACAGTTGAGGTGAACAACCGTGGACACGGCGTGCAGGTTTTTTGAACATCACCTGTTGTTCTAAGGGATTACTTCGTTTAAGATTGATATCGTATACTATGACAAATTTAATATCATATTTACCTTCACTTTCATTTTAATTAATATTAATAAAGGGATTCGCTAAAGTATTTTGGTCTCATCGCTTCTGCAAAATAATTTTATTGATAAGTTACATACCTACCTAATATTTACACCGAAACTTATAGAAACAGTTAATTTAAACGTTTCACGCTTTTTTATCTAGGCAATTTTGACTTGTGTATCTCTTTCTGCATACACTAAGCAAAAACAACAACCAAAACACAACTACTTCTTACTCTAACTTATCACTCGTAGCTGTGCTAAATCGTCTATCGTACTCATATTAATCCTTCATTAAAAAAAAATAGAATCCTACTCACATACAAAGATTATCTTGTTAAGTAAACCTGGCTAGCTCGAGGCTGTTTTCATTAATTTAATTAATTCCAATACACCTCCAGCATAAAAAAAACTAATTTAAAAGAGCAGATGTAAAAGTTTATCGATTATAAGCCAATTAATCGATATCGAAACAATCGAGTTGAGCACTCAAATAGCTCTATCAGCCGGAATGGCGTTATACGATAGCTTTTTTTCGAGTTTTTCTCGAGGCACGCGACTTCACCCCTTCTTTAATCGGATCTTGAGCGCGTGTACCTTTTTTTTTACCTTAAAAAACCGAATCCACCTTATTGCAGCCGTTAGGGTTAGCGTTTTTACAAATTTCCGTTTTACAGCGGTAGGTAGGTAAATGTTTTAATTAGACAATTCTCTCGCCGCCTGGGAGTTACAATTGTGAGTGTTCGTTTATAACTTGGTTAGCATAATTTAATGATGGCCGGGCCTTGCTATAGATAATTATCACTTTCGTGTACGATTGTATGCCATAATATCAACTGTCATGAGAATTATAATGGGGTAATCATTACTTTTGGTTAAGAGGCCTTATTCCTTTTAAAATGCTGATTGTTTAGACATTTTTCTCTATGATCAAACATGTTTCTTAACATACTATTGATGTTACTTTCTAGAACAGGGCTATTGGGATTTATTGGTATATATTTGAAACCTACAGTTTGAATTTTTCATTGATAATTTTTGTTTCAAAAACTACTCGAAATTGACAAAATTCACGCGGAAAATTAGTTTTTTTAACTTATTTTCGACTGTATGCAATGAAAGCGTGAAATAACTATGTTACTTCCTAGAACTCGGGGAAAAGTATTATTCACTTCAAAAAGTTGGTTGAAATTATCAATATATTTGTCATAATATGGAAAAAATAAATTTTAAAAGGAATAAGGGCTCTTAATATCACTTGAACGAACAAACCTGCCTTACGCGTGTTAAATCGTATTTTGTTATTTTAGTACACTGTTATTTTAAAACACATTACGATACGGGTGGTTAGTGGGAAAGAGTATGTGTGTTGGTATTTGTATGTACCTACTATTAGTAGTGGACGGTGTTCACGTATTATACGGCATTTGATGATCGGAATAAGGTCTCCTTTGGCAAAACAAACCTTCTGAACCCTAAGAACATTTTAAGAAAGAGACCCATCTTGAATTTTAGTGTAGAGAGAGTTATGAAGTCATACTTTTTTCGTATGGGATACTTAGGTAGTAACCTTTTTGTGTTCTGAATCCAGTCATTGGGGTATCTAATAATGAACGTATCAAGTTTGAGCTCTTGCAGGTAGCAGGTTATACATACTGCCTTTACTTATACGTACCAACCTTTAGGTACTTACTTACCTTTGCCCTTTTAGCTTGTTTTAAAAATATCGAACAATATGTTTTTAAAAAATAATTTTCTTACGAATCCAATTTTAGCAGAAGATCTGTTACCATTTATCTTTTAAGCTCTCTGAAAAGTGATATTTGCAAAAACGCAAATTTTGAGGTTATCTCTAATGTACCTATCATTTAGGCATTACAAGTAGTGTATAGTTTAACATTGTTACTTAATGCAGTATAATTGTTCAGTTCTGTGGTAGAACGTTTTCAAGACATGGTACTCTGCCTACGCGATGTAATCTTCGACCACGTATAATATTTTATTCAGGAAGTGTGTGTCAACCGCCGAAGGAAAATTGCTTTATAGGACGGATCGGAGGGAAAAGCTGTGGAATGTCATTAATATTCAAAACGTAACTAGGAGGGATTATAAAATAATAGGAGTAATTTAGGACGGCCGCCGCCGCCCGCATTCCTCCCAAGGTATGCATAGAAATATGTCGGTCTTATTACATTTTTGTTAAGTGACTCCGTTTAGCTTTAATTTATTTTTCGTAAATTTGGGCATTCATACATTTATTGACATTATGATTTATTTGGTAGTTAATGAGAATATTGCTACTATTCAAATAGTTCAAATGTTATATTAAATATTAATAAATTAAATTGGAATACTTATATTGTAATCATACAATAGGTACTTACATGGGGGTTTCATACATTCTTGTGTGAGTTGTAAGAGCAGCATATGATTTTTAAGATATTTTAATAATCGTTCATATATTCATTAAGAACATTACACATAAATAGTATCATGTTCAAATAACATTTTGGTTGTAAAATTATTAGAAATATAAAAGAAAATTACAATGTCAAAATGTCACGGACCGTGTATTAGTGTTACCTAAATGGTAGGGTTTAGTGAGAAAGGACTTTTAAAACCACTTCAATATCTTGGCTCATGTTGTGGCTATATACAAAATTTATATATATATATATATATATTTTTTTTTATTTATTGTAATGGGAAACAAACAGCATACAATCACACTTAGAGTTAACAAAAATAGATAACACAGAAGCCAAAACAGTTTCCACTAATGGTTCAAACATTATTGCTCTGAGAGTAAAGAAAACATACATTTATTTTATATCGTAGTTCACAAAATATATTTATATATAATGCAGATCATGTTTGATTTTGAGCACCATAAAGTTTGTGAGCAGTTTTGTGTCACGACCATGTACGATATAAAAATGCGGTAGGTACTCCATATAATAGATTAAGATAGTTATTATTTCTTATTTAACATTTGCAAGATCAGTCATATCAAACATGTTTAGAATTGTCACGGTCATGGCATGGAAAAACCGTCACAACCACATCCATGAATTTTTTGGCACATGGTTGGGACTGTTGGGAGATATATAATGTATTGTCGTGACATTCTTGCTTTATTTGAATAATTTATTCTTTATTTGTACGTATACTACCTATATTCTTTTTTATTTATTGCACTTTCTAGAAAAACTACCTTTGAATAGGTACCGATTTTCGCAGTTTTTTGTGCAGATTTATTGCCAAAAAAATTTAAGTATCCAGTGGGTATTAAGGTTGTCCATATACATCAAAAATACCTTTTTAGTTTATGTTTATACACGATGATTTTTAATCGGTGATCAGGTACCAACCTTTCTAACTCAGTAATTGATGGCGGTCACGTTGAAGTCATTAATTACATGAAAACAAACTTATTTTTCTATGATAATTTTTATTCTGAAACCAATTTTGTCTTAAATTCCTTGTCACCCTACTAATCTGTATCTGTGAGCTTACAACCTCTTTAATAATTTAATGGCAATGACAATTCATGAGTACTAACATTACATAAACAAATTCGTAGAAAATTTCGACAAATTTCCCGCCAAAGCGATGGCACTTGACGTAAGTAGGTATCGTACTTTAATAGTTTATGTAGGATGACCATGTATCCAGTGGTTATTGATTTTATTATGTTTAAAGTTTTAATTAATTAAACACTGAGTTAATTGCGTGAGTTCTCGCCTATTAAGTTTAATTTTAGCTGAATATTAATATTTTTCTACTCTTGATCACCGATTAAGAATCATCGTGTATTTTGATGTAAGTACATCGTAATGAATAAATAAACATTTATTTTTCTTTTCTTACATATACATTATTTGAGAAATGGCTATGTAGATGTACTTAACATAAATTAAATTTAGTAAACATTTGCCCTTTTGAGCTGGTAGTTTGCGGATAAAGCATTCGTCACTCTCACACTCATATTATGTATTGCATGTATCAAAAACGGACAGATGCTTTGACATTAATTTATCGCGTGATAAACCAACTTACCTATTGAATTGTATTGGGCCAACTTTTCACACTTGGTAGGTCCTGTTTCTTTTGGTATAAAACCATACAAAATTTCAATCTTCTTCCTCTTGTTTGATCCAGCTGATTCATCTTGATCGATATACATTACCCATGCTGAGGTTTGCGACTGCATGAGTTTAGGTACTGATTAATTTAGTACATTAAGGACTTTCATGCTGGCCAGAATGCTGTCACGCAGTTGCTTCTTAAATTTAAACGTCTTATGCGCGCGATAGTTATATGATCACTAATTCGCTCATATAAGCGATGAACACTGAGGGACTTCCCTCTATCCATATTACTGACCATTCATATATTTTTGATATATTATTTACTACACTACGTACGAGTACCTTGTTAGTTCGCCATCATCGAAGCCAATGAGGAGGAGTACTACTTCAAGTATCTACCTTATTTAATAATTGTAACTTAATAGATGCTAGCAGTTGTATAATACTTCTTTAACACAAAAAAGCCGTAAAACCCTATCATTACATTTAAAATGTAAGGCTTCGGTGAAAGGATGTCAACTACTACAATTAGACGGTTAATAATTATAGCTTGTTAGGATTCCCTTCTTTTTATCCATTAAAAACGGGTCGGACGAGTAATGTAAATTAATTTCGGTCCTATTTTCTAATTTGACTTATAGAGTTAATTACACGTTGTTTCTTCTTTCTAACTCACTGCTTTAAATTTATAATCATCGGGTTTTCCTGCTACTTATAATTGAATATTCGTTTCTTTACTATACAATATATTTATGATCTAAGTTGGAAAAACTTCCATAATATTTGTATGTGAAACAAAGAAAAGTATTGCAAAACGGTTATGCAAGCTATGCATTATTTTGCTTCTCCGTATTTGCATATTGTTCCAAATTCCACAGCTGTGCATAAAAAATAGAACAGAAGGCACACAATACTGGCTGATGGTAAACGGGTATAAACCTTATTGCTACACTTTCCTAAAACTGACACGCTCGCAAATTTGCTCATAATGCAAAAGAGGCCATTTTTTTTACTCTTTTGTGCCAGTATAGTGTTAGTAAATTATAACAAAGAAGCATTTTTAAATGATGGGGATGAAAAACACCAGTCCTTCATAAAACGGCAGCTAGTATTTTATGACAGTTAGTTATTTGTGCAATAAAATTTAAATATTACCCAAACGTTTCTTAAATTACAGGTAGGCTTAGTCAGCATCTAGCCATCTACTTCTAAGCTCAGAGAGTTTATGCATTTTGGTAACCACTATTCATTATCATTATATGTATATGTACCTACCTCGTAATAGTTACTGTAGCAAGGAATATACATACCTATATTTTTTCATTTGATACATTACTATAGCCCACAACAATGTGTTTTTAGCCCACCACACCATTAAAGACATTAAAGAGTTGCCAATTAACTTGTTTAGGAATAAACTTAAAAACTGGCTTGTACAACAATGTTTTTATTCTGTGGACGAATATTTTGATTATTATAAAAATAATGGACATTTTATGCACAGACTACATGACATTTCATTAGGTTTAAATAGCTACGTCGTAATTGAATAAATTAATGTATTATTTCATAAGCTAAAGATGTTGTCTCTATAAGGTAATGTTTTGTTAGTGTTAACTTTTTTTTTAATCAATTTCCTTTTTTATTTTAGCATGCCAGTTGCTGGTAAAATGTGTGTGTCTATGTAATTTGAAATGTAATATCATTTAATACCACATTTTATGCAAATAAAGACATTTGTATTTGTATTTGTATTTGTATTGTATTTGGATTTTAGTGGTACTAATTTATTATACTGGCAATGGTAAATTTTTGGTAACTGACATTGACAGTCAGTGAATGTCACTAATGTAAACAAGAAGGAAACAGGACTAAATATTCCGCAAAATTGAAGTACTTAATAAAGATTGAGCATCAGCATTTGGTTAATTGACAGATCACTTACTGACAATTTATAAAAATATAATGCAAATAAATGGTGTATGCACATTATTACCGTATGTAAGCTGTTTGTAGCGCCACTACCCCAGGGCAACTTGTTAGGCTTTGTATCCAAAGTAGTTTTGTTTGGTAAATCTAGAAACTAATAGAAAAGCTAGCGTAACTACACCGCATATCTCTATTCATATCACTCGTGGTCTTCTTGGACCTTAAATAGATTACAGAGCGCAGCGAGGGTTTCAAAGCACGATACTTATATATTTTTTTAATTGAGTTTTTTTTAATTTTCTATAAGTAAGTATTTAAGCCTAATTTTCTAATTACTTATTAATTATTTAATTATTTTTAATTACTAACAGAAAATATGGATCGTTGTTATCTGAAATAAATGACTATTATTATTATTATTATAAGTTCACCAAATGTTTGTACAGCCGACCAAACAATAAAAATAAAGGCATTTAACATTTAAAAGTAAAGGCATCTACTTGCCGTGTATTGGACGAATTGAGTTAATAAATTTAATGTAGATTCATATACATACTAATGTATTTCTATTGACTGACAATAGACATATTGGCACTCAGAAGTTATGAAATGAAAGCGCCACAATATTTAGTTCGATTCTTGATTTTTAGTGCAATATTTTAGCAAGTAAGTACAGACATTCAAAGATACGATGGATATTCATTATATAGATAAAATAGAGTCATAGAATACTTTTTTACCCGACTTTGGTAACAAAAAAACAAAACACTCGGAACATGTTGCCCTTTTAAAGAAAAAAAAAAAGAATTTAAAATCATACCAACTATTGTAACTTTTTAAAAAACATGTAAACCACGTCCTCACGTTTCGTGTGACAAATGAAATCTCCTAAAACACTTGTCCGGTTCGTAAGACCATACAGTCAAAACATTCCATTTCAGACAGTTATATTTCATACCATATCACGCCGAGAAGCAACAATGGCAACTGTGGCAGAGACAATTATTTTGTAGGGTAATAACCGTAACCAAATTTACCCAAAGTAATTGGCACATAAAATACTGGGAAACCGTCCATTAGTGCCGTTTTTATTGGTGCAATGTAGAGCAGTGTGCTTTGTGCAAAATTTTAAGCAAGTAAAAATAATTTCGTACCAGTAAAAACTAATTCAAGGACATAATTTTTTTGCAGAGTTGATAGATTTGACGGTAAGTATTAATTATATATGAATACTTACAAAAAAAAACTCTTTATAAATTTCGAGTCAAATGCTCGTTGCATAGGGACCTGAGGAAGGCTTTTGCAGGGCTTCTGCCCTAAAATGTTAGTTATTCTATTCAAGCAAGGATTCATTTTCAACTCTGTTTGTGCTAGTTATGTATTCCTCGAGCTTTTATTCGAATGATAAAAGTAAAGCCAATTGTCATGCAGTCGCATTAAATATTATTAAACTTTAAGATTGATGTCTGACTAGTTGACCATTACTGGTATTTGTATAGTGATTGCTTCTAATTAATTAAGCCCGGGAATCCTTCCTAATGACTTCCGTTGGTAGCCACACCTATTACCGCCATTACCGGAACAATGCCGTTAATAAAACCCAAGCTTTTAAACAGATTAAAGGGATTAACGTTGCAACATTATTGTTTCGCAATAGGGATAAGACAGTAGTGCGCGGTAGGTATCCGGCTGCGGGATAGGCTGATCAATCATGGAGCCTACCCCTTCTATCCCGCCCCAGCCGCCGCGAAAACAAACGGTTGCCTAGCAGCGGGGCGGGGGCGCCGGCGCGGGGCGCCCACGCGCGCTCCCCACATCACATATGACACACAACTTTACACTTGTCTTGATATACGGACGGACCTAAACATAATAATAGACTTTCTTTTACAAACAACTGCCTAAGAATATTTTGATGGTGATTTATGAGCGTGAAATCATATGAGTACGCGGTATGAGATAGTATCGGGACAAAAAATATCTCGTTTTCGGAACTAGGTAGGTATTAGAGATATAAATGGCCCGTAACTTATTGCTGGGTTGTGATTTGCCGAGGACTTGAACTGGTATCAGTTTGGACCTTATATATTAGTCATTCAAATAAATGTTGATGATTCAAAGATTTGCGACTTTTCTGTTTGTATTTAAATAAAATATTGTGTGTCAAAATATCGTTAAATTACATTTAATATGAGTAAAAACCAATAAAAAAAAAAAAAAAAAAAAAAAAAATATTAGACATAGAACTCCTTTGAAGTTGGTTAAAAAGAAGTCGGGATCGGGAGTCAAGTTGTAGCTATAGTCAATAAACTTTATCAGCCGTTCTTTTGTCTTTGATTACATATGTCGTCTCAATTGTGACTTTTTTGAATATCAAAAACTACAGGTAATTTAAGAAACACTATTGTTCTCTGTTTCAAAATGAGTTGTTATATTTGTAGGTGTAATTGGAGAAAGAAGGGAGAGGTCCTGGCGCGCAGCGGCGGTGATCCATCATCCCTCCACTGACCGCTGCCCCCACCCTCCCCCTTTCTTACTTTTCACTTTCTCTACATATTTTAAGGAGAATCAAACTTTCCCTTCGCCCACTCACTGTATTTTCCCGCTGGAGTTGTAATGGAGTCGCGTTGCGGCCGAGCGCCGAAGGCTCGGCGCCTACGTTTCGCCGACACCGACCGCCGAACTCCCGGATCCCACAAATCTTATCTATCTCGTTACTTGTTCACTTCACGTCTATCTTGATGTAAAAATCTTTTATGTTAAAGACTCTAATTCCTTTGGGAACAAACTTTCGCTTTACTCGTGTAACCTTTTGTGTTGCCCTCATGGAAAAAAATTGAAGTTCTGTATTTGTATCGATTTTTATACTACAATATTGCTTTTCGAGGCAACTTGCTCGGAAAAGTTAGTGCGGGTTAAGAAATTATTAATGGATGAGAGTAAGCAAGTGGGCAGCGGGTCGCGCGAAATGTGGGTTTATTTTATTTATTTTTTAACAAAAGATTTTTTTATAATTTTATATAAAATTCTCTTCGTTAAATTATTGGATTATCTTATGTGTTTCATAGTTAGGTATTAAATTTGGCAACTTAAGCGACCTTCGACGAGCAGAGAGCGGTTATTCTATCTAATCATTACCATACAAATACCTACCTAAGAATTGTAACCACATTGTAACTGTACCTATAGCTTGTACAGGGTCACATTAAAGTTGGTATGGTTAGGTTGCAACGAATTGGCATGATTCAGCGAAAACTCAGAGATGAGGGTATTGTACAGCATCGCAGTGTCTATAATAAATGAACGCGAGCGGGGGACGCTGACCAATGGCAGCCCCTCCCTCAATCAATATGATGGACTCGCCCGCGAGGGGACGATCGCTCACTGATTTTTTCCCTCGCTGACAGGGCTCGGGAGGACGCGTTTTTGCGCCCTCCGTGCAGTCCACACGAGAAGGGAGCTAGCAATTAATAAGTGCGCGCGGTGGCCGGCCGCGATGTGTCGCGGACGCGGGCCGGGGCCTGCCGGCCGCCCGCTCCGACCCGTCGATATCTCCCGCCGAACACTCCTTTTTCTTGTTTACTTGATAAGCTTTTATTGTTTTCGTTTCCCTACGCTGTAAATATCAGATGCTTTGTACCGGCGCACTCGTAATTCCAGCTTTTATTACTTTCCTCGAATTGATAAACATACATTAAGATATTCTCTTCGTCTCCTTATATTATTTATTCATAAGAAATTTCTCTTTCATCAAAAGTAATTAAAAAGCAATTAGACTAGATTGCTTAAAATTTATACACAGTCAAAGAGAATCTCTCGAAAATATCTCGCAGTTTCAAACGTCGAAATCTTAATCTAAGTTTAAAAATTTCTCCGAGAATCGGCAAATTGTGCACTAAGTCATTAAAGTATAAAACTTCGGTCATTTCGCTGGCGTTGCTTAAAAGCCTTTTTAGGCGCAGAAAAGTAATCTTTCATTAGGGCGGGGTGGAGCTAAAACGGAAGTTCTCTTTGAAAGGAAAATTACACTTCGGATGTGCCAGCGTGCCGTTCAGGGGAGATGGATTTTAATTACGTCAAACAAAGTTGGCAAAGTGAAAGTTTGTCGGATAGGTATCCTCGAGGCTCGGCGCGTGGAGGTCGTATCAATCAAGCGGGCTCGTTACAACTCGCTAATGACGCGCACTCCGCGGGTTCATTTGGACGCGGCTCGCGCTCGTTACAGGCGAGCCAAACTCGGCGCTGGCAAACTTCACACTTTGCCGAATTAGCCGTCTTAATGACTACGAATCATGTATCTGTACGCATCGTCGGCGAGCCTACGAAAAATTGTGCTCAGGTCCCAGTAATAATTTATCTTAATTAAGTGGCCTTTTGTAAAATGTTGGTGGCTATCAGGTTGTGCGTGGCCGCGAATGGCGGCTGCGATAAATCAGACGCGCCCGGTGTCGCGCACTATGGAAATGGAATGGTATTGCTTCGCGGCGTTAATCAGAGTTCAGTCGCCATTAATTTGATTAGGGTTACCGCTGGGCGTGGGCCTATCAATCCGCGCATTACCATGGACGAGGGCCGTGTCGCGCGATAACAATAATTTAACGGCGATTTAGTGGTTAATGCGCGGTGTTAATAGATGTTAACAGGTATGGTCGGAGATAAGATTGGGAAGTAAATGGAATACTCAGTAGGAAGCACGGAAGCAGTAAGATACATGATATGATTAAAGTTACAATGGTAATGTAAATTTGTGGGATCCATTTTTACGTATTCCTATCTTATTACATGGCCTTTTCATTCATAATATGCACTTTAGTCTTTAAACATATTTATTAAAATGAAGTTATATTTTTCACTGTAGTAAGCTGTTTTGAATGGTATGGAGTAAGTGACCTCTTAGTGGTAGGCAGCAAGAAAAATGAAATTTTCCTTCACCATTTGTAACCTTTGGCATCTTGGAACTTGTCAAAGACAAAGTGTCATTGAATATTTATTTAATTAAATCTGGTCTTTAGCGCATTTAATAAAGATAAACCTAAGTTAGCCTATTCGAATAATTCAGAGATTTTCAAAATTTGCACTTTCTAAGGGAAATTATCCTGTAGTGACAACCCTGGCCACGATTATAGCTCCGACCGATTCGTGCTGAGCACTTTTAGGTCAATTAGACAGCGCGGGCTCGTCCGCTGACTAATCAGGGCCGCGCCAAAGTTTATGCCGTGTTAATTTGACTAATGTGCCGCGTATAGCGCGCGGATTACACCCGCGATCAACCACAGGACAGGTACTATCCGGCTGAGTTAAGTATGCACCTTGTTTCTATGATATCGCATACAGAAGAGGTTTACATGTGGTTTGACTGAGTAGTACTACACTGACTGTTATTATTACACGACAGTGCTCATTCACTCCCAATCCCAACGGTCGGCCTATCTATCATTGCATGGTTTTATGGAGGTTCCTACGGTATAACACATAATTTAATCCATTGTTTTAACTATAAGTGAACAACTATAATAGGTAAGATTAGTGTTGAAATATGGTGTTATGGTTGGATTTTAAATTTTCCTTTTGAATGTCCCTTTGTACATTGTGAACTTTCAGAGCATTACGTATGGTAATAGTACGTAGAAAGATGTCAGAGTATACCTATATGAAAACGCTGCACTACATATGGAAGGTGAAACTTGGCAGACCACAAGAGATATTCTTGACGCCAAGCCAACAGCAACCGCTGATTCCACCGGTAGGTGTCTACTAATACGGGGAAGTCTCCATCGCAAGTAAATGGGAATGGGTTAACAAGCACAACAGTCACAGAAAAGTGCCATTTGAGTGGTAGTGGTAGTCATTAGCATTACCGAAACATACGAACGTAATGCATGAAAATTAAATCCATACTAATACCTATTATAAATGCGAAAGTGTGTCTGTCTGTCTGTTACCTCTTTACGCTTAAACCGCTGAATCAATTTTGATGAAATTTGGCATGGAGATAGTTTAAGATCCGAGGAAGGACATAGGATAGTTTTCATCCTGGAAATTATCCCTAAAAAGATTGAAAAGTGAGTATAAGTAATTCATGATGACATTGATGACCCTGTAGGAAATGTAATGATTAGACCAAAAGCACAATTGCTCTTACATTTGCTTAGGCGATTTTAATAATCCCTTTTTTAATTAAGGTGATTAGGTGGATATCTATCGTGTTGTACGAGGTTGCTTCCATACTTCCAAGTTCCACGCGGACGTAGTCGCGGGCAAAAGCTAGTACTTTATAATTCAGCTTCACGTAAGGATCGCTATACATCGACCGGTCGTGCATGCCTTCAAGCATAGCAAGGGTGTGTTGGAGTGTCAGACGAAGATTTTTAACCTAGGTGAGTTGCTAGTGCTGACATTGACATACTGCACTGAACCGTAGTTGCTTTCATAAGTGACTTCTGCTAAAGAATACCGAAAATGCAACGGAGAGATTTTATGAATTGCTTTATTATCAGAGTTTCCTTGCGAGATCGAATTAGAAAGCAGGATGAGCAGGACATGAATTGAATTGACGTTGGTAATGCGTTAAATCGTAAGCGGCTTGCAGTCGCAGTCTGTACGATCTACTTAAGTTGAAAACTAATACAATGCACAATATAAGCGGGTTGCGTGTTTCCAAAGATACTGTTTTGTAAGTGATTAAAGTGTAAAACGAACGCGGATGCGCCTTCGCATTAATCCGCGCCGTGTCGTGTCCGGCGGCAATTAGGTCGCGCTACTTAACCAATTAGAGGTGAAACAATCGCCCCCATCGCCCGCTGTGTGAATACGCCCCTATCACGGAACTCGCGCTTTTTCTACCACTTTATGATACTTTAAAACTTTCATTACACATTATTTACAAAAAATAAAACGCGTTGCCATAATGCGTTGACGCTCATATACGGGACAATTTTATATCCATTGTTGTTGGGTTGTGACGCGTCGCCGTACATAATTCATCGCAGTTTACGTAGCCAGGCGTTTGGTAACAATTTTACTTTGACCAATTTAGTCCAGTTTGGACAAATTAAAGTAGTTTTGGGAAATAATACCCCGTTTATTACAGAGTTGTTACATTAATTTGGTTTTCGTGGTTGAAACTTTGTGTAACTCTACTATTAGGTACCTACGAATATATTATCAGTTTAATAAGTCTATTAGACTATTGCTTTCCGTTAAATAGGTAGTTTGAAAATTTGATGTAGGAGACATATTTATACCAACAAGTTGGTTTTTAGCCAAGACCATATTGCGGATTTTAGTGGTAGGTACTAATTTATTTTACTGGCAACGACACATTTTTGGTAACTGACGTTGAAAGTCAGTGTTTGTCATTGATGTAAACAAAGAGGGACCAAGACTAAATATTTCGCAAAATTCAAGTAATTTTCGCATAATAAAACCAAAACTATCCATATTTTTTTCATTAAAATTCAGTAATTATTTCGAAGATTAATGATGAAAAACTTTGTTCTTTGCGTAAAAAATATAATTCATAAAATTGGAAAAAATTACATCTCATACACTTTGCCGCTGACTTGACAGGCATAACATAAGTAAATAATAGATAAATATTTTTTTTTTTTTTTTTCTGGCTTTACAGTGATTAGCCAATGTCAAGTGTTGAAGTAGAAAGATAGGGAAACTTATCAAATTATAATAAACAAAGGAACGGAAATTTGGAAAAGAAAGGATTGGGATTCGGGATTACAGTCATACATGTTTTATTTAATAAAAATATATAATTTTCTAAATTTTGATATCATTTTTTTCTAAATATAATGATATTATTTTATATACATCATATGATTTTAAATATAATAAGCAGGTTATGGATGTTGGAAAAGGAATATTAATACTTTGGAGTTGTAGTAGGAAGTTAGACCGATCGTACAGCGAGCATGAGAAAATAACATGGTTTAGGTCTCCGTATTCGCCACAGGGGCATAGAGGGCTAGGGACGATATTCAGTTTGTGCAAATGAGCCGGGGTACTAACATATGTCCCAGGCGCATTCTGCATAGTATAGAAGTAATTGCTTTTGGGAATGTTAATTTACTAAACCAAGGCTTGCTTGGGATCGACGCCTGTATAGATCGGTAATGTTTTCCTTTAGTTGTTGTGTAAGTCCATAGATCATTCCATTTTTCATACAATTCTAATTTTGCTAAGTTAACCAGATCATGACAATAATTTGTATATGGAAAGACATCTCCGCTATGTATGGCCTCATTTGCCAGTTGGTCAGCTTTTTCATTTCCTAAAATACCTTTATGTGATGGGACCCAAACCAATACCACGCCACTACTCTTTTGAGAACATCGTAATAGGAGTTCCTTAATCTGAAAAACAGTCGGAACCTGTTTGTGAGACTTAAACGAAAACCTAGCGATAGCTTCTAAGGAACTACGTGAGTCAGTAAAGATCATTACTTTTGGCAGCTTTAGGAGTAGGACATATTCCAAAGCCTTTAATAGACCAAAACATTCACCGGTAAAGACAGATGTTTCCGGTGGTAATTTAATTTTTTGTACAATTTGGAATTGCGAATGGTATACCCCTACGCCGACGCAACTTCTGTCTGCATGCTTTGAAGCATCCGTAAAAATACAGTGCCAATCTGACCATTCATCATCAATGAAATTACGGAATGCCACGTTTGCATTAGGGTCATCTTTCGATATTCCTATATCCAATTTTAAGTCTGGTTTTAATACGAGGCTTCCGTAGTTGCATTGATAAAGGGGAAGAACAGGACTACGACTGGTAGGGGCTTCAAGGCTTAGATATCTTTTATAACTATTGACCAAACATGGTGGTTCTCTATGAGCCCAGTAACTGAAGTTGTCAATTTTATTTGAAAGGTCTTTAAGTTTGGGTAGCAATTGATGGGAATTTAATTGAAGCATACGGAAAAAGAATTTGTCACAAAGAAACTGTCTACTTAACTTTAATGGGGGATCACAACATTCTAATTGCAAACAGTTTATTGGGCTAGTTTTCATCGCGCCAGTAATAAGCCTCAAGCCACTAGCCTGGATAACGTCTAATTTTTTATACGCACTTACATTAGCCGGGTGCAATAAGAAAGTACCATAATCTATTACACTCCTTATCAAAGCATTATAAAGTAGTCTCATTGTAAAGGGATGGGCGCCCCACCAGACACCCGAGAGACATCTCAATATATTTAGATTACGTTCGCACCTTAAACGTACATATTCAAGATGAGGTACACCGGTAAGTTTAGAGTCTAATATAAGCCCTAAAAATTTTGTTTGATCTTTGATTGGGAGAGGTATGTTATTATATATAATATGAATAGGTGGCAATATTCTTCTTCTCGAAAATAGTACAACAGAGCTTTTTGATGGTGATAAATCTAGGCTATTGTTATCCAACCAAAACTTTAAATCCGTTAACTACGACTAATATCATTGATGGGCCAGAGACGTAGAGTAGTAGATCGTCCGCGTATTGAAGTATATTAGCATGTCTTTTCACAGAAACTTCCAAGTCGTATGTATATATATTATATAGTATCGGACTTAAGACTGAGCCTTGTGGTAACCCTTTCCATACGGTTCTAGTGATAACTTGGTTTTGATCCACAGAATACTTAATAAATCGTTGACCCAACATATTTACTATAAAATTAGTGAGACGGGTTGGAATATTTAATTTCAATAATTTATGTTTTAGGACTGATATGTTTACGTTATCGTAAGCAGCATTTATGTCTAAAAAGGCAGCTATCAACGAGTCATTATTGGAAAAACTTAAACGTATATCTGTGGTAAAAATACTCAAGCTGTCAAAAGTACATTTGCCTTTTCTAAATCCAAACTGACTATCTGATAATAACTTGTTAGACTCCAAAAACCATTCCAGGCGAATCTTAACAAGATGTTCTGCAGTTTTGGCTAAGACGGATGATAATGCTATAGGCCTATATGATGCTGGGTCGGAACTTGGTTTATTGGGCTTTTGTATAAGGATTAATGTTTGAGTTCTCCAGGATTGAGGGACGGTACCTGTAATCATAACGCTGTTAATCAGAGAAAGGTAGTAGTTGAGGCTATTGTCATCTAGATTTGAAAGGAAAGAATAAGTGATCCCGTCTTCTCCGGGCGCAGAATCTTTAACAGACGAAAGAATACCTTTCAACTCGTCAAAAGTAAAGGGGGCATTCAGGTTTATATTACTATTGTGACTACTTATGGGTGGAGCACTGAACACTTGAGTTTCAATGCTTATTTGTTCAGAGACAAAAGGAGGAGCTAACCGATCCATAACTTTCTCTGCTAAGTCTGGGGAGATTTTGTCTTGAGTAGAATCTTTAAATGCTGATCTGAACCTTCTGATATTTTGCCATACAATTGACGGTGGAACATTAGGATTTAGAGATTTACAAAATCTGTGCCAACCTTCTAGTTTTTTGTTCTTAAGGAGGTCCTTAGTGGAATTAGCAATTAGTAAATAATGGTTAAAATTATCCTCGGTCATGTTGTTACAGTATTGTTTTTCAGCTGCCTTTCTCTGTTTAATTGCATCAGTGCATTCAGAATCCCACCATGGAGGGGATGGAATGTTATTGGGACCACAACTTTTTAAGGGAAAGGTTTCATTTGCAGCTTCAATCATTGCAGTAGCTAGCAGTTGAGAGCAATCCGTTACATTAATTTTAGTTGTATCTGGTAAATTATTAACTTTTTTTTCAACTATTTGTTTGTATAGACTCCACTTATCTTCTGTGAGTTTGTGTTTTCTGCGTGGTTGTCTTACACAGTCCTGGGGCTTTGGAAATGGGAAACTGATAAATAGAGGGAAATGGTCACTACCATGTGTGGAGTCTGCACGTGTCCAGGTAAGCGAAGGAGCAAGATCAGGGGTACAAATGGCAAGATCTATCGCACTAGGGGTGCGAGCAAGTCGTGTTGGTGATCCAGTATTTAATATGCACAAATTATTGGAGTTAATTATCTTCAACAGTTGTTCCCCATGATAGTTTGTGTTCTCACAGCCCCACACTTGATGGTGAGAATTAAAATCACCTAAACATACAAATGGCTTTGGTAAAATCTTTAAAAGTTGATTAATTTCATTAAAAAGATCTTCATTGGGCTTTGGCAAATAGAGTGATATGTAACATATATTGTTTATATTAACAGCAACTACAGATAAGTTATTGCTGTGTGCAGGAAGAGTAATAGATGAGTAAGTAAGTGAATTTTTTATGAGTATGGCTACTCCACCATACCCATCAACTCTGTCTTCTCTAAGACAGACATATCCAGGAATTTTAAATAACAATTCCTTTTTTAGCCATGTCTCTTGGAGACAGACAAGAAAAGGTTTATGTTTGTTAATAAGATGTATTAAAGCTGGTTTCCTAATGGTGGCACTAAGACAATTCCACTGAATTGCTCTGGCTTTGTGATCCATTGTTGTTTGAAATTTTAAGTAAAGCATTAATAACTGCTGCAACGTTGGACGGTGAAATCGTATTTGACTGTGATAACAATTGAATAAGTAAGCTAATGATATCTGTTGTTATATTTAAGTCCGTATTATTATCATTGTTAAAAATTGGTTTTTCTTTAGGTAATGTTGGTGTTCTAACAATATCTGCATGGGAAATGTAGTCATATCCCTTAGGTGATTTGGGAGGAGTCCTTGGTTTTAAAAATATAGTCTTTTTGTGTGAACCCATATTTGGTGTTGATGATGGTATAATGTTTTGCGGTCCCATACTGTGAGCTGAGAAGGATGGTGACTGTGAAATCAATGCCTCAGCATATGATATTTTTGAGACAGGTGGGTGCAATTTAGTTGCCTCCATGTAAGATATGCAGCTTTTACTCATAGTTTCTTTGATGTCTTTTTGTCTACTGTATTCGAGGCATTTCTTACTGGTAGCCTGATGAGCTCCTTTACATAAACAACAGAAATAGCCTTCCTCCTCAACATCACACGAGTCACCAGAGTGGCCTTGGCCACACTTATAACATTTTGGAACCGATCTACACTGACTCTTTACATGCCCAAACCTGCAGCAGTTGTAACACTGGATGGTAGGATATATATACAGCTCCACTGGTAAAGCTGTATAGTACATATAAACACGGGATGGAAGAACTTGACCATCAAAAGTTATTATAACTGTACCTGTGTTTACATATTGGGTTGTCTCATTCATAAAACCTTTCCTTTTAAGGCGTCTTACTTTAAGAATAGGTCCGCAGCCGATGGGAACATTTATGCTATTTTTAACATCTTCCTCGGTCCATTCATTTGGGACTCCCTTGACTACTCCCATACGGGTAACATTAAATGTCGGAATGAAAGCTTTATATTTTTCTTTTTTTAAGTTATCATGGCCTAGAAACCAGTTGGCTTCATCATGTGACGAGAATGCTAGGCTGATCCGGTTTCTACCTACTTGCTTTAGACTACCATTTACAATTCCTTTTATGTTGTTAAATTTCAAAAAGCGACCAAAAGTAACAGGGTGTAGAGTAGTGGCGTTGCTGTCAGTTTCCTTTTGGACATGAACTACATAGGGCGCTAAGTCCGACTGTTGATAGCAGGAGCGACCAACAGGCACACGAGGCGCATCCATGTTAGCGGTATTACTGTGTTGATGTTGACTACTATTAACAGGGGTCGCACCCAAGCCTGCCTGTGTTTGAGTAATGGGCTGTGCTTTCATAGTGGTATTTGTTTCGCATTTACAATCAGTCTGTCTGCCTTCCTGACCCTGTTTCCTCTTTCTTTTGTTGCAATGAGAACAAACGCGAGCAATTTTCGTTTTAACTTCGGCTCTACTACATTATGAGTCGATGCATCTGTGTCCATAGATGACTCCAAAGCGGTAACTAATATATCTATTCCTGATGGGGGGGTTTCATTATTTTGTGGCCCTGGAGGAACTGTTCCCCCAGGGTCACGGGGGCGATCCCCCATAAAGATGATATAAGTTTAAATTTTAAGACACTTACCTATTATATACACTGTTAACTACAAATAATAAAGTAAATATGAAAAATATATACAAAGAATACTTAAAAACCAATCCTTTCAATTAATTTTAAAAAGAATTCAGAAAACCGCGTCCACCTCTTACGAAGTTTCCCGCCCTTTTCTCAGATAAATAAATAATAAATGAACATAATACATGACATTTCTTAAATAAATTATAAAAAAGGTCGCCAAAGAGGCGGGAACATTCCCCCTTGAAGCTCTTGGCTTCAAACTGGAAAAGATGTCCTCCACTCGGATGATGCCATCTTGGCCTGGATGTACGGCGGTGACTCTGCCGATCTTCCACTTCATAGGCGGCATGAAGTCTTCCTTGATTATGACCAGAGCACTAACATCAATAGATGGGCTTCTTCGGTTCTATTTTGTCCTTTCTTGCAATTGAGACAAGTATTCGACACTCCATCGTTGCCAAAAGTGTTGACGCAATTGTTCAATTCTTTGGTATCTTTGCACTACGCTATCAACCGGACTCATAGGCTTTGGTAATGAAGTCAGAGGACGACCAATAAGGAAGTGACCCGGTGTGAGTGGTTGCAAATCATTTGGCGATGATGATAATGGAGTGAGTGGGCGCGAATTTAGAATGGCTTCGATTTGATATAGAGTGGTGGTTAGCTCCTCATATGTGAGATGAGCCACAACCAAGAACGCGTTTGAGGTGGTGCTTAGTAGATTTAACACCAGCTTCCCAAATACCATCGAATTGAGGAGAATGGGGAGGTGTGAAATGAAATTGGATGCCATCGTTTGAAAAAGTATCCGATAACTTGCCTTTGATTTCATTCCACCCACCAACGAAATTGGAACCATTGTCACAGTGAATATGAGATGGTTTTCCACGACGAGCAATAAATCTTTTGAGCGTTAAAATTAACGTAGCACTTGACATATCGGTAGCTAATTCTAAGTGGATTGATTTGGTTGCAAAGCAAACAAATAGGCAAATGTAGGCTTTAACGTGTTTCGCGCCACGACCTTTCTTAGTACTAATCATAATTGGACCGGCGTAGTCAATTCTAGTCAAGTTGAATGGGACTGACGCTTCAACTCTTGAAGCAGGTAAGTTTCCCATAATCGGATAATCTATACGAGCAGCTACCCTCCAGCATGTAATACATTTATGAACAATAGAACGAGCTAAATTTCTACCCCCAATCAGCCAATATCTTTGACGTACGCTAGCGAGTAATAATTGAGGACCAGCGTGCATCGATTTTATATGCTGATCTTCAAAGATCCTTATTGTTAGTACATCGCGTTTGGGTAAAACTATTGTATGCTTGACATTAAAGCTTGCATTTGCTTGTGATAATCTGCCCCGTATCCGAATAATTCCCATTCGACATAAAAACGGCTGTAGCTTAGCAAAAGAACTCTTTTGTGGAGATTCTTTATTTGACTGCATTATCTCTATTTCCTTCGAAAAATGTTTTGCTTGAACACCTTTGATTAATTTAGTCAAATCCTGATTACGTTCATCACACGATAAAGGTTCATTGAGAGGACGCACTAATGACCGAGTCTTTGTATCAAAAATAAATCGCAATATACGAGGGCTGTTCCGAAATTTTTTAGTTAAACAAAAACTATAAGGAATATAATAAAACTTTATTTACAACTTTTCAAAGTATTCCCCTGCTGCCTTTATGCACTTATGCATACGACTGAACCAACTTTCAAAACAGGAGAAAAACTGTTCTTGCGGAAGGTCAAAAAAAAGTCGCCTGAATTCGTCCACTGCTTCATCCGCCGTCGAAAATCGTCGCCCACGTAATGATTTTTTTAACGTGGGGAACAGAAAAAAATCGCACGGAGCCAGGTCAGGGCTGTATGCAGGGTGTGGTAGCAATTGCACTCCTGATTTGCTAATATATTCCGTGGTTCTGGCAGCCGTGTGGGCCGGAGCATTATCTTGATGAAAAATGATGCCCCGAGCTCCAGTACTTGGACGACTGACGTTCAGCTCCTGGAAGGCCTGTGGTAAGCAAACTTCAGTGTACCATTGGCTGGTAACTGTTTTCCGATCTTCAAGTGGAATTACGGCTACAGGTCCACTACGTCGAAAAAAAACAGCAACCATTTTTTTGTTGACGCTTCGACCGCGAACTACTTTAGTAGGTAAATCATCTTCTTCAAAGACCCATTGTGTTGATTGCTGTTTTGTAAATGGGTCGTAGCTATATATCCAAGATTCGTCGGATGTCACAATGTAGCTCACTTGTTGTGAATTACCATTATCAAATTTTTTTAGCATAAATTTGCACCAATCGACACGTATGTCTTTTTGCTCCTGTGTGAGAAAATGTGGTATCCATCGAGACGAAACCTTCCGAACTTGAAGGTGGTCATGCAAAATGGTAGAAACTGCCCGGGATCCAATATTCAGTTCGTCCTGAATCTCTCGGTGGGTAATGTTTCGAGATTCCTTGATTAGCCATTCCACCTTGATAACATTTTCTAGAGTGACTGCCGTTGGCGGTCGCCCCGGTCTAGGCTCATCTTTGATGTCGCTCCGCCCACGCTTAAATTCACGGAACCAGTAACTGACAGTGGCAACAGATGGGGATAAGGCCCCAAAAACACTAGTTAAATTTTCATGAGAATCCTTGTAAGTTAACCCTCGTTTATAATCATAATATATCATAGCACGAAATGCTTCCCGCGTTAGCTCCATTTTTGCGAACAAAAAGTGACAGACATGTTTTTTTTCTGATTTCATAAAAAAATAACTGAATGTCACTGGCCAGTGACTCTTACGCGAAAGAGTTCGTAATGAAATTTGCCTTTAGGCTACAGTAAAATTAAACGAATACAATTAATAGTACGCCGTTGACTAACTATTTTCGGAACAGCCCTCGTATATGCTAATACTCGTTTCATCTTGGTCAACGTAGAACATCGATCAAGTATTGTATCGACCATGTCGTTTTGAGGATTGACCCCATTAGGGAAAATTCTCTGTTCGGGCAGTTCGACGATGCACTCATGTCTATGCCACGTCTGTTCTTCAGACATCAAAAACGCGGGCCCGTGCCAGCATAACTTGTATTTTCAATTGTAACAGCTCTAATGCCGGATTTGCTTCACTGGCAACATATCTCCATGTAAAAGGAGCAGTAGCTTCTTGTATCTTTGATATTCGATTACTTACAGACGTCTTTAAATTGTTCGGCTGCGTTCCTAACCAACCAAGGACAATAGATGAGTGGCGCCAGAACTAGAATTTATCAATGGTAAGCCTTAGAGATTTCTGAATCTTTTGACAAAGTCGAGATGCTACCAACGCACCGCAAAGTTCGAGTCGTGGCAACGTTGTTGATTTCAATTGTGATACTTTAGCCTTTGCACATAGTAAATGAGATTGGACTGTATCATTCGAGTCAATTGATCTGTCGTACGCACAAGCTCCATACGACATTTCAGATGCATCGCAAAATATGTGTATTTCTACTACCCATGGCATATTAAGCAATACAGTCATGTCTGGAAATTGCAATTGAATTGAGATGATTTAGTGTCTCAACAATTTGTTTCCATTCATTTGCAATATCGCTTGGAACTGTATCATCCCAGTCCAGCTTCTTTCTGGAGCCATAATTATTGCGTTGCAATAGCACCTTGGATGACTTTAGGTGACACTAAACCCAAAGGATCTAATATTTGTGAGATCGTTGTCAAAAAAGGCTCGTTTCATAACAGCCTTGTTGGTTGTGGACAGTGATACCTTATAGCCAAGTGGGTCCGTTTGACTGTTCCACAATAAGCCCAATGTCTTCGAAACAGGAGAGTCGCTAAATGTGTACTGGCAATCAACTGCGACATCGCCGACATCGGTCTCATTGTTTGATCTCCATTTTCTAAGTTCTAAGCAACTAGATAACAATTGAGAATTAACTGCCTTGGAAATTCTCGTAGCTTCCTCTACTGACTCTGCTCCAGACAACAAGTCGTCAACATAGAAGTCGTGCTCAATTATTGTACCGATCAAGCGGTCGTTGCATTCGTTCGCAAGTTGCTTATGACATCTGATCGCTAAATATGGAGCTGAAGAAGTACCATGGGAGACGGTATTTAACTGAAATATTGCATAGGGTTCGTTCTTGTTCTCACGCCAGATAATTTGCTGCACCGGTATCTGCTCAGGACGCAGGAAAACCTGTCTATGCATCTTGTCAATGTCGGCCGAGATCACTATTGCATGTTGTCTAAATCTCAGCAAAATTGCAAGAATGCCACTTAAATATCAGGTCCAATCAGCTGAATGTCGTTGTAAGATAAACCCACTAGACGTTTTGGCAGATGCATCGAAAACGACTCTTAGTATTAGTAGTAGTAGTAAGGCTGTCTTCTCTGGTTACCGCATAGTGTGGTAAATAGTACTCCATGAATTTGTTATCTGTTGTCGTTGTCACCTTTGACATGTGACCCATGCTTTCATATTCATGTATGAATTCCTTATAAGAGTCGAAAAGCTTGGGATTTCCATAGAGTTTTCTTTCTAGCGATAGAAACCTTCTTTCAGCCATTGAGATAGAATCTCGCATGGTTGCTTGGCGTTGAATAGGGCTTTGAGATAATTATTGATCAATAACCTATTGTTATCAAAGCGTTCGACAAGAGTATCTTATGCAATAGAATAGTTGCTCGTTGTGAGCTCAAGTGAGCTTATCAAGCTTGATGCGTTACCTTCCAAACTGGCTCGTAAATAATGGAATTTGCTTATGTCATTTAGATAATTATTGTAAATCCTTTGATGTCTTGCGTGGTTGCTTGGCGTTGAATAGCGCCTTGACATAATTATTGATCAATAACCTATTGTTATCAAAGCGTTTGACAAGAGTATCCCATGCAATAGAATAGTTGCTCGTTGTGAGCGCAAGTGAGCCTATCAAGTTTGATGCGTTACCTTCCAAACTGGCTCGTAAATAATGGAATTTGCTTATGTTATTTAGATAATTATTGTTGTGCACCAGCGAGATGAAGGTGTCTCTAAAATGAAGGCAATTTTGAAAGGTTCCGTCAAACTTCGGAAGAGATATCGTTGGCAGCTTTATTTGATACGGTCTAACATTTGAAGAACCACCATGATGAACGTCAGAGCAAGCATTGGCCCCCTGATTGCACTTCACCACAGACTGGAACTGGCTACCCTCCCGAGGGAGCCTAACCGCGCGCGCCTAGAACAAGCTAATAAAGCCCTAGCTTGTGCCATTGCATTAAATAATTAGTTTCACAATTTTTCCGATCGACATATTGCTCTTCGGGATCCTCGCACACTCAATCACACTTACAATCAAACACTCAATTTGTAATTGAACCTCATCAAACTACAATGACAATGATTCCATTTTCGCGACCCGTAACTCTAGTTCCTCACGCTCCGCATCTGGCAATAATGTTTCCGAAGGATAGGTATCTAGAATCATTCTTTTGAAATATTGGGTCGCGCTTTAATAGAACCACGTTTGCGTATAAAATTATGAAGTTCAATATTATTTGACGGCTTTAAATTCGATGTAGCCATTTTGATTCGGAAACTTGAAACAAAACTGAATTATGAATTTTAAATTTAAAATGTCAAAAAATATATTTTAAGAATTGAATATTTAATTTAAAACCGATTTAAAATTTTGGCCGAATGTAGTAAATATGAAAAATACGAAAACGTATTTGCAGACCGTATGCAATGGTGATGAAAATAATGATATGTTTTGACTCGTTCCTTATTCCGTCGTCGACCATCCACACTGCAGAACTTACTCGACCAGCTGGTTAGGTTGGCTTTGCGTGGCGTTTGATGGGTATATACCGATCCATAGGTTGCTGTTGTTATCCGTCTCGAAGGACCAAACTTATGGTTGCATAATGATGAAAAACTTTGTTTTTTGAGTAAAAATATAATTAATAAAATTGGAAAAAATACATCTCATAGACTTTGCCGTTGATTTGACAGTCATAACATTGACAGAAAAGAAGAAAAGAAATCGAACGTAATACATGACATTTCTTAAATAAATTATATAAAAGGTCGCCAAAGAGGCGGGAACAAGCAGCATTCCGGTAAACAATGTTTTGAATTCCGTCGATGCGATATCGCTAATGACATATTGATAATGCATAATATATATTAACGTATGCACATTATTGCCATATGAAAGCTGTTTGTAGAGCTACTATCCTAGGGCAAACCGGAGCTTGTTAGGCTATACTGCTTGTCTTTCATTGCCTTCAATATTACCAAGTATGAAAACTGTCACGCGCTAGAAATTAAATTTACTGCGTGTTAATAATGCTAACTTCATGTTAATAGGAATCCGTTTCAAACTACATGAAAGTAATCATAATAAAATACATCTCGCCAACGGCACTGAGTGATAATTTGTAAATATATGTTCACAAATTGTTGGTACAGTTGTGCATACAAGTGCGTTAAATATATATGTTATATAGAAACAAAATTAGTGGCTGTAATACCTCGAAGTGTACGTTTACCTTCGAATGTTAATTCCAATTGTGTGAAACAATTTTTTTTAACAAACTAAACATGTAGGTATCCACACAGAGCTTCAGGAAATAAGATATTATGTTGTATGTTCAAAAGACTCACATAATTGGATATGGAAAGACAGAAATAAACTACCTAAATGAACACTGGATTACAGAGAGGATACCTAAATAAAGGGTTTGTTAAATATTTCACTGTATCCGGACGAACTCAAGCCCCTAGCACAGCTAGGTTTATACCTACTTTAGGGGTCGAAGCTCGATCACCTTACTTTGTGTTTCTTGTACAAACCTATAAGAATTTGTAAGTCTTTTAATGTAACGCATTCATGTACAATAAATGTTTTTATATTATTTGTTTCTCATTTTTATGAGTCACGGGCTCATACGTCCCGGTCTTTTGGAAGGCTTGCGTGGGGATATGGATCCAACACGTAGAGGCCCCGTGGAGAAATTTACTGTGGCTGTAGCCCTGCTGGAACCCGTTCCTGATCATATCAATAAGATTATACATCCATGAACAGGTCCCAGCAGGTGGTTGAACTATTGCATTGATATGAAAATGAAACCAGGCTATTCAAATGGAGTTTAATATTATTATTATTCTATTATTATTATAGAGCCATACATATACTTATTATACAGAATTAAAAAAAAACAAAATGATATTTCGTATTGATATTGCGTATATACAACATTATAATACTTAATTTTTAATTAATTCAGTGCATAATTCGATAATTAAACATTATCCTTGACATTTTTGTATCCAATTGTACTAATAAAAACATAGACAGTTGTCTTCAATTGAGCGGGTAGAGGGCGACGCATTAATTCGTTTGTGGGCGACGCGATGCGGGAGCATTTTGTGATACCGGCTCGTTTGCATTCACTATCGTCATATTATTTATATCCTGCACATTACGACTGTGGGTTACGCTCAAACGGCGGGACAGTACACCCAGTTTATAATACTTGTCTGTCAATCTCCTTTATTATTATATGAGTGATGGCTGAGATATTAAATACAAACTCACACAGCCGCACTTCCTGATTTAGATTCACGCTTAAGAGGTATCATGTTTTAATAAAGTTGAAGCTCCGCCTCTACGTGTGATTGGCTGGTTAACCCTTCCACCGCGAAAGGGTTATTATTAGATCCCAGCGCGCCGCGCTCGCGCCGCCTCGTTGCTGCCGTCTTTTACGTTTTTTACCAGCACCGGTTATGTATTTTTTACCCGCACGCCGCGCATTTTGATTGGGTGAAAGGGTTACCTATAAATAAATCTGACGCGCGGAGAGGCAGGGCCAAATGTCAATGTGAAAGGGTTGAACCCGTTTTATTGTTGTGCGCACATATATAAGGGACCTTTTAATTGGGGTTAAGAGTATATAATATCAACCCGATCTCAACGAGGACCGTTGCACAGAGCCATTTACACGTATGTTTAATATCTCAATCCTATCGCAATATTCACGCGCGTAGCGAATTTGCGCAGATCTGTTAAGCTCGTGTTGGTAGAGGGTTAGCGTTAAGCTCATGACATTTAAATTTAACTTTTGTTGCTTTAGGTTTATGCGAGTGTCGGTAATAAAGCAGGCCGGCGGCAGGAGAGCTGACGTGCCGGTTTCAACTACACGGGGATTATGGCACGTCACCTTGCTCGTTAAATTTACGCTCGAGCCTGTTAGCGCGGTTTACTAACGTTCATCTGCACATCTCTATTCAAACGGATTACGCTTGCATTACTAACGCAATATAATCTTTGACAAATTATTGACTATTTTTGGTTCTTATCGTTCATTATAGGTATTTGTATGGCTACGGTCGGTGCTGGCAAAGTTTGTAGGTACACTACATTTTATGAGTTATTACGATTTTTTCAAGTTTTTCAAAGAGGAATGGCTGCACAAACGTTAGAGCATAATTATCTTCCAAATCTTTGTAAAAGATGAAATATATCATGCATACCGTCGCTACCTACACAGATAATTGAATACCCAAACAACCCTAATATTTTAAAGCTTCCATCTCGGTGTCTGACATATTTTGCGGCGGCTCCATAAATTATCTATTAGCCGAACATCACTTGACACGGCCACAATGGGCGAATAACTTTTGTGCAAGCGGTGCAAGTTGTCACAAAGAGTTCGAGCGTAGGTAGAACCCTTCTCCACCTGCATTCCCACGATGCAATAGAAAGTGCAACTCGTGTGGCACATATTGAAAAAGTTTGCGCAAATAAAATTGCTGTGAAACATTTATTTTTACCGAACGGGTCCAATTTGACTAGCATGTCGATGCGTGCGTGGGAATGTGCGGGTGAAAGCCAGTAACATCGGGCCATTTCACCAGTGTTTGGGGTTTTTATGGAGAACATCAGAATGTTACTGTTACTATTAAATTTAAATTGGACACAGATTGGTATGATATGTGATTGTGTGATGTGACTGAAGATATGAAGTAAGGATATGAATTCATTTCCGTTTTTTAGGGTTCCGTAGTCAACTAGGAACCCTTATAGTTTCGCCATGTCCGTCTGTCTGTCTGTCCGTCCGCGGCTTAGCTCCTTGATCGTTCGTACTAGAAAGCTGAAATTTGGTATGAGTATGTATATGTATTATGCCGATAAAACAGTACAATAGAAACAAAAAAAAAAGTTTTTTTCGGCTACCTCCCGAACACCTAAAGTGGGGGTGATTTTTTTTTTCGCTCCAACACTAGTGTGTGGGTTGTCATTGTATAGGTTTTTTAAAAATAATAGGGGTCTCCGAACATAATTTTTTGATAAAGTCAGCAGTTTAGTAAATATTCGCTCCGAAAAAAAAAAAAAAGGTGTCCCCCCCCCCCCCCCCTCTAACTTGTCAACCACGGGACATAAAATTATGGAAAAATTCATGAAAATGAGGCCTTATAAGTACTTTCAATGAAAAGTATATTGAATAAAATTTCAAAAATGAGCCGTTTTTGAGTTATCGCAAAAAATCATAATTTTCTTTAAAATTACGTAAGTGCCGCGCGGTGTCCATACACTTCGAACGTTACACATATTGGTTAAGTGTCATACTATATTAAAACATTTTGCTCAATCTGGCGTGTACAATCGATAACATCCAAAAGGTAATAAGTAATTACTGTTACTTTGTCGTTTACGACCTTTTTATAGAGCTTGAAATCTTTTTCGTAATTTAAATCTTTCTCGTAATTTTCGTCTATTGTAAAGGACGGGCAACTACGGAACCCTACACTGAGCGTGGGTCGACATGCTCTTGGCCGGTTTTTTTATTACTTTCTTTTATTTGTTCTCTACGAGCTTAAGACAAAGGCATTTTATTGTGCGACAATCTTTACAAGATAAGCTTCAAGTGAAAACGGACAGCTAGCAACTATATAAAATTGCAACTATACTAAATCGAAATAGAAATTCATACATGAAACTCGATCTTGAAGCTACCGATCTTGAATCTTCCTAGATTCGAAAGTTTTCATGGGACAATCTTGTTAATTATTATACATAGGTGTATTGACGTGGGGGTTATATCGGTCAGGCAGTTGACACTAACATTATATCTATTATACCTACTGGACGGTAGTCGACTATTTGGTACATGTAATATGGTGAGCTATTCAAACATATACAAACCAGTTGGTTCCTTATGGAATTAAAAAAAAGCGACGGTCACTAGCAACGTTCGCGTAGCGGCCTGCCCGGCCGCACAAATAGACGCAACATCGACAGCACCATTAATTTAATCGACATATAAGTTTACAGTCCGTGAGCTCTCAGATTGCCATTCAGGATGGGGTGAAAATTGAGTGGTTCTTATCAGGATGACGTAAGAGCGAGCGAGACAGTTATAAAACGCGAATCGGCAGCTCACGTACTTGTACTTACTTATGCATGTAGGTACAATGATAGCGAACTTGTAGATTTTACAGATACCAAAACCCTATTGCATATAACGCCGAAATTTTGTGACATCATTGAAACCGAAGCTTCATAAAAACGCGTTCCAGATTAATCCTTACCCATTGCGCATCCATTCACAACATTTACATAGAAATGTCTGAAAGACTGTAATTCGAGCACAATGAGATATCACATGATCTGTCGGTGAAAAAAAAGAAAGGGCCAAGTTCTCACGTGTTCCTACTTAAAATTCGCTGCAGTGCGTTGGCAATCAGGCGCATCGGATGCACAAAAACGGAGGTCAGTGGGAGCGGTGAAACTGGGCCGCTCGGATTGCATCGCGACCCTTTCACTCTCGACTCGTACCTGCGCTTTTTACACTGTTCCCGGAATCGCCGGAGCTGCGCCCGCGCAATGCGGTTCTCAAACTGTAGGGAATCGAAACAATAATTAGGCAGTAGCTACTACTCGTACAGGGACATAATCAGGACTAGATCACTTTGGATTCGTTAGCCATGTGCACACATTGCCCCTGCCCTTGACTTGATTTATGATGTTATCTGAATTGTAAGGAATCTCCCATTAGGCTTAGATTTATACCACTATAATAACTAGTAAAACTAAATGAATGTTGTGACTTTTGAGCACCAGCTAAGACGTCGTACTTATGATGTCTTCACATTTAATAATACTAGAAATATTCCGAATAATTAACAGTTTGTGAACCACTGTGTGTTGGTTGGCTCAATGCGCTCAATATTTCGCAAATTCTTCTTTTACGAAAGGTCCTTAAAATAAATCAAATGTATATGGGATCGTCACAAAAAAGAGGGTTAATTACTCGGCCTCGGACTGGTTCCATGAAAGGATGGATTTTTTATGGAGTTTTCGCATTAAACGATAGGGTATGCAATACGATATGCAACTATGTGCACTTTTATAGCACTTTTTTCGTGTTTTTTAAACACAAAGAAAATACTTAGTTATATTTTAACGATTACCTATGGCATAACTTGTATTCGTTATTAAGTATACGTATATACAATTACATAGTAGGTACCTAATAAATGTTATATAATAGGTTCCTAAAGATTATGTAGGTTATGAATAAATTTATAAAAAAATTGTAACGCACGATGCTGTTTTGAATTTAGTATTTGAGTGTATTAAAAAAATACAGCACACATTTAACACTAGTTCTAGTTAACACATAATATAAGCCACCTAGCATTTCATGGTATTGTGACTGTCTGAGGACTCTTCTCAGAGGATTAAGCAACGTAATAAATACTTACTACTTATTTATGGACTTCTATTGCGATACCTATTCGTGTTTTTGTCTAAAATACTCGGGTTCTGTATAGTAATTTTAAAATGAACATAAATTACCTATATATGTTCTATTGATATACGAATGTTAAAATTATATTTATAACAACCATGTACGTATTTTTTTTTACTCCGAATACTGCACGGCCCGTGCCGATCACTATATATACAGTGATGGCCGTGCAGTATTAGTGCTTCGTTTCGTAAATATTGTGTTTGTCATCATTAATGGCAGGCTAAGGGCAGACATATAATACGGGTCTACGGGGCAATAATTATACATACAGAAAAAAATTAGGAAAATGGAGTAAAAGATTCAGTCTTTTAGCAAAAATAATAATTTAGGTGTTAACACATTTAGACATAGATACACATAACACAACTGTTTGTTTGAACAATTATTTGTCGAATATATTATGTCTGCATTGTGCAGTTTCAATCTACTCGACAGTGGCGCCAACTGGTGAGCAAAAAAACGGTAGCCCTCCAGATGATCAGAAATCATGGCTAATCTGATCAAGTTGGTTTGTTTTTAATTATCCGTATATTATCCGGCCAGGTAGAGTCCGCGCGCGCGCTCCGAGGAATAGATAATGATGAGAGTTTAGAGGTGTTACCTACTTTTCTAGAAGGAGAAGTGATAAGTATATTGAGGGTTTTCTATTTCTGGGCGATTGTCCTTCGGGCATTTGAAGATACCTAATGAACCTAACCTATTAACATTTGAATAAATATAAAATAACTCTACAATTACCTCCTGCACTGTTATGCAGAGCCCTCATATTTAATGTACCGCAAAAACGTTATATCCTCTGAAGTAGGCTGTCAGCAGGGCGATCCCCTCGGGCCAGCAATTTTCAGCTTAGCTATTAATCCGGTTACCTATTCAAAATTTAAAATCCAAACTCAATGTTTGGTATCTTGACGACGGAACCCTAGGTGGTGACACCGTGCTGATTGATCTCGAAACAATTAAAGCTAAATTTCTGTCCATGGGCTTAGAGCTCAATTTCAGCAAGTGCGAACTTTTTATCCAAAACCTTGCACTAAATGTTCAAGACATAAAACAAAAATTTGATGCCCTTACACCCAATATTAAAATTGTTGACAGAAACTCACTTTGGCTACTAGGGTCCCCTATTTTTGAAGAGTCTTTCTCGAACCATATTCTTAAGTCCATTTCTAAATTCAAAAACTACGAAAGTCGTCTCCTTGAAATTAGCCCTCATTACGCAATTTCTATTTTAAAATTCTGTCTTTTCGTCCCAAAATTCACCTACGTGCTTCGCTGCTGCCCTTTCTCTAAATTCCAAAATTAATTATTACAAATGGACGTTTTAATCAAAGCAAACCTAGAATCCATTCTGAACATTCAGCTCAGCGAAAAGTCCTGGACTCAAGCGTCCCTTCCCATTCGCTTTGGTGGTATCGGGACGCGCAAAATTTCATCCATATCCGCACCAGCTTTCTTGTCTTCCGTCCACAGCTCTGCAGACCTCATAGGTAAAATTCTAAAGGCCGGTCCTTTAAACTATGAGACTATGGGCTTAACGGAGGCCAAGAGAGCATGGTCAATTGCTTGCCCGGGTAAGGATATCCCCCAAAATTTTAAATCACAAAGGGCCTGGGATGACGTCATGTCTAAATTAACTTATGATTCCCTTTTAAGGCGACTCCGTACGTGGAATGGTGATTTTTAAAGTCCTAAGGCTCGTAATCTAGCCAACGGAAAAATCTGAAAAAAATATATGTTATTTTTGACTATTTCTTCTAAAAAATTATAGTTGGATTTTTTTTTAAAGCAATAATTACTATGGAAAAAATAATGTTGAAATAGGGTCGTTTTCAATTTTCAATTCCCTAAGGCTTCTAAACTACAAGTGATATTTACACGGCTCTTTCGCAAGAACATTGACAATTCATTGATCTTTAATCGTATTGTTTAAAAGTTAGTAAAATGGAAATTCGGTCTAATAAAGCATCAAAAAAACTGAATTTCCGCGAGCGCGGCCGTGCCCGGGCTGCGAGCTCAGTGTAAATCTAACCGTCGAAGGGGAAGGCTGTGTCACTTGCTCTCGCGATCCATCTAGTTACGGAAAATTGTTATAGTACCGGATCCCGCGGAGGTTCGATCTGTCTTCGTGCGTTTGAAGTGTATTTTAAGAGAGTGTAGTTCGTTTTTTCACACGACTACGCTATGCGACATAACAAAAAGCACTCATTTTCATGTAGAATTAAATTCAACTGTTTTTTTCGTATTTAGGCATCTATTAATTTTAAGTACTTATTAAAAAAATTGACATTGCTTAGCATTCCCGAACACATTTGAATACTTAGATATTATCAGTCATGGGCCCACACCAGACAGGTTCCCAGAAAATAACACCTTTGGTGTGGGTTTTAGGGCCCTTCTCTGTGTAATATTAGTGTACCTTAGGTATTTCGGTTAGTAAATAAAATCTGATAAGTAATACAGATATTTAAGTATGATAACGTCTAATGATCTTTATGAATTCAACCCTAAGAGATATGAATATCGTAATGCAGAACAAGTATTGTTCGTTTGAATACCATTGTAATATTCGGTAAAACGCTAATTTACGAATACGAATATTTATTGTAAGTATTCACATTCGTTGCGTCACTAGTACAGTACATGGCATATGATATAAAAATACATTATCAAAAATTGCAATAATTTTCTAGTCCAAGAAGGCAAGTGTCAATTTTGGCATGAGGGCTTATTTATGTACATATTGTACATATAGTCAGAATACATATTTGCATCAATAAATTTCAGTTTTATTTATTTCATTTATTCAACATTACAAGCCATGTTTATGTTGGCGGCGGGTGCAAGTACATCATCAGTATTGCACCGCCGCCAGTGGCGCCATCTACTCGTCAAGGATGAAGTCGGGGTCCCACCACGGGCGGTGTAACGGCAGGGATTGAGAATCAATAAAAGGGCTGCGCCAGAGCGCCAGGCTCTCTTTCGGCTGGTGTAACTCGCAGTGATAACATGAGGTGTGCGTGTGTGTGCATAATTGTAGTTATTAGTGTGTTCCCTTGTTTGTTTCATATTATGTTTTATAATAAATATATATAATTTATCCGTTGTTTGAAGAATGTTAACCTGCTCCCTCTCTGATCGCTAACATCAGTAGTGGGATAGGTTGAATTCACACCCACGTATAAATGATATTTTTTTTTTCAAAGATATTATGCACACATTCGTTTAAAAGTTATATATTTGATTTTGATTTGTACATTGGACGCGTTCGCGCGCCGTAACCATGTTCTTTGTTTAAGTTGCAAAATGATGGTAAACTAGGTACACGCTATTGTCTTGCGAGCTACGTCGCATGGTCACGTTGTGGTGAAGATTGGTGCAGCAGGCATTATCCATGCAGAGCTTCATGTGGACGTGGAGCTAAGCAGCGGTGGTCGTGAGAAACGCAGCGGACGTAAATGTATCCCATACGTAATGTGAAATCGATGAGAAAATCTGGTAAGGTCTGATAAACATTTTCATTCGTACTTTGGTATAGGTGTTGGAAACTTAAAAAGACTTGGTAAATATTTAAATGCGTGATCGTTAACTCTGATTAGTTACTGTAAAATAGACAAATATTCATGACAAAGCTAAAAATGGCATTTGATGACTGGTGTATTAAGCCAAATATATTGCGATGGTAACATTTTGAATTTTGAAAATCATAAATTTTCGTATTCGTATACAAAATGATTATAAGTGTAAATTACAGATATATTTAAAGTAGGTAGTTTATTGAAAGAAAATAATTTATTACGAGATAGTAAAGAAGGTAGTGTTTCGGTTATATTTTTGTAGCTACCCGCGTTAACTAAAGGAAAATCATTTAAACGGAAGAACTGTCGCGATGATTTATCATTTCTTTGTTAATCAGAGGTTGCATTTTTACTGGGGATTAATATTTTGTTTATTCTGATGTGGTTAGACTCGGTATGCAAGGTATATAGCGTTTAATGAGGTAATTTTAACGGCTGTTCGATGCGTTACGTTGTTACGTATAACAAAGGGTTTATTTTAATCATATCATATCATATCGTTTATTGCGAATCATGTTCATTTTACAATGGATGGTATGGTAATTATAATGTAGGTACATGAAACCCTGTTAGGGCATTGCAATTTCGTACAGACTAAAACATTATTAATAGAATTTAATTTAAATAATTATGTACAACTATTTTACATAACTATAAAATGTTGATATTATTAATTTAACAATGCAGCAATATTAATTACACTTCAAACATACATATGCGTTTTAAATATCGTAACTTCTGGGTAACTAAGTATTAATTTAAATTAGAAATTATTCGGCGTTACATTACTATATAATAATTAGAAGAATAATAATTAAATTACAAAAAGCTTATTTTAATTTATCATTTAAATAATCTTGGACAGCGTAGTAGCATTTCGAGTGTAGTAACTGTTTCAATATTTTCATGTCAGAAATTTCATTGGTCAGTGAATTTGGTAAATTATTATAAATTTTTATGGCCATGACGTAAGTGCTATTTGAATGTATTTTTAGCTTAGATGCTGGCAGTAGAAGTTTATTTCTTTGCCGCAGAATGTGCGTTGTAGAAAGTTCATGTTTTTTCTCAAATAAATTATTTTGTTGTCTAACGAATTTACACATTTCGAGAATATAGATACACGGCAACGTAAGAATTTTATGATGCTGGAAGTGTGGCTTGCATGTTTCTGTGTTACCTATATTGACTATTATTCTTATTAACTTCTTTTGTTGGGTAAACATGGAGGAGAACTCTGTACTGTTTCCCCATAAAATTATACCGTAGGTAAGCCATGAGTTGGCATAGGCATAATATGTGGCGAGCGCCGTTTGTATATTCGTGGTCTTTTTTATTTCACGTAGCGCATATGCGAAACTCGATAATTTGGCTCTTATTTTTTTTTATGTGGGCTTTCCAATTGATATGCTTATCTATAACTAGTCCTAGTAAGGAGAACTCATCTACGACTTCTAGCAGAATATTGTTATAGGTGAAGTTTATATCTAGCGGGGCTTTTTGATGAGAGTGAAATGTCATTAATTTAGTTTTATTGTAATTTATCTCGAGGTTGTGGTCGTTCATCCAGTTGGTTATTTTATCTAACAAGGAGTGAAGTGTGGCGTTTAAGTTAGTGTTATTTTGACATGCTGTGAGTAGAGAGATATCGTCTGCAAACAGTACGCAAGTTTCATCTACTATTTTCGGAAGGTCGTTTATGTAAAGAAGGAATAACAGACATCCAATAACGCTTCCTTGAGGGATTGAGGCATTCACTACTTTCTATTAGATCGAACTGTTGTTATTTTGCCGGTATTTGCATCCGAGTACTCTATCTCCGTAAACTGTTCCCTATCTTTTAAGTAGGATTTGAACCAGTCGTGAGCATTAAGACCACGAATTCCAACACCGTATAATTTATTTAATAATATATTGTATTTTACTTTATCGTAGGCTTTAGTCATATCAAGTAGCACACCGACGGCGTATTTTTTTGCATTTATGGTATTTATGGCTTCTTGTATGTATTTGTAAACGGCTACAGTTGTCGATCGTTTTTTCCGGAACCCATTCTGGCTGTCGTCGAATATATTAAATTTTTCACAAAACGCGTACACACGGTCACACATTGCTTTTTCGAAAAGTTTAGATGCTGTTGGCAGTAGGGCGATTGTTCGATAGTTGTTAAGGTCCGTTTGAGAGTTTTTTTTGTGTATAGGCTTTATTATCGCTTTTTTAGTAGGTCGGGATATATTCCTTCATGGAACGACTGATTTATTAGGTGACAAAATTCATAGGACAATCGTGATAATTCATAGGAGGATTTTAGATAGAATTGTCGCTAAATTGACTGATAGGAAGTGTATGAATGTTTGTGAGTAACATTGTCATATAATATAGGTCAGGAAAAGCCGAGCGTACTGATTTGTTTTTATAAAATAGACAAAATCACATGAATTCGAGAGGTTAACGAGTTGCTTGGGGTGGAAATTGTTTGTTGATATTAGATGCTAATTTATCCCACATTATATGCTCAAGTGTATAAATTTATTTGCGTGCAAAGGGGTGTTCATGGTGGAATATGGTGGTGTTATTTGGTGGTGTTATTTGGTGGTATTATTTGGTGGAACATTTTATGATCGTAGTGCAAGCCAAGGGATATTTGTCATTGGGTGTACAGGCGTTCATTTGTTCCCGTGAATAATAAACCGAATCACTCGTATGTTAGGTATTTACTTAGGTGCTTAGTGTTTAATTTCTTTAATAGTCGTTTACTACGTCATTACTCAAGAAGTTTGAATGAATATTATAGATATCATTGGGAATAAATTGTGGGACAAAAACATTAAGATTAAATATTAGTCTTCTTTGTGTTCCTTTTATTTGTTTAGTAAATTGAATTTTTCATGTTGCAATCGTATCGTAATACTTGATAGATTTCTACATCGGGTTCACGTTAGTTTGTTCGGTATTATGATAATTAAAGCTGAATACGTGCATATAATTTTTTGTACAGTAATACTTATATATATTTGTAGGAGACAAATCAAGTTAAATGCTTTATTAAATTGTCGTTTTGATACATTTATCGCGTGGTATGTGCTATTGCTATTACACCGAACTAAGTGATGGTATTGTGTCGGCAAACAGTGATAAATCTGGCTGGTTTAAGTGAGGCATAGTTGGTTTTGGTTAACGCCGCTTAAGAGGCCTTATTCCTTTTAAAATGCTGATTGTTTAGACATTTTTCTCTATGATCAAACATGTTTCTTAACATACTATTGATGTTACTTTCTAGAACAGGGCTATTGGGATTTATTGGTATATATTTGAAACCTACAGTTTGAATTTTTCATTGATAATTTTTGTTTCAAAAACTACTCGAAATTGACAAAATTCACGCGGAAAATTAGTTTTTTTAACTTATTTTCGACTGTATGCAATGAAAGCGTGAAATAACTATGTTACTTCCTAGAACTCGGGGAAAAGTATTATTCACTTCAAAAAGTTGGTTGAAATTATCAATATATTTGTCATAATATGGAAAAAATAAATTTTAAAAGGAATAAGGGCTCTTAAGCAGAGTTCAGATAGAACTGTAAAGGTAACTTGCATAATAGTCATCACAATAGTATGAGTGTAACCGCAATGTCATAATTGGAAGGCTAAGAAATTTATTAGGTGTGCTTATAAATGAGCTATGTTAGGATCGGCAGGAATCATGATAGGGATATAGGGAAAATCGGCAGGAATCATGATAGGGGTAGGTATAGGGAAAAAATTATGCTACTTAATACTAATGGTGATTTTGTTATTATAGAATGTACTCTCGAGGTGCCTGGGGCAGGCACCAGCTCAGGATGGCTGTGTTGGCGGCGGGTGCAAGTACATCATCAGTATTGCACCGCCGCCAGTGGCGCCATCTACTCGTCAAGGATGAAGTCGGGGTCCCACCACGGGCGGTGTAACGGCAGGGATTGAGAATCAATAAAAGGGCTGCGCCAGAGCGCCAGGCTCTCTTTCGGCTGGTGTAACTCGCAGTGATAACATGAGGTGTGCGTGTGTGTGCATAATTGTAGTTATTAGTGTGTTCCCTTGTTTGTTTCATATTATGTTTTATAATAAATATATATAATTTATCCGTTGTTTGAAGAATGTTAACCTGCTCCCTCTCTGATCGCTAACATTTATTACAGAGGATGTTAAGTGTAGTTGTGTGTTGTTCCCAATTCATATTTAAATCTAAATGAGCGTTAGTAATTATTGACAAATCCGCCGGGCCTAGCTAGATATACCTAGCCTGGCCATAAGTTCTGTTCCAATTGTTTACCGTTTATAAAATAAAAACCTGATTTTTATTACATATTATTTTATTAAATCTTTTATCTATCCAAATATCATAAACCCTCCATGATGCGTTCAAGAACGGCACATTATGACCACCATAAAAATAGACTGTTTCTTAGCACAAATTTCTTATTTCGATAGTATTATTTATTCAAATTTCGAACATCTCTGAAAAACAAAGAAATTTGATTTGACCTCTATTCTAATATCAATCGAGATGACGTTTAGTTCGAAATGAATTGTCAATTTTCAATCAAATTTGACAAATGTCACACGTAAGTAAGATATCGAACGATATGATAGTTAGGGCCGACTCTAGTTTGTCTCTGAATTAAAATAAAAACAATGACAGCTGTCAGAAAACTTCATTACCGCCATTACCGGGTAATATTTGTTATAATGTGCGACTTCTGAATGCATCATGGAGGCTTATGATATGTGGGTAGATAAAGTAGTATATGTAACTGTACATAATTAGGCATTAAAACACTCGTGTGATGTTATTATGAAACTTGCCTTCGGCTCGTTTCATAAACCCACACTCGTGTTTAATACCCTTCATTATGTACAGTCACATTAAGGACTATTTATTGTATTCATATATCACATTACACCGTCAAAATATGCTATTACCTTCTTAAACTTCAAAACCTACCTTTGCACTATAAAATGGTAAATATTCAAAACTAGCCTGGTTATGAATAACATTTTCCATCTTGAAATTTTATTTTTATCGGCTAAATTTCATATATACTGATTAAAAGTGATAAACCTCATTATTTATAGATTTAGGTATATTTACCGGAAAAATCGGAACCCATAGGATCATTTTGCTGACCGTCCGTCTTTCTGTCACGACGTTATCTCGGTAACGCGTGTAGGTGTCGAGTTGAAATTAAAACCGTCTACACGTCGTAATTTGGTCTACAGTCCCTTAAAGCTGTAAAAAATCGAACTTCTAAGTTAACGTAAAAAAAAAAAGATACGGCTCTTTATGCCGCAAAAAAACGTATCTACGCTGGAAAGGAAAATTATCCAAGAGACACGGAGCTAACTTTACAGGAGATCTAAAAAACTACGAACTTTAAAAAAAAAAAGTTATTAAATATTCTGTGGACCTACTTTTTAAATGTAGCATTTTATAATTATAAACAACATCATGTTCTCTACATGTCACTGTCGTTGTTATTTTGTCTATTAATGGAATAATTTAAAATTTAGCATCGCTTTCGCAAAATGGCTGTCAAAGTCAAAGTTCTTTTATTTGCTAGAATCATGGTACATGAGGATGACAAATATTACAAAAGAACAACACAATTCACCATAGTAATGGCATGCAATAAATTCAAATTCTTACATTAACAGATTATAATACTCATTGATCAAAATAGAATTAGGTAAAATTATCTAAACGACACGTTTCCCGAGATATTAGTCAGGTAAAATAGTATAATCTACATTTTACACAACAATCAACACAGTAAACAATATCTATGTGCATACGATGCTCATTTTATATAAACAATATCATGTTTTTTACATGTTGCTTTTGTTATTTTGTCTATTAATGGAATATTTTAGGATTTAGCGTCGTTTACGCAAAATGGCCGTCAAAATAGAATTAGGTAAAATTATCTAAATGACACGTTACCCGAGAAATTAGTCAGGTAAAATAGTATAATCTACTACACAACAATCAACACAGTTAACAACATATAATATGTGCATGCTCATTTTATAGTCAGGTAAATATATAAATGTGCATAAATCAGCATGAAATAAATCAAGAAAAATTATCTAATCGCCTTTGTAGGAAATATTTCAAACATGAAAAGCTATTTATCGTACAATAAAACCTCACGAATGTTTTAATTAGAGGAAAATATTTATTTTCAAACATTAAAATTAATGAAGTGACATTTAAAGTTCTCTAAGACAAAAACTTATGGTCCAACTACGCAAATACAAAAAAAAACTGCTCTAGTAATGTTAAAGATTTATTCATCAGATATCACGTGAAATTTCAATTTTATCAATTTTTATGTGTGATCTGCTGAAAGATTTCCAGTAGTTGACTAATGAGAACAGCACAAGAGTTCTCAAGACTGCAGTCACTCGGTACTCATTAAGGAATTTTAAATCACGAACTACGTGAAATTTCAAGTTTTACAATTGCAATGAGATAATATCCTATCCTAACAAGAATAACAAAACTACCTACAACTCTGTGTGGTATAAGTGACGTCTCGTAAGACACTGTTTGATTGAGATGGCGTTTGGGTCCATCAAGCGAGTCCAAAGTAATGCCTTAGCGCCACAGACACAGATTTACACCGCAGGTGGGCCTAACGGCCTTTATAAATATATTGAATTACTACTGAATGTGTGATATTTTATAAAACAGAACCGGTAAAGTTGTCTAACTACCAATTTAACGAAAATCTTTGTTTTTTTAGTACATTCTATGCGACAAATACGACTCAATTGTCATTCAAGCAATTCAAGATAAGCGACAGTAGTCGATCAAAGTAAAAAAGGATAGGCGACAATGGTTTCATAGTATCAAAGCAGGTAAATTTGGATAAACGCCTATAGTTAAGATCGACAATCAGGTAATTTAATGTTATTTTTTTTATAGAATCTTATATCGATTCTGTTTAATAATGTGGAAATACCACATTTTTACTTTTTGGCTAATGCGCATAAGCATTTTAACACACACATGACACAGAGGGCGCTCCAGTAGCGAAGAATTATGGAATCAAAGATTCAGTGTGATTGACGTAACGATATGATAGCTCAGTTGGTAGAGCACTACGCCGGAAACTTAGGGTCGCAGGTTCGAGTCCTGCTTACATTGCAGTGGATCACATTCAATTTTTCTTTCATAATTTACCTTTATGTTAATTTTATCATAAAGACATAGGTAAAATGCCTCAAACGACATTAAAATATATTTTACCATCAGGTAAAAACAGTTAACCAACAAGTGCAAGGTTAGTTGCATTAAAGAAAAATTATCCAAGTTGTTTGATCTGTTTTGACAAATAAGTAAAAAAGCTCTAAGGTTCATTGTTATGCAAAAAACTTTTTATGTAATTTCATTTTGCAAAAAAATCATCAAAAATCAAGTCGTTTAGTAGAAAAAAAATGTAGAGATTCTCTAAATCACCGACTGGATAAGCGACACAAAAGTCGTCAGACAGATATTATTATATACGAGACCCAACCCATTCGATGTAGAAAAATCTGCCGATCCCAACAGTGTGTAAACTCGATATCCCCAAAAATGTCGCTTAGATAATTTCTACTTTCCAGCATCGGTATATTTTGACACTCAAGTAAATTAACATTTATAGGGTATCCATTGACCTTGAACATAGAAAAAAACAAACAAAAAAAATATCGTCTAGTAAAATATCGTCAATAAAGTATAGGGAAAAATATGAGAACATTACTAATGTAGTCATAAAAAACTAACACTGTTTATAAGTAAAGGACGTAAATCCGTCGTATTATTTATAGTTTATCTTTTCATTAGAGCAACATGACCCGGGGGATAAAGCTGTGCCTCCACTACTATGTTAAAATATCGGTTCATCCGCTGGGTCACGATATGATTTATTTATAAAAAAACGGTATTTTTTTATTTCTGCATGATTTTACACGTATAATCAAGAATCTTGTCGGCATTTTAACTATTTTTGGTAGGTACCTACACATACAAAAGAAACTAAAAAGTATTTTTCGATTCGAGACTTCCAAATGGCTAATTTCACTTGTTTTTTTGGAAAATAGCTTTAAAGCATTTTATTTTAATATTCTACTGTAGTGGGTAAATAGATAATTATTTAGTAATCCGAAATAATTATATCATTGTTTAAATGATTTATTTTACTTCGAGATTTTTCAATGCCTTTAAATAAGGTATGTATAAGGTTTGTTGATCTTCAACTCACGCTCGGACTATGCGAGTGTATGAAGCTGCTTGGACGCCACTCAACGAGATTATGAACGAAGTAATGTTCCGGGGGCGCACAGTCGGCGGGGGGAATAACGTTAGGCTCCGCCCAGATCCTCAAGGACGTTGGGATTAGGAGTCGCCTTAAACCACAGCACCGGTCCAGAACGAGCCAGACTTTTAGCGGCAGGCACCTTAGAATCAGGCCATTGGCTCCAGGCATATCCATCCTCCAATACAGGAACTATTTTTTGGAACCCGACACTTTCCGAATAGCCACCTGCCTGCGTCTTGGAGTTCAGATTTGTGCCCCACACAAGTGCCCCTGAGGCAGTGAAGTCGATTCACTGGGACACCACGGACTTTCTTGTCAGAAACGCGCCGGCCGCTTCTCCAGACACGCCGCCCTCAATGACACAATCCGCCGTTCGCTTGCCACCGTCAACGTGCCGGCCATATTGGAACCACCGGGCATCGCACGTGACGATGGCAAGAGACCCGATGGAATGTCTTTGATTCCGTGGAAATTGGGCCGGGTGCTGGTGTGGGACGCCACCTGCGTAGACACACTGGCCCCGTCCCACCTCCACGGAACATCGGGCAGGGCGGGGGCGGCAGCAGAGGCGGCCGAAAAATTAAAAATTAATAAATGTAGGGGTCTCGGTCCCGAATATAATTTTGTTCCTTTTGGGGTCGAGACCTTAGGTCCGTGGGTCCCAGTGCCCACAAACTACTAAATGAGATTAGTAAAAGGCTCATTGAGTCCACTGGTGACCGAAGAGCTGGCAGCTTCCTCGCACAACGCATCAGCATTGCGATTCAGCGAGGAAATGCTGCCAGCGTCTTCTGGACTATGCCGCGGGGGCACAGTTTTGTAGATTTATTTTAGCTTCATTTAATTTACTTTATTTTAGATTTTAGTTCTTTAGTTTTAATTTGAATTTAATTGTCTATTTTATATATTTCGCTCCTATTAAATGATTTATTGCATTTATAAATGATTAAATATAAATATATATATATATATATAATCCATATTCATATATATTCATACTCATATATATATACAATACAATACAATACAATAATTCTTTATTGCACACCAACAAGAAAAATGTTACAATTGAAACCTTAATTTATAAATGATAATATATACTAGTATAAATAAATATTATATATATGTATATATATATATATATATGTATTCCCATAAATATGTATTTATCAACGTAACTAGTGTTTTTTTGTTTCGACTTTTGCATCGTGTGTATACACGTATTGTTGTACACCCTTTCCGCACCTATAATGTCTCTGTTTGACCTTGTGGTTGACTGGTAGACTCATGGCATTAAGTCCGCCATTTGTACTTTTACTTGTGTATTTTGTGCAATAAAGTTTAAATAAATAAATAAAAATAATTGAATAATCAATAAATATTGGGCAATACCATCGCTGTTAATGTATCAATCATCATAATATCCGTTTTTTTTACAATATCCCTAGAATTTTCGCGTAAATTCGATTTATCAAATCACCTTTTGAGATATACGAGTACATGCATATATCTTATTGTCTACATTTCATAATCCTGAGTGAGAGTCAGAATGGCGGCTGTAAGTACCGTTACAAATGCCAAAAACGATATAGTATTTTCTGTATTAAAAAAAAAATATAATAATACACAAATTGTACCAACTATTTAGAATATTCCTAATATAAGAGGAGATTGTTCTATGATTATTAAATAGGATTATGTTATACGTATTAGACAACTCCTTACTCTAAAAGGGTTATCCGAAACATAATTATAAGTTTTTATATCAGGCGGAGCTAGTAAATTTAGGTCTAAAGGTAGGTATATGTCAAGATCAGTGTTACGTTATCGTATCGTACACGTGCTGACTTCGGTGCCATTATTTAATAACTTTGTCTGGTCTGGACCCGTCACCGACATCTCGCGATCCTAGCTACCTAAGATTCTCTATTGAACTTGTTAAACGATAACAGTCCACAAAAGAGCTACCTTTTACTTTCATGACCTTACCTCGGACAATTGAAATAAAATGTTCCAAAAGTAATTTATTAAAACAATTGAACCAATCTTAATAATAATTTCCAAACCTATTCAAATTGCTGTGCCATTAAGCACATTGTATGAATCGTTAATATTTTTGTTAAATGAAATAGTTTTTGCAACAAATCTCACTTTTATTCAGGTAGATTTACTTTTTTGCCCCAATCCCCAAAACCAAGTCATGCTGTAGTTTGGAGCTACAACATTATTAATGTGGGAGAGGGTTCAAATTTTAATGAGTGTTATGAGTGTGTTACGACCTAATATGTGTTATTGAAAATCAATATCTCAGCTTCGATCATTTATAACCGGCGTTCGACGGGCAAACAAAATGCTGAGCTAGAAAAACTGATGGAATGCGATGCGGGGCGGAGTGGAAATGAAGTATTATTGCAACACTTACACTTTCGATCGCCCTTTGTGGGATTCTATCCTATTGCGTCGACTCCGGTTTCAGGACCTACGGTTTTATCTAACTTCTTGGTATTGCCGTGGCTTCTTATCAACTCATTTTACAATAAACGTGAAATATATTTATTTATTGTTTTTTTAGGGTTCCGTACCTAAAGGGTAAAAACGGGACCCTATTACTGAGACTTCGCTGTCCGTCCGTCCGTCTGTCACCAGGCTGTATCTCAAGAACGGTGATAGCTAGACAGTTGAAATTTTCACAGATGATGTATTTTTATTGCCGCTATAACAAAAAATACTAAAAATAAAATAAAATAAATATTTAAGGGGGGCTTCCATACAACAAACTTGTTTTATGGTACGGAACCCTTCATGCGCGAGTTGGACTCGGACTCGCACTTGCCCAATTGTTTAAGCTACACGCGTCCAAGCATTTGTTACTTCGTCTATCATTAATATTTACACTGCGCGCTCGATGAAAGCTGGCTTCCTGTACACCCGAAGCGGTAGTTGCAAAAGCATTGCATTTACTTTAATTTCAATACAGTGGTTTTATTTAATCACTCCAAACATTGGTCAATTATCTTAACAATATTCCTGTCTGTCCGCTATTTAAATCTTGTTTGGATTGGAGTGGGTAAATACACATTCAGTATTTATATTTGCAATGTTATTTTATTTCACCGTGTGGGCTAGTGATGTCGGTGTTGTACAAAGACGAACGGGTGATTTTACAGCTCAGTGCATCTTATGAACGAACATGCGTCAGTGCATCGCGAGACCGCACAAAATTGCACCTCTCCATGTATGCCTATTAAAGAAATCCACAAACAATGCACTTATTTCATGTAAGTATTTGTAAGTTTTAAAGATAGTGTTCACAATTTTATTTATATGTGTATTAAACAAAGTGTGCTTTTGTGGAAGTCGTATACCAGAGAATATGCTGTATACAGTGAATATCGAAATCGTATCCTTCTTGAGTACCTACGGTGTACGTCATTCATCCCATTACAAGTGGAAGTGCTGCATATTTTAGTAAAAAATCACTAACTATAAGAGCAAATAAATTTTTTAGACGTACCTACTACCTACCTATTCATTAGGCAGAAGCGTTACCTACTCATTGTATTTTAATAAATCTGTCAAACATCTCACTTGATAAGAACAGTAAGTGTAGTTAACTTCTATATTACTGCAAATCCAATGAATGCAGAAGCTTTGTCACACCCAGAATCAAATATTACTATATACCTCAAATCGAAATACCAGACGGCATTTTATACGAATAAAGTTAAAGTCGTATAGAGTTATTTTTTAGGCCTTGGGCTATATCCATACTAATATTATAAATGCGAAAGTGTCTGTCTGTCTGTCTGTCTGTCTGTGTCTGTTACCTCTTCACGCTTAAACCGCTGAACCGACTTAGATGAAATTTGGTATGGAGATAGTTTGAGACCCGGGAAAGGACATAGGATACTTTTCATCCCGAATAAATTTAGTGTTCCCGTGGGATGAGCGGGTAACACCGCGGGGCACAGCTAGTCAGTTAATAATGGGCTATATCAATGAGCGATTTATTGACCATATCAGGACCTGATTTAAAACCTCTATTCTGTTACGTTTCATTTGCGATATAAATGTAAACTTGCATACTAATTGCGTATAGATATTTTGATCTTAACTATAGGGTTATAGACAGAGTCCTGCTGAGATGTTTTATTTATATCTAATTCAAAGTCAAGTACCTATGAACACAAGTCGCGAGGCGCGAGCGGCTTGCGCGATGTCGCGCTCGCCTGCACTTGAAAGCAGCACACGTGCAGCCCTCAAAGGATTTTTTACAATAAAACATATGCCGCTTTTTGCTTAACCCACTTTAGCTCGATTATAACCTTCTTACCTACATTTGCTTCGCTCTTTTGTGCAAATGAAGCCGCCGGAACGTTACATGTGTTTGATACATCATCGATGAGCGCTTTTTTCAGATCAGAGAAGAAAGGTTTTGAATGATCTTGTGCATGTTGCGAGCCGAGTTGGTGTATTGAAGATGTGTACAATATCAGTTTTTAAAAATTTATCTCGATGTATATAAGATTTCTGAAAAAGAAATTGCCTACTGTAATGGGCCTGCCATAGAACGCGAGTAGTGCCATCGACTCTTTAAGAGTCTTTGATTTGAACACCCTTTTCTATGGTTTTATAAAACAAAGTCAAATTCTACTCTGGATATCATACACAGCTTGGAAGATTGCGGAGTCAAACGTAACATTTTACAGAAGAGAATGCAACCTCTAGTAGTTATAAGTACCTACGCAAAAGGTTGTAGATGCGTTATGCGTTATTACTCCGACACTTAAAGGACTAAAAGCTCTTATCTACTCCGGCTATTTTTTATCACATATACAGTTAAGTACTAACTTTTACATAAAGAGATCATTTCGTAAGCCCTATAAAAGTACAAAGCACTGGATGCTATTTTGGCGACATTATAACATCGTGAAACTGTTATCAGAACTGTGCCACAGTTTGTAAAACTTCTGTCAGTAGTATCTTTTTTTAGTTTTATTTATTAATATTTTTTTTGTAATTGATATTTTTAATTTAATTATCAAATATTTTTTTATATCTTTTTTCTTTTAATATATTTTTCTTCTTATTTATTGTAATTTTCTTTTTATTTTTGCATCTTTTAACAAAAAAAAAATGATGATGAAAATATGTATGTAATAATAAAAAATGGAACAAAAAAGAAATGTATATAATATATCTAATATTCTGATATATCTTTTTGTTCCATTTTTTTATTATTACGTATTATTATTACTTGCCTTTCTTGTATTTTAACTTATTAATTTCTAACTTTTCCTTTTTATTTAGTCTATTTTATTTGTTTTTCTTTTTTCATGTTGGGGTGTAGTTAAATTGTTATATGCAACGGATAACTGATGGGCCAAACAATTTTCGTGGAATCTATATCTCCTTACATCCAACTCATCCAAGTCATGTGGAAGCGTACCTACTTTAAAGTACTTTTACTCCAACTTGCTTGGAAATGTTCCCATTAATGTAGTAAAACTGGACCGCGAAATCGTTCGTTATTTTATAAGGCGTTAATACAAATTAAAAAAAATATATATTATTGGCCTCGGCCGGGAAATCAATATTATGTAAATAAGATGATTAAGTAAAACACACACCTTCCGTTTATGACGTCTTATACAAATGAGTGTACTCTTAATTTGGCCGGTTACTGCTTTTTACTTTTTTCAAAGACTGATAATTCACCATACAGCCAATGGTCCACTAGTATAAACTTTTTAATTGTTCTCTGCGTTTAGTTCTTGCACTGAACATTCTTCTGCTCTGCTACTGTCAATGTATTTTTCTCCAACTTGCTTGGAAATGTTCCCATTAATGTAGTAAAACTGGACCGCGAAATCGTTCGTTATTTTTAGAAGGCGTTAATACAAATTAAAAAAAATATATATTATTGGCCTTAGCCGGGAAATCAATATTACCTATTTAAATAAGACGATTAAGTAAAAAACACACCTTCCGTTTATGACGTCTCATACAAATGAGGGTAATCTTAATTTGGCCGGTTACTGCATTTTTACTTTTAATTTTTTCAAAGACTTTGATAATTCACCATACAGCCAATTGTCGACTAAATTTAAAAAATAAACACTTATAAACTTTTTAATTGTTCTCTGCGTTTAGTTCTTGCACTGAACATTTTTCTGCTCTGCTACTGTCAATGTATTTTAAATGACGACAAATTTCGAATAACGGACAAACAATTTAAATAATAATCTTATATGCGGTTAATTTATTTTCATGATTCTTAGTTATTTATTAGAGATTTCTCAAGAAAGTTTTAATTATAATAATATGATGGTATTTAATGAGTGAGTTGAAAATTAATAAGTGTACCAAACGTAAACAAATTAAAAATATAACAGAAATGATTGTGTCCAAATCAATATAAAAGTTATTTTGAACTTATGATCTTCTCCGAATGATAATATGGTATGGTTTCTAAAAAAAAACAGTGTGTTTAGAAGTTGTTCGTTTAACTTAAATTAATAATTACCTATGTGCATATTTTTTGTTATTGTGTTTTCATATATATTTAATTCTTATTAATATATTTTGTTTTTAATCAAACATATGATTCGGACCCGAATTTTTATTCCTATTCCTAAAAAAAAATAAGTACCAAATGAACTTCATGGTACTGATATATTAAATAACAAATGTAGATTGGTGATTATTTCCAAGCATATTTGGAGAAAATCACTATACAAGCCTCGGCGGGAATGTCAGTTCGCAGATTCGTATTGTTGAAGGACTCGGCTACGCCTCGTCCTTCAAAATCATACTCATCCACGAACTGACTTTTCCCGGCCTCGGCAGTAATATACTATTAAATGGCGCCAAATTTCGAATAACGGACAAACAATTTACCTAAATAATAATGTTAAATGCCGTTAATTTATTTTCAAGATTCTTAGTTATTTATTAGAGATTTTTCACGAAAGTTTTAATTTTAATAATAATATGATGGTATTTAATGAGTGAGTTGAAAATTAATAAGTGTACCAAACGTAAACAAATAAAAAATAAAACAGAAATTATTGTGTCCAAATCAATATAAAAGTTATTTTGAACTTATGATCTTCTTCGAATGATAAATATGGTATGGTTATTTATTTATTTATATAATTTTAATTCTTATTTATTAATTTTGTTTTAAATCAAACATATGATTCGGACCCGAAATTTTATTCCTATTCCTAAAAAAAATAAGTACCAAATGAACTTCATGGCACTGATATATTAAATTAAAATGTAGATTGGTAATTATTTCCAAGCATATTTGGAGAAAAGCACTATACAAGCCTCGGCGGGAATGTCAGTTCGCAGATTCGTATTGTTGAAGGACTCGGCTACGCCTCGTCCTTCAAAATCATACACATCGACGAACTGACTTTTCCCGGCCTCGGCAGTAATATACTATTAAATGGCGCCAAATTTCGAATAACGGACAAACAATTTACCTAAATAATAATGTTAAATGCCGTTAATTTATTTTCAAGATTCTTAGTTATTTATTAGAGATTTTTCACGAAAGTTTTAATTTTAATAATAATATGATGGTATTTAATGAGTGAGTTGAAAATTAATAAGTGTACCAAACGTAAACATATAAAAAATAAAACAGAAATGATTGTGTCCAAATCAATATAAAAGTTATTTTGAACTTATGATCTTCTTCGAATGATAAATATGGTATGGTTATTTATTTATTTATATAATTTTAATTCTTATTTATTAATTTTGTTTTAAATCAAACATATGATTCGGACCCGAAATTTTATTCCTATTCCTAAAAAAAATAAGTACCAAATGAACTTCATGGCACTGATATATTAAATTAAAATGTAGATTGGTAATTATTTCCAAGCATATTTGGAGAAAAGCACTATACAAGCCTCGGCGGGAATGTCAGTTCGCGGATGAGTATGATTTTGAAGGACGAGGCGTAGCCGAGTCCTTCAATAATACGAATCTTCGTATCAGAATGTCAGTTCGAGGTTCATACTCATCCGCGAACTGAGTTTTCCCGGCCTCGGCAGTAATGTACTATAATTGATATGTGAGCAGGAATATAATGAGATCAACGCGCGATAATATTTGCAAACGAAGTGTTTCCACTCAATGTTGCGTAGACAAAATGGCAGCACTAAAGTGGCAAAAAACCTGAAGATGGGTGTTAAGTATGTTGGTATTTGCTGGTTTTTGTTTATGATTGGAAACCTGAGACGCGACGGCTCGCATATGGAGCGACCACAGGAAGAGCCCACAGACTTTTTGTCTTACACTTTGTGCAATAATAACAGGGCTGTCTCTCGTTGCTTGTCACATTCATATATTCCGTATTATAACATAAATGAAAAGAATGCAACTGGTAGGTACGTTATTTTTATAAATAGGTAGTCATATAAAATTTTATCAACTAGTGGGTAGTAAGTAGTTTGTTTCAAAATGGCTGAAATTCTTTTTTTATTGTCAGTTAAGGACTACGAGTAGACAGAGCTCTTAAACTCACTTTGAAGATATCTCTTTGAAATGGTATCAACCGCTCTGGGATATCATCGCCTCATAATTAGCTTGAGAAATTTCTATCACTAAGAACATGTATTGCTTACCAGCCCATCTAGCACAACTTGGCTTCGCGAATCTTGTCGCACGACATAGCATTGCCCATCTCTCTCACAGTACTGTGAAGAAAGAGACAGGTAATATATAGCGAGAAAAAGTCGCGTGTCACAGTTGTGCTAGAGGTGCTGCTTACCACAAACAAAGCGGGAAGTAAGTATTAGTACTTAAAGTAAAATCTACTGTTGCATTTATTTAAGCTTAATGTACCTACATCAGTATCTGACACGCTACATGGTATTCGTAACAAAAAAAAAACACTAAGTACCTAGTTGTAATAAATCCCATACGAAAATTGGTGCCCCTTGCAAGATACCGATGATCTTGTGAAGATCCAATTCCAATCTCAACCCGATGGGAATCTTACCTTTATTTTTGTTTATCTTACCATTATATTGAACTTAAACGTAAAAGATATAATTAGGTAGATAAGTGGATGGGGTTGAGAGTTTATATAAAATCAAGGCTCTAATTTTATCAAGCGTCGACATAGCGCGAGCCCTGCGCTAGGTTTGCACAAGATCCCACGCTCGGCGTAACCGGAGTCCGCGGCTTCCGTCCGGCTTTTAGCGGCGTCCCATCGGTCACCGCCTCCCGCAAACACACCTCCTTACCATATCATATTATGTCCATTCGGAGCCTGTGTATTAACATCGATCTCGCTGGTTGCCATGTAAGTAGATTGTAGCTGGAATTTAAGAACTAGAACTATGTATTCGTAATCCAATACTTAGTACGTGTTATTCCGAAGGATTGCATCAAAGCAGATCCTGAAAATCTGTGCGTATTTAAGAATGGGCTGACACAGACTGCAATGCCTTTTTAGGACTTATTAATTGTGTCTCCGTTTCAGCTTGGCTAAAATTCTTTCGTATGTCCGGATGCTTGGATTTCCAGGTGCTTTCCGGCTGTTCTCGCGTAGAGGTCGTATTTCTCAACCGATTCTTATGTTGTTTTGTGAGAAGGTTCGATAAGTATATATATATAGACTGATAATTCCAGTAAGAAGTCAAAGATACAGCTCGCTGGTACAGTCACAGTTTATTTAAATATTCTTGTCTTTAGAATACCAAAATTGATCTCATTATATATATTTAAGGACCGTGCAGTATCTATAGGTGGCATCACTATAAACGTCAATATTATAACACGATAATGTAAAGGACTCCGATTAGCGGCACCAGTTGGCAGTACCTTAGTTATGCACAGGGCACGTGTAGGAACTATAGAAGGCAGCTCTATAAATGACAATGCCAAGTATTGATTATATAAATAGATTTGTATTGGCAGCACCAGTTGGCAGCACCTTCGTTGTGCACGTTCCCTATACAAATAGGCAAATAGGTATGTAATTTTAGTGACAGCGTCAGAAGTAACTGACAAACTTCCTACCTCCTACCTGGCTACTGTTACACATATATCGTACATAATTAATGACTTTGTGCTCCCAAATTATTGACCTAATCCTGTTAACTACCAACCCACGCATCTATAACACCGAGAACAATTGGCATTGAAATCACATTTCGCCGAAAGATCAACGTAGTCAAATTATTCAGTATTCATGACGTCTGAGTTAGGCGGCGTCTAACAATCAAAGGAAATGATCGCAGGAGTGTTAGGTGTTAGATAAAAGAAGAATCAGCCGCGCGGCAGCGGCTAGTGGCGTCTCCCGGTCATTAATATTAATTAGCCCCGGTGCGCGCCTCAATGCGCCTCTTGCTTCTGACTCGCTGCGAAATTAATTACTCGCAATCTTTATGTTCCAATTATAAAGGCCTTCGCAACAAATTAAATCTGTCCGGAGCAGCCCTCTTTTAAGAGAGGTTTCACTCTCTTTGTGGACTTGATAAATGTTCCCTACGAAATTTCGACGAATTCAGCATAATGTAGATTTCCAACTTAATACGTTAAATTATCTGGGAATATTAAAAAGTCCAAGTGAAATTACGCGACGAGCGTTAAAGCCATAATTACGTTCGGCCGCGCTTTCAATTCAAATGTAATTGTACGTTATTCGCGGTTATTCTGTAAAAGCGAAATCGATTCCGAAATCAGCTTTTGCATAGAATCATGCAACTTCCGCGTTCGAGGAGCAAAAACTAAATCTCGGCGTAAAAACTTGGAAGTTTCCCTTTCATCAGGAGGCAAAATATTTTAACGGCCGTAACCGGATATCTCGGCTGCTCGTGGAAACAATGCAAAAACCACCAACGTGTTATTACGCGAAACCAACATTTAATAAGCTGCTTTTTTATTTTGCATCGGTTTTGGTTATCCATTAATTCGTTCTGTGCAAAAAAGCACTCGGGTTCGCCAACGCCCGTGGGTACCGCCGTATTTGAATAGTTAGATGGCGGTCATTGTTGTGGGAAGATGCGGAAATGGGATATTTTCTTTCGAGAAATATAATATTCCACGCATTATGTTGGGCTGGCGCAAAAAGTTTCGATAGAGTAATACTTGGTTGAACAATGCACGATAAATACGCATAAATAGTGTAGCTATAGCGCAATGTGGTTTCACTTTTAAGTACAACGCAACCATGCACATACCTGAAGTGTATGCTTAAAAGATTTTTATGGCGGGTTTCACTTATAATACGGCGGTAATATATTTTTCCCTTCTCCTGCTCAATACGAGTAAATATGTTATTTTAGCTTCACGAGTCAGGTTTAGGGCGCAGGCGCCGCTATGGCTAAGGTAATATTAAAGTATTTAAAAAAAAAATATTCAAAGAAAAAAGCAGTATCGAACGAGTGGCTAAAAGCTATTGTGGGACTTATATTTTATTCTTCTACACTTCGTGTCGCAATGGCTTCTTTTAGCACCTTTTCAAACAATCTAATATTTATATGTATATGGACATATTAACTCAAAAGTGACCTGTTACAAATACATAAAAACAAAATATAGTAACAATGTATTTACCGAACAACAACGTTTTTAAGTGAGGATTCTACCAAGTATACCAACGCTTCTGTCCGGGCTCCATTTACCAGGATATTGCTATGAAAAGATCATTCAATGAGATTTGCGGCATCCGAAATATTATTAATATTTTTGCAGTCAATACCAAATTTTGAATTGTATTATATTTTTTATTTATCACCCGAATGTCCTTTTTACATGAAGCAATGGCATTGATATAATTCTGAATGACGTACGCCCACACAATAGCAAATCGGTATTAAATGCTCTTTTTTAGGGTTCCGTACCTCAAAAGGAAAAAACGGAACCCTTATAGGATCACTTTGTTGTCCGTCTGTCCGTCTGTCAAGACCCTTTTTCTCAGGAACGCGTGGAGGTATGAAGCTGAAATTTATATCAATTACTCAGGTCTACTGTCCCTTGAAGCTGTGAAAAAATCAAACTTCTAAGCCAACGCAATCAAAAGATACAGCCGTTTATGCCGCAAATTTTCGACACTTGCAAGGGAATCAAAACCTACAGGGTGCTTCCCGTGAACTCAGAATCTTGAAATTTGGTACGAAGCAACGTCTTATAGCATAGATAAAGGAATAATTACGAAAACCATAAACATTTTTTTTAATACCTATACAGCCGTTTATGCCGCAAATTTTCGACACTTGCAAGGGAATCAAAACCTACAGGGTGCTTCCCGTGAACTCAGAATCTTGAAATTTGGTACGAAGCAACGTCTTATAGCATAGATAAAGGAATAATTACGAAAACCATATTTTTTTTTTTAATACCTAACTTTGCACCTAATTTATATGGGGCGCTATACATACCAGGTGCAAACTTAACTTAACCACTTAGGGATGGAAAGTGTTTGTACGGAACCCTCGGTGCGCGAGTCCGACTCGCACTTGGCCGGTTTTTTGGTGTTTTCTATAACTGATTTAGAACCATAAGTTTGGACAGGATACGCTGTTATTAAATATTTGACAGGTCCTAGAACGTAGGATCAAGAGACATGACATGACACACCTTATAATAGAGAGCGGTGTGAAATCGTGGTGCAAAGCTTTATAGTCTGTAGTTCTGCACAGCAATTTGCTTTTTACGATTCCGTAGCCAACTTATAGTTTCGCCATGTCCGTCCGTCCGCGGCTTAGCTCCGTGATCATTTGTACTAGAAACCTGAAATTTAGTATGAGTATGTATGTATCACACCGACAAAACGGTGCAATAAAAACTAAAAAATATTTTTTTTCAGGTACCGTCTGGTACTTACACCTAAAGTGGGGGTGAATTTTTTTTTCGTTTCAACACTAGTGTGTGGGGTGTCGCTGAATAGGTCTTTTAAAAATAGTAGGTCTTCAAACATTACTTTTTGATAAAGTCAGCAGTTTTGTAAATATAGGTACGCTCCGGAAATCGAAAAAATTGCGTCCACCCCCCTCTAACTTTTCAACCACGGGTCAAAAAATTATAGAAAAATTAATGAAAATGAGGCCTTATAAGTACTTTCAATTAAAACTATATTTAATAAAATCGGTCGAGCCGTTTCTGAGCTATCGCAACATTTCATAATTTTCTTTAAAAGGACTTAAGTTGACTTCCAGAAGGTAATTACAGTTACTTTGGCGTTTACGACCTTTTTATAGAGCTTGAAATCTTTCTCGTAATTTAAAGGCTCGGGCGGGGTGAATAGAAACACTGTTTTAAGCCCGTCTATTGTGAAGGATGAGCAACTACGGAACCCTACACTGAGCTCGGCCCGACATACTCTTGGCCGGTTTTCATATCTGATGAGGCTTGGCTATAAGGTACTTACGTTCGATTTTTTTACCAGGCATAGTGACTTATAATATTCTAATGTGTCATATAATATACCCCTTTACATGCTTATTAACGTATATTAAGAAACTATAAGGTTGTCCCGCACCCCCATTAATGAATTAATCAACTTTATTCTGTAAGTAGTCCACAAGGGCATTATTAACCACTGTTAAGAAGCAACGTCGAAAGAATCTGAACCTATTAAATAATTGCCTCATGACAACATAAGTTCAGTTGTGATTCTATTATTTTATGAAAAAAAAAATACCATACATTTGTATCAATCGAAATGAGCAGGTACGAGCCCTAATGAATTATTGCAAAACCATCAAAAAACCATCGGAGATCCAAATCAATTTCCTGTCAACAACTGACCATGCACAAGTAGCCGCGATCATCGCTTTGTGTGCAAAAGATTAATGAATCTGAATTAGATACGTTTGAATTTAATTGAAATTGGACTTCGGAAGTATGGAGTGCGTGTTGAATGGCGCAATTTGAAAAAAAAGTCGGTCCGCGAAGTGTCCCGCAGCTGGCCTGGCCGGCATTGGCACTACCCGCTGCTTTGTAATCGGATCAATATTTTTTACTTCCGATATAGGTAATTCGCAAATCGAAAGGTTTTTTATCCTTGGCTAAGTTTTGCCCGGCTAGGCCCGCATGTACAATTTTAACGCTCCTTTTGACACTGATTACTGGACACTGATTACTTATATTACCAGTAGGATGTTTTTGAACGCCCATTTTAAAGGACCATGGAGAACTTTGTATTAAAGCCAATGTAGCAGAGCTAAAAACAACATAAATAATATATTAAGTTCAACATGTGATATATCAACTTCTAGTAAGTATCTCTGTTTGGCCCTATGGTTGACCGGTATAGAATGCCATTTGGTGTTAAGTCCGCCATTTATACTGACTTTTGTTTTGTGCAATAATGTTTAAATAAATATTAAGCTCGTTTTCTGTTATGAGAAACCTGATTTGGATTTTCGTTGGAGTTAAGTCTCTAGAAATCTATGCAAATGCAGATTTCAATTGTCCTTACCTAATTCTGTAGAACAGAGACACTTAATTGTTTCTATTGAATGAAATTAAAATGAAGTGACTCCCAGTTCTTTTCATTTTGTAACATATTAAGAGGCCTTATTCCTTTTAAAATGGTGATTGTTTTAGATATTTTTCTCTATGATCAAACATGTTTCTTAACATATTATTGATGTTACTACCTAGAACAGGGCTATTGGGATTTATTGGTATGTACAGTAGCGATCATAAGTATTTTGACAAAGGCAAAAGCTTTGATATTATATGCGATATATTAGTTTTTTCCAACTTAATTCTTCATAAAGTATTTCATGGCTTAAAAGCTTCTCGAAACAAGTAAAAAGTCTAGTTTCACTGAATTAAAATATAAACATAGCCATCAAAATTATTTATACTTACACCGGTTTAAAAATATTTTGACAATGTCTCTATTCAAATTTGATTGAGAAATGGGGCTACAGAATTTAAATATTATGTAAGAACTACAACTTGATGCTTTTCTTAACATATCAAAACATAATTATATAATTATATATTCGGAAGATTTTATGTAACCCGTTGCGGCTGCACTTAAAAAGGGTAAGTCGCAAGCTGAGATTTCGCGAAGTTTTGGTATATCACGGCAATTGGTTAGTGTCTGGAATAAGCAGTTCAAGGCTCGAAACACCGTCAAATAAGCCTGAAAGCAGTCGTCCTCGAAAAACGACTTGTACAACTGATCATGTAATAAAAAAGTAAGACGTAGAAACCCCACGGAATAATGCAGTGACAACTAAAGATGAACTAACAGAAAACTGTAACACAAATGTTCATATTTTCACTATTAAACGAAGCCTAATAGAGCAAGCATCACATGGTCGACGCCCATAAAAAAAACTACAATGTTCAGCAAAAAATAAGGCATCCCGATTAGCATTTGCGATTCGTCAAAAATCATGAACAAAGTGCCGATTGGTCAAAAAATTTATGGAGTGACGCGAGCAAGTTAAATTTAATCTCGTCGGGTGTTATCAAGTAGGTATGTGCGTCGTTCTCATAATAAAAGACACGATGTCCGATACCTGGTAGGTACCCAAACTCAAGCATGGTGGCATTGGTGGCGGCAACGTAATGGTGCGGGGATTTTTCTCGCCATGGCGTCGGGCCTCTCGTATGAATTGATGGGATAATGGGATCGATATGTGTATGAAAATATACTTAATACACACATGATAGGTACCCTATGAAAATAAATAAAGAAAAATATGCCACCTCGCTGGGTTTTTCAGCACCATAATGACCCCAGACACAATTCTAAAAATTTACAGGCTTTCTTAAAGCGTAAACAAGTCAAGGTTTTTGAGGGGCCTAGTCAAAATGCTGACTTAATCCTATTGAGCATCTATGAGAAGAGATGGATCGTCGAGTGAGGTGCAGAAATTACTCCAAGGGGCTTTTTTTCAAGCACTTCAGTCAGAAAGGACGAACATACCTTACGAACGTATATATAGAAGTTAGTGGACTATTTGCCGGCTCCTTGTACAGCTGTTAGGAAGGGCAGATGATATGCAACTAAATATTAATGAAACGTCTCATTTAACCCTGTTGCAAGTTCAGCAAAATCATTTTATGTAAGTGTCAAAATTCTTTTGACCTACCTGAAGCGTGCATTATCAGTTTTTATTCTAAGTTCGTTGTTTAGTTTTAGTTATCTAAGTGGAAACGTAACAAGTAAAGGGCCATAAGATGTTATCGTAACGTAATTATTAAATATATACTCAATTCATCAACATCTTGAAAAAAAAAATGATTTGTCAAAATACTTTTGATCGCTAACTGTATTTCAAACCTACAGATTGAATTTTTCATTGATAATTTTTGTTTCAAAAACTACTCGAAATTGACAATATTCACGCGGAAAATTAGTTTTTTTTTTAACTTATTTTCGACTTCACGTAATAAAGCATGAAATAGCTATGCACTAATTACTACCTAGAACTTGGGGAAAAGTATTATTCACTTCAAAAAGTTCGTTGAAATTATCAATAGGTATATTTGTAATAATATGAAAAAAAAAAATAAAAGGAATAGGCCTCTTAACGCATAGGCATTTTCATTTAATCACAAAAATAAAATATTACACTCAGATATAGGTGGTGTGCCATCGGATTGGCCTTGACGGTGTCAAATATCGTATTTAATACATACACACTAAGTGATACACACACATATTAACGTTACGTAGCGTGTCGTGTAATTACTATATAGGTAGATAGGAAGGCCTCATATAATTATGTTAACCAAAGAGAAGGGCTTTGTCTCTGTGATCTAATGAGGATTATGTAATAAGAACCTATTACCGTTGATTAGACTCAAATAAGATTATTACTAGGTAACATATCTAAGTAAAATAGACACATTAAGATTTTTCACGCGTGTTTTAGTGCGTTAAATTATTCAGGACACACGCCTTGTAATTTAATAAAATCACAAATAAATTGTCGTTGATTTTGTTTGTCACTTGGTAAGTTTTTTTTATTTCTATGCCAATAATAATTCGGTCCAGCAGGTAGGTACTGCTTGAAAAAAAAAACAAGTTTCACAACCAACAGACGCATTTTGTTCTTCATGATATGGCTATAATTTATGGAGCATAATACTTTTATATGGAGTTATTACATTGATCATTGCTCAACCTCGACATTTCTCGAACATCGCCACCCTGTTATCCCGACCTGTCCGATATAGAATATATTTGATAACAGTCTATTTTGTGCGAGAAATTCAACTTCAAAGAGGGTTTTAGTTGGCGTAAGAGGTTACGCAAGGGCTGCTTCGCAGTTTGCGTCAAAGGTGTTGTCAAAGGCAGAAAGCGAGGCACAAAGGTCGGCCGTCCACTCCGCCGCCCGCGCCCTCGCGCCTCCGCGCGCTACAGAAAGGATTTTGATGTCCAAATCATGAACCTGTGATCATACTTGCTGTTTTTAGATGTTTTTGTTATTTTAGAACATATATATTATAGAACAAAGTATCATCTCGAGAGAGAAGAGAGACGGAGCTTTTTCACTTTTTCTGCTCTAATAGTGCGTTATTTTAACTTTGCGAAAGGGCTAAAGTGGTCGTTTTCGTTCCTAGGGTTTGAATGAGCCTCCTCCTACACTGAAACCGCTGTATATGGATTTGATTTTGCTTTTAACATTTGTTGGTCTACCTTATGAGTGCTCGTAGTATGGTTACAACTGAAGATATGTAACTACTCGGCTTTGAAGCTTGCAGGTAAAACATAGGTGTGGATACTAAAACTTCGAATCTACTAACTTTGAAAGATAATTCAGTCGACGACGCATGTGTGTACTGAAAATATGAATAGCTTCCATTAGGTATAATAATTAACGTGCTAATAGTTCAGATCTCCTAGGTATGATTAAACGCTCCTAATCCTAAAATATAAATTCAGTTACTTACATAAAGTTATTTAACTATAAATGTTTATGTAAGTTTTAGTTTCGCAAACAAGTAATAATTTGGTGACAGTTTATTATTTACGCAGACAGAAATAGATGTTTACCTCTTTGGGCCGGATATTATTTGCTGTGACCGGCCCCTTATCGCCGTGGGGCGCAAATTGCTTCCAAGCTCAGATCTATGCCTCGGGGTAACACAATTTTTCTTGGCTTGTATTAATCTAAACTGTTTTTAAACCTCAGGAATTTATCCGGATTTCTCGAGAATTTCAAATTAATGCCGAATACAGTTACTATGCCGCCTAGCCGCCTACACTGGAATTGTCAGCTATACTCGACGCCACGTAGCTTGGCAATAGCGACCAATGACTCCTCCTACCATGAAACTCTATTTATAATAACGACACTTTTTTTTGTTCCCCGTAACGACCATTTTTACTTTTATTGCTACACCGTGGTAGAGGGTCCGCTCCCTCCACGACCAGACACCCTCTACCACGGTGTAGCAATAAAAGTAAAAATGGTCGTTACGGGGAACAAAAAAAAGTGTCGTTATTAGAAATAGAGTTTCATGGTAGGAGGAGTCATTGGTCGCTATTGCCAAGCTACGTGGCATCAAGTATACCCAATATTCCTTTATCCATTTTTGCTGGGAAAAACATAATTTTCTATTTAATTTACTTGAGTAGTTCCTAAACTAAAGAAGGGAAAGATTAAGTATACCCAAGTATACTAAGCAAACAACTATTAACTTGCCAAATGTTATATGGAAATTGGTAGAGGACCAATCATTTTTATTAAATTTATCTAAGTACAAAAAGGAAAAACAAAGAAACAGTAAATAAAAACTTAAACACTACTAACAACTATGTACAAAAAAGCTAAAATTAAAATAAACTAAAACAAATTCAAAAAATTACTCCCCTGCGGCATAGTAAGTAGGTACCGAAAATGCTGGCAGCATTTCCTCGCTGAACATGCTGCACGTTCTCGTAAAAGATTTAATGCATAGAAATTGATTTACAAAATGTTGGAACCCTTACTTATCTCGTAAAAGCAACAAAAAACATTTTAATAGCGAAAATTGTATTTTTAATGTCTATTATGTTAAGTCGCACCTGGACACCGCGCCTGACGCCGAAGGTCCGCGGGTCAAAAAACATTCAATAGGCGATGTCGTCCAACGGATTCCCGTTACCTATATAATCGCTCTCTAGGTCACTTTGTTTTTTATTTGTTTGTAAAAAACAGACGTGTGCTCTTGGAATTATGCATCTCGCTGCACCACAATGGCGCGCGTAGCGGCACGAGGAGCGTTTTTTTAAAAATTGGAAATTGGTGTCAAGTCGACTTGTGTCGCATGGCATGACGTCTTTTCGCCACATAAAAAATGTCGGCATCTTTGCTTCGCTTGGATATTAATGGATTTTCTATTGCGTGACATGCATAACTTGCAGTTATCGATGTTACATTTCAAGAATCACATTATCACAGAATCACAATAAACATTAGAAATTAATGATAACACTCAAACGTTCTCATTTATTACCTTACGAATCGTGCTATTATTTAAGTTAATTGTAATTTTGTAATGAATATAAATTGTATTGCTCGTTATAATTATATCGAGTATGTACCCAATGATAAGGTATTCTGTGAATAGGCAAATAAGGTACCTCATACATATGTGTATACCCAACCAGCACAATCAGGTCGTATAAACATCATGACAACGTATCTGCGTGACCACTTAGTCGTATAACAGTCGAGTCCTAGTTTATACGCCAGGGTTTCGGCACAGTTATAGTGCAATTAAGTCGAGTAAAAGTCAACCGAAGCAGGGCTTATAGAACAGGTATGTTGTGTAGAAGTAGTATAACAGGCGCGCTTTTTCTGATTTTGCACTATAGTGGTCTCTTTCACAACGATTACTCGACTTAATAGCCGACTTACTGTTATAAGAATATATCACTAAGCGATTATTTCATTTTATAGCGGAGTTGGAGCAGCCTTTATACGACCTTTTCCATTTCTTGAACTCATAAAGAAGAAATCTTAAAGAATTTACCAAAAAAATATAATTTCGGGGTAACTAAAGTGTAGTTTTCCTAAGACTTGTTAAATATTCGAAGATTGTGCTAGGGTGTGTTTATAGAAATAGTACTGGGTAGTTCCCTGCAAATTTATTTTAGTGACAAATCATATACTAATTAGTATATAAATTTTTAATGCCCCTTCGTGATTATGAGTTTCAAGTGATAATTTATGTAATTTTTTTTTCCCGAGCAAATACATTGATCAGCAAGCGCCATTAAGCACCCTAGTTTCACCCACACAACCAGTATGCGACCTACAGTCTTGTTTGAGTAACAACTTACTTATATTACTCGACTACCTAGTATGAAATTTAAGTAGGTCTATGATGACCGCCAAGACTGCTGTCTTAAAGTCAAAATAATATTATTTTAAGAGTTAAAGACAAGTAATAGTAACATTTTAAAATTTCAATAAAGCGTATAGTTTAATACAAGAGCTATACAACGACTTTTACGCGACGTTATCGCTAAAACAGGTTTCGCTGAATATTTACTGTTTTGCGTGCAAAAGATGTCGTATAAGCAACTTCTACATCATTATTTGTTCTATAGAGATTATTATAAAATTGATTACTCGATAGTCTAATAATCGTAAGATAAAGTGCATTTACACAACTTTTTGTAGTGTAAAAGTCATTTAAATCCCTTTTATACCACATTATTTTGTATAAAAATTGTAATTGCGCTGACAATATGACTAGTCGTATAATGGCATTGTCAATTACGTATACACTACTTCTAGTTGCGAAGGAGACATATAATAAACAGCTACAGCATCAATTAGCTGTATAAAAGTAATCTCGTGATTGCTACAGTGCTGTATCATAATTATCGCATTACGACGTCGTGTAAACGTTTATTTGACATGACTATTTGACTAAATTGCTATATAAGCTATATTGTCATATAATCAACTTCTATACGACATGTGGTCGCGACGACTACTGTAACATGACTTTTTTCCGACTAAATAGATATATAAGGCTGGCTTATACGACATTTTTGCTGGTTGGGATATATACTCACATGAGTATATATCTACAATATATTAATAAAATGGGTAGTTTGCACAAATGTAACCTTATCATAGTAAAATTGTGTTTTTATCAGTCATTTTTTGACAACGCGGTAACTGTAAAGTTTCCGAAACATCAGGGCGGCCTAAAATGATGAATATACGCGATATAATCCGTTTAAATTATTTTATCTACGTATGAGTACATATATTCAAAAATAACGACGTAAAATATGCGCTCTATAGTTTCAACCTTCGTATGATTTCATTCATGCATGATCTGCCGGACAGATAAGCAGGACACATCCCTTGTTTGCATCAAACAAAGAGTCCAGCGCTAAACTTATCTAACGTTTGTACAGGACACATCGAAAAAATGTAAATCTAAGGATGTTATTTTTGAATTTGTGCAAGGCGTTTGACAGCGGATAAGACGCGTATAGCGCATGTCACAATGGGTGACAGTTCGGGGCAAGGAGTGATACAAAAGCGCGACGTTTGAAAGACATTCGGGTCGGTATGAATGGGGCAAAGGAGTGATCGAGCGGTGTCCGAGTGCAAGCCTCCACGCCACCCGCGCCCACTCCCGCTATTAATCCTTCGATGTGGACAGAAAATAGTTACGGCCTACACTGCGGCGCACTACGGCTGCGAATAATGTGCGTCAATCAACAATTATTCAAGTATAATACTATAAACCTTAATCAACTAGTTTTCACCTCTAGTTCAGATGCATCTAAATTTGCTCTACGTTTAACGGCGTGATTGTGTTACAGATTTTAGCAAAAATCGTGACAATTTTTCCATGTACATATATAAAAAAATGCGTGTGTTCGTTTCTTTAGTGGTTAGTCGTACTCGTACTTTGACAATAAAATATAACACTATAATATAATCGTGATTTTTTTTATACAAACATAGGTGTAGCACCATAAAATGTTATAGAGTACGACTTTCCCTGCAAATACGCGGTATTAAGCATGGAAATCTAATTGATTTGAAGTCCTTATCACGATCATAATCAGTTAACTTGTAATGTTAGATATTAGTATATGACATTCCTGTATTTAGCTAAACACAAACACGAGCCATATTACCAAATAACGCAAATTTATTCATGAAAATGGTCGGCATACTTAAATAAACAGCTGAAACTCTATGTAATCCGTCTACCTAATCGTAACGCAAGTACATTACCCGTACTATTACTCAGTTGCCTACCAAATAGGCAACGTAAAAGACATGATTTACTTCTCTGTAACCCTATGTGACCGTCGCTATGTGGGTCTAACTGGCCGTAATGTTCGCTTGGGAGAAAACATAAATCCAGTTTTACCGTTGAAATAAAAAGAGGAGTTCTGTAAGTGGGATAGTGCAGGATATAATTCACATTTATGCGGAGCGGCCGACGGTGCGTATCGAGTCGCCGGGATAGTTGGCAAGGACAATACTCTCCCGGAGAAAAAGGGAATTATTCATCACACCCGGAAGGGGAGAGCCCGTGACGCAAGCATAGAAATAGCCAGTTGCGACGGTGCTGCCCGCGTAACCGCCCCAACCGGACTCACGCCAACATCGCTTTTAAGGCTATCAAAGAGAGCTTAATTTTGCCTACACGACGATAAAAGAAAGACCTTTTAAATGATATCGAGGGTCCAGTTGATTGTTGCCAGTTGCAGAATCAAAAGTTTAAACGGCCGCCGAGAACAAAGGGAGTTCGGACAGGACTACGCAGCGAGGGATAAATATTCAATGCGAATCCTTTGGAGGCGATATTTTATACTTTATTGGTGCGATTGTCACCGTCGTCGCCGGCTCTCACCTGCGCGGCGTAGCGGAACGATATGTGCCAAAGAAATCTGCTCGGGACAAGAATAAGAAATGTAACGATCAAATCACATCAACCGTTCTCGACGCCGATATCTCATTGAAAGCTATTCACTGTATTAGAAACTCGATAACGAATAACAATGTACATTTATTTCCGGACCGAGCTATTGATAATTTCTGACATTTTAATAAAAATTTTAATTCCAATAATTAAAAATTTAACAAGCCTCTATAAAAAGTGTATAATAATTATAACTGCCGTTTGCCACATCTAACAAAGAAACGTCAATCTAAGCAAACAAGTTTGTAATCAATCACAAGATTGTTACAAATCGGTATTGATTCTTGATCAACCGCCCTTCCGCAATAATAATAGAAAACCAGGTTTTGTGCAAAGCTTACCAAAATTTACATTAAAATCCCATACAAACACAAAAAAACTGGCTGAAACTCGAGTCCATTGTGTGCGATTGATTCGTAACGGCCGAGCGCGCAATCATGTGAATGAAATATTCACAATTTTAGTAATTTTAGCGCCGTGCGCGCACATCTGTCGCGCCGGCCCGGCGGCGCAGCCGAGGGACCGCTGTCAGACAATTACTTCAACATTGGAAAAACTCGTTTTCTAATAAGTTGCGTAATTAAATTTGCATAGACGACTATTTCCCTTCCCTCCCCAATTCGGAGTAATTGTAATTCGTCTCTTTTGTTTTTACTGCACCTTAGCAAATGCAAACAATATAAGTAATAGAGTCAATGCTGGCTCCTATTGTGATGGGATTGTGAGTTATCTCCCAGCTATTGTCACTGTGCCGGCAAAAAGTTTCGCAAGGATATCTTTCTTTTGTTGAAGTATGTCTTGTGTTTCGCAAAAAATGGTTGGGTTGTGCTCCAATTTGCGAAACTGGGCTACAATTAGCTTTGTTTTAGATAACAAAACGATTACGGCTTCCCATATATTCGTTTGCAATGGATACTTTGATCTTGGACCTTTCCGGCAACTTTCGCTTGATTGTTTAGCATGTGACGTTATTGTTTTTCCTGGTGTTTGTTTATCTGTCGTATCTTAAGGGAGCTCGAAGAGTAGCTTCGGTAATTTTTAAAGGTTGTCGTCAAACGAGATTGCTCAAATTTACCTGTTTTTACACGTCATTTCGCCAAGAGTTGATAAAGGTGTATGTATGTTAAATTCATATGGAGATATATCAAAACTGAACGCTGTTCATGCTTATCTATTGCGTGATAAATAGAGGCAATGAAGGCTCGCTGGAATTCCTTCAGCTGTCTGATCTAGTGTCTAGGTCTAGTGTCTGCATGACCCATAAAAATAAAAACGGTTTTTTCGCTAAGTATATGATTAATAAACTTGTCAAATAATGGGCTAATATTATGTTGTGCTGGGTTCCTCTGTTTTATTTATGAAATGCATAGTTAATTATTATGACTGGATTTTAGATTTTCGTCACTACTGTGTGACGTTTGACGGTTACGGCATTCAAGGACGAAACCTTTTGTGACGTAAGACAAAACAAAAATCGAGAAAGTGAAAGGATACCGCCGGTCAACAATAACGCCTGAAAGGGTTCCTTCAAACAAAGCGTTTTGCAAATAACACTCGCAATAAAGGGAAGTAAAAGTGTTAGACGAAATTCACAAATCCCTTTCATTTAGAAGCGGAGTGATGCGTCCTTGAATTCTGTTCGGTAAGGCTTAATTGTGGTTTCGCGTCTTCAAAGAGTTGGCTCCTTTGATGGGGCGGCGGGGGGCCTCCTCCTCGAAACAAAGAATCACTCCTAGCTGGCTTTCGCTTTTACTCTGCGGTCGACGAGCTCGATCTTGTACTGTGTAATTTACCTACACTACTCGAGGCCGACAGACAGACCGAACACGATCCAAGCAAGTTGGTGTATAATCTTGAAAAAAAAAACGAAACTTACATAAAATATAAACAGAATTATTATAATGTAATTTGGCAAATGGAATAGGATTCATTTAGGGACATTTTATTTAATTATTCCGACCATAATATTCCGTTTTACTGTGCTCATACTGGAAAGATTTACTTCTTATGTATGTCAAATTGTCTAAGCGCAATTATGCGCTAAAATTAATTTAATTTCTATATTATTAAATATAGAAATTCATTACCTATAATTAATCTAAACGAATCAATCTCAGAAATAAGTAGGCCTAAGATTTTTTTGGTCATGATGTTTGGTCGGCATATTCCTACGTCGGCACCACAGAGGTCGCGAGTGGCTGCCAAGGGGTAAGTAACCATTGGACCATAACTTCCCAAGTCGGGTATAATAATATCGGCTGGCGACACCTGCATTCCCAGTTTCGCATCGGCATCGGCAAGCGTTGACCTATGGTTGTATATTCAACGTAATTAACAAGATGACGCCGTGTTGATTTAAGATTAGATGAGGAGCACCTGCCGGCAAACTTAATTGTTTATCTGCAAATATTTCGGGACAAAGCCCTGTTGTCGCCTAATTTATAGATATCTGGGAGCCTGCTCCCGACAAACGCAAGGTGCGGCGTGTGCGCGATAACAAACCTAAACATCCCCCGACAAGGACGGTGCCCTAAAATAGAGCGAGACAAAACAAACTTTTTATCTTAAAAACTGCCTTGCATTTTATTTTCACAAAGTAAACTAAACCTTAGGCCGCATATAGTTAAGTTTAAACTTCGTTGATCGATCGAGGCACGCGACTTTGAGCAGGTGAGCACTCTTTAAAAAACTAAGAAGCTTTTTCATTGTGCATTGTGCAAACTGTTATATTTTTTTTATTTACGAAATTTCTATTTGATTTATTTTCAAAGATAACAAAACACAACTAATGGGGAGAACAAGCAGCAGTTTTACTGCGCTCAGAAAGCTCGCCGTAAACGGGACGATTTATAGAAACTTAAAAACGATAATCGTATAAAATAAGTCTAATTCCGGAACCTGCCGGTTTTATGAGACGCCAGGAGTACAATGTCCGTTTCCCTAAAACAAAAAACCATATCTCAGTTCTAATAATACCGTGGTACGCGCGGGATAAAAAGATAGGGCGGCGGCGCGTGCTTCCACAAATGGTAAAAATAGTAGAAATGGTAGAAATAGCCGCCCGGGCAGGGCTCAATAAAAACGCTTAATTTACGCGATCCGCCACCGTGTTCCGACACTTACGCTCTTTATGTGTGTTGTCTTTGGGCCAATAATTGCCGGCTTCTGTTTGAAGGCCGCTGCTGGAACACGCTCCACGGGACCATTTTAACTTATGGCCAGTTCAAAGTGGCCGGTCATTTTAGAACTTTATCACTTCCACTATAGAACACATTAATACTGTAGTGGCCAGTATATTTACTGCGACAAAGTATTAAACCGTGTATTCTGCGATGCATAGCGCCGACCAGTCTCCTAATGAGCCTAATTGCAGCCTGCGGGTTTAACCCGCCGATCGCTTGATTATGTATGCAGGTTTGAGCAGACTAATTTGACTACTGAGTTTTATATCATTATAATTAAGCCTTATTCTAATTAGGACTTCCCTATTTCGATATTTCCTATACTAAAATAAAAAGAACAACCAACTTAGAACACTTCTCTCCAAATATCACATTCACTCAAGTAATATTTATTTAACTTTGTTAAAAGCGGGTCGAACATTCGCACCAAAAGTTCTGTAAAACTAGATAATATTCGTTAAGTATTATCCGGTTACTTTAGTTTGCATATTATAATCTCCTAGGTTTCCTTTTTGTTATAAATAAAATATGGACTACTAGCTTTTCCCAGCGGCTTCGCTCGCGCAAAAGGATGAAACGAGTCGTTTTCCAGACCAGTGGTGACCAAAAATAACGTTGCGAGTAAGTATTCGCTCTTCGTCGTAACATTTCTTAAATTATCCTTCGCACAAATAGCAGGGCAAATACCCGTAATCGTAGGTTTAAAATATTTCTTAACACCAAGGACATAATATTACCGCTACTAAATTGCTGTTTTTAATATTTTCATTAACGTGTTAAAATAAATATTACTGTATTAAAAATAAATCTCAATCGAGAGAATCAAATATATTTCGTTGCTTTTTTTTATAATATTATATGTAATTTTATTTTTAATATTATAATTTTATTTTGACATTTAAATTAAAATAATAAATTTAATATTTTTTTTATATTATTCGTGATAAATATGGTATTATAATCGTAGCAAAGCTAGATAAATTATTAGCTAATATAAGTTAGTTTTAAAAATGTATAGGTAAAGGTATACGATTACGCCTGAAAAGGTAAGGGTTTCATGATACCTATGTATTAAGTTATTGTGATTGCAAATCTTGCCCAATTTCCCATATGAATTTAAATAAATAATTTCATTTTACAGATGTATTGCTTGTACGATAAGCTTTAAAAAGAGTGACCTTCACATCCTTAGTGCAGCGAGCAAACCTGCGAGCTATCATATTAGCTCGATCAGACAGTGCTTTACGCTCACGTTCGATCTCGGAATATGCAGCCTATGAAAACCGCGTTTATTACAATATGAATAATGTATTGTATTACCTTATGGTACACTGCATGTACTAATTTAATATACAATTTTCCCAGTCTACGCGAACAATTTTTTAATGTGATATTAATTGTCTCTGAGTAACTCTAGAGTTGAGATATTTATTATAAGTGCAAGTAATTATTTACCCGTTTGAAACAAGAACTCAGCCGCGAATGTGACAACGATGATTTTTGGAACCATTTGTTTTTAATTACCGTAATAATTTAATCAAACAAAGTTTGCTCAGATTCAATCCAGTATCGCAGACGCTATTAAGTGCAGACCGATAAATCATTATACGTAATTATGACTAATAATAACAGTGCAACAGATGGACCTAAGTGCGTTTTCTATAAAACGAAGAAAGCACCGCCCCGCACAGGAGCGGGCCGTAAAAGTAAAAAAGTGCTTATGTGCGGGTAAAAAACTCCAGGAAGGAACATAATGTAGTAGCGGCCATAAAAAGTGAATGCATTGCGTGCACGTGGAGTGCACCGGGGAGCGCGGGGCGCGACCCCCGCGGGGCGCGGGGCGGGTGGGGCGTGGGGTGTGTTCAGGCCGAGGGGCGGCCGGCCGCGCGACGCGAGCCGCTCAGCCAGTGTTGTGGTAGGTCACACCGCGCGAGCACGCTCCGACCTCATCATTCACGATCGCGACTCCGCGCCGTGCGAACATGTCCTCGCGCCTTTAGTGAACGGTTGACATACGTGCGGACTTCGAACTTTACCGTGGTGCACATAAATGCCTAGCTGAACTGATGTGAGATGGCCTTATCGCTGCAGTCGACACAGAATTCTCGAGGTTCGTGTATTGAATGTTGTGCGGTTTGCTGAATCTGAAGGAAGTGCATGTGCGGGAAAGTTTTGAAAGTTAGCGGCGCGCGGCGTGCGTGGGGCCGGCGCCGCGATTGGCCGCGCCGCTCACACACATACGTGTATTTGCATTCATGTCGAGCTTTGCAGATTCAGTGAACCGTGGGCTCCGAGCCGCCGAGCGCGTAGCGGTTGCTACGAGCCGCTACGAAAATCCGTAGCGCGTAGCACGAGCTCTCACTCTTGTTTTAATTTAATTAATTGCATGCTGAAGTAAACTACACTACATGTTCAGTTTCAACTATTGATTGTGCTCTCCTAACTTCTGTGATTTAAAGTCAGTAAATACCAATTGTTTTTGTTTAAAGATATTGATAAATAAAAGAAATGTAGTAAGTATAATTTGATTAATAGTTGAATCCGACGTAGCACTATGTATTTTAATGTTTGTTTATCGTTATAATAATTAAGATTATTTGCCAACATTGATGGGTATCATTCTTATTATTCAAAACACAAGCTTTTGTTTTGATAGGCAGTTTAAAAAAAAGTTGTTGTAATGTTATCGTCTCATATATTATGTTATCGTCTCATAGTTCACGCATAGGACTTTAATCACTGTCGGGCAAAGTCCTCCCCTTCTTTTTCCCTCTCGACCCTATTGTCAGTGCGGTTCTGCCATTCTTTGCAGATCGTTCAGATCGTCCAGCAAAATCTGAATGTATTTTTTTATATTCACCAATTTAGTCAAATTCAGATATTAAGGTATAAGGGATACTAAATCTAGGCCCCATTAAGTTAAGTAAGTACACGATATACGACGGAAGTTCAAAAACTAAGTTGTGTTGTCATAAAATCATGTTGCTTAAATAATGAAAATAATAATTGAATTGTACAATTGTACATATATTTCGAGATCTTTCAAACGATGAATGGTATAATTTGTGTAAATAATTAAATTTCAAAGAACAACAATACGAACGATTTTTATTAACAGTTATCAGTTAAGCGACGTATACCTATATTTGACTAGCCCTTTTCACTTCTAGTCATCAGAATCAGAATGAAACTAAATATTAATTCTTATTATGAACTATAACAAAGCACAACTAATGGGTTTCCAGTCTATATTGTCAGGATAGTAAGAACGAGTATAGATATTTTAAGCCCGTCGTCCAGCATAATATATGTGCTGCTGACTGTACAAAATTAAAAATATATTTCAAGACTTTATTTTTATTGTTTATACTTAAATAAAATATTACGGGCTAGGCATATTGTACTAAAAATAGACAAGATTGGTTTTAATTGGTATGTTGAAACATATACCAAAAATATTTGAATCTGTTTATTAATAGAGAACAAATAGCTCGGGCGGTAATGGGACACGATATTACTTAATGAGGTAATTTAGGGTTATCGTAAATGGGTAGAAAATTGGCAATAACTATCTAACTAATTGTCGATTCTGAATCAATTCGCCGTGAATCACTGGCAGATAACGGTCCGGATAATTTGCTTATTAAATCTCATTATTAGTATAAAAGGTAGGTCCGCTATACATATAGTATATATACGTAATAATAATTACCTAAAAGTACAATCTCGCGACTTAAAAACACAATTGTTACCTACATTAAGTATAGGATTTCTATCGCCACTTTGACATATGTAATTCCATGGTGGGGCAGGATTTTATTTTATTGATGGCTCTGTTTATACATTTTTCTTACTTGAAATACAATACAAATCCTATTTATTGCACACCTCAAATACATACTTAAATTAGTTAAAATTACATTTACATTACTTTTTTTTCCTTCTACACAAATAATAACACCTTCTTTGACCTTAATTCGATTTTCTTAAATTGATATAACTATAAGTAATTACTTGTAGTCAAATTAAGCCAAATATTTGACTGTACTACTTATAAAAGCCGGAAGTAGGTAGTAAAAAAGTCGATAAGTACCTACACTGTAATAAAGTAGTTTTACGATAGGTTAACAAAATAGCTGGGTAGATTAAAGTAATTTAATTGATAACGTAATGAATAAGTAACTCACATTCAACCATACACACATATATAAGTCAGCGACGAGTAAGCATATAGACATATTTTTCCATTTTATTCTGAAGTATTTCATTTCTAGACAAAAAATAGATTTATTTTTCGATTAACGATGTAAATTAAAGGTAATATCTCAGTCGCTGAATGCTTAATAACTCTTTTTACACTAACGTAAATCGATCGAAACAATATACAAATCCCACAAACTAAATAAAATCAAAGAAACAAATTTCAAAACGAGATACAACAAAGTAATTGTTATAACTTTAAAATTACGCAAACCAATTCAACCTAAATTTAAAAAACATGCGTAATACAAGCGACATATTTGTATAATATCCAAAAACGTTATATAAGGAAGCCCGAAGAATTCGACGTGCCCCGCTCAACCCTAGAGTACGAAACCGTAGGAGCGTAATCTGTGCGAGTGCGTGCCTTGCCGGCTAATCCCATTACGTGTCCGAATTGGGACACGACATATTTAACCCACTACCGACTACCACCACTGTTACTAGGTAAAAACGCTATACTTATTTGTTCATAATATCCTCGGAAGAGTTAAGGCGCGGGTATCTAAGTACCGATGGTAGGTACTGTTGCACGCAAACTGTTCGACGATTTTATTTACTTCATATGCATTTTGTACAAGGAGTATGATATATTGTGAAATCTAGGGCTCTCAATTTAAAAGGCACAAACTAAAAGTTGAATTCGCCCCCAACTCCCTATGCGTGTGCAAATAAGACGTAAAAATACTAACTAAAGCAGAAGTATCTCCCGGAGATCGAAAGCACGAAATAAAACGATTACTCAGTCAAAATAAAGATTCCTATGTATTTCCCTCACATAACGCGACACAGCTATCCCCAATTTACCGTTTCTTGGTGTCTAATATAAAAATTCTACTTGTATGCCGAAAACAGAAGCTTCCGCAATAATAATGTCATTCACACGGTGTTTATCGGGGCCCTTACGCAATAATGACTTATGGTGAAACGGCTATAGGCCTCATCATAAAAGTATTGAGTACGGGTTATTGACAAATATTTATGGCGTATAAAGAGGGGATAATTACAACTCTTTGGTTCATAAAAAGCATCGCGGGAAGGGTGCGGTGTTGTAAAAATTTATTACTAGCATTGTCACCCGACGGGCCACCGCCACCGCTCATAATGCGCTGATCTATCGCCATCGTTCGTCAGCCCCGCCACAATAAAGATTACACATAGTTACACTTGAAATTCCGCTATCGATATCCGCTAATAAAAAGATTGAGAATAAAATAACCTCTCGAGAGATATAAAATACTCGCGCAAAATAAAAGTAACATTAAGGTACCCAGTAATCAAATAGGACGAGCTCAGTATTAGCAAATCTTGCTTGAGATGATTTAGTTTCTATCTGTATTTACTCTGCGAGTCAACTTTTACATTTTGTTCGTATTACAATTCAGGACACATCACGAGTTCGGTTTGCTGCCCGGCCTCGAAACAGCGAGTAATGTTATTAAAAAGTTATGGGATAAGCCGGCGGTACGTGCCGCTGCCGCCTAATCACAAACTTTAAAATTATCTCATTACTTTTTACATCATCCGATGGTAGAATACGTAATTAGCTTCACTGAACATTCTTTCCAACAATGTTTCGAGAGGCGAAGCCCGAGGTTTTGTAAGTTATAATTATAATAAACAAGAACGCAAAGAGCCGCTGCGGCACTCGGCGGCGTCCAGTAATTCTATTTTGCCTCCTTCAATTAAGCGCGACGGCTAAGTCCACAGTTCGGCCCGGAATTAATTCCACAGCTAAGTAGATAATGTAAGGAGCTTCCCTCCTCGCCGCCTCTTCACGCCTCGAGGAGAACTTTCAATTATGATTTTGTCTAATTTTAATTAAGTGCTCTCAAAAAGGCTTTTCTCCGACGAAATTAATATTTGAATATAATTTGGGCGGAGCGGGCGGGCGGAGTTTGCCGCTCAAGGAATAATTAATTCCATTATAAGTGGTCCGCTCGGCCGGCGCGGGCGGCGGGGCCCGGTGGCCGGACACCCCTTCCTCCGCGGGAGTAACGCAATTAGCAAGAACAACTGAGAATCAGTGCCGAGCTAATGAACGACATTCGGAAATACAAAGATGAGTCTCAGTTCAGGATACGAGGCAAGGCTTGTTCGCGGCAATTTGCGCAACAGGTCGGGGCGGAAGCGACCTGCAGCGGCATGATTGCGACCAAATGTTTCCTCCGCAGCGTCTGGCAACGGTTTTTGCCGTGTTTTTTGTCACCGTTGCTGATAAGTGCGCTATCGATAGGTTTCACCGCGTGTTTGTTTAGGCCGAGACTAACGAGTCACGGAAGTGATGCCGACGACGTAAATTTTTGTTTTGAGTTTACACTTAAGAACATGATAGAGTTAAAGGATGTGATACTCTCACGACGTTTATTGACAGCATACATATATGTATACCTACCTCGTTTTCTTTATTTGTTTTTAGATTTCAAATATTGTAACCGCTGTCAACTTATTCAACGTTATTTTTGTTGTTGTAGGTGTGTCAGTGAGACCGCTAGCAACGATGCGTCAAGAATCATTGCCGATGTTGGCGGAGCGCCTGCTGGCAACGCGCGCCGCGGCGCTGGTAGCCGGGCTGCCGGCCGAGCTGTACTCGGGCGCGCTGCTGGCAGCCTGGCCACCATCCCCGCCCGCGCCGCTGCTGCCGCCACCGGAGATGGAACGCGCGCGCAAACGACGCCGCACACCCAAACTCGAGGACACTGTCTCCACTTCGCATACCTCAGCACCCCTCTCACCGCCTTCCTCGGGCTCGTCGCCCGGCGCCGCCGACCCCCCCAGAGACAAACTCTTTACCTGCAAGGTTTGCTCCCGCTCCTTCGGGTACAAACACGTCCTTCAGAATCACGAGCGTACCCACACCGGTGAGAAGCCATTCGAATGCGGCGAGTGCCACAAGCGGTTCACCCGCGACCACCACCTCAAGACGCATCTCCGCTTGCACACGGGCGAGAAACCGTACAGCTGCCCGCACTGTCCGCGGCACTTCGTGCAGGTGGCCAACCTGCGGCGCCACCTGCGCGTGCACACGGGAGAGCGGCCATACGCATGCGCGCGCTGCCCGGCGCGTTTCTCCGATTCCAACCAGCTGAAAGCGCACGCGCTGGTGCACGAGGGCGACGCGCCGTTCGCGTGCCGCTGCGGCGCGCGGTTCCGGCGGCGACAGGCAGCCGCGCTGCACCGCTGTGCCGGTATCGGCTGCGAACCCGACTCGCCGAGCCCGCCAGCCGCTGCCGCCGCCGATTGGCGCTGGGACGAGTGGCCCGAGCAGACGGAGCCCGAGGACCTGTCGCTGCCCCGGAGGCCGGCCACGCCGGACTCGCCCACCGACCTGCGCATGCACTCCGCGTAGTCACTGCGCTCCACGCGCCGCTGAGCCGGTATACGAGTTCCTCCCGCGTAGACCCCGCGCCCGACGAGGTCGCGTATCCGTCGTCGTCGCCCGAGCCTATTACTTAGATCTTATAATGTTTAGTCGACATGGAGATACTTCTCAGAACGAACGCCTAAAAAGTCATAACTGTTAATTTTTTGCACGTTTTCGCGTTAGGGACTACTGAGTCAGTCTTGTTAGGTAGTCGCTCATTCAGTTTTTATGATTCTGCATTTGCAACGTCTGTCATAAAGGACTTTTTTATTCGTGTTACAGTTTTTAAAGTTTATTGTCATACCATTTGCATAATCGCAAGGTGACGGGAGAAAAAATCAGATGGTTTTGTTCTTTTGTTTCGAATTTGGCGAACCTAAGAAAGATAGCACCCATTGCACAAAAGTGATTCTTTGATTTATTGTCATTTGTTATTGTTTCGATTTCTAGACAAAAAGTGCGCGCGTTACGGTTGAGTTGAGAGCCGCCGCTTCGGCGCTCGCCGGCCGGGAACCGGAATCCGCCGGAGAAGGCCGCGACATTGACTTATTATTTTCCGCGACAAAGGCTAGTTCACAATCGTTGATTATTAAGTATTGATTTGAAGGGAATTCCTCAAAGCGAACAAAGCGGTCGTCATTGTGCTCGCCCAGATCCTCGCCTTGCGTCAACCGGTTTAGTATCACCCTCTTTTGTACGCGACTCCCAGTTTTTAATCAATAGCCTTGAGCTCGTTTTGTGCTTTCACAAGCATTAATTTAAGTTTTCTGACCGATAATACGTAACCGATACTCGTTGTTTGCTTCAATAAAATTATAGGGGCCGTTTGTTTGAAGGTGAAGCTGTAGTGTAGGTAACAGAAGCCGGGCTCGGCCCGGAGGCGGCGGCGGCGCGCGGCCCGGGGCGCACCGCTTCTGTATATAATGCTGTCCCTAAACAAATTATTTATTATTTATCAATTAGTTTGTAGGTATTTTTAAATATTGTCATTACCATTTCGTATGTAACGAAATTGGTCCTGTGAAATGTGGTCTGTAAATATAACATTATTTATACCAAATAAGCAAAATCCATTGGATGACTATAGGGTTTAGCATTCGAATGGATACTTTACAACCTAATAATCATTCAACGAATATGGCAGGTCGTGACAATGGATTTTAATGTTAATGGAGAACTTTACAAATTTTTGAATGTATTTTGATAGTGATAGCACGGCCATGTGTAGCTCGCATTGATATCTGTTAAATAGATAGAAGATGTTTTCGTATAGTTTCTAAGATACAATCTAAATATTTAATGTGAAAATTGTATATATTTAGGTATAGGTAGGTTTAGATGCAATGCTTGGTGCACATGGCCCAGAGAGCAGGCGCCGGGGCGCGCGCGCCGATTCGCGGCGACTTCGGCGCGAGGATGGAGCATAAATCGCAATTTGTTCTACGGGTATTAGTTTCCTATTAGGTGTAGTGTGTTTATTGTATTCGTTTTTGTCTAATTTACCATCGCAGAGTAAACGATTCTGAATGTTTTAGCGCACATGATAAAATGTATGTAACTATTTAACAGTGCTAATTGTTGATTATTATTATTTTATTTCCTGTAGTGTTAGTAAGGTATCACGGAGTGTAGGGTCTTAGCGTAGATCGAGACGGTGTAAAATAAAAGAGTTTTCCCAAAGAAATTATTGGTACAAAAAATAATGTGTACAAATTAAATAATACTTTCAATTAGAAGTTGTAATTCATGTTGCAATGTTGTATTGTAAAATATGGTATTTAGTGTTATTGCTACGGTGCCATTATCTACCTCATACGATAGAGATACTGCTCCAGGGTATAGAGCCAAAGTTGGAATATTTTCTATAAAATCTACGAATATCTCGTGCAAGAGCGAGACAGCGCACACCGTCACCTGACGCCGCACGGCGGAACCATTTGAGACTGATTTTAATTTAATAATAACTCCTATTTTTGAAATGTTCTAGTTTAATTAAGGGAATTTTAAAAAGTCTACACATTCTTTTTTTCTCACAAAATAGTATTTTGGACCCGTTTCAAATTAAGGTTACTATCGACGGTTCTAAAACGAAAGAAGCTAAAATTTATATTCTGGGAAAAGTGTGACTTTTTAAATTCCTGATTAATCGATTTGGCGGATCTTTTGCAGGCCAATTGGCGCAGCCTGCCCTATTTTTCCACAATATAGTCAATTGCCACATGACAACAACAATTTGATGCTCATGACAAAGTTGACAAGTTTCATACATCACCATGGTATCTGATCAGCAGATATCAAAAATAGCTGTCAATTTTAGTACCTACTAGCATATGTCAAATTGCGTATTCAAATTGTTAGCTACTTTTGTTGCTGACTGTACATAGGTACAGTACCTACATGAAATTGTAGTTGTCATCTTGATATTTTATGACGATTGTGAAATCGAGGCCAGGTTTCGCGGAGCGCCGCAACGTCTGTCGTCTGTAGTCCAACCTTAATTTCGCAATTAACTTGAGTTCCTATTTTTAAATAATCGTTTTAACTTTATTGTTTTGCTTAAATTTGTTTATATGTATTTGTTAGTTAGTCGGTGCACTAGCTTTCAGTGCCATGAGTACACACCACAAACGATTCCACGAGTAAGCTAAGAAGTTAAAAATAAGATATTTATGTGAGTTTAGATTATTGTCTTAGTTTCTGTAATACGGCGATACTGCCATTTAAATATAACTATCTACCTCATGCTCGAACACAGGAAGATTACTTTTAACTAATCAGCAAACTGAATTTGAAGTGAAAAATTGTATTACCTCATAAGTATCGTACCTACTTATAATCGTGACACGATTGGTACAATGAATATATTTAATTCTTTATCAATGTCCAGTACCAACATAATTATTATAATAAAGAGATGTTTGTTATTTAACCATTTTTTTAATTTTTTTGTTATAACTTTTTTCCTCCATCACTATAACGACTACGTTTTCATGCAAAGCATACTTGGGTTTCACCGAACGATAAACATTATTATAACGGAACGGGACTTAATCACGTTAAAAAATTTGTTTATTTAACTATCTCGTCGATTCTCTATGTTACGGGCAGGGCATGCATATGTTACGTCCATGGTCTCGAAGGGACTCCCATCCTTCCTTCCCCTCTTCAGAACCATGTAGGTACGTAACAACAAATCATGAATGCATATAAATACAAAATTAGGTAAGCCTAGTTCTTAGTCTGCCATAGGTCAACAGAAATAAAAACAAAACTACGAGAATGCTGTAAGTTTCCGGATGAAAGTATCCAAGGTTTGAATAACAATTCTAGTTTTTACTCGTAAATACAACATAAAAAGAAACAATAAGTATGACTCAATAATCTATATTTAAAAAAAATTCACAATCGCATCTACGATAAATTGATGAAATTAGAAAATATGATTTATATTATAAAATTAAAAAAAAATATATTCTAATTAACAATAAAACATTATGTTATGCATGTTCGACAAGGTAGAAAAGCAGACGTTGTTGAATTTGGCCTAAATGTTCTGTCATTCATACGGATTAATCGTTGTAGGTTCAGTTATTCAAGAAATAAAGTGAAATTATTATTGTATCTATAATAAATTTACAAGCACATATAAGTATTCACACATTTCAATGCCTAGCAAAACTAACACCTAATAGGGAACTCGCATGAAATTGGAATTCAAGCTCTTTTAGTTATATACGATTGATTCTTAATCGGTGATCAGGAGATTCAGGAGTAGAAAAATATTAATATCCAGCTAAAATCAAACTTAATAGGCGAGGTCTCGCGCAGTTACCTTACTGATTAATTAATTAAAAGTTAAAACATAATGAAAACTAATAACCTCTAGATACATGGTCATCCTACATAAATTATTGAAGTAGGTATCGTCGTCAAGTGCTATTGCTTTGTCGGGAAATTTGACAAAATTTTCTACGACTTTGTGTAATGTAATGTAATGATTAGATTAGATTAGATTAGATTATTTATTTCACGATAAAAATTACATTACAAATTTGCTTAATGTCAAAATTATACGAATTAATATCATGATCGTCAAAAATAAGGCAACATTAATAATACGAGAAAATGTTTACAATGTCAAAATAAGTAAAATAAAAGGGAAAGTCAACAGGTAGATAAAATATAAATAAATGAATCTAGTATCTCCCAATAAGGATCGTCATCACAAACTTAACATAATAATGAAATCAAATTAATAAACACTAAGAATAAAATTAAAAATTAAACAAAAATAATTTACACAATGTCAAAATATAAAAGATTTCCAATACAAAAATAAAGTAAAATAAAAACACAAGAAATATAAAATATAAAAATAACAATAAACAAAATGTCAGTTTACAGAATACAAGCATATTTTTATTATAGTTTGAGTTCCATGTACTCGTTGACCGAGTACAGAGGGTTTTCCAACAAAAGGTTTCTCAGCCGGCGCTTGAATGTGTTGTCACATGGTTCGTTCCTTAAATCGGCAGGTAGGTGCTCGAAGTAAGTCGGACCTATGACGCGCGGGTTCTTTGCTGAAAGTGCCATGCGGCGAGGCACCGTTCTAAGGCGCCCAGTAGAACGAAGCTGTTTGCCTTTGACGTTTACACGTGCAAACTGTGCAATATTTGTCTTTACAAATAACAACACTTCGAACAAGTATTGAGAGTAGTGTGTCATTATTCGCTGCGACAAGAAAAAACCACGACATGGATCCCTAGGCTTGGCTCCAACAAGTACACGGATAGCACGTTTTTGCAAAATTAGGATCCTTGTTGCGTCAGTGGAATTGCCCCAGATGAGCGTGCCATATGCTAGTAGGGAGTGAAAGTGGGCGAAGTAAACTTGTTTAAGTGCCTCGTCTGAGATAAGTGGCTTTAATTTCCGCAGCGCAAAGACAGCACTACCCAACCTGTTACAAAGTCCGTCAACATGGCACTTCCAGTTTAGGTTCGCGTCAATCATGAACCCAAGGAATCGACTTGCCTGACATATAGGCATCGGACAACAAGAGATACACGGGGGTATTGGGATCTTACGGCCAGAGAAAAGCATAATGTTTGACTTTGCAACATTTAATAAAAGCCCGTTTGCCGAAAACCAAGCCTGTAGTTGTTCACAGGCTTCGTTAATCTCATTATATATATCATTCAATGACAAGTTATTACTCAAAATTGTCATGTCATTGCCATTAAATTATTAAAGAGGTTGGTATGGTATGCTCACAGATACAGAATAGTTGGGTGACAAAGAATGAAGGACAAATTTTGTTTCAAAATAAAAAATGTCATGGAAAAATTAAAGTTTGTTTTCATGTAATTACGACTTCAATGTGACCGCAATCAATAACTGAGTTAGAAAAGTTGGTACTTGATCACCAATTAAAAATCATCGTGTATATACAAGTTCATAAACGCAAAATTAACCCGAAATGTATACGATATACTCACAATAAATGCTTTAGCAACCTCTACTTGAATGAAAAGAAGGGAATTTTAAAAATATGTAATTTTTTTACATTATTTTCAGTAATACTAATGATGGTATCATAAATGTATGATAGTTAAGTGCATGCTTAAACGCCGTTTTTTAACAACTACGTAGGTACTTTGTAAAATTCATGTTTTGCCATACTCTTAGTAGCTCATGCGCGAAATTGTGACTTCACAACCCTGCGAAAAGTTCAAGTCTTTCTAAGGTTCAAGTAGGTAAATTTTCTTTAATACACTCACCTACATCGGTTATTCTATTATTAAGATAATTAGTTGTACCAAAGATACTAAACCGACAGTTAAACCAAAGACACAAGCAAGTGGACTAGCAGGTAAGTGTAGGGATGTAGAAGAATGTGATATTCAGTGTTAATAATATAATACAACTAACATTACCCTGCACGCACTTGGGATAGTTAAATAATTTGTAACTGAAATATTATTTTCACCTCACCAGCTCAAACATCCCGATTTTGCTGCGAGATAACAGTGAACAAAATTGAATTTTGTTTCGAGCGAGAGTAAAAGTAACTTTTTACCTTTATATAAAATTTGTACCTTTCATAGTTATCTAAAACATGTGAATTCTAAATTCGATTGTCGAATCCGACCTCGATACATTCCGATATATGCGTAAAATCGTAAAATTTTAAATCACCTGAAATTGTTTTAATTCTAAATATATATTTTTAAACGACTGAATATAAATAAATAAAAATAAATAAATATAATGGGACAACCATACACAAATCGACCTAGTCCCAAACTAAGCAAAGCTTGTACTATGGGTAGACGACGATATACATAATATACATACAAATATAAATACATAGGTATATAGATAACATCCATGACCCAAGAACAAATATTCGAGTTCATCACACAAATATTTGCCCCGGCCGGGATTCGAACCTGGGACCGCCGGCTCAGTAGGAAGGTGTCTGGAAACTGCGCCAACCGCGTCGTTAAAATATTATGACAACTTACACATAAAACAAATACATTATTGTTGAAATATAAGAATTTCTAATTTCACCAATTTATCATACATGCGGTTTGAAACGTCATCATCATCATCATCATCTCAGCCATAGGACGTCCACTGCTGAACATAGGCCTCCCCTTTGGACTTCCATATATACCGGTTGGAAGCGACCTGCATCCAGCGCCTTCCGGCGACCTTTATAAGGTCATCTGTCCATCTTGTAGGTGGACGTCCTACGCTGCGCTTGCTGGTCCGAGGTCTCCACTCGAGCACTTTACGGCCCCATCGGCCATCTGCTCTGCGTGCTATGTGGCCTGCCCATTGCCACTTCAACTTGCTAATCCGGTGAGCTATATCGGTCACTTTAGTTCGTCTACGGATTTCCTCATTTCTGATTCGATCACGTAGAGACACCCCGAGCATAGCCCTCTCCATTGCTCGTTGTGCGACTTTGAGCTTTGAGATGAGGCCGATAGTGAAAGACCACGTTTCGGTGCCGTAAGTCATCACTGGTAACACACATTGGTTGAAGACTTTCGTCTTGAGGCACTGAGGTATGTCGGATGAAAAGACATTGCGTAGTTTCCCGAACGCTGCCCAGCCGAGTTGGATTCGGCGGTTGACCTCTTTCTCGAAGTTGGACCTACCTAATTGGACCACTTGTCCTAGGTAGATGTATGAGTCAACAACTTCGAGTACCGAGTTTTCAACAGAGACTGGGATGGGCACAACCTTGGCATTTGACATGAGTTTCGTCTTGTCCATGTTCATTTTTAAGCCCACCCGTTGAGAAACTCGATTGAGGTCATCGAGCATCATGCTGAGTTCCTCCATCGACTTTGCCATGACTACGATGTCGTCGGCAAACCGAAGGTGAGTGATCTATTCGCCATTGATGTTGATGCCAAGTCCTTGCCATTCCAGGAGCTTGAAGGCGTCTTCCATAGCGGCCGTAAACAGTTTTGGGGACACAACGTCCCCCTGTCTTACGCCTCTTCTCAATGGAATGGCCTTTGTGCTCTGCTCCTGAACTCGGACCGACATGGTGGCGTTACTATACAAACACTTCAACACTTCAATGTACCGATAGTCAATATGGCATCGCTGAAGTGACTCGAGCACCGCCCATGTTTCCACCGAATCGAAGGCTTTCTCATAGTCCACAAACGCTAAGCATAATGGCAAGTTATACTCTTCAGTCTTCTGTATAACTTGTCGCAGCGTATGTATGTGGTCCATGGTACTATAGCTTCTTCGGAAACCGGCTTGTTCGGGAGGCTGGAAGTCATCAAGTCTATGTTTGAAACGTACCAAACGTAAAACAAGTAATAAATTTATAATTAATACACACATGATTTATTTTCAAAACTTTCCAATTTTACCAAATAATGACAACCGTGGTGGTTGTGATTGACTCGTACATACCCACTACGGTGTTCACTTGTTACTTATAAAAGAAATAACAACATCGATTTATCCAGTTTTTTAAATGTGCATAGGTATCTCCTTTAATACATGTATTTGAAACAAAATTTAAAATTTTAATTATAGTAAATTTAATTGTCTACAACATTGTCTAAGCTCTTTTGTAGCTAAAATGCTCCTAAACGAAGGTATAAGCAAAAATCTGCAGAAATTGACGATTGAGGAGAGAATTGTGCATTTTGCAATTTAAACACTCCGTAACCATCCTAGGCAACATATCAAAAATTCAAAACTACCGGACCGTTTGTAAGGTAAAACCCCTTTATTCACTGGATTAAGACATTTTGGACACTTTACTTGCTCTATCAGTTTTTCATCGCATTTCACATTCAGCTCCAGACTCCTTCCCTGTATGGTTCGAAAATGTATATATTTCGTTTTTTCAGGGTTTATTTTTAAATTATACCAGTTAACAGTTTCAGCTAGTATATATGTTCTCGTTCCTGAGGTGAAAAGTTGTGTGTGCTACACGAGAGCAAAGTTTTTCGTCCTATGCTGTTGAATCCCTCAATACGCTAAAAATTCTAATTTAGAATCACTCGCTACACTCGAGATTCAATATGTTAATTTAATTGTATTAGTACATTACGGCAGAGACCAGTAAGTAAGCCATACTGGCCGAGTAGGAATTAGACGGACCGAGCCGTAGGCGAGGTCCGGATATAATACGAGGCCAGGATGGCTCTTACGGTCGAAGCAAGTATAGTGCTTTTCTCAAAAATTAAACAAGTAAATTAGATTAAAATTATATTTTATAGGTGACATTCATATTCGGCCATTTTCCAATGAATATTTTTGTTATATCCCATTTTTATTATTACACATTGTGATATTCGTCGTCGCAGGCACCTGCATTAACTCTCCCATGATAATGTTAAAAACACGTAACGGAACGTACTTGATGGCCTGGCAACACAGGCAACCGTCAGGCAGATTGGCGCCGAGCAGCGCGGTTGTCACTGATTCTTTTATAAGATCGATAGTTATTGTTCTAGTTCAATGTAAAATAAATTGTTATCCAATATCTAGTGCTTTGATTTTTATAGTTCAGAAGTGAAATATTCATGCCTACAAAATAATTCGGTCTAGTTAATCAATTCACGTATGAAATCTTAGTTGACTCGTAAAACAAAAGAATGACGCTTTGCGTTCTTGTTTTATTTCATATTTTGGTAAAGGCACTACTTATTGGATAGTTTATTAAATAACGAGTATTATCGTGTTAACATTAAGTACATATTTGATAGTTTTCATTAAGACTTGGTGTAAGTAAACAATATGGCGGTGACGCGGTAAGTCCTTCAAAATCCGAAAGAAATTGGCCGGAGTGTAGGTATTGTACTACACCATAATAAATTGGTAAGGTATTTTGCAGTACTTTTTGGATATTATGGGTGCATCGCTACTATTCTTGATGAAAGGAACTCGATTCTATTATGAATAAACTATATGTGTGTTGCATTCATGTGGCTTACTAAAATATCATATTCATTTATTCAATGCATTTGTATGCACATAAAGTTCTTAAATATCTAAGATGTTCCAACACAAACCCTGTAAGGGCACTGGACATTTTAATTTAAGTATCTACTAATATCAAATTAGCATGCATTAATAATACAATACTAATGGGAAATAATAAATAAATGATAATTTATGAAATAATATTAATACGCAATTGAATTATTCTTATTATTATAATTTATATAATGGAAAGAGAAGAGAGGCAGACATTCATTTGTGCTGAATTGTACCGAACTATCACTGTTTTTATGTGTGACATTAAAATAAAAGCCATTCAATCTGGCGGTGTACTGATACTACTGATTGCATCTTAAAGTGTTCTGTGATATGACATATATTGATTATTATTATGATTGGGTCTATTACTTACCTGTTTCATGTGGGCTTTACAGCAAGTTTTCATTATTTGTATGCATTTTGTAACATAATATTGGTGTGGTGTGTGGTTTTGCTTCTAAGTTGCACAGGTGAACTGAATTTTATATTTTATTTGAAACCTGGAGAGGATGTTCGTCGGTGAAATTCTGTAGTTAACAGAGGTAAATAGTTGCATTTGTAATTAAGCAACTGGTGGAGTAAATGAGGTATGAGTATTAGTTTATTTCAATATTGCATACTCAAGTAACTAATATATTACATAAAAACCATTATTGTTAGTTATTTAGTACAACTGGGATTATGTACCTATAGTAAACCTGAACATATTAAGATATAATATAAAATGACAACATTGATTGATTACACTATGAGTAATGCACATGGATATCTGAACAGTACAGAGGAATTTGGAAACATATCTCATAATTGATAAAGTGGTTCAAAGCCTAAACAAGACTTATATAAAATACCTTTTTGACTAACGGTATTATAATATATTGCTACTATTGTGTTTGTGTGGTGTATTGTGTTTTACAGAGAAATAGGATGTCTGGTGATTAATATGACAAGTTGCAAATTAACAGCAGTACGTTTGGTGCGATCAACAATCAGAATACCCCCCCGTTGAACTATGATGAACAATATATTTTATGGAAAGGAATAATATTTTTTATCATATAATATGATTTCAGATGCCTACCTAATTTCTTAAATTGGTGTTTGAATACGGACATCCAGTGTGAACAAATCCAGGAAATAAGATGATGAGAATTGCCACCGTAGGTGTCCAAACAAAGATGACAAGAATGTGGTTTGCTATTGGAGATATACTAGTGGCAATGGAATGATTAACAGCTTTCTTCAACTAGGGTTCAGCAAAGGTTATGATAAATAACAAATAACAACTGGTAAGAACGAATATTATGTCAGGTAGATATTGTAAGTGTTACGTTATGACCTAATAGGTGAATTTAAAGTTTACAATTAATTATACCTGTTGTAAGTATGTGTGAAGGCAATCAACATGCACTGTTGATGTAATAAGTAATGTAGCTTGTTGATATTACATGTGTTTGTATGTAAAATACTGAATTTATACGGGACAAAGTCAAGTAAATTATAAGACATTTGTTCACACATTATGTGCTACTAAAGTGTGATCAAGCAATGCAATATTGGGTGCGAGCAATGCAACTTGTGTGGTAATGTATGTGTACATGTGGGTTTGTTGAATACTTCGAAATTGTTCAGTATTTATTCCAAATAAGTGAAGACTTGAATAGTTAGAAGTGAACCATAAAGTATTTGGCTACAGGGCACGTATATAGTCTGCTTTGAGTGGTTATAATTTAAAATTTATTTAAAGGTTTAAGCGAGTTGAGCCTATTGAGTTTTGCCAAGTTACATTGTGGTTTCCATTAAGAACATAGTTAATTAGTTGTGCTTGGTATTTTCCACAAGTCTACAAGCCTTGCTGCTGGTTGTGGCTTCGTATATGGTGGGTGTGTAATGATCGGTATAAATATAAATAATAAGATTTCATTGAGTATAGCGACGTTTAGTGTATTTTCAATGGATGTAGTAACTCATTGTATATAATGAACATTTAATATAATTTCAAAATATATATATTTATTTACTATAATAATGTTTTGGTATAAGGCTTATTTATTATATTATAATCATCATATGTTATAGTGCTCATTTTATATACAAGTAACTAACTTAGGTATAATTGATTCCTTATAGCCATATCCATGATTCGAAAAATCTCGGTTCTGGCGATTCGCTCGTCGTCGTACCTAACCTAACCCAAGTCTGACCTGCCTTAAGGTAGATTAGGTAATGATTCTAACTTCAGGTAAGAGACGAGTTAGGATATCATCTATGTTATCTAGTGAAAGGGAGAGCAACCTTTCCGCCCTTACCTATTATTATGCTAACTGTACATCAGATAAAATTAACGTTATATTATATCATATGTTTTTTGTGGGAAGTGTGCATTATATTAAATGTTATTCGATCGAATGATCTTTGTATGGAATGATGATTATAACAAATGTGAATGTATTGAGTGTTGTTGTATCGGTTGGGAATTGTATCGAATGAGCATTGTACCGACTAAAATTAGTACAAATAAATTGATACGCATAGTTACGCACCCCATGTACGGTACTGGGAGATCCTAGGTACTTCATCTTGTATGCTTCTACCTGTCTGCAATCTAGTAGAATATGTTGGTGGTTTCTTTCTGCCTCCACACATGCTCCGCATCTGTCTGTTATACCTAAATTGAAAAGGCGTCTGTTCAGAGTATTATGTCCCGCTATTATTCCTACTATTTTGCGAAGTTGGTTCTTGTGGATTCTCAGTAGGATGGTGCGAGTTTGTGATTGCTACTCGGAAGTATTTCTTTTGACTGTCTACATGTTTCTAGATCTTCCCAGTATTTCTGTTATTGGTATTATATATGTTGGTTCATTGTGTTGTATATGCAAGATTGTGGTAGGGGTATTATGGGCTCCGGCCCGCATGGAGGTCTCTCTGATCACTTTATCCATTGTAATGTTAAGAACCTATGTTCCACATGGATTGATAATGATCAAAATGATGTTTGACAAGTAAGCATCTAATAAAAAAAAAAACAATTATTGTATTGTGTTGATCTCACAGTTTCAGATTTTACAGTTAACAGTGTGTTACTTATAGCCATTTGAATATGGAATTTTTATGGAATGACTACCTAACACAGTCAGCACATTAAAAGTTAATAAATATGGGTAAATATATGATAAAATATTACTTTTTATGACTGTTTATAAAAATTCAAAAGAAAACTGAGTTGTCATGCATTTGGAAAGTCATTTGATTATTTTTGCACGTTACAAGACCACTCATGGCAGACCTAGTTATAATATGTGGTTAGAGTGCAAGCTAAGTTGTTTTTTAATTTACTGGGCAAAGCAAGTTGTGTTTATTATGGTTTAACCAATACCTACTCCAGTATGTTTATGGTTGTGCAACTTGTGAGTTATGACTTATGGAAAATGTGAATGTGCTCATTTTAGCATTTAAATACCCTTTTGAATGTGTAAAGACCCTTTTAAATACCTATGCAATATGTATGCAGGTTATTCTCATGTAGGTATGTTTTGCGAAGGTTGCCTGAGTTCTAGTGTAAACATGGCCACACACTTTTCTTCTGTCGGTTCACTCTCGGGCTGGACCGATGACCTTGTAAGGATATCAGTGGATAATATAGAGTAATAGAAATAATATCAAGGAAATTAAATGATATCTTAGGTAGGTAATGAGCAAGTTGTTCGGTTTGAATCCGAATTACTAAGGGCAGAAGTACCCATATTTAGGAATAGTCTGTTTAGTAAGATTTTGGAAAAGCATCTAAAATTTTACCTGTAAATTACAGGCTTAGTGCAATATACATGTATACCGAAACTGTTCTGGTGTTCCGTGTCTGTTTCTAGTGTTCCAGAGGCCGATACAATTTGGACGATGCCTTCTGGACTGATTCATACTGGAGGATGCCGAAGCACCTAGTTCGTGCAAGCGGTACCCAGAATTCCGAACACCGTCCTGGAGGAGGCCGAAGCACCTCGTGCGTGCAAGCGGTACCCAGAATTTCGAACACCGTCCTGGAGGAGGCCGAAGCACCTAGTGCGTGCAAGCGGTACCCAGAATTCCGAACACCGTCCTGGAGGAGGCCTAGTGCGTGCAAGCGGTACGTGGAATTCCAACCACCACGCTGGAGGAGGAAGCAGAAGCACCTGGTGCGTGGAAGCGGTACCCAAACTTTTTCTTACCTACTGTAAATTACTATTTTGAACTTATTTGGGGTAAACAGTACATTAATAAGATTATGTGTCATAACTGAATATATATTTGCTGTCATGATTTTGTAAGACATCAGAAGCTGAAATGAAATTAAATAAATTAAATGAAAAGAAATATTGAAATGAAATGAAATGAAATATTTATTAGTTTGCGTAATACCTATGGGTGGGTTACATTACATAGGTATCACAATGTTTATTATAAGCGTTGTTCTCCACACTCTACTTATTCAGCATGCGAATATTGGTGTCTAAATTTAGTTGATGTTTCTCTAAATCAACAAAATAGGAGAAGTCGTTATTCTAAAAGTATATATTACTCGCATTCAGAAACTATCTTATTAAATAAAAGTTAAATTCGCATAACAATGCATACAATTTTAGGCTCAAGGTTAGGTCTTCAGGCTCAAGGGAAGTTTGTTGCATATTTTAATACACATGAAGTAGGGACTGCCAGCTATTTATTGATAACTACAGCTACTGGTCAACACTCTTATTTTATTATATAAATAGAGTTCATCTCAAATTTCGAAGCAAGTGAGTGGAGCGGTGATCTACCATAGACTGTTCTTGTTTGAAAAATATTGAATGGGGTCATTCAATTAGTTGTGGATGGCCGAACGTAAAGTTAACAAGTGTGATTTTGTACCTAGGAAATGTAACTGTAACTATTTGATCTTTTCGTTTTCAGTCAGAAAGTTGTTAGTAACGTAGCATGATGTTGTTGCGAGATTCACGATTGCTTAACCTCTCGTATGCAATGTCAAAATTTGCTAATCAAATTGAGACTAACTGATATTTTAACGTCAGGTTCAAATGTCTTGCACAGATCTGCACTTAAGCATACAAGGGGTAAAATGTAATTTTGATCATGTTCTGACTTAATTTTTTTATTCTATCTAATTATTAGACTGCGAACTTCTTGTTTTAAGATAGCAAATGCAAAAAAAAAAATACTGAATATTCGATTTAGGTACCTAACTAGTTAGTAATACATTTCAATACCTATTGAAAAATAACGTTACCGTTTTGTGTAATAATAATAATGTTAATAAATTTAATTGTTTGTGTTTCGTAGAGTTGAATATACAGTAATTTTAAGTACATACTAAATAACTGAAGTGGTTATAGATGATTTTATTATCTGACAATGATAACATCATTAATGTACTCTTAAGATGAATCGTAGTGGTTGCCACGTCACTATTCACAAACACCTTTGTTTCCATGAGCTGTATGCGAGGACTGCTATGAACGACTGCTGTGGCAGACTGCACGAGCTGTTCTGCACGTCTTTGTGGATTGAAAGCGTGGCACCCAAGGCTGATTATGCGAGTGGAAGCCGCCTCTACTATGCTGGAATAAACTGTGAGTTCGTTCCATGCCTGATAGGGAATCTACCGGGGTGAATGTGTATACGGTTTGTCATTCATTGTAACAGGGTCGGTAGCGCAAATAAACTTCGCTTTGATGTCATGATTGATGTCAATTAATCCTATTAATCTGTACAATCGCAGAGTTGTAATTCTAAAAATTTATATAGGAAAATGAATTTATATCATAACTAATTAGCTATCGTATCAGACAACTTGGTGATGTCAAATTATGATATAATTTGGGTAGAATAATGTATGTTAGATACATGCCAATACAATTCCATCTCTAATTGAAATGAATTTCTAATCCCTTTGAATCAGAATAAAGTGAATATATCGCAGCCCAAGTACGCCCCAAGACGATTGTAACGGTTCCCCTAAATATGTTTTGGTCTTCTCGCAGAGCTAAGGTGACGAGCAGGGAGGGAGTCCGCTACAACTGATGCGAGTGAAGTTTGCTGAGACGAGCGTGCTGATGCTGTTGGTCAAGTTTAAGAAGGTCTTGATGAGATGACCTTCGTGGACGAAGGTTATGCCAGGATGGCCGACTGTTAAAAACACGTAACGGAACGTACTTGATGGCCTGGCAACACAGGCAACCGTCAGGCAGATTGGCGCCGAGCAGCGCGGTTGTCACTGATTCTTTTATAAGATCGATAGTTATTGTTCTAGTTCAATGTAAAATAAATTGTTATCCAATATCTAGTGCTTTGATTTTTATAATAATAACCTATAACAAAAATAATTATGAGTTTATACTGGGATAAAAGATATAGTTATATCGTTATCAAATAGTGGCAGTATTTATTTTACCTTCATCGCCAAACTGTTTATCATCTAGAGCTTGATTTAAGAACTGTTCTATATTTTGCTGCTGAATATTTGTGATTTCTTTCCTTTGTAGCCATCCGATTGTCTCAGAAAGATTGTTGAAATATTCAGACCTTATCACACATTATCTGACCAACTATTAACTTGATTTTCTTCCTTCCATTTAATGAATCTCTTGTATTTTTTTATATCTCCTTGGATTTAGTCGGAAGTAAATTATTTTAGCTAACTCTTCCTCCGCTTTTAAGTATGGAGGAGTGCCGTCTATTCGGAATCAGACTCGTCTGAACTCATTTTTGCTGAATTATTGTAATAGATCACACTAACAAATTTGAAAATTTTGTCTTTTAATTTAAATCCCGCCTTAATTTATTTTTTTATAAATACTGCGTTTAATTATTTGCACTGTCTTACAAATCTAAGTCTTAAAGATAAAATTTAATTATTGTTATACATTGTTGTATTTTCTAACTAATTTTCATATCATAAAGCTTACCTTAAATTTTAACTCCGAGGTTTTTTTCTAAACGACACAAAAAAGGAAGGAATTCCGAAATATCATTGTCATTTTACACAGCACAATTATGAACTAAACGCTGCATACAAACTTCCGCGCTAAACCTTGTCGCTCCTTTTTTTTTTTTAAATATGCATCTTGAGTTACGTTTATACTGCCAATAGTACTAACCTCTTTTTATTTTACATTTGCTCTTAGTGTAAATTGCAAGTGTATACTGCAATGTCGTCTCTTTCTGTTTAAGGTCATTCGAGTCGGTCAGATTCCCATACTACGAAAGCCCCCTATTATTTCCAGTTTAAAAGCTTCGATTTCGGTTGAAATATGTTTTATATTATAATTTGATATGCGTTTTTATCGCAAAGTTACATTTGAAGACACAAAAAGCCAAAAAATAAATTATTTTAAGCTTTTAAAAAACACGCATTTACTATGAAAAACATTGTCTCTATTTCACCGCCATCTGTTGGACCTCTTCGAAACCACAATAACTATTACCTACATATTTACATATAATACATGGCGCTGTTCTTTTACAATTATTTTCTGTAGTTATTTAGTGTAAGAGATGTTTTTATATCAAGAAAGGTGTTGGATGTTTTAAATATTATTAAATAATTTATTCCTGACACTAAATTAACAATATTTTTAATTTTTTTATAGATTTTTAAGTGCCTGGCTGTATGGGTAATACCATTGTCATTCATTTCACCCGCGCAATAAAGAAAGTAATATTTTTATCCGTCATATTTTATTTGTTGTCATATCTATTTGTATTTAATAGTTTTGTTTATTATTTACGGTTCATATCGTGATTCTCTTTCGAAAACGTTTGTATCGAGCAACGTAATTTAAAATAATAATTAGGTATCTGTGCACCTGCCGGATTATTGTTTTATAGAAAAGGTAAGTATGAAATTGTTGTTTGTTCCTAACAAATTTATTAAAAACCGTGTTTCATGACACATTCATGATCTCGAGTAATTAACTGATTGTCTAGACAAAACTAACCCTAAGTGAACTAAAATAATTCTGTTCTAATAAATGGCCTACTATTATATTTTATAACACGGGATTTCGTATCCACCCATCTAAAATAATTATTCAACATTGTCGAGTTGTAATAATATCAAATAATATGGGTTATAGGTACAGTATGTACAGTAAAGATATTATAAATATAATTCGTACTCAAATTCCTAAACTAATTGTCTAAAAATAATATCATGTAAACTACGATTTCTAATTCAAGACCAAAAAAACTACCACAAGGTTGCCACTACAACAAAATATGTTTACAATAGTAAATTCCTTTTTCTTTTTTAAACACGCTAAGATAATTTATTTATTGGTAACTTTAACTCTATGTTTTAACAAAATAACTAGATATATTTATTATTGCATAATTACGAGAGGAGATAATAAAAACTTAAACATTGGAGATTTTTGGTACAAAATCTGGTATTGTACTTGTAACACTTGAGCATTTGGTGCAAGCCAAGAAACACACTCAAATGTCATTTAAATGTTGTCAATTTTGACAGTGACGTATCTGTCGTAGTTTTTTTGGTCTTGAATTAGAAATCGTAGTATAGTGTCCTGCATGTTTTGTTAGCATTATCGATCGATCACACGTCATGCTGAAATTTTCGAATGTTCTATTGTCGAATTATGTCAAATGACTTTGACAGTCGTCGAACAAAGGACGTAAATGTCAATGCATACATCTGTCGCATAAAACATGATGTCATTGACCTTCATTTGTTTACGCTCCTATAATTGCTTACTTTATTATTTTATAGATTTTACTACCGTAACGGAGCAATTCCAATTTCATAGCAAAATCCTACAGCTACTATTGTAAACTTTATACTATTATGAGGCAAAACATTATTGGTTCCTGATGGTAGATTGTGAGGAACCAAATATTTTTTTCTTGAAATTCCTATGCATCGAAGATAATTGTGAAAATATGTACCTAAAGCGTAGGTACTTACCTACAAATAACTTGACGGTCGCTGATATGAAAAAAATGTTAAGTATTTCATAACGCCTGAACGATTTGCTGTTGACTGGTTGGTAGTTGTTGAGCTGGATATCCACATAATAATAATTATAGTTGTAGGTTGTAGGATACCTACTTTTTAAATCCGACTACGTAAGTAGGTATGTCTTCGTACGTTCAGATTTTTAGCTAACTCCAAAAATGAAATTCTCAATTCCTTTTTATTTTTATTTATTTAAACTTATTGCCCAAAACAATAGTCAGTATAAATTGCGAACTTAAAGCCAAATGGCATTCTCTACCAGTCAACCATTGGGCTAAACAGAGATAGGTACTTCAAGTTCAGTTGTATTTTGGGCTCCGTACCCAAAGGGCTAAAAGATGGGACCCTGTTACTAAGACTCCGCTGTCTGTCCGTCCGTCCGCCTTTTTGTTCATCCGTCCATGCGTCCGTCTGTCTGTCTGTCCGTCCGTCTGTCCGTCTGTCTGTCCGTCCGTCCGTTCGTCTGTCCATCCGTCTGTCGGTCCGTCCGTCCGTAGGTTGGGCCGTCCGTATGTCCGTCCGTCCATCTGTCCGTCCGTCCGTCTGTCTGTCTGTCTGTCTGTCTGTCTGTCTGTCTGTCTGTCTGTCTGTCTGTCTGTCTGTCTGTGCGTCCGTTCGTCTGTCCATCCGTCTGTCGGTCCGTCCGTCCGTAGGTTCGGCCGTCCGTATGTCCGTCCATCCATCTGTCCGTCCGTCCGTCTGTCTGTCTGTCTGTCTGTGCGTCCGTCCGTCTGTCTGTCTATCTGTCTGTCTGTCTGTCCATCCATCTGTCCGTCTGTCTGTCCGTCCGTCTGTCCGTCCATCCGTTCGTGTCTGTCCATCCGTCTGTCGGTCGGTCCGTCCGTAGGTTCGGCCGTCTGTCCGTCTGTCCGTCTGTCCTTCTGTCCGTCTGTCCGTCTGTCCGTCGGTCCGTCGGTCGGTCCGTCCGTCCGTCCGTCCGTCTGTCACCAGGATGTATCTCATGAATCGTGATACTTAGATACTTAGTTGACATCTTCACATATGATGTATTTCTGTTGCCGCTGTAGCAACAAATACTGAAAAAGACACAATAAAATAAAATAAAATATATATAGGTAACCTATATTAGGCTCCCATACAATAAACGTGATCGGCTGCGTTAATTGCACCTCATTTATATGTGGCGCCATACATACTAGGTACAAACTTAACCGGCCAGTTAAGATGGGATAAGTGTTACGGAACCTCTGTGCGCTGGTGCGGTTGGCCGGTGTTTTAATGCTATTTACCCTAAAACTCTCGATTTCGTAAATTATTTTTTGTTTGATAGGAGGCATCTTCAAGCCAGTCCCATACAATTGTGGTGAAGTTCTGATAACTAGATCCATTAGGAATCGAAGCGCATCGAAGACTATTTTGGTGTTTATCAATAATCAACAGACTTCAAAAAGGAGGTTTTACGTATGTATGTAAACACTTTAGTCCACATAAAACAATATTGAAAACAACACTAAAATTAATTAAACATGCAAATTAAAACGCGTAAATATACAAACAATAAAACCATGAGATTACATATAAATAGAACTTACCCACATAAAAATAAATAAACCTGATTGACAACAACCCAAATCCCAATCTCAAAACGGTTTATTTATTTTTATGTCCGTTACCTCAGAACTTCGTAATTTGTAAAGCGAGTAGGTAGTTTTTGTTGGAGGAAAGTTATTTTCAAGTTTGTTCCATAAAATTTAGTGTAAAGATCTCAGATGACTATTACATCCATCCATGAGGAATCGAGGGCACTCAAATATTATAGGCATATCTGTGACATGTCAGTGTTTAAATACTAACTGGTTCAGTTGTTCTTGGTGGTACAATTTCTTCTCCTTGAAGCCGTTCCCTATGTATGTATGTACACGCTGGGCTGATTTCGACTATTTTTAACCGACTTCAAAAAACACAAGGAAACTGAAACGCTTACCTTTTTAAGCGACTTCCAAAAACGAGGAGGTTCTATGTTCGACTGTTTTTTTTTAACACTTATTACCATTGCAATAAAAGCCAAAAAGTTTTAATTTCCTAAACTGTGCTTATGTATGTATGTAAGTAGGTATGTTGCCTTACTTTACGCCTAAACGACTGTTTCGGCTGATTTAGACCATTTTTAGATCACATAATAGCTGGGCATCCACAAATGGTTGTAAGATACTTTTTACCCGACTACTACGTATGTAAGTATGAATGCATGTATGGTATGTACGTAATATTTCTGTATTTATTAAGTTCTAAGAAAAGGCTTGTCGAGTGGGCGTACCTACTGTGACCACAAGGAGTTATTTGTAGTATTATGATAGTACCTAATGTTGTAATACTTTTAACAATAAATTGAACACATGAATATATTTATCAGCCAGGCTAATGTTTAGAATTTTTACGACTACGTATTGAAAAAACACCTAGTGTTACGGACAGCTTTGCAGAGCGCTTAATTTTAAGAGAAATAATAAATAAATATTTTAAATAACTTAGATATAAGATCGTTTGCCCGTATAAGCGGCTGAAATTAATTAAATTTCCTGTATAATCATTTATTCATGTAGAGCTCCCGTCATGTCTTAGTAAAAAGACCACGACAAAACAAAGATGACTCATCGTGGTAATTTCCACTCGCAGCGCGAGACAAAGGAGCCATCTTTGTTTACGTTCGATGTAAAAATTGAGGAAAACTATAGATTAATTTGAAACTTTGTAAGAATGTAGATTTCAATAAATAGAGTAATTTTGTAGAACATTGTCCCGGCCGCAACCGTCCGAGAACACGATAAATCAAAGACTAAACTAGTCTCGCGGCGCGCAGCGCGTTAAGAGTGACCGCGCGAGTGCATATCTCGGACGGTGCGAGCGAGACGGCCTCTTGCCGGGGACAAAGAATAGTTAGGTATTTTCACGCCTCACAATCAGACGGGAGCTCCCACAGCGTAAACACGCTCACATTTTGTGCATTGTATAGACGTCAATCTATAATATAAATCCTATTTAGACTAAGTAATATATAACTCTTGTAATTTGATGTAGAAAGACAGGGCGGGCGTCCCCCTGGTCCTAGAGTCGATTTGTATAAAAGGACGGCCATTTTTTGTATAGAATCACTTCTCCACTTTACTTCCGAGTATTAACCATCTTTGTATACAGTAGCGTAGTACCATCGGTCCGCGAATTTAGTTTATCAGTGTTAGCGTAGTACCATCGGTCCGCGATCAGTGTTAAATTCATTTTAGACAGAGACTATATTAGTTAAGAGTAAATTTAAGTGTTTTCCGATCCTTGTTGTGTTTTGTTAATTTTGTGTAAATATATACCGTTGATTTTTAGTTTGCGTTTTCGTATTCGTCCGTTCGTTACCTAGTTTTCATTACAGTCCATTCGCTCCTTACTCATCGCTGAGTTTCGGAGTGCCCTTGTAGCCGATAGCCGACGGACGCGGTTGTCGTCTACATTGTTTGGTCCTTCGAGTAGCCGGATCGGAATTAGTTATTTTAGTTTAGGTTCGTTGTGTGTAGTTGGAAAAGTGCGGTTTTCCAAACGTCATCAAAGATGGTTTTAACGCGAGGAAACAAGAGTGAGGAGAGTGCGCGCTCGCAGCGTGAGCGCACACAAGCTGCAGTCGACCTACAACGGTTCGCGGTGACAAATGTTGCAGTCACGCACTCACCGCCCGCTGCCCAGGCCCGGCCGGGCCATTCGGGGCTGCAATTTCAAACGGATTCACCAGAGTCCCCCGCCGAAGAAGCTCCAGTTTCGCCACCAACCGACACTACGGCTGGGCGCAGCGAACTGGAACAACGACTGTCGAAGAACGCCGAGCGCTTCGACCAATCACAGCGCACCGCGCCGGCCGCGCACGCCGGCCAATCACAGCACTCCGCGCCGGCCGACCAATCAGAGGCCCGCGCGCAGCGGCGCGAGTTCAACGTGACTTTCGCACATAAAGCCCACGCGCCGCGCCGACCATCATCACTTCACTCTCGAGCGTCGAACACGACGGACGTGCTCCGCCGCGAGGCGGAGCTCGCCGCTATGGAGCGGCTCAAGCAACTACGCTGCGAGGAAATTCGACTGGAACGCGAGCTCGTCGAGAAGAGGCTCGCGGTCGAAATGGAGCGCATCGATGAACAATCCCGAGCCGGCGGTTCTCAAGCTGACTCTCAACGTCGAGTCGACGACTGGCTGACAGGCGTACAAAATGCTGACGCGGACAATGCGAAGCATACTCGAGCACGGACGCCGCAACGCGAGACACGCGAGCGGCAACAGCACGAGCCACAGACGCCACATAGCCAGCGGGAGCGATCGACGAGCAGAGGACGAGCTATCGACCGCCTGACGGACACAATCGAAACGATGATGCGGCCACCTCCACGTCAAGTCTACGAGTTGCCGCCATTCTCCGGAGAGCCGAGCGAGTGGCTCACATTTTACAACGGCTACACCGAGAGCACTACGCGCTACAAATTCTCGCCATTCGAGAACGTCGCGCGCCTGCGCCACAGCCTGAAGGGAGAGGCGAGGCAATGCGTACAACACATGCTTGCCTCGTCGACCCGCCCCGAACTCATCATACGAGTACTGAAGAAAAACTTCGGGCGGACTGACCTTCTCATCGACCGAGCCATTGAAGAGCTGAAGAGGATGCCGCCATTGGGACCGAGCGCCATCGATCTCAACAACTTCGCAATCAAAGTTATGAACATCGTCTCGACGCTGGTGGACCTCGATCGCCGTAGCTACGGCGCCAACCCGCTGCTAATCAGAGAAGTGACGGAGCGCCTAAGCCCGCACTTACGCAGCCGATGGTGCTCCTACGCCAAGGAGCGCCTACATTCCGCCGAGAGCGAACTCATGCTCATGGCGGAATTCCTGCTGGAGGAGAGCGATGCGGAAATGGAATTTTCCCACGCCAAGGCGCCGACAAGAAGACCGACGCCCGCCGCCGAGCTACGGGGATCGCAGCGCGTCCCAGACAATCGAGCAATCAGCAGCGGCGCCGGAAGAGGAGCCGTACGACGCCCTCTCAAAGATCGAGCGCAGACCTACACAACTGAGCACGCCGACGCCTGTCTATGCTGCGGCGGCGCTCATCGCACTACAGAATGCCGCAAGATACTCAACATGACAGTCGGAGCCCGATGGGATTGGGTCCGCAACAACAAAATCTGCTTCAAATGCCTGGATCGCCGGCATCGCCGCGACCAGTGCCGAGCCCGCGGCTGCGGTGTTCCCGGGTGCACTTACCCGCATCACCGCCTGCTACACTCAGAAGCGGGCCCGCCAACGACGAAGCAATCATATACGCCGAACGCCCCAGCGCCGTATATCCCGATGCAACACGCCGTCCCGTACGCGCCCTATCCGTACGCGCCGGCCCCATACGCGACTGAGCAAGTCGTCGCGACGCCGAGAGCTGGGCCCACCGCTCCGCCATATCAAGCCGCTACGCATCATACAATGGCGTCGCGGCGCCAACCTGCTACGCACGCAACTACGGACGCACCCGAGACGACGGCGTGCACACACGAAGTTACGGCGAGCACTGCGGAGTTCGGTCGTGCCACTTCGACCGTGCTTCTGAAGATTATCCCAATCATCATCGGCGGGCCCCGCGGCGAGACACTGGCCTACGCTCTGATGGACCAGGGCTCCACAATCTCGCTCGTTGAAGAGAGCCTCGCGAACGAGATCGGCGCCGACGGCGCCACCACACGCCTACACATACAAGGCGTGGGATCGATGGCTACCGAGCAGAGGAGTCGTCGAGTACACGCTCACGTGCGCAGCCAGACAGGCGGTCCAGCACACCCTATAATGCTGCGTACCGTGGATGATCTGAGCCTCCGCGCACAACGAGCCGATAGAAGATACGTCACGCAGTTCCCGCATCTCGCTGACATGGGTGCCGCCTGCTACGACGAAGCCCGCCCACGCATACTCATCGGAGCCGACAATTGGCATCTGATGCTTCCGTACGAGATCCGCGTGGGCAGAATCAACGAACCCGCCGCCCTCCTATCTCCATTGGGCTGGGTGGTGTTTGGAACGGCGCCGAGAATCATTCGACGAAATCAAGAAGAGGCCGTTCAACATTGCTACGCCGTTCGAGACGACGACCTCAATGCACAGCTGAAAAATTACTTCGACATCGACTCATTGGGGATAACGGCAGCAAAGAAGACTACCCCGCGAGACGAGCGGGCTATTACAATCTTCAACAACACTGTACGACGCATCGACGGCCCATGCTATGAAGTCGGGCAGCTATGGCGCGACGACAACCCTAACATGCCGCCGACGTACAACATGGCCCTGCAGCGGTTACAAGGCATCGAGAAGAAGATGGACCGCGACCCGCAGTTTGCTGAGGCCTACACCAAAGAGATTGAAAATCTAATTGAGAAGAAATACGCCGAGCGGACGGTGCCGGCGACAAGCAGCGCTACATGGTTCCTGCCCCATTTCGCGGTTACGAACCCGAATAAGCCTGGACGCATCCGGCTTGTATTCGACGCTGCGGCCACCTCACAAGGCCGCAGCTTGAATGACTACATACTGGAGGGACCCGACAAGCTGCGCTCAATACTGGGCATACTGTACCGCTTCAGAGAAGGAGCCTACGCCGTGACGGCCGACATCGCGGAGATGTTTCTACAGATCAAACTGAGAGAAGAGGACCGGCCGTCACAGATGTTTTTGTGGAGAGGCGCCGACAGATCGCGACCTCCGACCGTGTACCAGCTGACGTCGATTTTCTTCGGTGCGGCGAGCAGTCCGTTCCTGGCCCACAGCGTGCGGGATCATAACGCCGAAGAGAACGCGCAGACACACCCGATGGCTGTACGAGAGATCACTGAAAACCACTACATGGATGACTTCGTCTCGAGCTTTCAAACTGAAGAGGAGGCCTGCGAAACATCCCTAGAAGTCGCCGCCTCACACAGACTGGGCGGATTCTTGCTGCGCGGGTGGAGCTCCAACGCGACTAAACTCATACAGTCGCTACCTACGGAGCTCCGAGCCACAACGCCCGCGCAGCTGGGCGGCGACAAGAGCCAGAAGATACTCGGGCTGATGTGGGACCCGAACACAGACACACTCGGCTTCAACACGAGAATGATTCGGGTCCCGACGGAGGTGCGTGAGCTACGCCGCACTCCGACGAAGCGAGAAATGCTGAGCGCCGTCATGAGTATCTACGACCCGATCGGACTCTTGGCGCACTACACCGTGACGGCGAAAATACAACTTCAGAGGCTGTGGGAGCTCAAACTCGACTGGGACTCTACGCTGCCGCCTGAAGAAGCTGCCGAGTTCGCTACGTGGCTACGCGGACTGGAGTCCGTAGCAGCGCTACGCCTACCCCGCCCGTACACTCTAACGGGGGGAGCTACGAGACGCGAGCTACACATCTTCGTAGACGCCAGCTCGCAAGCCTACGCAGCCGTCGCCTACTGGCGCCAAGAAGTCGACGGCGAGACACACGTCAGCCTCGTAGCAGCCAAGGCGAAAGTGGCGCCGACCCGACAGCAGAGCATCCCACGACTCGAGCTACAATCGGCGCTTATTGGAGCGAGGCTGGCAAAAAGCATCGCGCACGAACACCGAGTCACCATCGACGCGACGGTCCTATGGACAGACAGTCGGACCGTCCTACACTGGGTGCGCGACGACGCACGCCGCTACAGCGCCTACGTCGCGCACCGACTCGGTGAAATCGCTGAAATCACTGAAACGGAGCAGTGGAGATGGGTGCCTACGAAGAAAAATCCCGCCGACGACGCTACGAGAGCAGACAGCACGCGTCGCCTGGACATAGGCGCCCGATGGTACAGCGGCCCCGAATTCCTGTGGCAACCTGAAGCGGAGTGGCCACAGGAGACGCCGACGCCGCCCACAGAAGAAGCGATGGAAGCCCAGCCGCATCAAATCGCAGCTACAAGCGTGTGGACATCACCGCTGCCTGACATCAGCCGGTTTTCCAAATACAACCGGCTGATAGGCACGACGGCGCGACTGCTCCAGTTTGCGGAGCGCCTGAAAACAAAGCGGCCCACGGGACTACAGCTGAAACACATGCAGCAAGCCGAGCACATGTGGCTTCAGCAGTCGCAACGCGAAGCCTTCCCGGAGGAGCTACGGGCGCTATCCCGAGGCGAGCCCATCACTCGACGCAGCCGTCTGTACAAGCTCGATCCCTTCATCGACGCAGACGGCCTGCTGAAAATGCGCGGGCGAATCAACGCCGCGCCCGCCTACATCAACAAGACGCCGGCCATACTCGACGGCCGCAACCCGTTCGTGCGGCTGTGGCTACAGCGCGAGCACGAGAGGGCCGCACACGCCAACAACGAGCGCGTCGTGAACGACGTCCGGCAACAACACTGGGTGCTGAAGCTGCGGCCAACAGTACGAGCCGTCGCAAACGCCTGCCGGACGTGCATCCTGCGCCGCACACAACCCCGAGTACCTGCACTGGGGGACCTGCCGCCAGCCCGCGTCGAGCCACACCATCGGCCGTTTACCTACGCGGCGACCGACTATTTCGGTCCCGTGTGGGTCACCATCGGCCGACGCCACGAGAAACGCTGGGTGGCGCTATTCACCTGCCTGACCACCCGCGCCGTGCACTTAGAGATAGTGCACACGCTGTCGACGGACTCTGCAATCATGGCGCTACGACGGCTGGCGGCGAGGCGCGGCTGGCCGCGACAAATCTGGAGCGACAACGCTACATGCTTCCGGGCCGCAGACATCGAGCTACGGGCGGCCTACGAAGAATGGCTGCCCGCACTCCAAAGCTACGGACTACAGCGCGGCCTGGAGTGGCGCTTCATCGCGCCCGGCGCGCCGAACCAGGGAGGCGCCTGGGAGCGGCTAGTGCGGTCCATCAAAACCGCACTGACGACAACGCTGCATACCAAGGCGCCTAAAGAAGAGGTGCTGATGACGCTGCTCGCCGAGGCCGAGGCGACCGTCAACGCCCGGCCACTCACGCACGTCTCTGTGGACCCACGGGACGAGGAGGCGCTTACGCCCAACCACTTCTTGTTGGGCGGACCGACGGCGACACCCATCATCGGGCCGTGCCTGGAGGCCGACCGCCGCACTTGGCGGGCCAGCCAGGCGCTTGCCGATCAATTCTGGGCGCGGTGGATACGGGAGTATCTGCCCACACTCGCGCCCAGGCAATCGTCGCCGTCGGGAGCAGAGCGACGGATCCAGCCAGGCGACTGCGTGGTCATCGCCGATCACACGCTGCCACGCAACGTCTGGCCACGAGGGATCGTCGAGGCAACGCATCCGGGTCCTGACGGCGAGGTGCGGAACGCGGACGTGCGCACCAAGGGCGGCGTGTTTCGGCGCCCCGTGAGGAAGCTGGCTGTCCTCCCCATGCAACCCGAGTCTACGCGGCAGCTCGACGGGGGGAGATTGTTACGGACAGCTTTGCAGAGCGCTTAATTTTAAGAGAAATAATAACTAAATATTTTAAATAACTTAGATATAAGATCGTTTGCCCGTATAAGCGGCTGAAATTAATTAAATTTCCTGTATAATCATTTATTCATGTAGAGCTCCCGTCATGTCTTAGTAAAAAGACCACGACAAAACAAAGATGACTCATCGTGGTAATTTCCACTCGCAGCGCGAGACAAAGGAGCCATCTTTGTTTACGTTCGATGTAAAAATTGAGGAAAATTATAGATTAATTTGAAACTTTGTAAGAATGTAGATTTCAATAAATAGAGTAATTTTGTAGAACATTGTCCCGGCCGCAACCGTCCGAGAACACGATAAATCAAAGACTAAACTAGTCTCGCGGCGCGCAGCGCGTTAAGAGTGACCGCGCGAGTGCATATCTCGGACGGTGCGAGCGAGACGGCCTCTTGCCGGGGACAAAGAATAGTTAGGTATTTTCACGCCTCACAATCAGACGGGAGCTCCCACAGCGTAAACACGCTCACATTTTGTGCATTGTATAGACGTCAATCTATAATATAAATCCTATTTAGACTAAGTAATATATAACTCTTGTAATTTGATGTAGAAAGACAGGGCGGGCGTCCCCCTGGTCCTAGAGTCGATTTGTATAAAAGGACGGCCATTTTTTGTATAGAATCACTTCTCCACTTTACTTCCGAGTATTAACCATCTTTGTATACAGTAGCGTAGTACCATCGGTCCGCGAATTTAGTTTATCAGTGTTAGCGTAGTACCATCGGTCCGCGATCAGTGTTAAATTCATTTTAGACAGAGACTATATTAGTTAAGAGTAAATTTAAGTGTTTTCCGATCCTTGTTGTGTTTTGTTAATTTTGTGTAAATATATACCGTTGATTTTTAGTTTGCGTTTTCGTATTCGTCCGTTCGTTACCTAGTTTTCATTACAGTCCATTCGCTCCTTACTCATCGCTGAGTTTCGGAGTGCCCTTGTAGCCGATAGCCGACGGACGCGGTTGTCGTCTACACCTAGAATCGGTTTTATTTATGCAAATTTGGTTTCAGAAAATGGTCCTAAATAAAGGAGAAAAGTCGCACGTATTTGACCGCTAATACGACGTGTACATTTTATACAATATGCTTACATACTGGACAATATGACAAGGTACACTAACTTATCGAATTATGAATCGAATAATGAGTTCATTGTGTAAAAGTATATCTTATCTTATATTTGATTATCTCTTTTTGGTCAGACTGTAAATAAAGACGACCGAAAACCGTAAATTTGTAGTGATTACAAACTTATTTGCAGTTGGTTAACTAACCCTGACTTATGTTGATGTGTGGAGACATCAATATTGCCACAGCAAAGTTCAGTTTGTCGCTTAGTAATTTTTATCTTTCCGTTACAGTAATATGCAGTGATTTCAGTGTTTGTACCTACCTACGGAACTCACGAATCTCAAGATGCGCGCGTCAGACTCGCATTTGATAGTCTACCTTACATTTTAATCCCCGACGAAAAAAGAGAAGTTGTGTATTTGTGTGTCTGCCGGTCTAACAAATATCATTGCCATAATCATATCGCAAAATATTTGAGGAGAATTAGTCTGCCGCCGGTGGGAGACAATGACAGCGGGGGCGTAAGGAACAAGGGTACGACTATCGACTTTCTGTGATGTCTGTCTGTACTTCCGTCCGTCTGTCGGTCTGTGTGTCTGTCCACCCATCTGCCCGTCCATCCTGTCAGTTCGTCTATCGTCTATTCGCCAGTCTGTTCGACCGTCCGTCCCTCTGTATGCCAGTCTGCCTGTCCATCCTTCCATCTGTACATACGTTAATCTGTTTGTTCGTCTGTCTGTTATACCCGACTACGAAGAATCAGTAAAGTTATAACCCATTATTTCTTATGGGTGAGTTTTCAAGGTGCTAGTGGTTTTATAATTCAATAGTCTTACGGCGATTGCCAAAGTAGTGCTTCCCTGGGGTGAGCGGGTAAGCGGGCGCAAAGTAAAGGGGGCGCAGCTTGTAGTAAGTTAATGGCAATCGTAAGCCTAACACTTTCTTTGGGTAAGGTATCATCATCATCGTCATAATCAGCCGATAGACGTCTACTGCTGGACAAATGCCTACCCCAAAGTTCTCCATAGTGATTTGTATTGCGCCACCCTCATCCGATTTCTGTATACTATTATAAAAATCATAATTATCTTTTATTTTCTTTAGGTACCTGCGAGTTTTTATCCCATTATCTCTTCTATCCGAAGATGATGTCGAGGACGGGGCGAAGTGGAGAAGCAAAATACGAAAAGCTGGGCCCTCCACCATGTGTGATAAATAGCGATGAAAAGACGCCAATGAAGAAGTTTCCACTGTCGGCGTTACAATTGTTGTTTTTTTTTTTAGATTCGCGAACTCTTGAGAACTGAGATTTGAGAACTCTCCTGCTTCCTAAAAAAAATATGTCTAATATTTTTTTTAGGAAGCAGGAGAGTTTTTCTTTTTTTATTGAAAAAATATCTGACCTATTTTATATTATATTATTATTCTTATATTTCACTTTCACAGTAGGTACCTAAGGATCATATCAAGGATAGCCTCTTCATAAGACTACATTATACTATTCGTCTGCCTGCTCTTTTGAACCGAAATAGATAAATAGTAAAGTTGATTATGTAATTAATGATTATACTTATCGCTAAATCACCACCAGTCACCACCACCATCACCACCAGTCACCACCACCACCACCAGTCACCACCACCACCACCAGTCACCACCACCACCACCAGTCACCACCACCACCACCAGTCACCACCATATTCATCATCATCATCACCAACACCACCTTCGTCACCACCAGTCACCACCATATTCATCATCATCATCATCGTCAACACTACCACCACCAGTCACCGCCATATTCACCACCATCATCATCATTACCATCACCAACACCATCACTATTTCACGAGTCAATGCCCACCTATAAACCATATACACAGTAGGTACACAAACAACCCTTTCGAATTTTTTTAATTTGCAGGGTGAGGTAGCTTAATTCGGTGCGGGGGTGTGCGTGTCCATTCTGTATGTAATACTATGTATGGATGGATTCAGGTATTTGCGTTTGGTATTCATCATCTCTTATGCTGAACAGATGCTGGAAGGTACAACTCCTTAATGGTTCGGAGTTAGGGGATAATTCTTTAAATATAGGAAGGTGAAGACTGTTAGGTAGTTGTATTCTTTTTAGTATTTCGCCAAGTCAGGATCTGATGATGGGATCCTAGGAAAATCGAGGGAAACCTTCAAATGATACAGGCACTAATAATGGTTTTGATATATTTTCTAAAGTTCAATCATCGTCCCTTGATGCTGAGCTGATGATTGACGGTTAGGAGGTAGAGGATAATTCAAATGAGATGTATGTGAACAAGACCTGCCCGATCCGGGGATGATCATAGATCCTCTATAGTATGTACCCACTTTATTAATTCACTAAACTAAAAGGCAACATAACTAAAAAAAGTACCGACTTCAAAATAACTTGAAAAGCCAAAAATAACCAGTACAGATTACCTTTGAATCAGCTTTTGAAGTCGGTGTCAAATCTCACGTTAACTTCTTTTTCATCACACTTTGCTCATAAACAAGGGCTTACATGCTAGAAAAGCGGGCGGTAAGTCTTAAATTACGCCCTAGGGCGTTAAGTAATTTTGGTATTGACTACTACTACCTTTGTTTTATTTCCTCCAAAGTGTGATGAAAAACGTCGTACGTGACTCTGGTGGTAAAGGAATTCCTAACTCGTGTCATTAAAGCCCTCACCTTCGGCTTCGGGCTTCTAATAGACACTCGTTTGTAATTCCTCGTTTACCACCCTTGTTACGTAATGTACTATACCGACCAAAAATACTCGTATACCGGGTGATCAATCCAAATGGGTCAGTAGGAAGAAAACGAAAACTAAGAGATAGGGAAATCTGTTCTTAGGAACCATGGCTTCGATTTTAGATTTATTAAAAACTGCATGCATGTTTTTTTTTTTTTTTTCTCTACTTAATTTCGGCCGGGTTCGATTCCCGGTTATGCATGAGATATACGAAAAAAAATTGAATGCAGTTTTTAATAAATCTAAAATCGAAGCCATGGTTCCTAAGAATAAATTTCCCTATTTCTTATAGTTTTCGTTTTCTCCCTACTGACCCATTTGGATTGATCAACCTATGTAACCAAATAGTAATAAAGGCTTCATGCATAGCATCTGTTTTCATAGTAATTGAGTGATTTGTCACAGACTTCAAAAGGGGATTCAAGTGTATTTTTTGTGTTTTCAGGTTATTTTGAAGTCGGTTTAGACTGGTAGAAAAATCCAAATATCGGCTTCCTTTACCGTCCTAACGGCATTTTGTGACTGTGAGCCATTTTGGCAACATGACTTTTCTGATGTAAAAAAACCTGCTAAATTCGATTCTGGATGTTGCCAAGCCGAATTTTTACGGTTTTATACAAAAAGTTTTACAGCTAGAAAAAAATGGTCAAAGACAAGAATGATCTCTATAAAATTTCCTATAACATGGTGTATATTTTTTTTTAGTAGGCCTTATGGTTTGTGAGCAATATCTTCCCAAACTTCATTATTTAAAAAAAAAATTGATGAACTTGGTCGAGGTAGTGAAATACACTTATTTTGGGATAATTGGTTTCGCACAGGATCCAGCCGCTCTGCAGCTCTTGAAGCTGACATCCAGTTGGCATGCTGCTTATTATATGTCAAGACTTACGAGGCTTTCAGTCATAAGCAGCCGTCAGATTTACTCGCAGAATCGTATCCAAGTAGGGCCAAAAGCGACGTAGAAATTAAAAAATGCTTTACTTCTGACCATGAAGTCATTCAAAATGCTCAGTTCTACGCCAGATTCTCCAAAATTGTGCCTTAGAAATGCAGTTACCCGGGATCTTGCAACAGAAAAAAATAAAGTTTCAATTCACACTGCTAAGCAGCTTGGCTCACTCTAAGTAACGAAGTTTGTTTCCGAAAGGCTCACCAACAGCAGCCCGTCTAGCACAACTATGCTTTGCGACTCTTGTCGCGCGACATAGCGCTACCCGTCACCCTCTTACATTACTGCACAGAAAGAGACAGGCAATTATCTCGCGCCAGAAATGGCCGTTTTCGACAGTTGTGCTAGGGGTGCAGGTCTACAAACTACAACGCAAAGTTCAAAATGAACTAAGGTCCGACCTTCAAGACCTGTACAAGGCAGGTCGTTCAAAATCTACCATATTTGCGTCTGATGTGGGGGGCAAACGCTCAGGCGCTAGAGTGGTGCCAAACAAAGCATAGCCTGCATCGTCACATACTCGACTTGTACAGCAGGGACAGGAACTTCTCAGCCTTTCGCTCATGGGGTGTATGTCTATCTCATTGAGTAGTTCACAGTGCTTTCGATAACGGAAAACGGAATACTTTTAATCAAAGGAGTAAATGTTTTAGAAACGCAAATGATCAATTTAATTATTTTGTTACCTGCAATGCAATAAATAAAAGCCGTTCGAATCGCCAGTGCCTGAGTAAAACGCCAGAATAGTCTAACGTTCTAAAGCAGTCCCTTAATTTTGTCATGATGATGAATCATAAGCAACAACAACACTAATAACCAGTCTTCTGGGTGGGTTATGCACAGTGTGGAGCACATGTCGAGTATCGGTTTCCTCATGAATAGCGCGTATGTTGAGGTATCGACCTCAGTTGGTGACGCTTGAACCTTAGTCTCGTCTGCAAATCCTCGCACTACGCACGACATTAGTCCCGCTCGCGCGTTCGCGGGATAAAAACTGCGAGCCCAACCTAGTTTGAAGGTATTGAGTAATTTTTAAGGAGCTGCTTGGCAGTGAGAAGTGACACTTTATTGTTTTCTGCTGCAAGATCCTGGGTAACTGCATTTCTGAGGCCCGTTTCTGGAGAATCTGGCGTATAACTGAGCATTTTGAATGACTTCATGGTCAGAAGTAAAGCATTTTTATTTTCTACGTCGCTTTTAGCCCTACTTGGATACAGTTCTGCGTGTAAATCTGACGGCTGCTTATGACTGAAAGCCTCGTAAGTCTTGACATATAATAAGCAGCATGCCAACTGGATGTCAGCTTCAAGAGCTGCAGAGCGGCTGGATCCTGTGCGAAACCAATTATCCCAAAAGAAGTGTATTTCACTACCTCGACCAAGTTCATCAATTTTTTTTTTAAATAATGAAGTTTGGGAAGATATTGCTCACAAACCATAAGGCCTACTAAAAAAAAATATACACCATGTTATAGGAAATTTTATAGAGATCATTCTTGTCTTTGACCATTTTTTTCTAGCTGTAAAACTTTTTGTATAAAACCGTAAAAATCGTGATTAGGGACATATTTTGAGGTAAAAAGGGGGGAAATGGGGGGAGGGGGGCAAAATTCGGCTTGGCAACATCCAGAATCGAATTCAGCAGGCTTTTTTACATCAGAAAAGACATGTTGCCAAAATGGCTCACAAAATGCCGTTAGACTTGAAAATTTTGATTTGAACTACCAGTCTAGTTCTTTTTTTTTTCTATATTCCCTGATAGTTTCGGCATGGATACCAAAATACTAGAGATCCTTTCCTAAAATAAAATGCTGATTTTCAGGATAAGATGAAGTTAGTACAGTCGCCATCAGATAATATTGCAGCATATAAGGCGTTCATAAATATCTGAACACGACTCTTGACTGGGCGTTACAGTACATGTTCAGATATTTATGAACGCCTTATATAGTGCGATATATCTGATGGCGACTGTACGAGTCTCCATTGACTGCCAATATCATGAAGTCAATATTTTTATCATACCGTAATGTTAGTCAGAATTTGCGCTAGTCATAAAACTATATTGATCGAAGGGCTAAGGGTAAGAATTGGCCAAGTGACATGTGCAAAATTATTCAGTACAGACAATAAAATTGCAGTTATGCTTTATGGCGTATGTAAAATTATATAAAATGGGATCTAGCTTTAAGTTTTACCCCTGGTTTAAAAAGTCATAGGAACTGGGCAATTTTGCAGCCGTAGAGAAAAATACTTGGGTCACTGAATCATCGGAGTAAGTAAGTAAGAAAAAAAATATGGTAGTACCTAGGCAATTTTAACCCTTAGCTTCCTCAATTGTTTCCTGGAAATCGGTAACGAGGATAAATTTAATTAGTCTAGCTCTTTTTTTATAGCGTATTATTGAAAAGGCCAGCAAATTATTGCTAGTTTGGTCAGCAGTAAAATCATGAGGTGAGTAAGTCTATCCAATCCAAACATTCCTAACCGAAATTGACCATTTGCTGACAAAACATTCATTTTGCCGATCTTTTTTATTTACTTAACATTTTAGACCAGCACTCTCTTTTATAAGTGTTTGAGGGAAAAAAATTACAGGATTTAAAATTTTTATGCTGCTAGTATCATCAATCATCATCATCATCATCATCATAATTATGGCCGAAATACATGGCCTAGTGGAAAACGCCGTGTGTAGATTGTAAAAAGGGATAACTAACCGTTACTGTAAGAATGCCTTCGTTGTGTGGTATCAATATTATTTAGAATCAATACATAAACCACCAGTAGTGTGACGTTAGCAGAACCTGATTATCAGCGGTCAGGCACTACCCGTGGCTCATCTAATCAGTTCACCACGGCAATTTTTTCCGGGGTTCACCTAAGCGGACTAAGATGAAGCAAAGCCACGTAACGTACGCCTCTGAAATCACAGAATGCTTAGCTCTAGTCTAGGTAGGTAATAGATGAGAAGAGATAATGCACCGTGACTCCAAAGTGAAGAACCGGCCAAGAGCATGTCGGACCACGCTCAGTGTAGGGTTCCGTAGTTGCCAATCCTTCACGATAGATTAGGTTTAAATTACGAGAAAGATTTCAAGCTCTTGATCACAGAGCTAAGCCGCAGTCGGACGGACATGGCGAAACTATAAGGGTTCCTAGTTGACTACGGAACCCTAAAAAGGATAAGTATAGATGTGCACTGCAGTTGGTGACTACGAGTATATTATTACGTCATGGTAAGTAAGTCGTTATCGTCAGTAAGTATTTAGATGTGATTTGAGTAAATTCATTGAAGTATCGCTAGGTGCCAGTTCAGAATGGTTATAGGATGTTCTTTTTTTCCAATTACGAAAAAAAGTTATGGGTGACAAGTCAAAAAGAAATATCTAGCGGTAGTAAGATCTTCAGAAACGCAAGTTTTTACACGAATGAAAACTTTCATTCATTTTGTAGCAAACTACATAAAAACGTCCGCTGTATGTAGATTCAAATATTTAGTTATAACAATTAAAATAGTTAAAATCTTGTATAAAATTGCTACTAAATCAATGAAGCGTTTCATTGGTATACAACAACTACAGAAATATATAAAATGCTAAATTTCATCTGAAATCGGCTCTTTACGGAGTTGTGATGTATGGAAGATAGAAGCAAGCAAGCTAAAGGCCCATTTACATTATACAACTTTCTTGTACAAGAAACGACAATTATTGCATACAATCCTTGCCTTTCAAAAACTGTATTCAATAATTGTACCATAGTGTTTACACATGAGAAATTATCAAAAACTCGCATACAATTATTGAATGCATTAATTGCCTGGAAATAATTGCTACCCTACTTTGTTTACATTCATGACATAATTGCTCGGAAATAATTGTATGCAAGTCTTGACAAGTCTAAACCTTTTACTTGTACAATAAATGACGTATTGCTGCAATTATTGGATGTATTTGCCACCGCAAATTTTCAATCAATATTGAACGTTGGTGGTGTTTGTGATTGTTTGTAATTTTCTGTTGTGAATTGTGAATATGAGCATAAACGTATTTAAATTTGGTTCTTCGGATATGATAAAATTCATAGAAATATATAGAAATCACGAATGTTTGTAGGACACGGAAAACATTCATTATAAAAATCGAGAAGCCCGCATTAAAATCATTTTCCAACTAATTTGGGTTTGAAAATGCTGCTGGAATAGCATTACGCACAGCATTGTATTTTGTTTTTGGATTGAATTACTTATTTTTTCCAGCAAATAAGAGAACTGATCTCTGCTCACACGAAACATGTTTTTAAATTCCGATTCATCTTCGATTCGTAGCTCTGGACATAGAGTGTTCGAAGCTCCAAGTATGTTTCTACGTTCAATCCATTTCTTAACCATCTTTTCTTGCGACGTTTTCGTATTAGTTCCTGCTGTAACGACAGCCGTTAATACCGCAGCAACAAGGAACACACTTTCACGTACGGAATCCATCTTTGAACTGATAAATTGGATGGCAATTCTGGCATGCAATTAACTATTTATTAGTCTCTGTTTACACCTATGCCAGTATTGTATTTACGTTGCTTTCAATATTCAAGAATATCACGTTAGGTTTAGACTGAGCAATATTTTCTTGCCTCAAGTTTATTGTATGGAATGTGCTAGAAACTTGTATAATGTAAATGGGCCTTAATACATAAACTTTTCGTAGCACAAAAAAAGGCAAATATGATTTACCAAGATCCGTATCAATAATGCGGGTGAGGGATGCAGCAATAGGTACGTGAGACACGCATAGAAATAACTCCATCTCACTCCTCCGTATTGCTGTATCTCTCTCGTCAGTGACTAATTTAGGAAAGTGTAAAGCTGCAATACGCGTGTCAAATAACTATATAACCTATAATGAATTCATGACGTTTTCCAACATCGATACTGTGTGTTATCTGTGGTACCTATTATGAAGTATTAGAATAAATTATATGAAGCACTCGCTTAGGTTCTGGGTTCGTATCCCAGCAAGGCCAAACAATATTTTTGCATTATGAGTTCTAATATTTATTTTTGAGTTGAGTTATGTCTGTATGTTATCTATTTATCAAACGAAGCTTCATATGCCGTTTAATTATGCATTTCGCTATAAATTACTTACGACAAGCACAAACAATGACAAAATTTGCACCATACACTGTGGGGCCGATACAAGTTTTATGGATTTTCTGTAAATATTGATATCTCAGAGGACATATTTTACTTAAATCGATTACAAATAATTTTATTTGAATTATTATAACCCGAGAAACTCATAGAAACATTTTTTGATGATTTTAATTTTTCTCCGCGTCTCCGGATTTATATGAAAAGAAGGTATTATTTTTTGAAAATACTGAATTATAACATATGAATTATATATCAAAAAATAAAGCGTTAGTTCCAATTTGCGCAAACGAAATTTTGAACGGAATGGTGTTCAGGTTTTTGAGAAAATTATAATTTTCCATGAAAAATTGGGGTAAATTTTAGGCGCCGACCACAGGCGCCATCTATTGAAAATTTTTCCGTAACTCGGTGACTCGAATGACCTTAATCTATGAAAAAGGGACGCCACTTTTTAATTTCTACAATTTGCTCTCGCACTGTAGGTACTTATAATTAAAACAATATGTGGAATGCATCCTTTTTACATTTATATACGACCTCATCGCCTTCACATCCTTAGTTTTTTTATAGGTCGTTGACGATGTAAATCGTGTTTCGATATTCAAATATCTTGATACGTAATAGGAATTACATACTTACTTACTGGACAAATATTAAATTGATTCCAAATTTAAAATCTCGCTGTTTACTGGACACTTCTAAAAAATTCTTCGGTATGTTCCACTTACTGTAGTCTATCTAGCGATGGTAAAAGCCAACATTACATGCAATTTTTGAGAAAACATTTATTACAAAGGTCTTGAGGACAAGTACCTCCCCTAACTTTACATTAATTCCTAAATATTGTTTATTTTTCTATTTCATGAAGAAATAGCTATGATAACATCGGGCCATAGTATTTTTTGGCCATCTGATTTAATATTACCTACTCAATAATTAAGAAATTATCAGTCGTTTATTCTAGTATATGGGAAAAAACCGAATCCTCAGCCAACCCGCGGTTTTCAAACACCGGTAAGTATTGGTAGTCTATTGTTTGACAATATTACGCTCTAGAGCCGAAAAGTAACATGGCATTACGCCACATCCCATCGCGTGTCTCTAGTAAGTAGTGAGGCCGCGTAACTCAACAAGCGCGGCACGCCGCATAGCTGCGGAGACAAACGCACCGGAATCCGGTTGGTATTTATTAAATTAATCGCTCTCCCACTAAACCCCCACCACCCCTTGTATAGTTTAACCGAACCGACTTGAGCCAATTGATGAGTGTGGAAGTGAAGGCTTTTCCATATTCGATCTAGTCGTCTTGGCACTAGAAATGTGTATAATTTAATTGGCTCAATCGTTCGTTCTTGCACCAGACAGTGCATAGCCCAGAATAAAAAGATTTTTATTCAGATAAATACAATCACAGTAGAATAATATCCTTATTAAATAGATAGAATAGCTAATTATTCTAAAAAAATACTCTCACGAAACTGTTGTTTCGGCGGGCGCTAGTTTCGCGGTACCACTCGCCAAGTACGAGTAGATTAACTATATCTTTACGGACTTCAAAAGCAATGCTTTAACGGCGATTAGTGTAAAGTAAAAGGCGATGTACGATTACGGTTTTTATAACTTCTTATAATAATACAAATTGCAACACATAAGTACAATTTATACAAACATTTTAATTCTAATATTTTTAAACAGAGTAATTCTTATTTATTAAATACATCTGTTTATCTGCCTACTGAGCCGGTGGTCCCGGGTTCGGATCCCGGCCAGGGCAAATATTTGTGTGGTGAACTGGAATATTTGTGCTTGGGCCATAGTTGTTTTTTGTATTTAAGTATATGTATATTTATCTACATAAGTACCTATATCGTCGTCTAGTACCCCATAACACAAGCCTTCTTGAGCTTAATTTGGGACTAGAGCGATTTGTGTGAGGTTGTCCGATATTTATTTATTTATATTTATTTATCTGTACAATAGGCTAGTAGACCCAATTTTGAAATATATTTCAAATGGTTAATAATGATAATGGTTAAGAATGATTACTAGCTCTAAAAAAATGTGTTGTATATTTGTGAAAGCTAGAAAGCAAAATTTTATCAATTGAAAATTTGAAATTTCATGAACAGTCAAAAAAGTCGTCCGCCATTTTGGCCTTTTGCTAGTCTGTGGCGTGACGTAGAATTACCTGTAAATATTCGAAATTCGACCGTCGTATAGTGCCATTCCGCTCACTCCAATATACTTTGACAGGAGGATCGAGAGGGACGGCACTATTCGAAGTCGTCAAAGTAGACTTTCAGTTTTGTTTACATGACCGATGACGTCACTATCATAAGCGAAAATGGCGGACAGCTTTTTAAGCATTTCAAAATACAGATTAAAAACCATATTTTCAAATTCAATTTTTTCAGCCATCTTTCACTTTTATGAATTGAAAAATATATGTTTAGGTTTCCTTTGCTAAATACTATACGGAATAAACATTAGTTTATTACAATTTGACATGAGTCAACTAGCCTATTGCAGGACTAATAGCAAAATTATGGGTACCTATTACTGCGCTCCCGGTAGGTTCGGAATGCGGACGAATTTTTTTTTTTTTTGAGAAATAGCATAAAGTAGCTTATTTATATGTGATAAAACTAGGCTTCTGAAACTAAAATATATTTATTAAATACATCTATACTATACAATTGCAGAATGAAGAGTAATAACAGAGTAATGGGTAATACCGCGCTCCCGGCAGGTGCGGGGCGTGGGTGAATTATAATTTATTTGGAGAAGTGGCAACTAGTAGCTAATTTATATGTAACACTAGGTTTCATATAAAGTATTCACCCAACAAGACTAAAATATATTTTTTAAATACACCTATACAATTGCAGAATGAAGACTAATAGCAGAGTTATGGGTAATATCGCGCTCCCGGCAGGTTCGGGGCGCGAGTGAATTATAATTTATTTGGAGAAGTGGCAATTAGTAGCTGATGTAACAATAGGTTTCATATAAAGTATTCACCCAACAAGACTAAAATATATTTATTAAGTACACCTATACAATTGCAGAATGAAGACTCATAGCAGAGTAATGGGTAATAACGCGCTCCCGGCAGATTCGGGATGCGGGTGAATTATAATTTATTTGGAGAAGTGGCAACTAGTAGTAGTAGCTAGGTTATATGTAGCACTAGGTTTCATATAAAGTATTCACCCAACAAGACTAAAATATATTTATTAAATACATCTATACAATTGCAGAATGAAGACTAATAGCAGAGTAATGGGTATTACCGCGCTCCCGGCAGGTTCGGGGCGCGGGTGAATTATAATTTATTTGGAGAAGTGGCAACTAGTAGTAGTAGCTAGGTTATATGTAACACTAGGTTTCATATAAAGTATTCACCCAACAAGACTAAAATATATTTATTAAATACATCTATACAATTGCAGAATGAAGACTAATAGCAGAGTAATGGGTATTACCGCGCTCCCGGCAGGTTCGGGGCGCGGGTGAATTATAATTTATTTGGAGAAGTGGCAACGAGCCCCGCGCCCCGCGCCCGGCCTACCCTTTGCTTTCGCCCTTCGTTACCGGCTCACCCGCCGGCCGTTGCAACTCGGAAAATATTCTCATTTTTATTCACTGGAATTTTCGTTAGATTAAATGTTTGTTTTTATACCGATCCGTAATTTGTTTATTCCTTAACTCAGAAGCCGTTATTTTAATTACGTAGTTTGTTAATAAGGTTTTTTTAACGATAAATTAAATTTATTTATTTATTTATTCTTTACATTAGCACTAACAGATAAACCTTACATGCTAATGCTAATCTTAGATATAAGACATATGCTAACCTTGCATGCTATTCTACATGCTAAATATGACCTCTATGTTATAAATTTTGAGATGTTTTAAAAGAATAAGGTACTGTATTGTATACTTTATGCCTTTAATTAGTGTTAAATTGTATAATTTTCTTTTCATTGCTACTATGTAAAATCTAAAAGTAGCCCAGATTCAAGATGATCCAAGTTGAATTTTGTGTTTCAATTTATCCTGAGTCATGTGCTTTATGTAAATAATTGGAATAATGACATATAAATCAAATTCAAAATCATGTATAAAAATCGGTACCCATTTATGTAGAGGTTTTTTTTTGACAATCCAATGACAAACAAGTCGACCCGTGTCATTGGCCGCTTTATAAGAATCGATTACTTTGAAAATGTTTAAAATCGTTAAAATCACAGTTTTTTTGCTGAATTTTGTGTTTCAATTTATCCTGAGTCATGTGCTTTATGTAAATAATTGGAATAATGACATATAAATCAAATTCAAAATCATGTATAAAAATCGGTACCCATTTATGTAGAGGTTTTTTTTTTACAATGCAATGACAAACAAGTCGACCCGTGTCATTGGCCGCTTTATAAGAATCGATTACTTTGAAAATGTTTAAAATCGTTAAAATCACAGTTTTTTGCGTTTTCGCTTCGCCAAATTTGAACTTAGTAGGTAATCTGAAAGTAAATAGGTTCAGTTTTTGATTAGAATTTTAGAAATTAAAGTCTCAATAACCTTTTTAATAAGCTGTTCTTGTTCTTAAGGTTTTAATAAATAAACCAAATTTTAAGTATTTATGTTAAATAGAATTTGTATTTTTGACGGTTCATATACCTACTATGGCTTTAAGAAGGTTTAACATGCATGCGTTGCTACACAAGTTGTCTTTTGTGTGGTTGTAGCACAGCTTGGCTTGTCACGCTGCTGCGTACTGAGATGTAATCAGTTCATTAATTTAAAACTAGCTTTTAATATGCAAAGTCATTCATTTTTCAAGTAACTAGGCTTGTAGTTATAAACTAACTTTATAGACAAGTGTAAACTTGTCTTTTTTATTATTCAGGGTATGTGGTGGGAGGTTTAGCCCTGGAATGGTGGCTCTACAAATAGGTTTCGTATGGCAATAATGAGTCATATATATATATATATATATTATTTGGATTATAAAATGTCAGTAGCGTTCCCGTACAACATGTTTAAGTAATCACATGCTATACAAACATATCATATTAGGTATCTTTAGTAACTTAATATTACACAAAGATCAAAAATAGAAAATACCTTCACTCTAAATGTCAACTAATTAAGCTGCAACGCTTGGGGAGTGAACTTTATACTTTCTGTTTTTTCTCTAGGTAGGTTGCGTTCAAAGGAGCTGGAGGGGAGGGGGCCGGAATTAAGAGGGAGCCGGGGGCCGCCCTGGATACTGAGAGGAGTTTTAACCAATTAATTTTGTTCCTCAACGCAAACTCCGCTATATAATAAGGTATAAGTAGGCTTTAACCGCCGCGCCGATAGCTGCCCTGCCCGGGACGCCGCCGTCTCATAGCCTCTTATAACGATGTTTTAATTCTTGTTAAGCTCTCCGTTTCTCCACTTTTAATATTTAATGGCATTTTCATGGCGCATATTTTATAGCGCACTTACGGATTCCGGACATTATTGACGTTGTTTTGTCGGCGATGTTTGCGAGTGCGCTGCGACCCCGCAAACACTTCATCTCGATTTGTAATTGCATACTGGCGGCGCGCTATCTGTGCACTGCACTGAAACATTATGGGATTTATTATTCTACTTTTGTTTAATGCGTGTCGTCGTAATGTTGATTGTAGCTTCCATTAAAATGTTAAAAAGTGTAGGATACTTTGTAGGATATTTTAACTAATTTATTAAGATGTTTGATTTATTTACTACTTGCAAAGAAGTCAATACGTTGATAGAATAAAAACAAATAGGTAAAAAACATAAAAATTCAACAATCTAGGTAAATAGATAGAATTAAGAAACTATATTGGATTTAGCATCCTAGCTACCTATGTGTTTAAGAGTATTTTTTGACGTGTTGGACGTGGTAAAATAATTTTACATTATTAGGTACATACACAGTGTAGGTATTGTATTACTGACAAGATATAGTATAAGTATAGATGGTATTCCCTTGATTTGTCTAATTTCAGTTTGTCTAACAACTTTTACCTAATGAACATTTTATCTACAGTCAATATGTATAATATCATTTCTCAAAGATTTCTCATAATTATTATTTTGTCGAAATTCGTTTTGCCTAAATGATCATTTTCATAACTCTTGTTTTGTCGAATATTATTTTATCTAAAACTCACTTTGTCGATTTCTATTTTGAAAATTGTAGGTTAGGTTAAAGACCAAATACTGTAGGTTAGGTTAGGTTTGTTTTATGACCATGGATAGCGAAGCGAGCGGAGCGTCAGAATTTACTTGTGTGTGTGCTATTCTAGTGAACTTTTTAAACAAAACAAAGAATTTCCCAAATCGGTTAGTACGTGTTGGATTCTTGTGTGTGTGTATGTGTGTGTTAGTGTGTGTGATGTTCTAGTACAGTCGCCATCAGATATATCGCAGCATATAAGGCGTTCATAAATATCGGAACATGTACTGTAACGCCCAGTCAATAAGAGTCGTGTTCAGATATTTATGAACGCCTTATATGTTGCGATATATCTGATGGCGACTGTACATCTTTCAAACAAAGAAAGAATTTTCCAAATCGGCTAATAAATGACGGAGTTCTGAGGCAAAAAGGATAAAGGATAATAATCCATACTAATATTATAAATGCGAAAGTGTGTCTGTCTGTCTGTCTGTCTGTTACCTCTTCACGCTTAAACCGCTGAACCGATTTAGATGAAATTTGGTATATAGATAGTTTCAGTCCCGGGAAAGGACATAGGATACTTTTCATCCCGAATAAATTTAGTGTTCCCGTGGGATGAGCGGGTAACACTGCGGGGCACAGCTAGTAATATAATAAAAGACACACCTTAAGAGACTCTCGCTAGATGGCTGGATCAAGGGCCAAATACAGAAGGTTCCTCTCTCTGCAGCCCTACACCGGTAGCCTGGGCCCTGTCTCGCTGCCGGCGGCACCCTAGGTTTGGGTTTTTTATAATGTATTTATATTTTGTAATTAATTTATTGTATTTTACTTTTTATATAAATTTATTGTAATAAAACTTAACCTAAGAAATTTTAAAATGAATATACGAACTACTAACAAAACTAAAAAAAACGCTATTTTCGATTTTTATATGTACCTACACACACAATTACCAAGGTAAATGCCAAATTTCGCCTTTCTAGGTCACCTGGAAGTGGGTTAGGTTTTTGATTACTAGTCAGTCAGTCAGTCAGTAAGTGATAAAAATACCGCTTTTTTTGGACTTTAATATCTCAATAACCATTTCACTTATATTTATGAAATTTAGGGTTCTAGTTGTTCTAAAGGATCTTAATACAAAAGCCACATTTAATTTTTTATGTTAAATAGATTTGCAGTTATTGAGCGGTCAAAAGTGGCTCCAAACGGTTCGTGTAATATAACACACGACTGCTGCTCGCCAGGTCCTGGGGTGAACTTGGCTGGACACGCTGCCGCGCGTCTAGATTAAGGACACTTACGTCGCCTGAATCGAACTAGCTTTAAGTTTTTCCGTATGTTTTGTAGTTCACAGTGCCTTGGTTTTATTACTGTAATGCTATGTAACTGATTTGAATAATAAATTAAATTACGGCTTACAATGATGATATCTAAAAATCATTGAGACGATTTATAAGTAGCATGAATCTTTGATGTCACTTGGTGCCCGTAAACCCGAACGGGTCTCAAACATAAGAACAAATTAGATAATTTTGAAATAACTGTTAATTAATTGCGGACACTACAGTCTTCACTTATTAGAAGAAACAAGGGCACATACCTACATGATCAGTTTGCCTACAGAGCCCAAATTAAATATATATTAGTAGTTCAACAGACACGAGCAATCCCACCTTAACTTAAGAATAAGTGCTTTAAGTAGGTCATAATAATTATCGAAACGGTGTTGTGGCTCATGTCATGCGGAGTGCACTTGTTGTGCGCGCGCCGACAGACGCATCATGCGCAGCATCTTGCAATCAACGGCACACCTGCCTCTTGTAAAACATTCAGTCTTTGTCTAACGAACCATATGTCGCCGCTCGTGCTCCGCCTAACCCACACACCCATACCTGAGATATAAATAAATATAAAATCACAGCCAAAAAAACGATCTTCCCCCTTTACCAATCCGTGACTAAACACCCAAAAACTTCCATCTCCCATTTACCCGAACGAAGGTTTAAAAATAAGATGCTTTACAAAAACACTAGCAATCGCGCCTCGCGCTCACTCCAATATGACGCTCTTAAAAAACAGTTCTTAACAACGGTATTGTGTTGTTAAAAAACAGGAACGCGCCCGAAAAAACAAACCGCAGAATACGGTTAAAAAACAAAATGCAGCACGCGAGCCGGCGAGACACCCTTTCCCTTTTACGCGACGCGCGCTACGTTTTTTCTTTATCTAAGTGGGGGTTGAGTTTTTTACCGCGATGCTTCGTATAAATTAATAACTGAACGTGCTCATAATCTGCCGCTTGGAACACTTTCGGCTTTGTTATTTTTTATGCTTCAAGTTATCATTCATTTGTTTTTGTCCGGAAGGAAGCGGGGCTATTGATTACGGCGCATGACAGGTGTCGCTTTGTTTCTGCATTACCACCGACGCCGTCGCTCGCGCAGAATGAACAGTTGCCAACGTAATGATAGACATTTCACAATTCATAAAATTATTGCTGAAATGAAGGCCCAACGGTTTTACGTCACAATATTCTGTCAATATTGAACAAATACCGTCTCGAATTATGTACCTACATGAATATTCACAAATTGAATACCTTAGTAGACATCATTCAAGTGATATTATTAGGTGCTTAGCAATGTTAATAGTACCTAATATTAAATCTACGTTTCATAAAGTTAGAAAAAAACAGGTTACGAAGTTTTCTTAATAGTTAGCAGGGCATTGCATTGCTATGCATACATATAAGTAAGTGTTTATAACCAGTTCAGCTACTGTGTAGCTGCTGTATCTATGTAACCTCCGAAATTATAAATTATTGCAAGAAGGCGCTGAATTCCATGTTCACTAATTAAACGTGATAGGTGTTTCGAGAAAATAAAGTTAAATAATTATTTTTACTGCCATTCCTTTATCAGAAAAAATGCAGTATCCCGGAAGGCTGCACCAGGAAATGAATGTATTCGGCTAAAACGAGAGGTTGGTTTTTGCCCACATTCTACGGCAACATTTGCCGACACTAAACCAACGCCGGTACGCTATCATCATTTTTCCATTACTTGAGATTCTTAATTTTCAAGTATTTTAGATGACTGTAATTTACAACAGTATCTTTGTTTTTTGTATTTAGTGATAAATGCGGTAGGCAGCTCAGATCTATTATTTTTTATGCGAACGCGTGCTTTAGCTTTATTCCTCTTATCGCCATTGAATCAAATTACGAGCTTGAATTTCAAGTGATAGTCATTAAGATCGTTATTTGCGAAATCTCTTCAAGTGTGAAATTATTCGAGTCGTCTGGAACGTAGGTGGAAATAAAAAATCTCTTGTGTATTACAATGAAAATGACACAAAAGTTCTTTAGAATCGAGTAAATAGCGCAAAGGCTTCGATTCGGAGTTATCAATGGTTGTCGATCCTTGGACAAGCAAATACTGAGTGAATACGTTTTGAGCGTTATGCTATGCTGTATTCAAAACAGGCGTATGTACAGTGCAATTTGAATGAACATATGCTGTATAAGATTTGCGTGGTATTGTCGCGGTGCACGTGTGGCCACGTCGGCCAAAAGGTTAACTTTTGTCATCGTGAATCAAATGCATTGCTCTATTTGATATTTTGCAAATCATTGTCTTGGGATCTTTTAGGTAAGATCCAATCTTTTCGACGGTTATAGATTGCGACGCAATGTAAATGCAGTTCTAGTTATCATAGATTGCGACGCAATGTACGTAAATGCAGTTTTAGTTATCAGATAATACTCGTAAATAATGATTTAGTTACATAATTTGTTATAACCTTATGAATATGTTGTAACACGCGTACAGACTACATTTAAGAGATCGGCAACTATGGACAATTCAGACTACGGTTTCGCCTCTCTTGAATTATTAACTTAATTCAACTGAGCATTTCGTGGTAGCTACAGCAGTTATTCCGATAAATTCGCAATGAAACGGACAAACGAATGAAAAAGCTTTTTATGAATCACTTGTCGAGATTACACCGAGATGCACGCACCAACCGCTGCATCAGTTAACACTCCCGATAGTAGAGCCCATTATTTAATGGAGTCCCCCGAGTGTTATCGCGAGATTCTCCGCCACTCCAGCTAACGTAATAAAAACTACTCCGCCCGCGCTTCGTCACGCAGGAGCCTTTATTTTGATAGTGAATTCGGTTACCCGCCACCCATTGTCCCCGCGACGTTTGATTATTGATTTTTACGCCAAATACTATTTTTTCAAAAATGCCTATTCAGCGAAATTATGATTTCCTTTAACATTTGATGTATTTAATATCCCACAAAAGGATGATGCACAATATCATTAATAACCCGTGTGGAACTTGTCGCGATTCACATATAAGTATTATTATTTTCGGATAAATCCTGCTTAGGTAAACACTTATGTGGCTGTATCGTTTTGCAGGTCACGACATCGACGATTGAACAACATTGGTTCTTCGTACATTATGGCATGGAAATAGGGGTTAGGCATTGGAAACAATTCATATAACTTGTTACTTTGAATATAGGTCTCTTAGAAGAGCAACAGCACATGAGCCTATAGGATACGTAGTCATATTCTACCTTATGGCCGTCATTAGATAAGATGACATCGCTGCTGATCTCGGACACAGGCCATTCCGTGAATCGTTGCGGCATCGGCGCAGTCGGCGGCGGCTGTAATCTCCGCACAACAGAAGGTAAGAAAGGAGTTTCGCGCAAAGTTGTTTACGACAGTACGTCTAATCCTTTAATCCTCCAAGTATCGCTACCGTTCAGCCTCACGGCGTTTTAGCCCATAACAATGCTTAATTGTCACTGAAATAGTATACTTATCCCCTTTATCTTGTGTTTGGACTCGCCGCTACCGAAAGAAACCTCACAAAGGAGTTTGTTTGTGTCCGCTTTGCAGCAGTTGTTTATGGACGCAGCACCATTACACGCGGCGCGGTGTTTATATTTAATCCGTTTGTAATGTCCTTTCTCCCGTGTTTACATAATACGGACAAAGAGTCCGTGTGAGCTCTATACAAATAAAGTTTGCGTTCTCGCTAAAGGTATAATTGTACACTCAAAGTTCCGATCAAAATAAGTACTTACCTTTGTAATTTTTAGTACTTTACTCCAATGCAGTACCGGCCTGACCAAACAAATATCAATACCTACCTTTACCTTTAAAACAAACACCTACAGGTGGCAGGCAATTTTTTGTACCCTTTGTGGCAGGGAAAACAAACCAATGGGATAACCAATAAATATACAGGTTATTTTTTACATGTTTTAGATCACTGTATTAACATTGGAGGAGGGAATGCGTATGAGTTAGCAACACTCATAGGAACGTGTAAATAAATGAGGATGAATATGGTGATCTGTTGTTCCTATTTGATAATCCTCGCGACCCCTAGCTTAGAGCAGCGACTAGGTACTAACACTCAGCACGTCAACAAACATAAACAGAAGATGGAATATAAAAAATAAGTTCAAAAAAACGTTCAACGATAGACAACATAACGAAGTTTATTCAATTCAGGCAGTTAAACGAAGGAAAAATAATAGAACCATTCGAGCCGTCGTCGCTTGTTTTGGCAAAGCTTAATATAATTAATAAAAGAACTCGTAGAAACATCGTCTGATGAAACTCTATCTTCGCGAAATCAGATCTCGCCCTGCCCACTCCCGGATCACGTAGAAAACCCAAGTTTTTTTTCGTTTTAAGTAAAAAGTGTAGGCAGGAGCGGCCCGGCAGCTGCCTCTAATTTTAGACTTGCGAAAGCCTGGAGAGTTGCTGCCCCGAAACTACTTAAGACGTCGTTGGAAATCTATATATATATTACGCGAGGCCGATTTTTGTACATCCCATCAGATCTACAGTTATGGTCCGATTTTGATAAATGATATGTCATTAGATTCGTCTCATGCTGGAGAGGTGCATAAAACTCTTGGATTTTTAATTTTTTCCTGAAAAAGTACTGAAAAATGGATTTGAAAAAACTACTGTGCGCTAACCACGTGACATTGACCACGTGACCTGTGATCCCTATTTTGACATAATATGACCAAATAATAATAAGCATGATTTGCTCACAAACCTGTATTAAGTTGTTCAGTATGATGAAATATTATTTTTGAGCCGGCAACATAATATCCGCAACACTTAAAACATGTACGAAATTACGAATATGCAAAAATAATTTTACAGTTTGTTGACAATGAATGACAGTAACCATATTCTGACAACTTTTAATGTATTTTTTATTAGGGGCTATTATGTCAATGATCTAAATTGCCAGGTTGTTTTTCTTTTTAAAATGTTGATATGAAAACTTTTTTCGCATACCTGTTAAAAATGTGGAGGAAAAAGCCGGTTAAGTGAGAGTTGGACTGGTGCTCGCAAGACTAGAAAAACTGACCGTCATTCAAGAATAGATTATTTTTATAGGCGAGTTTTACAGTAAATCAAAGCAGAAAAAATGTAGTCATTACAACTAATTTAAACGTCATTCAAATAAGTAAAGTTCTGATAGATTATTATAAATATGATTATATAAGTCCATCAAAAAAATAATTCCAAGGAAAATGGCATGAGTGATGGTAAATTAAATGGTATTGTACAAGAAAAAACTTAAGTCCTTCCGCTTGAATGTCGACGGGATGGGAAATGTGGTCGAGTTGAGAATATGGACTTGACAATTTAGCATGATTTAGCTAAGTTGGGAATGTATCTACATTGGTAATATGGATGAGTTGGTAAAATGGACGAGTTGGAAATGTGGTCGAGTTGAGAATATGGACGACTTGACAATGTAGCTAAGTTGGGAATGTATCTACATTGGTAATATGGATGAGTTGGTAAAATGGACGAGTTGGAAATGTGGTCGAGTTGAGAATATGGACGACTTGACAATGTAGCCAAGTTGGGAATGTATCTACATTGGTAATGTGGACGAGTTGAGAATATAGACGAGTTGGCAATGAAGACGACTTGGTAATACGGACGAGTTGGTGATATGGAAGATTTGGCAATAAAGACGAGCTGATAATAAGGACAAGTTGGTATTGTAGACGAGTTGGGAATATGGACGAGTTGGAAATGTGGATGAGTTGGCATGTGGATAAGTTGGTAAAATTGACAAGTTGGGAACATGGAAAAGTGGGCAGTTTTTTTTATGTCATAGGGTGCAAACGAGCAAACGAATCGCCTGATGGAAACCGATTACCGTCGCCCATAGACACCTGCACACTTGTGGACGAGTTCGCATTATGGACGAGTTGGCAATGAAGACGAGTTGGTAATACGGACAAGTTGGTAATATGGACGAGTTGTCAATGTGGACGAGTTGGGAATGTGGATGAGTTGGCAAAATGAACAAGTTGGTAACACGGACGAGTGGGCAATGAAGACGACTTGGTAATACGGACGAGTTGAGAATATGGATGAGTTGGGAATGTGGATGAGTTGGCAAAATGAACAAGTTGGGAATATGGACGAGTTAGCAATAAAGACGGGCTGATAATAAGGACGAGTTTGTATTGACGAGTTGGGTGTATCGTCGAGTTGGGAATATGGACGAGTTGGAAATGTGGACGACTTGGAATTGTGGACGAGTTGGGCCTATGGACAAGTTGGAAATGTGGACGAGTTGTATTTGTGGACGAGTTAGCAATATGGACGAGTTGGTTTTGTTGATGAGTTGGAAATGAAGACGAGTTGGCAATGTAGATGAGTTGGGTGTATGGACGAGTAGGAAATGTGGACGAGTTAGCAATATGGATGAGTTGGCATTGTGGACGAGTTGGGAATATGGATGAGTTGGAAATATGGACGAGTTGGCATTGTAGATGAGTTGGGTTTATGGACGAGTGGGCAATGTGGACGATTTGGCATTGTGTACGAGTTGGAAATGTGGACGAGTTGGAAATATGGACGAGTTGGAAATGTAGACGAGTTGTATTTGTGAACGTGTTGGCATTGTGGACGAGTAAGCAATATGGACGCGTTGGAATTCTGGACGAGTTGGGTATATGGACGAGTTAGCAATATGGTCGAGTTGGCATTGTGGACAAATTGGGAATATGGACGAGTTGCCAATGGGGACGAGTTGCCAATGGAGACGAATTGGTAATATAGACGAGTTGGCAATGCAGATGAGTTGGGTGTATGAACGAGTTGGCAATGTGGACGTGTTGGGTGTGTGGACAAGTTGGCATTGTGACCCAGATGGGAATATAGACGAGCTGACATTGTGGACGAGTTGGCAATATGGAATAATTACATGTTACCCTAACATGCGAAACTTGATGGTAGAAATAACCTACATATGATGCAAATTTCAAAAAATCGACGCTCTCAAGAATAAATCATACCTATTTGAATTAATGACGTCTGGCTGATCATTCTTATTCTCATTCAAAATAAAATTTGACAAATTCTGCTGTCAACAAAACAAATTAATTTTATAAGGCTTCCGTTTTTCCGACTATGGTAAGGAACCCTAAAATTAGGTGTATATCATAGACTTGAGATTGAGAGTATAGATAGCATCTCCCTCACTCTTCTGTCAGACACTATTTCAATGAGAGGAAAGACGAAAGTTTGAATTTGGAATTCAGGAATTAGGCCTTCAGTTCTAAATTTATTGAAAAAAATATGTCTTAATATTCTTTTTTTATTAAGTATACCTAGCGTAAGAATTTCAAACACAATGTGTACCTAATTGTTATTGAATAAATGATTGATGATGATGACATGGCAGCACCCATATTAAGAAAATGTGCACGATCTATTGAATTTCATAAAAAAACAAGCATTGATAATAGTGGTTTTTCGTGTATCTATAAACGTTTTATACTCTCTATTTCATACAATTGAGTTTATGTAACATTTTTTATTATCACTATTTTTAAGTATTTACGATTATAAATGAATACATAAACAGTTACGCACTACATGATTTAATTTCCTTTTAAAAACCTGCGTAGTGAGTGCCCAAATCTGTCGTTTCGATTCATGTGCTATTTCTGGAAATTGATAGACATCGATAAATTCTTCTTTCCTGAAGAAAGAACAACAAATTAAAATCCTACCAATCTTATGTTCGGTCCTATGAAAATATGTCAATTTTTTTTTTAAGATATGGGATTATTTTTATGAATTAAACTTTTCCATAAAAAATAATATGCATTTTATTTGTGAAACAGATCAGCAGATCACATGTGACATGTCATTAATGCAAAAGTTATTTTTACAAACAAAAGAGTTGAAAATGTTGTCACGATGAAGCTGGCAGTTGGCTATCAGGCCTGGCTCTAGCCTGGCATGTTGTAACGTTTTTAAAACATCATTTAAACGTGTTTTTTTAAAAGCTTTTATTTAACTTGCAATGTATGTATGTATGTATGTATCTAAGTATGTTTGTTCGGGTGAAATCTTGCAACTCAATTTTGAAGCAGATATCGTCAACTGATTGAGCTGAAATTTTGCATACTTACTTAACTTTGATGACAATACAATAATATGTTACCATGGGGCTGATCTGATGATGGAGCCGGAAGGTGGCCATAGGAACTCTATAATAGAAAAATCAATCCTACCGAGCTTGGGCTCTTTAGAATCGTCTCAGTGTGCATTTGATGGATATCCAAAGAAAAGTACAGTCGGCTATAAAAGCTTGCCACTAAAATGTCATTTTTGACAGAAACTTATTACAGTATTTATTCTTCGTTCGCCAAAAACTTCTTATCGATAAAGCAGTTATTTTCTGTAACACTACCGAATTTCCATATTCTAGCGGCGGTTCGACGCCGCAACGGGCCTCTAGTTAACTCTATTTGTTAATCAATCGTAACAATGAATATTAATTAGTAAGTATGTAATTGTATTGTACTTGACTTACTTTTTTCGCGTCGTCTACCCAATACCTGATAAAATCGCGTAATTGTGGATGAATGATTAGTAATATTGGCCAGTATATTTTTGAAATCAGAAAACATTTCATCGTTTAATCCGTCTAGAAAAAAAAGAAACAAAAATCTTTATATTTTGCTACTTTCGAGGGAACAGGACGAAAAGTATCAAGTTTATAGACTCGTCAACAAATCGTAATATCTTAATAGTAAAAGATGAAATTTCTCTGAAACTTATTTGTGAAATCTTACAAAGATTTTACTTTTTGATAGTTAAAGATACCACATTTAATTAAGTGTCCTTCTTAGCAAACTGGTAGATTAAGTAATAAATGAATCAGATAGGTACCTACAGTAATAATTCTGCAATGTTCTTATTAACAATCTTACACACGTTGCGTCTACCGATAGATAAAGGGCACTTTTTTTGCACGTTTTAAAGAAGTTTTTGTGCTCTCGCGCTCACAGAACGCTTTATAACGGGGTTGCAACGCGATAACCCTAACACCTTGATCAATGTGGGTTACTAGAACCAGGCACCGGTATATTAAATTTTCCAAAGGTTTTTACACTTATTGCCAAAATTGAACGGCTGCGTTGGTGTAAACCGACACCATCCGGAGTCGCGTTAACAGTTAAAGAGTGCAAAGGATTTATTCATTGCAATTGTCGCACCTACAGTTAGTTTTTTGTTACAAGTCACGTTAAAAAGTGGCAATTTGGTTTGCTCCGTACAGCTTTATTTACAGAATAACAGAACTATAAAATAACATCGGGACATTTGATAATGCCTATAAAACAGATTTGATATTTCTAATACAGTGGTCAAAACACTATGACCATATAAACCATAAAACATGTAAAAATTCAAAATTTGGCGCATATTTTAATTCGGTTTAGGTTAATTTCGGAAGCTAAATTCATATTTGAAGTTTCAACGAAATCCTTCTTTCATACAATTTACGTGGTTGCAAAATGAAGAAATGGTCAAAAACAAATTATGTACCAATTGAAAACTAATACAGACAACAAAAAAATGTACCTCCTTAATGAATATGAAATTACTCATTGAATTTGATTCAGCAAGCAGAAATGTTGCAATTTTTAGGTAAGTTTTTTAAAATTGCCACCTCTATATATGTTTCGGGAATTCGTATACCTATGATCCTTAACTAACTGAAACCAGTTGGAGTTGACGATAACACAAAATAAAAATGCGTGCATATATAAATACATGTTTGATACTATCAGCTGAGCCAGCCTCATACGTAACCATATCCACGTCGTCAATGACCCCCCAGTGCACTCGATAGTGCGACCTTGCCTCGAAAATCAATACACAACCGCAAGTGCACTATTATGAGATCAGCTGATCTCCTGTAAAGAGTTCAATGCACTCTTCATTGTTCTCGACGCATAAAAAACGCATCTGTATAAAAAGCGTGTCGGCCCTACAGAAAAAACTCAACCCTTTCGCTGCATCGCGTGGCAGGTAGGTACCCCTGCAACCCTTTACAAAAACGCTTACAAAAACCTCCGGGAAGGAAAGGGTAAAAAAGGGTTGCATTACGCATGCGCCCCCAAGGATCAGTGCCCTTGTAGTCAGTTTTTTACAATGGGGTTTTAAATCGATCGCATTATAATTATTTTGAACTAATAAAATAATGCGTGAATTTTTAAACAATATTTAGATTTTCGGGTTATCTAATTGATACGAACTAAGTATAATAATGTGTTATTGTTACCTACTCCGAAACGGATATATCAATTACAAATAATGGTTCACACTCGTAAAAGACACACTGTGAATTGCAAAGTTGTGCGTTTCTTACATAGCAGCAAAAGAAAAATGCAAAACTTACGTATGGTTATCGCTCTCGACCCTCTTAGCTTATGAAATATGTACGTATTTATGGTTATTTTCAAAAGTTTTTGCCGCTCTACCTTTAATTATTTCATTGATATTTCACATAGTCTCATGACTTCTGTTCTGTCCGACTCAAAACAGTTGACTACATACAATTATTAGCTATAAAAAAAACTTACCTCCCAAGTAAATATGTAAGTATACATAACTACTTTACTAGTATACTAAATTACTTACAAATATTATCGATGCATATAACAATAGAATGTATGAAGAAATCATATAATAAAGCAAGTAAACGACTCGATTTAAATACCTCGCGTTCGGACAATTAAGTGTAAGTAGTAAAAAACGATTCCTTCCCTTGTTGTTCTCGAATAATACGAGGAGACCAGACGTCATTAATATTCATTTATATGAAAATCGCTATAAAAGCCAACAAGAAATAGGGCGCACCTTCTCAAGTAATTTTTCGGGGCTATAATAAGAACAAATTTAACATTAACGACAAACGCACGTAATTCGATAATAACACAAACAGTTGTAGCAAAAACACGAACAGAGCTACCAAACAGTGGAGCGAAACTATAATTAAGAAAGATAAATATCGTTTATTACTGTTAGGAAAGTCGATTAGAAAAAACTACCCCTTTCACCCCACAATTTGTAACCCGTGCAGTGCCCACGCCGCGCCGCCTGTGTGCGCGCTACCCACACGAACGCGTACCCACACGCTTGCCCGCGTATATGGAATGCACTTCTTTGTGCTATTTATTTAATGCGTTTTATTATATGAATTAGAATTGTTAATGGAACTTATAATACGTGAATTTATAATAATTAAGGAGTTATAAAATTAAGTATTTTTTAAACAGCAGCCCCAATGTGACAATGTGGGGGTGGTATTTTGGGATGAAGTGAACCAAAATTACGTAAAAGCTCAAGTTATGTGCATAGGAAAATGTAAGTAATCCTTGTTATAAAAATATAAATATCTCGAATGGGAAAACTGCGACATTCATTTTTATAGCAACCACTCTTAGCTTTATTGGAACACATATTTAGTGATAACATATTATATCTCTACTATCTATAAAACTCTGTTGTTATAGTCGTATTCGACAGGTATAATCCACAAGGATAAATACGAAAGCCACCTCCACACCTCAAAGCCCTTACAGAAAAAAATGTTACAGTTACATAACGCTTTTCCATAATAATAGAATCATTATCGAAAACAGAAGAGCGGGCAGCTGATTTATTGGACGATAATGGTCGCTGTCATAAATAGCTTTTTTAATGAACGTTTTTTATTTATGTAGACCTAGCAGGAACACCGGGCTCTGCTTTTTATTAATGCACTGTTTCAAATTATGTATGCATATCCCTTTTTTGACTTGATACGTTATTAAAAAAACGGGTTTAGAAAAACAGCTAGTCACCTTGTGTCGCGTAGGGAGAGGTCTGATTAGATTAGGTAAGCTGCGTTTCTGACTTTATAAATAGATACGTACCCACAGTCTGCTTTTTAGGGTTTCGTAGTCAACAAGGAACCCTTATAGTTTCGCCATGTCCGTCTGTCCGTCTGTCCGCAGCTTAGCTCAGAGATTGTTTGTACTAAAAGCTACAATTTGGTACAGATTGTAGGTACGTACGCTGACAGTGGTAAAATAAAATGTTTTTTTAGGGTACGTCCCCTACACGTAAAGTGGGGATTATTTTTTTTAGCTACCCCAAGGTGTGGGATATCGTTGGATAGGTCTTTAACACTTTCAACACCGGGAACCCGCTCCGTGGGCGCTGGGCTCGTAAGAAGTTAGTTTTCGCTACATAACGCATACACACATTTCCCCATGTTATCGGCTACGCGCGTAGCGTTGGTTGCGAAAGTGTTAAAATAGTGTGGGTTACTAAAGACGACCTTTCGGGAAATCCATTTTGCGAAATATTTAGCTTTAAAGTGCTAATTTAGTTAGAGTTAAGTGTAATGGCTTAATAGTAGTTCTTAGGTATGTGAAAAAAATATCAGTAGAGTAGATTTATATAATGAAACTAGAAGGAAAATTATCACAGCTAAGCAGGTTTTAAAAGTTTAAGAGTAGTCAACCAACTTACAAAATTACAAAATGAATTACAAAGTACACGATGAAGTACAAATCCCATAGAAAATTACTCGTACGCTATAACACAGTCGTAAATATAAGTTTATAAAAAAACGGAAACCAAATAGCTTGTCTTCTGATTCTTTAAAGCCAAGTGAGGAGTGTAAGTTGCACCAAAAAGCTCTTTTCTTGTGATGAGCAACTACGGAACCCTACATTGCGCGTGTCCCGACAGGCACTTGGCCGGTTTTTATTGGCACCGTCATTTATTTATTTCATAAAACTCGTATGATGTTATGCTTTGTATGGCGTAATGATACATCTGAATTATAAAGATGCAATCAGTGAGTAAGTATAATAAAGAATAAATAGATACTGGTATTGATATAGCCTCCTTTCACTTGTTAACAACATTTTTTCAATTTTATTAACTTATCTTAAGTGTTTTTTTTTATGATAGTATATCACCTGCCTGTACAAATATCTATGAAATAAATGAAATTTTGTTTAGGCTGCCTGTCCGCAGAAGCAAGCTGCATCATGTGAAGCCCAAAAGAAATGCATTTATATCTGAGGAATTTACATATCTCCGCTCTACTTTTGAGGTCGTCTCAGTTGCTAATTTTGGGGTTGATTATTCAAAAAACCATTGTTTAGTGCAACTTTCTACATTCGCTTTACAGGACAGGGTTCAGGAAGATACGTCAGTTGATTATTCCATTATTGATTGCTGTTTATTTGTCATTCGGCTTTTATAATACTAGCACTTACCCGAGGTTTCGCCCTCGTTATCGGAAATACGTAATATCCGTTTGACGGTTTACGCTTTATTGAGTAAAATTTTCATGCTTTCATATTTATGATATGTCAGTGATTTATTTTGGAATATATCTACAAAGCCAATTAACACATTGGGAACTATTTGAAATTAAATAATCCTTAATTCATGAGTTCTGTTTTTGTAAGCATTAAATTAATCAATAACAAAATAATAACCATTTCTTGCTTACTACCTCATTGTCCTCACGAAAGCGTTCATCGACTTTAAAACGCATAAGTAATAAAAAAACAAACCGCCTTCTGTAATGGTATTTCCATTTTGACGCGAGGCTAATATTGTTTTCCTCGGTGAATTTAAAAACGTAAAACTGACAGTCGGACGCAATTCCCGTCACCTACATATGCCGCGACCTTGACAAATGCACGCGTCCGGAATCGCAATCGCGAATGTGGTTCCGATAGTGATTTATAGTGGCAGTCCGCTCCGATATTGCTAGTTGCATTTTCGATCACATGTGCACAGAAAAGTGGACTTTGAATCTACGGAACAAAGAGTTCATGCAGCAATAAAAGTGTCGTACGTGAAGTAAGATCTTAACTAAGTTTTATCTTGAAAATAGGTATTCTTTTAGAAGAATAGACAGGTATGGCTTTGCTTCCATGTGACTAGTTACTAATTTTTTTCAGTAAGATTTTCTAGAAACTTCGGGGCTTAGAGGTACAAACTACGAGTAAACATTGGCATGCAGTGAGCCACTACGCCATCGCCCCTAGTAGACGCATAGTGGTTGAGGCGCGCGCGGGCATTTTTTTACTTGCGAGTTGCCAACGCATCATTACTCCGCTCAGTGCTGACTTAAAACGAGTTAAAAATTCACCAATTCCCCGTTGAAAAAAAGAGTTAATATTGATCGTAGATTTCTCGTCGTGGGGTGCAGCGGCCGGCTGAGTCACCCCACGGTTTTTTACTCACCCTAAGTTATATTTTTTGTAGAACCCCCTTCTCCCCCCAACCCGCTTTAAAGGATGAGTAGTCTCTATGGAAACGGCTCGATCTAATTTATAGGCGGGAGAAAGTACGGATTGCTTAATTAACAATTTAAAATGTGTCTGCTAAGTAATTAATTAAAAATTTTCAGCTCGCATAATTTCAACTTTCTGGAGATGAAAAGATTCTCTAATTTACCTGAAAACGTTTTCGTAGCTGAGGACAATTAAAATTTCATTAAGATTTCTGAAACTCTGAAACAAAAGATAATTTTAGCTTCAAATGATTTCAATTTTTCATGAAAAAGGCGAGCAGAATAAGAATTGTCGTAATTTAAATTTTTATGGCGTATGATACTCGATCGTATCTGGATCGTCGTATGAGGGATCGGTTTATGAATACGCAAGGGTTGTTTAGCGCGGCGAGGGCACGCGCGCGCGGGTTAAAAAACTGTGCCCCGGCGAGCGTCAGTTGGCGAGTTTTTGTGGCGCAGAACGGCCGCGGCGCCGGCGCCGGCGCTCCTCAGGTGAGTCCACTGCTTTATCAATTATTGTTCGGGTGTCCCAAACCGTCACGCTTCGATAATCGACCTTATAATAATTTATTATCAAATATAATTTAAAATCAAAATACTCCTTTAATGCTCCTAAGCTATATAGGTACTGAATTAACGTCGCTCATATTATGTCCTTAGCATCATTTCGTTACATAATCCTTCCTAATTCCCTCCTCGATTTATGACTCCACTAAGGGACGCACAAAAGGTATCGATCTATTACATTTGCTGATCATAATAATTAGATCTTGTGGGTTAGGCGAAAAAAAACAATGGCGACAATGCTGCCTAATGAGCCATAAAGAAGAAAAAGATACGTAGAGCAAGGCTAGACAAAAGAGGGCACGGCGGGGGTAGGAGGGCTCGGGAGGGGGGAGGGAAATGGTGGGAGAGCTAAATTAATTTGCGCGCTCCCGCCAAACAAAGGCACGCTAATGGAACGCGGCGAATGGAAAAAATGCCACCGTCCGCTCTCCGGCGACTTATTTTTTGTAAACACAGCCTTTGACTTTCGCAAATGAATAACATTACACCCGTCGAACTCGCGCTGCTTTGTGCCGATTTAATGAGGAAGAACGCGATACTCGCGCAAACTCCTAATTGTTCACTCCAAACAAACTTCGTTTCTGATTTAATTACTTCGAATGGAACTGTTATGAGGAAATTTAATTTCATTATTTGCTTTTCCAAACGGAAACGCGAGATTTGGACGTTAAATTGAAAATAAAAGAAGTTTAAGGAAAAATCAAGTTGACGCTTAATTGAATGAACGAGATCGCGTTATAGGATCAAATGATTAATTTTCATGAAGCCCTTCGTTAGTGCTATCGTGTTCCCCGACTCGCGAACTGAGACTTTGGTAGCTAAGCATCATTGCTGGGTCAGTGTGGGCCGCTCGTGACGTCACTCGGTTCATGTTTCAATACGTGTCAAACATCGGCTGTTCTGTTACGTACGAGGCACTGCAATTCGTAGAACGTATTACGTAGCGGCTACGCGCGATGCTGCTACGACGACGCCTACGACAGTTAGCATTCTCATAATATATTAATATGCATATTACATTTAATTAAATCGACTGAACTGGAATTACATACAAATAATTAAACGTACGTATCACTATTCTCAGCTTACCGTCGTTTATTGAAAAATAATTGAGTTATCAAATTACTTTCAATTATTTTAAATCCTCCATCTGTTATTTGGTATTAATTCGTCGCCGTTACCATGGTATCAAAAAGCCTGTAATAAGCGGGTATCTCAGATAATTGTGTTAGTCGTCAGTACATTGATCAGCGGAAGTGGCGATCAGCATTGTGGCGGGAACAATGCCTTCACTCGCGAGCCGTAATTTATGCGCCTGCTATTACGTTAGCCAGATTTATGCTCGCCCAATTAAAAGTTCCAAGCGCTGAAGACTCGAAATTAGTGGAAGTCGCTCGCATTTATCAAGACATCAACGCTGCCGCGCGAAACTTCCTAAATTTAAATTAGAGACGATTTTTACAGCTGCCTCCCGAGGGGGGTGGGCGCTACCCTTTCCTTATAACGAGGAAGGCCTCATGCATTTTTATGTGCTTCTTTTTTCGCCGGCGTTTTAAACAAGGGGGTGAGCGTGGGGTGCGCCGGGGGGTGAACTTTTTTATTCGCGTCTTGATAAGTTAGGGTTGAAATTAGACGTTCGAGTTTCGCCCGCGGAATTCTTAATGACGAAAATTAATAAGTTTTCTTTGGAGGGTTCGGCGGCGGCGCTCGGCTCATGAATTTTATTCGATACGTACACTACCTATTACCTGCGCGGCGTTGCAACCTTTATTTAAATACAAAACAAAGCATTATTACCCATTGCTTAGATACGTGACCTTTGAGTGTGTTTCCGAAGGAAACAACACGGCAATCAGTTTTTATTGTGTTCATATTGTAAAAGGGTTCCGAGCCAGCTGCGAGTTTCGTTGACCATTGAGTGACCATTCCGTGCCAATTATTCTTTGAAATATTTGCTCCTTTGTAGAATTAAATACCACGCTAAAGTTCAATTTTAGCTTTTTGACTTAAGTATTATCGTGTTTATAAATGGTAAGTAGCTCGTTATATTGTTTATCTATTATCCTCAACTATTAGTGTACGCAAGAAAAAATCTCAAAATAACATAGTTTATGAGCAACAGAAAAGTGAACTGCACAAAGCCAAAGTCGTAGTTATACTGGCACTTAGCTAAAATCTGCCAAAAATCAAACAAACACACTGCCAATCGAAAATGAAATGAAATGCTGATATATTGCATATATTATTCTTATTGCCTACGTACTATATAAAACAAACAGTTCAAATACCCTTTCTATATCGTGATGTCAAACGCAAAATTAAATCTTCCTTTAGGGGTTCTAATCGAATGTGTCGAATCATAACCTTAGGTTATGTACAGAACACGGTGTCTCAAGTGTCTCTTTGAAGGACAAATCAATGAATAGGTATCACACTACATAGTATAAAACAAAGTCGCTTCCTGCTGTCTGTATGTATGTCCCTATGTATGCTTAGATCTTTAAAACTACGCAACGGATTTTGATGCCGTTTTTATTAATAGACAGTGATTCAAGAGGAAGGTTTATATGTATAATACATGCATAATATAGTAGAGAAAACAATTTTCATTTAGTATCAGCATTGCACCCGTGCAAAGCCGGGGCGGGTCGCTAGTTTATACATACAATGGTAATGGTATGAGGATACTTCTTGCCGACTCACAATTCACCAATTATTACCTTATATTTAATCAGAAACTAGGTTTTTCATTTTCGATAACTTATTGAGAGTTTGCCATAGCAGATTTTTAAACATTCCTTACTTGTAAGTATATACCATAAACCCTCCCAGCAAAATATACACACCTATACTAGAGGGTAGGTATGGAATAGTAGGTAATAATGTCTACAAAAGATACAGTCAATCGGGGTAATATTGGCCCTGCCGTATAACATTGGCCCGCACTTACACACTGCCAGTTTTAATTGTTTTACTGCCACAGCGCGTAGATAGTGTAACTATTTCAAATTGTAAAAAAGAAACTCGCTCTTTAAAACAATTCAGCAAGATATAGATGCAATAGTAAAATGGTCTCACGATAATGGAATTATTTTAAATACCGAAAAAACTAAACTTTTAATCATACAATCACCTCACTTCCATAGAACAGAAGAACCATTGGCCATGTACACCCACAGCTTTAGTTGCTTTCATAATAGTTTACAAAACTGTCAATGCAAACCCATTGAAAAAGTTGACTGTGTAACATATCTTGGAGTAAAAGTAGATACCACATTTTCATGGCACCATGACATTAATTATATCTGTGGCAAACTAGGAATACTTCTAGGAAAATTTTACCACCTAAGCTTTAAAGTGCCAAATAATATTTTAAAATGTCTATACTTTGCAATAGTAGATTCTATATTGGGATATGCTCTGGATTGCTACGGACTCACATTTAAATCTTTAATAGACAAATTAGAAGCACTACAAATAAGATTTCTAAAATTAATAGTGGACAAAAAAACTAAAAATAAATGTAATGGTAATTATTTCAAGCTATTTAAAATTTGTAATATACTCCCCGTTAGTTTAAAACATAAATATCTTTTAGCAGTAAACAACCATGGCAATCGAGAGCATAACCCAATACTAATAGAACATAAGCATGGAACAAGGTCGGTATCAGCGGGCAAATTTGGGGTGCCAAGGGTCAGGAACTACTATGGAGATAGAACATTGAGCAAAATAATTCCCTACATACTCAATAGTTTGCCCGAGAATATCCGATATGAGCTAAATAAGTCCAAATTTAAAAAAAAGCTTAAAAAAGCATCTGTTACAGACACTTGAATGATAAAGTTGTGTATTCAAAGTGTCACTCAAGTGTTTAGCAATAAATAAACTTTGTTGAAATTATTATATAGAGACTCACACCTGCAGACAAACTGTACAAACAGTTTTGCAGGGAACTGTATATATTTAAGTTGTATACTTTAATTAATAAACAAAAATAAAAAAAAAATAAAAAAAAGTGTGTAGGTGTTGGCCAATGTTATACGGAAGGGCCAATGTTACCCCGATTGACTGCACGCGCTGTTGGAAAAAATTAAAATAGGCGGCGATAGGTACTAGATATCGTTAATCAGTGATTATTCTCCTTATTTTGGTTTATCGTAGAAACTTCATAAGAAGTATTGCAACTGCATTCGATACATCATAACAACTTAATAACAAATATCGCAATGATTATGTTATCTCCATACTCTCTGCCTACTTATATTCACACAATCACACATAAAGAACATAATCCTTAGCCCAAAAATACTAGAAAAGCATAGCAACTAAAGTGTAATTGACGCGTATATTCGTTTAGTGAGACGTCGGAGCCGTCTAGGGTGGCGTGCAATAGGTGAGCACATGGAGACACATGTTGATCCGCGCTCACATGCGGACATGCGCGGGACGTCCGCCACCGCAACACCGTGTGGTGCATATACTACATACCAAACTAACTCCATAGCTAGTATATACCTAATATATAGTTTTTGGTATGTAGTATATTTAATTGCTTATATAGATCACATACGCTAACACTAAAATTCGTAAGTTTTCAATTGGAATAATAAAAGGTACCGCACGGTAGCCTATTCTCATATCTCTAGAGCTTAATCTCCATAATAAAAATCCTAAATGAAGATTTATGAAAGGGCATTAACGAGCTTTTCCTCAAATGACGAATTTAACTCTAAATGAATGACTAGTAATATTTCGTAAAAGTTATAAATTGGACGCGGGTCAACGGAGGCGCGGAAGTCCGAATTCCGTAATTGCGGATGGGAATAAAGAAAGTCGTTAGCCCAATCAATCGTGAACGGAGAGCCTCACATTATAAATGTATAATTCGCGTAATAGGTCATTAACAAGGCGCGTTAAAATAAAGCAAACAGGGCGGTGAGCGGAGCGGTCGCGGCAGCGGACAGCGGGCGCCATCCTTCCTCGAATCCGTGTCATTAATTTACGTAATGCGTAGGTACGCGCTATCCCCAAATATTTAAGAAGCCTCCTCCGGGAGCGCCCGCTCCTCCACTATTCCCCGGCCCCGCGCCACCCACCGCCCCACTCCCCGCCTGCCGAGAATTATGGCGGCCGCCTTGTAATTATATTTTTTAATTTATCTTCCTTAGCGAATACAATGGAGGCGCCACCCCGCCACCGGAGCGCTTCCTTCTCATGCTGAATATTGTATCAGGCCGCTGAAAAAAGGAAAGAACGCTTTAATTACAAGCGAGAGCGCGGCTAGCATTACGCGCTAAATATTTGATGTTGTCTCTTTCTTGTGCTCCCCTGTCGCTCGCCGCTCTCCTCGGCCGACGTCAATAATTAAAGCACCTATTTAACTCATTCCTCGTCCGCCCTGACTGGCCGAGCCGACGACTCAAAATATGTCAGCGGCTGAATACACATAAGTACACACAATCTACCTCTACTTACCTAAACTGCTAAGCTAACATATGGATACTCTTGCAGAATCTCAAGAAGAAAGGATAACAAACACAGATAACCCATAAAATTACAATACAGGTCAACAACAGGCGGTCTTAACGCTAAAGAGCGAACTCCTACCAAAACTTGATAAAAAGACAGTAGTAACTAGTATTTCCATAATTAAAGGCAATCTCATGGAGATACAAGATTAAACATATAAACAGATATATGATATATGCAGTTGCGTCATTCGGAGCAGGCCGGGCAGGCATCATGGTAGAGTAGGCCTCTTAGGTAAGACAGTTCAATGGTAATTATCATACAAAGTAAATATTGGCAATATTAATTGTTCGAATTATAATTGCTCACACCTATATCTTCCTGACCAACTTATCTCCGCATCTTCACAATCGATAACCAGATTAACAGCAAAATTTGCGAACACATGTCAAATCGACCAAGACCGAGCGCTCCGGCCTCTAAGGATTTTGCATCGATATACGTAACGTATTACAAACCACGAAGGAATTTGGCGTAGAATCAATGACTTTCGCATTTTCCCCTTTACTTTAGCCCCGAGACCATGCTCTGTTCCAAATTTAAGGATTCTGGGTCAGCGGAATTACGGGATGACGACGTCGTGGCGCTGGATCAAGCTCGGGATATCAAACGCCACGATATTATTGTGATTAAGGAGTCAAATATAGCTTTGACAGTTAATTTCAACAATATTGACATCCTTGCACATTATTCCATTTGATAGTATTTTCAATTAAATCTTTTTTTGTTTTTTAATTGGTAGATGTCATTGAGGCTTGAGTTGTTTTCAAAAGACGTGTAAGTACATAGTCAAAGGTTTAATAAAAACAAAATTACGATCGCGTCTTTTGTGTAACGAAAGTTAGTCATACAAAACACGACATTGCACATCGTCGTCGTAAAGAACGACACTGTCCGATATTATGCGACATTGCACAAAATACGACAGTGTACATCATCGTCGTAGAAAACGACACTGTCAAAAATTGGTATCGACGATACAGTGAACGAAATTTTCAGATATGTAACATATGATATGTTACATATCGTCTGTTGACAACCAAAACTCACTAAGTAACAAATACCAAATAACAAATAAGTATCAATCTACAAACAAGATAAGAGGTTTTGGAGAGTAGTGACAGAAATTTTAGTGAGTTTTGGTTGTCACCAGGCGATATGACGACGAACACGGAAAACTACACTGTATTTCTTTTTATGACAGTGGACACCGTGAACGAAACTATTATAGAAACGCGACGACGTACACAGAAAGCGACACTGTCTGATAGTTGCGACAATGAACACAGAGAAGGACACTATCAGACGTATCCGAAAACGTACACAGAAAACGACACTGTCTAACCGTTTCGACGTAACCAGATAACGACGACCGTCTGATATATGCGACAACTTACACAGACAATGACACTCTCTGGTACAGCCTGTCCGATTTTAATTGGTAGATGTCATTGAGGCTTGAGTTGTTTTCAAAAGACGTGTAAGTACATAGTCAAAGACTTAATAAAAACAAAATTACGATCGCGTCTTTTGTGTAACGAAAGTTAGTCATACAAAAGATATGGGTAACTGTCGTTACACAAAGGAATCAATTAAGTTTTGTTTTCATTATAGCCCTTAACTAAGGACATGTTTTTTGAAAACGACTCGTTTGGATGATGGAATTTTTTGAAGTATTGTAAAATTAAGAGTGAAATAATTTGAAGGGGAGTATAAAATGGAATGTGGAAAAAATACACACGGCAGTTTAAGGAATACCTAGACTAATCAACAGTCACCTCAAATAATCAATCATAAAGGGCTGAAGAAAATAACAACAAAATTAACTTGTTAGACGAATTAGACGACACTATATGCGATAACATACAAAACACGACATTGCACATCGTCGTCGTAAAGAACGACACTGTCCGATATTATGCGACATTACAAAAAATACGACATGGTACATCATCGTCGTAGAAAACGACACTGTCAAAAATTGGTATCGACGATACAGTGAACGAAATTTTCAGATATATGTAACATATGATATGTTACATATCGTCTGTTGACAACCAAAACTCACTAAGTAACAACTTCCTAACTTATACAAAGCTCGTATCTAAGTATCAATCTACAAACAAGACATGAAGTCGTTAAATGGTCTCATGATAACGGCATTATATTAAATTCTGATAAGACAAAACTGTTGATTATACAGTCACCATATATTTGTAATACACAGACGCATCCACCCTTGTTCACTCACGCCTTCTCTTGTTTACACAAAAACCGAAATAATTGTGAATGTCAGCCCATTGAAAAAGTAAATTCTGTCACTTACCTTGGTGTTAAAGTGGATTTAAGCTTCTCTTGGAATGAACACATTAGTTTCTTATGCAGTAAATTAAGAATTCTTCTTACCAAGTTCTATAATTTGAGTTATAAAACTCCGCAAAATATTCTTAAACAGCTATATTTCGCCTTGGTGGACTCAGTGCTGAGCTATGCTCTCGATTCCTATGGTCTAACTTTTAAAACATATATAGATAAAATAGAGGCATTACAAATATGGTTCCTTAAATTACTCGTAAATAATAAAACAAAGTTGTGATGGTAACTATTATAAACTATTTAAAATTCTCAAGATACTTCCTATTCGCCTAAAGCATAAATACCTACTTTTAACAAATAACCATAGTAATCTGGAGCATAGTTTAGTACTGGTCAACCACAGACATAGTACCAGGTCGGTGACATCAGGTAAATACGAGGTACCAAGAGTAACTAATTATTTTGGAGACAGGACATTAAATAAAAGATTGCCATATTTATTTAACAGCTTACCTGAAGACATCCGCTCGGAACTAAACAAAAATAAATTTAAAAAACTCCTTAAAAAACATTTGTTAGAAACCCTTCCTTAAAGTAAGCAGACGTAATAGTAAATATTATAGTAATGTAAGACAAACTTTTTGTAGAGACTCTCCTGCAGACAAACTGTGCAAACAGTTTTGCAGAACTCTGTTCTTAACACTTTTGTAAATAAAAGCCAAATAAAGATTTTTATTATTATTATAAACAAGATACGAGGTTTTGGAGAGTAGTGACAGAAATTTTAGTGAGTTTTGGTTGTCCCAGGCGATATGACGACGAACACGGAAAACTACACTGTATTTCTTTTTACGACAGTGGACACCGTGAACGAAACTATTATATAGAAACGCGACGACGTACACAGAAAGCGACACTGTCTGATAGTTGCGACAATGAACACAGAGAAGGACACTATCAGACGTATCCGAAAACGTACACAGAAAACGACACTGTCTAACCGTTTCGACGTAACCAGATAACGACGACCGTCTGATATATGCGACAACTTACACAGACGACAATGACACTCTCTGGTACAGCCTGTCTGATCTCTAAGATCAAATGAAGTCACCTTGACAAATGTATACATGTAAAGGTCGTTTTTCACTTGGTGCCAGTTTGACAGTTTGATCTTAAAATTCTGTATAGACTATATTATATACGACGACGAACGTTTTCTCTGAAATATTTAATTTGAGTATGACATATTTTTTATCATAAGTATGAGAAGACTATCAAGTTAGAGCTAGAATTGTATTAATAAATGACTAACATTTATTTTGCTGACCGTTAACAGACAAAGTGGTGACATATCGAACTACTTGGCATTATTTTCATTTTAAAATATGCATATTGTTGGTGGTATAGTAGGTACATACATCTTAATTTTTACACAGCCCCCAGTAAAAACAGTGAGTGTGATAGTCACAACAATTAAAATAAATAAGTAAAACACGTTTTAATAAAAACAGCATTTTGCTACTTATAAAATTAAACTTAATTTTGGTTCTAGAAAATTACTGTGAAACTTGAACGTGTCAAAATTATTAAGATTTTACCCCATATTAATTAAGGCATCGTATTAAAGCGCAGTTACATTTGAAGGAATATAATACCTATTATGTTTTGCTGTAATCCATTCATAAATGCATGTTCCGCCATAGTCTGGCGTTACGTTTTATTTGATTTGTCACGCAAGGGTAACCTAATTTAGCTGATTAGCTGAGATTTCACGGAGCATCTAATACGACCCATATGACATAGGATGCCGTAAAGGATATCCCTGCAAAAGGGCCCTTGTTGATTTATCACCGAACAACAATCGCAAATTAAGGAGGAATCCTTGCGCGGACACCCGTGCTGCAGTACTTAGCGGAGACAAAGTATAAAGTAGCGCCCCCATCCACCCACTGAAAAACGTCTCTAATATTCTTTTAGAAACGGTGGCATTTACGGGCTATATTTTATCCCGAATTTGCATACGCTCCTTTTTTCGTACCCGTCCTCTATTTTATCGGGGTGAGCATTTTTTTTCGTCCGGGGGTTAAGATACAAAAGGGTAAAGCGCGGGAGCCGGCTCCGATAATTAAATTGCATCGCAGCGTGCGTGGAGAAGTATCTACGAGTACAACTGTACGAGCACAGTCTACGCGAAATGCCGGCGCCGACGGTGGAGATTTTTTAACCTCCCCAGATTGCGCCGTTGGTTATTGTTTCACGATACATTAAATTTGACAATTAAAGCTTAATCTCCTCGTTATTCGGGGCAGTTTTATCGCCTGCATCTGATTTCGGCGCACACTATAGTTTTCTCTCTTTATGACGCCTGTTATTTACTTTATCGTTGTAAGTAATTGGTATGTTTCACTTTTGTTCAGCAGTTCCTACATACAAAATTTAAAAAAAATACTAACTAACGAATAGGAACTGTTATTAGGGTTGAATACAACATTTTTAACGACATTACCTTGTTTTAATAGTCACAAATATGTATCACTAACTTATATTTTCTATTTTTCTTGTAGGATAGGTATACCTAATACTTGTTTAAACATAGGACTTGATCTATCAAGTTTTAGTTTTAAATGTTAATGAGTGACTGTAGGACAATAAACATCTTAATATTATTAACACGTATCAATATCTTAGTAAAATTTGTAATTATGCCATTTAATTATGCGTGTGTTTACAAGCAGTGCTAATGATGACACATGATCTATATTAAAGTGGTCCGTCAAGGAAAACGCGACGCGGCCGCGGTAGCGCCCCACACTCAGCGGTTACCTACGTGAAACGAGGTAGCAGATTCGTTTGTATGAAAAGTTTAATAATTCATTATTTTTTCGTCATCTAGTACCCATAACACAAGCCTTCTTGAGCTTAATTTGGGACTAGATCAATTTGTGTGAGGTTGTCCGATATTTATTTATTTTTGCTTCTTCCACATGTTAATAAATACAAGTGACATTAAAATCATTTGCAACGGATATTGGTAGTTCTTTGCATATTATTAAAAGATCATTAAGGCCTTCGGGTAAAATGTAATTTAATTACCGAGTTCCCAACAGGATTTTATATTTCCTGGCAGTCGCGATAATAATTTAACTAACAAATTAGGAGAAATCTTACCCTGCTCTAAGTCAAATTACCATAATTGCTAATCAAATGTTGTACGAGTAGCCGCGTCGTTGCTTCGCTCTAATTACAAATTCTAATTCCCTCTCTTGTTTCACGGGCCTTTTGAATTCGTAAATTATTGCCCTTGCTTCAGGCTATCAAATGAATTATATTACATAATCTACTCCTGCTTCAATTTGACTTTGAAGGCAGGCACTTATTAAACATTAATAGGAGCGCTCAGCGTGGACACTCAGGTACCTACACGAGTCTTCGGATTCTGAAGCGAGTAGCCTTCTGAGGAACGATCCGATTTTAATTAGAAAACTTCGGCACATGTACCCGACACCTATTTATTTGCGACGCCGGTAATACCCGAGAAGCGCTCACTTAAATAGGTTCAAAGAAATGAAAAACATCCATCCGAGATCAGCCTCAGGTATAGACGACGCCGTTAATGTGTTTGAAGTCCTACAAAGACGATTTCCTCGAAATAAATATTTCATCAGAAACTTAATAATATTAAAACATTTTCAGCATTCGAGAGCGACGTAGCGCGCGATTTTAATTCTCTCACAAGTCTACTTACGAATAACACCGGGTCCAATTAAAAGCGCGCGACAGCTTTGAAAAGCGGAATGAAGGAAAGTATAAGTAGGTGGGGAAATGTGCCGTGTTTACGGAAACCTCCTCCGGCAAAATATTATCGCGAGACGCTCGCGATCAAATATTCAGGCGGCGCGCGGCGCGCGGGACGCGGCCAACCCTCTCTAACTTTCAAGCCCTTCCCTTTGCACGCCCTACACTAATTACGTTTAGAGTTCTTAAGCGAAATTACTTAGGCCCCTCGCCACCCGCGCCCCCCCCCGCGACCCCCTTCCGGAAATGAGGCGCGCTGGAAAACAAGAAAGAGGAAAGCGTTATATAAGAACACCGCTGTCTTCGTTCGTCTTAAATCTGGACAATCTAAAGATGTTGATGTAATGATTTTTTCTTCATTTTCGCGAGTTCTCTGTTCATGAGCGGTTGCTAAGTGAAAAGCAATTAAAGCACGGGCGAGCGATCCCACCCCGCCCGCCCCCCGTCCCGCACGGCTTGCTACCCCAACAAGAAAGGAAAATTATTATAAACACGGTTTTAGTGTATTTATAATGATGATCGAATGCCTTTTTCTTAGTTATCTGAGTAAAAATGCTTTAACAGAATAATATGTTGATTCTATTTTTTGTTGCTTCCAGTTCCATCTTAAAATGTAATGCCTTTATAATTATTAATTAAAAAAATATAGTATCTAAACAAAATTAAACGACTATATTTTGATAGAGCCCTAATTCAAGCTGTTATGGTGATATTCACTAAGGCATAGTACCTACCTAATAGTAAAGTAATACAAGACATTTACCTAATAACGTTAATATGAAAACTACGCTCACATTTTCTTACATAATTCTGCGACTGGGTGTATTAAAGTCTTTACTATAATTAAACACGTTCCATGAATTCAATTTAAGGACTAAGATCAATGATTACGAAACACTCAGACAAACACTATGTTTCTAAACCAATCGTCCACTGGTGGCTGACAACGGTTTGAGAACCGCTGTAAAGGGCTAGGTAGGTATACCAACTTCTGGATACCAAGACGGTCCATGACGTCATATAGACAGAACTGTTAAATGTACTAAATGAAAAAGTTAACACGTCTGCTTTAAATTTCATAAACTTCTGAAAAATATTAGAATGAAATCGAGTATCATCTCGCCGACAGATTACCCACTTCTTATTATTCCGATCAACGAAACCATAGAATCATTGAGTCTCAAAAATATTAACATTCCAGCATTTGACGTCCATAAAGATGACGCGCCGTCAGCGGCAGCCAAATTAAACGAATTCACGACGCCCGCGACCGCGTTTCCGCACCTTTTATGTGCCAGCGCACAGTTTAATTTCCTAATTTCCAAATGTTCTTCAGAAACAAGACAGTGTTGGGGACTTTGATCATCCAATCGGAAGTTACCGTCAACGCAAACATTCACGTGAGCACGGGACCAGTGCTCGCGCGAAATCTCCTTACAACCTACTTAATTTCCTACGTCATAATTTATTAGAAATTTGTAAATAGGTTTTTAATGTTTATTGAGTATTATTGGGCTGTCGCGAACACGTGTATGTTTGATACGTCGGTCGAATAAGCACAAGTACCTAATTAGGTGTCATTCAAGTGCTGGGTGACTAAAATATGGTTTAGGTACAAGTGTTCTGGTAGAAAGATATATATATATATAGATATATATATATATATATATGATTATTCTTTTATTAGGTATTATTAGGTATGTTAAATTGGGCAGAAAATCAGATGGTGGAAATTTAATTACAATTATAAATTTATATGGCCTTTGCAAAATATTAATTCAGTAAACATTCCTTCCCTTGTTCAAGGGCTTAAATTAGGCGCAGAGAAATTACAAAACAAGAGAGGGAAACTTGCGGCTGTTTAATGAGATTTAAATAATTAATGAGTGTGCAAAATTGGTTTCTTTTTTTCAGCAGCGGTAGCGAGTACTTCGAGGGTCGCGATGAAAAAACAGGCTATAATTGCGACCCCGTCCGAGACATCTCTCTGCTTCCAAAAAGCTTATTACCATCGAGGGAGCGGCTACGACCATCATTTATAAAATGCATTCTATTACGACAGCAATTAAACTTTTTCATCGCAAGAAATCGAGAATATTCCGTGTTTTCTTACTCCAATAATTGGGCGCCCTGGTTTGCCATCTGGGATATTTTATCCATTACGCAATCGTAGTCAACGAAATATAACAAACAACAAAAACATCTAGTATCTATTATAATAAACATTTTATAAGAGTCAATGAAGCCGGAGCCGGGAAGATTGAAGATACAGATATAAGAGTATACCCAGACTTAATACAGATAGACTTATTTAAATATTTCGCCTCCCTAAGTCGTTTTTCAAAGCACGACCGTTATATCAAAATCCTGCCGGTAATTTCCACATGATCAACTACGAAATAAGTCCGTTAGAAATGTTCGCATGAAAAGTTATTTGATCGATTTTTTTTACGAAAAAAAATGCAACATTCACTTCATTGACTTCATTATACTGAAATTGTATAATCGTAAAATCTTTACGGAATATGGAAATTGAACAATTTTCGTATTCAAATGGCTGTGATTGACATCTCGCCGGGCGGTCAGCCGGCCCTAGCTCCCGCGGCCTTTGTCAATCCTGACCGCCATCCAGCCGATTGTGATCAAATCCAAAAACTATTTCATTGTATTCTTAAAGGACGACTTCTCAACTTGGGGTAAATTAAATACATTCGTTGAGAATTTCCGTTACGAATTTTAATTAGGAGACCCGAACAGTTATGCGAATTTAATAGAGCTGTTTCGGTTACTGTCGCAGGAAATTTCTTTTCGGGCTCTGTACGGACGCTGTCTTGTATTGTTGGTCGGATAAGATCGCTGATAGGTCGCGGGATTAAATATCTGATTCGCGGAGAATAGGTATCCGTACTTATGCGTGCTTAAGAAACGTATACAAACAGTGGTTTAATAACAACATTCCCTGTTGGCTAAACATTTACTGCTAAAGGCAGGTGGAGCTTAGTTTATGACACTAATAGTGTTATTCAAGTATTGTAAAGGAATAAAAGGAAAGTGAATTGAGGGCACTTTCCTATGATTAGTAACTAGGTACTTAATTAAATTTGTAAAAAACAATATATTAGTAATAAGTACCTACTTTCCTAACCAAAGTTATGTTTAGTTATGCTCGATCGCAGATATTGACACAGCTTGATAAATTATATATGGTCTAAGTTATTAGATGAGAACAGCATGCAATTTTTAGTTAGACTCTACAATGAAATTTATGACAAAGGACAGCTTCCAGAAGATTGGCTTAAATCCACATTTCTCCCATTACCCAAGAAAGCAAACGCAAAAACATGCGGAGATCATATACAAATAAGTCTAATGAGTCATGCCCTGAAAGTATTTTTAAAAATAATTCACATGAGAATCCATTTACCATAAAATAGACAAAAATATATCCCATACTCAGTTTGGATTTAGAAGTGGATTAGGAACAAGAGAGGCCTTGGTGGCAGTACAGGTCCTGATTCAGAACAGCTTGGAATTGAACAAAGATGTTTACGCATGCTTTATTGACTTTGAAAAAGCATTCGACAATGTGAATCATGAGAAATTAATGCAAATACTCAATAAAACGGAAGTGGACAGCAAAGATCAAAGAATCATTAGGAACTTGTACTGGCATCAGACAGCCAATATCAAAGTAGCTAGCGACCTCAATATCCTAAAAGGTGTAGGTAAGACAAGGTTGTATTTTGTCACCGCTGTTATTTAACCTCTATTCTGAATCCATATTCCAAAAAGCTTTTGAAGACGTAGAAATTGGTATCAAAGTCAATGGAACGGTAATTAACAACCTCAGATATGCTGATGATACTGTTATTCTTGCTCACTCAATGGAAGAACTTCAGCAGCTACTAGATCGTCTTAACTCTGTGGTAGAAGAATACGGCCTTAAAATGAATATAGCGAAGACCAAATGCATGATCGTGAGCAAGAATGTGGCTGAACCAGACTCATTGATCAAAAACGGCAACTTAGTAGAAAAAGTAAAGCTTTATAAGTATTTGGGTAGCTCACTTAATGAGAAATGGGATCCCGAAAAAGAAATACGTATCCAGATTTTAGTCCAGGGTATGTTTAATTAATAATTAAAAAATTATAATTTAAACTATACTCCGGTTTGATTAATATTAGATAAATTCTATACCAATCGAAAGTATGAAGCTCATAGAATATGCAAACGTTAGGTTGCCTATTCTTTTCCCGTCACAACTATCGGGTAGCCAGGTATAAACAGGTAAATCTATACCTACTAGCATTTTGCAACGGTCTGATTATTGAATTGAAATTAAATAAAATTAAGATTATTTTATTATGAATTTATCTAATAATCAAACCGGTGAAATGTTAAAAAAATTTTTTTTTTTAATTTTTAACAAAACATACCCTGGACTAAAATTTGTTAGGCAACCCATATGCAATATATTTATTGACATATTAAATTAAATATAAAATACATTTCATCAAATAAACATCTCGGTGAAGGTCGTTCTATATCGGGATCCTCTACTATAAACATAATGGACATGAACCTGGAACTTTTGAGCACCGTAAAGAAAAGGAAAACCTCATATTTTGGACATATCTATAGACACGACAAATACAAAATAATCCGAAACATCTTGGAAGTGAAAATCGACGGTAAAAGGAGCAGAGGAAGGAGAAAGCTAACCTGGTTAGACAACATCAAGAGCTGGTCCAACATTAATGCCACTGCCAGTCTTTGCAGACGGCACAAGACAGAAACAAGTTCCGGAAGATGGTCGCCGACATCCGTTGAGGATATGGCACAATGAGAAGAAGACACTGACAATACGGGTCAAAAAGGTAGGCGTTTCAGTTTCCTTTACTGTATCAAGAAGTAAGAAAAAGAGAAACTAGTACGAGTATGTTTACCTAGTTTTCGCGGTGAGATGTGTTTAAGTTCGCTCCAGGACACCATCACGTGTGCTGATTTCTGGCCGAAAGGTGTCGTCTTTCGTCGGTTCCGGGGCAACCTACCAAATCCAACACCCGAGATGTCGGAACAACGGGGCCACGCCGTTTCGCCGTCAAAATAAACATTGTTCGGTTCATGACGCATTGGTGTAAACTGTAATGTTATGTAACCTGTTTTTCAATAAATAAATAAATAATAAATAAGTTACTTTTTAATAAGTTGAAAGCAACAAAAATATTACGATAAGTTTCTACCTATAAAGAAGTTTTATGATATTATTGTGTGAATTTATTAATATTTGTACGTAACGGATCCAAACTTTAAGATTTTATATTAACGATTTCAACATAATGCCTACCTATCAATACAATGCATAACAATGAAAGAAAAGCATGCTTGAGGAAAGTAACTAAATACATCTAAAGGCATTTAAGATTTAAAATAACATTACATACTTATCAATTAGGCACCATTCTAGACCTTACCTTTAGAATCTTCGGTTTCCCAGGTGGAGTGGGAAGAGTGGAATCATCGGCGGGTTGCACAATAGACAACGCATTAAATCCTCGTGTTGCTAAACGCATCAACCTTAAATCTTACTTTACACATACTCGTATAAGCTGAATGGATAAAAAGGAAAGAGTATCAAAATTAAAGCTACCATATCCATAAAACAATCCGAACGAAAGTGTCCGTCCGAATTAAAAGTTGAATTTTGACTATGAGAAATTTAATCATCATTCATCAGTAAGTTTATTTCGATACGTTAGTGGGAATAATACTTTAGAGCCCGGCGTGAACTCTCGCATCCCGAACACGGAACGTAGTCGCGTGCGGCTGCGCCCTACCCCACATCGCAGTCTTCACAAAAAACGCCGGATTGTTTACCTCACTTTTTACCTTTTTTCAACTTTTATTCGTATTTTATCGCGGCGCACGCGGCGACCGCCTTTATAGAGTCCTCAATGAAGCGTTATGCGTCCATTGTCAACGTCCAAGTCGCGGTAATTCATTTTTAATGTTAACTTAAATGTAGATAATCGGCGAACCGATCGAACAGCCCTCTTCTTTTTATTTAATTTGTTGACATTGACGTGATCATTTATAAAATGTGGACACTTTATTCTGCCAAAATAGTTTTTTTATTATAGTTAGTTTAGTTTTTTTACAGGGATTAATGAAAAGATCTCTAATGACAATACTTTTTATTGTAAGTATAAAATTTACAAATTATGTTTGATTTGCACGGAATTGATTGGGAATGAATGTAATAAATAAGGCTTATTGTAATACTGTTCACAGTGTAGGTACATCAGATGAATAATGATTAATGAACAATATCAACATAAACTTTGCTTTTTTTTTTCAAGGCACTGCTGAATACAAATTTTCAAACCCTTTCGCAAGTTTAGCTTAAAAAATGCAACACATCCTTTTTAAGTAAAATTAGCTAATTAATGGGTTTCCCGTAGGAAGCATTTCTTTATATTTACTACAAACAAGTTAATGCACTTAACAATAAACCTAAAATGCCAATACTGAAAACACACCAAATTAATGAGATAAAGTTAACCGGACAAAACGGCCTGATAAAGCTAGAGGTTTTATAATGAATTAAATGCATTAGCTCCACCAGTCAAAGTTATCCCGGTTTATTATGTGAAAATGCAGTTTTTCCTTTAAATGCAGGTTTGTGTATGGCCCCGCTAAAGTCCACTTCCAAAAACTTTTGTACCATCGCTTTTAACCTAAATCGATACGGTGCGGTCTGTTTTAATGTCATTTATTTTTTCTATTATTTAACATCTTTATATAATCAGGTTTTAAAACAGGATATCCGGAAACGCGTATTTTATAGTTCGTTGATTATTGTAAAAATGCATCTCATCAAATTTTAATTTGGCAAATTGCAAGTGTAGTGCTGTAAAAATTTTAAACCTTGCGACACGACATCATATGGTTTAATTCTGTTATGTTTTTTTTTTTGTGTTAAATGGTATAAGTGGAGCGATGGATAAACCGTACAAAGTAGTATTAGTACCGGGTCTGCTGAGCAAGTACGCCTAGACGGAGGCGAGGTACTCGTTGTATTTCTTCTCCTGTACCTGCTGCAGTTTCTGCAGCTTCTTGATGAGCCCCTTGCTGATTTCCTTGCCTTCGTGATCGTGGGTAGGGAGACCCTATATCGAAGCAAATATTTTACTATGAGTAAAAGTTTTTTTTTATTGTGTTGGACTGGTAGTATATGAAATATGGGATCATGGGTTGGGTGATATGGGACAGTGCCCTAATCAGGAACTGAACCTCTCAACATTTAGTTATTTAAGTTATTTTTGTAATACTAACAATACATATATGGATTAATTAGTCCGATATAATTTTTTTTTTTATATATATATAAATAACACAAGATTGGGCTAGTAAACTTTACGAGTATTATCATCTAAATAAATATTCCAATAAATTACTAATAAAACAAAGATTTAATTTGAAGGTTACAAATAATCAATATTGATCGATATTTTGAATGTTTCTGTAAGTATAGACTGATTTCAATCCTTTTCGGCTCAGGGAGGAATAAAACAACACATGTTTCCTGACTACGATAAAGCAAAAAACAAGTATATACGTATAGCGTACCTTATCATCGAACTGCGAGTACTTGTCGGTCTCCTTACGGAACATCTCTCCCGGCGGAATTTTTTTCTGTTCTTCTTTGAGCCGCTGCGCTTCAGCCAACTCTTGCTTCTTTTTTAGCTTCTCCGCTTCAACTCTCTTCTTTTCTTCTTTTTCCCGCATCAGTTCTTCTTTGCTGACAAGCTTTACCACTGTACGGTCTGGTGAGAAGATAATTCTGGGTTGCAATTTATAGACATTCTGATCGCTCGCTTATTACATGTTAAAAATATAGGTGCGAGTATTTATAACATAAGGTAAAGGTACTTGTACTGGACTGATTGAGTTACTATAAAAACAACAAAAACGCCACAATGTTTGTTTGTTCCTATAATATTAGAGGAGTTTCTTCGATTCCTCATGGATCATGTCGAAAATTTCATCACTGTTTTAATATGACAAAATATTACTGAATGTAAAAATAATAATGTCTAAGTAATAATAATGAAAGAAAGAGCTGGCGCAGGATCGAGAAAAGTGGCGTGATCTCGTGTTGGAGGCCAAGATTCGCTTCGGGTCGCTAAGCCAACATAGTAAGTAAGTAAGTAGGTAAGTAATAATAATGCCGACCGCGACGTTGTTTTATATACGTTGTAGATGTTGCTATTGTAGTAGTTCGGCAACTATCGTACAAAATACACCAATATGATAATTTTTTTCCGCTACTGAAAGCTTTCGCGATGCACATATAATAACCTGAACTGTTATATAGGTACAGCACCAGCACCCTGCCTTGTCATTGGGCTGTACCATGAAGCGCATGTTCACTGGATCAGCCCTACAGCGCAGGAGCATCGGCAAACGACCGAAGAACGAGCGCAGCGCTTAAGCTTGCCACTCACTACCATTTTAATTTATGCGCTTACCAGGCTTGTTCTCAAGCTTGTTGTACTTGGACAACGGGGTTTAGTTGTGTGAAATTAGCGTTTACTACATTACATCGCACATTGATGGGGGGCTATTTTTCTAATCACATGATAAATACATAGCGCCGATACTGTAATCGTACTCCCAGTTCTGGGAGGTAGACGTCGCGCAGCGCATCACAGAGCGCCAGCGCGTCGGTGGGTTTATGGTTTCGCAGATCGCGTGGCGTCACGTACCTACAGTAAACGGCGATAAAGTTTGCACATCGATCTTTGGAAAGAGGCAATCGGCTAATTTCGACTTCGTATAGCGATATCTGTGTCGCACACACCATGACGTTTGTTTTGTCAGTCGTGGTTCAAATGCGAGAGAGTGCAGTCGCATATCCAAGTCAATATATATATAGAGTTGCTAAAACCTACACAAAATAAAATTTGTACTATAGAATCTATAGGGAAAAAATAGTATGTATATCGTCATCTAGTACCCATAACACAAGCCTTCTTGAGCTTAATTTGGGACTAGATTGATTTGTGTGAGGTTGTCTGATATATATATATATATATTTTTTTATTTCAATGATGTGACTCACCAGGCTTGTCCTCCAGTCGAACTCCCAGTTCTGGGAGGTCAACGTCGCGCAGCGTGTCGCAGAGCGCCAGGACGTCTGTAGCTTTCGCGGCTCGGGCGGCGTCGCGTACCCGCGCCCGGAATGAACTCAGCGCCTCTAAATACGGCATCACGACTTCTTCTAGCTGTAACAATCAAAGGAGTACCTTACTGGAACACAATTTCCATCACTTTAAAGTAATTGAATCGGTTTTGAAAAACATTCCACGTGACGTCGTCGTAGTATCTCCGATCACGTGACTACTCCTTTAGAGCGTGTTTTTAAAAGCTTTTATTTAACTTGCATTGTAAGTATGTATGTATGTATGTATGTATCTAAGTATGTTTGTTCGGGTGAAATCTTGCAACTCAATTTTGAAGCAGATATCGTCAACCGATTGAGCTGAAATTTTGCATACTTACTTAACTTTGATGACAATACAATAATATGGTACCATGGGGCTGATCTGATGATGGAGCCGGAAGGTGGCCATAGGAACTCTATAATAGAAAAAGCAATCCTACCGAGCTTGGGCTCTTTAGAATCGTCTCAGTGAGCATTTGATGGATATCCAAAGAAAAGTACAGTCGGCTATAAAAGCTTGCCACTAAAATGTCATTTTTGACAGAAACTTATTGTATTTAATCTGTAAGTAAACTGGCATGTACATATCGCACGTCATGTTGTACTCACGCAAACATTATCGGCATCCCCGACCGGGAACCCAATGCCTCCTCTGGGCCCCTCGACGGCGCCGAACACGTGCAGCACGTCGGTGACGTAGCGCGCCGCCGCCGCCAGCAGCGGCGCGGGCCGGGGCCGGGGCCGGGGCGCCGCCGCCGCCCGCAGGAACACGTGGCAGCCCGCCACCAGCTCGCGCAGCGCGTCCAGCGCGCCGCGCGTGTCGATGTTGTCTGCCGAACGATACTCATCAGCCACAGACCACCCCCACTACACGGAGCATGTAAGGCGACCCGCGCGCACCAACGATATGGTACGGCAGAACATTAAAGTATCAACACGCCGGCCACCGTTTAGCTCCGTCCATGTTTATGAAGTCTCTCTACACCACTTAACACTACAATTTACCATGTTATTTATTTAATTTCTTTTTTCGTTAACGTATGCATGGATCATAAACAAGGACGCAACTAAACGGTGGCCGCCGTGTTGATACTTTAATGTTCTGCCGTACCATATCGTTGGTGCGCGCGGGTCGCCTTACATGCTCCGTCTAGTGGGGGTTGTCTGTGTCATCAGCATACCTAGGATAACTCGGGGCACGTTCTAGAGATAGGATGTCGATATAAAAGATGTCGATATAATTAAATTAATATATGTGCTCAGTGAACATTCTGGATTACTATAAAGAGGTTCGATGTCATATCTGATCTGATATCAAGCCTCTTAAATTAAGATAATAAAAGTATAAGGATGTCATTTCAATCAAAATGACAATTTACGTATATTCTCAACGGGGGTGACATAGTCACTGTGTGACAAAACCCCTTTCTAATTAATAAAGATAATAATAAAAATAAAAAAAATACGTATATTATGAAAATTATTTTAAAATAAACATGTAAATACACGTTTTAATATGTTTATTTTTTCATTTGAAAATGTGGAGAAATAAAGTAATATTTATTTATGTCGATGAAATTTAGATGTTGATAGTAACATCGATATATTTTTTTGTCGATAAAATATTTTGCTACGTCACTTTCGTATAGGTGCCCCGAGTTATCCTAGGTATGCTCATCAGCGAATGTTGACTCACTTCCGAACACCATTCCAAACAGATAATGCATAGTAGTTTCAGAGTATGAATTCATTAGGAACTTGAGGTAGCATTAGACGATTGCTTTTATTAATAACGATTGTAAATACATAGCTGAAGAGACGACCCCGAAACTAGTATTTATTGATACAACGCTTGTAAAGTGTTGTAAGCAACATTCTTAAAATTCGACCCCATGTCTCAAGTTTTACGTTCTTGTCCCAAATTCCCATATTTGATGGTAATTTTGTTCATTCTAATCGTCCATAATAATCATTTATTGATATATTTAGCTTATCATGGACATGAATATAGTATGTATGTTGCTCAAAATATAAAAGAGTCCAGTAAGAAAGAACTAACATAACCAAAACAATTCATATCTGTCTCTAATCTACACACTTGACAAGATACCAAGGGCAATGCAATACATTTTAAATAAAAATAATAATAAAATAAATTATATTACCTAAGTCCAGCCCGAGGAAGTCGTAACCCTAAAAAAATCTAAATGGAACTACCCGCTGATGAACGTACGCGCTCTTGTAATGAAATAGTACGCGCCTTTCCATCTCCATCTAACTCACCACAGAGCGCGGCGTGGACCTGCTCCTTGGCGGCGGCGAGCTTGTCTGCCAGCGCGCGGTCTTCCTCGCGCCACGGCCCGCCGCAGCCCTCGTCGTAGCCGGCGCGCATAGCGTCTTTCACGGTTAGGAAGAACTCCTGAAACATACGATCAGATGAAAATTATTAGAAAGCTATACATCATCCTCCTAGCCTTTGTCCCATTTTTTTTGAGAATGAATTCTCAATCGGGGTCGGCTACGTAAATCCCAAGATGTGGCGTAGGCACTAGTTTTTACGAAAGCGACTGCCATCTGACCTTCCAACCCAGAGGGGAAACTAGGCCTTATTGGGCTTAGGTGGTTTCCTCACGATGTTTTCCTTTACCGAAAAGCGAGTGGTATAAATATCAAATGACATTCCGTACATAAGTTCCGAAAAACTCATTGGTACGGGCCGGGTTCGAACCCGCGACCTCCGGATTGAAAGTCGCATGCCCTAACCACTAGGCTACCACCGCTTCGCTTATGAGAAAGCTATACAACAAATGGAAAACATTCGGTTAACTATCCCGGCCCAAAGTTTTCTAACCTTGACAGATCACTCTCAATAAACTAAAGTCTTGCAGACAGTCAAGGGGCTTCGGTCGCAAAGCACAAGCTTTAGCATTATCATAGTATATAATACTTGAGGTGCCGTCCGTGTAATACTTCTCTTTTACCGTAGGTAGTTGAGTAAAAAGTATCCTATAACCATCTTAAGATGTCCCAGCTATCCTTGTACCAAAATTGTTAAAAATCCGTCTAGCCGTTTAGGCGTGGTGAAAGTTTTAGTACTCGAATAGTCTAGGGTCACCTCCCGTGGAGTAAAGGCCAGCCGCAACTGCCGCGCGATGTGCCGCCGCATCCGAGATGCTCATCAAGTATCCGAATTCCGAAGGTCGTTGTCCTTTATCCACGTATAGACAGGAACTATGGTGTGTAGAAGGGGAGGACCAGCATCTTTCATAGGAGAATATTTGGAAAAATTTCAAGCGTTAAGTAGTAATTAATAGTTCCAAAAGGCTCCACAAGCAGTGCTGGAGTTGCTGGAGTAAGTAAAACTGTCTACCGTCCATAAACTGCAGGATATTAAACCACATCTTATGGAGGGTACAGATATTTCAACTCTTTTATCTATCCAAATATCATAAACCCTCCATGATGCGTTCAAGAACCGCACATTATGACCACCATAAAAATAAACAGTTTTGTAAGAACCAATTTCTTATCTGTAAAAATGTTATTATTGCTAAATAATAACATCGATTTCGATAATATTATTCATTCAAATTTCGAACATCTCTGAAAAACAAAGAAATTTGATTTGACCTCCATTCTAATATCAGTCGAGATGACGTTTAGTTGGAAATGAATTGTCAATTTGCAATCAAATTTGACAAATGTCGCACGTAAGTAAGATATATATCGAACGATATGATAGTTGGGGCCGACTCTAGTTTGTCTCTGAATAAAAAAAAAACTATGACAGCTGCCAGAAAACTTCATTACCGCCATTACCGGATAAAATTTGTTATAATGTGCGGCTCCTGAATGCATCATATGGCTTATGATATATGGGTAGATAAAGTAGTGTATGTAACTGTACATAATTAGGCATTAAAACACTCGTGTGATGTTATTATGAAACTTGCCTTCGGCTCGTTTCATAAACCCACACTCGTGTTTAATACCCTTCATTATGTACAATCACATAAACTACTATTCTTCGCGTTGTCAAAACGTAAAAACAATGGAGAAACGTGATTGAATATTGTATGTTTTTTTATTAGAAATATATGTTTAAATAGAAGAAACATGGGGAATGACGTACTAACTATTCCAGCGTTTTGACTTTCATAAAAAGTAGCTGATTTGATCTGCAACACTAGCGCCACGAATTTAACACCTTTCAGCTGACACTTGGATATATGTATGAAGATTCTACTCCTTTGTCACTGTTGCATATATGAAGATATAAAGATGCTCCCTACGCGGCTAGCCGCGTCAATGTCTGATCTAGATCAGACATTGAATAAACACTCACATTAAATAGCTTCTCGGTCTGTATGGCCATCTCCATGGTGTTACTCGAATAGTCGAGGGTCTCCTTCCAGCCGTGCAGCAGGAACGCGAGACGCAGCTGCCGAGCGCTGTGTCTCCGGAGGGCTTCCGAGATGGTCACGAAGTTCTTCAGCGACTTGGACATCTTGCAGCCGGCGATGGTCAGGTGCCCGGTGTGGAGGAAGTAGTTCACCCAGCCAGGTTGGTCAAAGTACGCCTGAAGACCAAAAATAACATTATAAGTTAACCCACGGCTCTACCTATGTTATCTTTTGGAGATTGAGAGAAGATTTTGTGACAAAGACTATTCTATGTCATCAAAGGCCTTCCAGTATTTTACAGACTACAAAATATTGTCATGTAGGAAAACAACGCTTTTCATGGCTATGCAAGCCAATACGAGAACGGCACACGCGACCACCGGCTTGGCAGACGTAAGACTGGCCTGCGCGCGGTGAGCAAGGGCCGAGCTTTCTTTAGGCACGCTTGGTTGCGAGAGCCCTAAAGCATGCCTCATATAAGATCAAACGCCCATCCAACACCAGTTTCCGCCATTTGTCATGATGTTACAAAATGTGTGCATTTCAAGCTTGGCGCAGTCTTTGTAACGCTGGATCGGATGCATCATATTCTATATTAATATATACCTAAGTTAAGTTGTTTGAAATAATAAATCGACATTCATTTCTTAAACATATAACAACCATTTATGTATTGAAAAGATAACACGTCACAAATATCTGAACATCAGCACAGCAACAAATTAGCAAATAATCACGGTAGGTACTACTATCAGCACTTAACGCTAGTCAAAATAGCAAATGTGTCATCAAGTTTCTTAACATATACCTACAACGATTGTGCATTATCAGAAGAGTCCGTAATCTTGTCGTGATTACGGGACAAAAGGGTAGTTTGGGGAATAAATGAAATGGTGTTAGTTAAATTCGAAAACTGGAATAAAGTAGTTCCATTTAATAAAATGTATAATTAAACATACACGATATAAATTATCTACTCAATTGAAGGGATATTGGTATCATTGTGTTAACTAGTAATGTTTTTTTTGTAACCATTTTATTTACTCAGAGTAAATTACTCCCCAAAGTTTGTTAGTATTGTCACATGACCAAGACAAGAGTATGGAATCTAATTATCAGTAATTATTATAATGCATCTTTAGTCTTGTTTTTTTACAGATAGGAATAACAACCCTCATTCCCTAGCTCATTCTGTAGCACAAAAAAATAAAAAGATAATAATGTTTCTTCCGCCTTATACGGGCATCGTGAGGAAACCTACCCAAGGCGATAATTTTTCGATTTGACGGGGGTGGTGCCGTGCTCCTACATAATATAAATTGCAATCACAGCTAATTTTACTATTCATATAAAAGGACCACCTAAATAGTATCAGGTATCATTGTGTTAACTGGTAATGTTTTTTTGTAACCATTTTATTTACTCGGAGTAAATTACTCCCCAAAGTTTGTTAGTATTGTCACATGACAAAGACAAGAGTGTGGAATCTAATTATCAGTAATTATTATAATGGCTTTTTTAGTCTTGTTTTTTTACAGATAGGAATAACAACCCTCATTCCCTAACTCATTCTGTAGCACAAAAAAATAAAAAGATAATAATGTTTCTTCCGCCTTATACGGGCATCGTGAGGAAACCTACCCAAGGCGATAATTTTTCGATTTGACGGGGGTGGTGCCGTGCTCCTACATAATATAAATTGCAATCACTGAGCTAATTTTACTATTCATATAAAAGGACCACCTAAATAGGTATCTAGGAGCACTGCAGCACCCCTGCCAAGTTGGATAAATGATCACCTCGATTAGGTTTCGGTACGATGCCCGGCGGGAAACAACATTTTCATTTTATTTATTTTTGAAAAACTACAGAAAAATAGGAATGGGGGGGCTTATTCCTAACTATTAACAAAAGTTCTAACATTTTTTCAATGTCATCCATTCCCCAGTGCCAATACCGATGATTTGTAAGTAAGTATATATCTATTCAACACTTTTATCCAATAAGATTGATTTAGAAGCAAAATCAACAATAATTATTTAAATTCAATTGTTAAAATGACCTTATTATCAATCTCTTTAAATTTATACAATAAAAAACTTCCGATAAAAAGAAACAACAACAATGCCAAATGAATCACTCCAATTTCAAGTGTCTCACGTGAACGTGTACCATACTTAACAGAGATAACTCACCTCGCTCTGCGCCAGTTCGTTATCGTGGTGCGGGAACTTGAGGTCGACGCCCCCGGTGTGTACGTCCAGCTTGTCGCCGAGCACGTCGGCCGCCATGGCCGAGCACTCGATGTGCCAGCCCGGCCGCCCGAGCCCCCACGGCGAGGGCCACGACGGCTCACCCGCTTTGCTTCGCTTCCATAATGCGAAGTCGTTGGCTGAACGCTTCTCTGATACGTCGGCGCTGAGGTCGCCTGCAAATTATGTGCAACGTACAGATATAGTGAACAATGTCTTGCCATTATATTCCGTCGAATAAGTTCGCAATTATAGTCTATTCCATATAACTTTGTGCATGTTACATGTGTTATCTTGGTACATTTTAGAGCACATTAGAGCCTTTCATAACCCGGAATAATTGATAGAGTCGCTGTCGCCAGGTACGGCGAGGAGGACTATACGTTTTATAACATAAATTCGATTAAAATGTACTAATATGACAGAAGTCACACGCACAAAGCTATGTGAAACAGACTATACTTACTCCCTCAATGAGCAGTGCAAAAAAAGATAGAGCCAGAAATATAAGTATTAATGCACAAAATACTGCAAAACCTTATTGATCTGTAATGTAACTAAGTGTATTTTAAGTAATTGCCGGTTTGTTCTATTTTCTTTGTTTGTATCTTTATGCCAGTGAATTCACCAATAGTGAATTGCAAATGTGTATCATGTTTTAATGTATTCCAATTGATTATAGGGATTAATAGCAATAATATGTATCGATTATTTGAGGACAAATGTTTTTATACATTATTCATGTAGAATAGACATTTTTTAATACCTTCTCCCTCTTGTAATGAGTTGGTGTCGCCATAAGCTTCAGGCACCAGCCGAGCATAATGATGGTGTTTTTTGCCATCAAACTCGCAGACATTGAAGTACACTGATCCATTTGATTCATATGCCAAACCATTCTCAATAATCTTCTCTATAAACTTAACAATTTGTGGTACATATTCGCTTACTCTTGTTAATACATCTGGCGGTAGGACCTGAAATGTAAATCACACTAATATTATAAAGGCGAAAGATTGTGAATGTGTTTGTACACTTGCTACTTCTGACGGCTGCATCAATTTTGATAAATTTCGGTATGGTAGCTGACACCCAGGATAACAAATTGGCTCAACTTACTGGTTAGCTTAGTAAAATAAATGAAAATAAAAAAGCCTTTTATTTCTTAATATGGTGAGATACATTTCTACAAATTGAATCAATATACACTAAAGTACATAACATAAGTTTAAACAATTTTCGTAAATGATCTGACATGGTGGATTATTCTTTTATTTTAATATCTTATTATTTAAAGGTAAAGGCCTCCTCCAGAGTTACTTGTTAACTTACTTTTGATTAAATAAATATTTTTATGCTAAAAGGACATTATTTTCAATTGGTTTCTACTTACATTTAATGCTTTCATATCTTTATGAAATTCATTTTCCCAATATCTCGGTAGTGTGGTAAATATTGCATTGTCTGTGACTGTAGCACCAAATTGGCTGTCCAACCACTCTGATATAGGGTCCTTGGCTGACTTAAGCAATGCACTCTTTGCTTCAGCAATATTATTATTATTTTTAGCTTCAACTGCCAATTTTAGAGACTGAATTGCATTTGCTACACTGAAAAGGAAATAAAATGTTACCAAGATATGTGATGTTATTTCTTCGTGCTTAGAGTGTTACAAATAAATTTCAAACTATACTGCTGACTGACAAGTTCTGTGACAATTGTATTAATTCATAGCACTTACTTGTCTAACATTTTTTGCATAGCAACCTTTTTATCTGGGTCACCAGTAGTTTTAACAATGTTCTCATAGTAATTGACCACGGATGTTGCATCATCTATTGTTTTACTTAAATCTCTTTCTTCGTTTGCATATTTTTCATATAAATGGTTTTGTCTTGCTCTTTTGATGATTTTGTCATCAATATCAGTTATGTTCATCACATACAGAATATCTAATCCAAAGTAATTAGCCATTACTCTTCTAAGTATATCAAAAGATATGTAGGACCTGTAAAAAGGGTATAAACACTTAAATAAACAACTGACGAAAAAGTGTTACAATACAATACAAAATAACTCAATGGGTATCACAAATAATAAGCATGTCAAAGCAAAAACAAAAACTGTTTCAATATTATTTTGTTTCAGGAAAAGAATTTTTAAATTAAATCATGCCATGAGTTTTGCACTATTAGTAGTAATTAAGATGGACATACAATAACTGTGAAACTATTATAGAATATTTGCCCAGATAATCTTTAAATATAATACCCAATCTACCCATAACAATTTTAGTACTAACAAGTAAGTACCTGCATATTCACCTGGAAAGATTGGGGTTTTCCCCGTGAGCACCTATCTCTAATTGCAATATTCAAGGCTGATTAGATGCTTAATCTTTCAAAACATAGTAAATTGAAGATTAGAATGTGACTATACCTGGCATGGCCCATATGGGAGGCATCGTAGACAGTGGGTCCACAAGTATACCAGTTCACCCTATTGCCACTGGAGCACACAAATTCCTCCTTCTGTCGCGTTAAACTGTTGTATAACCGAAGCACCGGCCTTTGCTCTTTCTTTACTGGTGGAGACCAACTAGGCTGACTTCTTTTGGACATTGTTTAGTGACGAAACCACAAATGCCGCACTGCAATAAAGTAAATGGTATAGGAAGATACTTTAAACACTGTTGGAACTGCAGTACACTCCAAAGAATAGCTAGGATTTAATTTTATATTACTTAAATATCGCAATATATACAAAATAGCCACGAAGACAAACTAACCTTAACAAAAATATGAGATCATGCAAATCTAACCATTTCCACGTCCAGCACTATTCTATTTGACAGCTGACAAGTTGACAACTGCCACTGCCACTTCTGGTCAGAAAAAGGACAAGCTATTCAAGTTACTAGTAATAGCGCTCGTTTGCTAATAATTAACTCAAACGGTGTTTCTCTGATCGGATCTGAACTTGGCCTTAAGTGATTTTGTTTCCTTTTAACAACCTACTTTTGTGAACAAAAAAGCGAGATAAATAGATTTTATAACTTTGCCTTCGAGTTAAACAGCCAAAACGTGCCGCGTTATATATATATCTACTTAATGTTTCTATGTGTGTATATGTAACTATTTTGGTACATAAAAATAAAATCAAATCAGGTGTGTGAGTGAGTGTATATTGTGTGCGTGCTGTATGTATTTGTATTTCTATCTCTGGACTACTTTGTACAAATTACGATTGTATATTTTTATACAAATTTGATCATCTACTACCGTCGCGTTTCAGTCATAATGGCTCTCTGTGTTTGTAAATGCTTAAATGTAACATTAGGAAGTGATAGAGTAGATGATAATGTAGATATAACAAAACTGGAGTTATCACCTACGGAACAAAGGGATATATTTTTCAGTGAGGTAGGTACCGTCGGTAAACATGTCTTGACCTTGACTTTTATTAAGGGCTATTGTTTTGAATGAAAACTTAATTGAACCAATCCAATATCACGATCTAGTGCCGCCGAACAATTCTTATCCGCTAAATATACGGCACCGTCAGGCGTAATCGCAATCAAAATAAGGTTATTTTTGAAGTCGGAACAGCTATGTGCTGTTTACAAGCTTCGCAGGACACTTTTAGAACACTCGATAAAGGATTGAAATTGTATGTTTCTCTGTATATGGAGGTTTTGCTCGAAGTTTTCGTGTCGTGTATTTGTATATTTTTGATTTTACGGTCGTTTTTGTAGAAGTTACTCTCAACACCGTTGAGCTCCCTGAAGAGTCAAGTGGTGCAGCCCGCACTGACGGGACAGCGCGCCGTGGGCCGCTGGGCGCTGCACTCCTGCCTGGCCTGCGGGCAGGTCACGCACGCCGTCTCGCAGGACAGGCCAAGCACTGTCCTCATTCCCAAAGCCATACAAGTTAGTATAATAATTTAACAATGCCCTTCCGTAACTGACCCCTATGACCTCCATATTGACCTCTAGCCAAGACTACACAGCATTAGTTAAAATTTGTGTTCAATTCCTACATGACCTCTATACTACTTAAGAAAGGCTTAATTAAGCAATAAAAGTGTTGGATATCATTTTACACTTTTGTCATTTGACTCATGGCAATATGGTATTGTGATATGCATTCCAAGCAGAAAGATTTATGTAGAACCTTCTTGACTCAAATCACTTAATGATATGGAAACAAATGAATTATAATTAATCACTTAAAACTTAGAATAGACATTTCTTTGTTATTTTGTTTGGATATAAACATACAAATATTAAAATGATAATGTCTCACATAACAATTGTATATTTTCATTACAGACTACACAAGAAAAAGTTAATAATCTTAAGAAGTCCAGCAATTTCTCTCCAGTTTTCAATTTACTTGTGCCAGAAGTAACTAGCTTAGACATGAAAGAAAATGTGGATACAAGCAACCTAATTAACAATAAGAAAGGATGGCAGCCAGCGCAGCAAGCCATCAGCACCCTCAGCAACCAGCTCAAGGAGACCCTGCAGTCACAGCTTGTGCATATCGAGGAGACTGTGAGGCAGTTCCGAGATCAAAAGTATGCTGAGTTCGAGGCCTACAGAGACAGAGCACAAAGGGATCACAAGATATTAGCTAGGTACAACGCCTATTATGCTAGTTTCTTGTTTCCTAATTACTTTGCTCTTAAGGTAATGAGTCTCAATGAAACTCTTGTAAACAGCACTTTTTGTAACTTTTGTGTATTTCAATCTTAGAAAATAAAAGGAAAGATGAGCAGCAATGATAAAATGTAGAAGTAAATAAAACAATATTGGTCTAGTCAATATGTAATTACACACAAAACTGCAACAACCAGACAGTTGAAGATATGCACCAGAAGTATCTTTTTGAATGGCTATTCTCGCGTTGTCTTTTCATAGTCTATTGTATGTGAGCATCTAAGATTTCACCGTATTTTGAGCTGGTGTTTAGTAGATTTATTAATATATTTTCAGTATTGTAAGCAAAAGCCGAGACAGCCTGAATGGTGATGGGTTTAGAGTTGCTCCTAGCCTCGACAATGGACCACCCTCCCCACAACTACCTCCACTACAGAGAAGAAGACTGTCCTCATTCAAAGATGCCAAAAAAATGACACAAAATATTGTTAAGGTAAGAAAGATACCCTGAAAGATTTTCTCATCTCCATGAGATAATCGTTAGAGAATGATGGAGTTAAACACACTATTAAACTAAGTGTGAAGCATTATGCTAAGATTTAATGCTTAGTCTTGAAATATTTGGCCTGCTAGTTTTCTTATTACATTACATGTCAGTATTCAGCCATCATTAACTCACATGAAAGTTTATTGAAACCTTTACAAATTTTACACAGTTATTGGAATTAATTTATTTTATATTTCATTAAAAATTTCAGGTTATACTTATTTTAAAAAGGCTTTTAGTTTATTTTCCAATTTGGAAGGGTTAAATCAGAAATATCATAATCTGCCTGGACTGATTTAAAATAAATATTGATTTTCTCAAATGATGATGGAAATGGATGAAGTAAAAAAAAACTTAAATTTTAGTTTGTAGATTTTTCTGTAGCTCTAGCAAAAACTTTTTTATTTTTTTTCCTTAATTATACTACCTAAATAGGTATATAGAGCATGGCAGGATCCTTGCCAAGTCAAAAAAAGTTTTCACTTCGGTGAGGTTACCGTACGACATCGTACAAGACAGGAAAAAGTAATCATCTATTTTTCAAGCTATGTAATCTTTTCCAGGAATGAGGAGAGTTATTCCTATCTATAAACAAAAATTCAAGATAAAAAAAAAACATCCATTCCTCATTGTCAACTGGATTTTTTTTAATGTAATGTTTGGTTGGGCAGCATAACAAAGACCTGCCCCCGGAGGAAGACTCGTTGGAAGCGGAAGACATCTTCGACATCGAGGGCATGGACTCGCGCAATCACATGATCTCAGACCAGGATGACTACGATTCCGATGGTAATTCATTAATTTATCATGATGTAAATTCATTAATTTATTTTGATCAAAAAATAATAATTGCAGTTACAAGTAAGTTGTTTTTACTTGAATGTTCTCAGACGATTAAATTGCAATAGTTTAATATTAGATATTTCCATTTTATCAAATGCAAAGTAAGTTGGGTTATATGACGATGACGTATTGTCTGTTTTTACAAGTTTTTATGTAGTTTCAACTGTCCCGTTATCCCTGTCTGTAATTAAATCTTACAAAATTTTGCTTACTTATGTAGTTTGGTGACGCAATATTATTATTTAGTAAGGCGTGGAGTTAATGATGGGAACTCTGTAATAAAAGAGCACAACCGCATCGAGCCAAGACAAGTTTGATTTGGTTGATTTGTCTTGATGACAACGCAATGAAATATGGCAAGCGAAGCCAATACTTTTTTTGTCAAGAAAGCTGTTTATGTCTAGATAATAATGCGCAGGGTTCGGATTTTTCATAGCATAGATATTACAAAGCAAAGCGCCCTTAAGTTATCGTAATTATTACGTAATTCTAAAATAGTAAATTTCTAAGTTTAATAATAAATTAGAAATTCTATCGTAAACATATTATCGTAAGCACGTAGAGCTTTGTTCATGAGAATAAAATACATTGACGTGTATGCCATAGCATTTGCTTAATTTGAGACTAGGTCGATTTGTGTAAGATTGTTCCTTAATGTTTATTTATTTATTGAATATTTTATAGCGGACGTGAGCCACGACGAAGGTATACACATCTCCCGGCGAGGCGGCGGCGCCGCGCTGGACTTGGCCCGCTCGCTGCCCATCAACGTGCCCGTGTTCCCCAACGAGCGCGCCGTGCCGCGGGACTTGGACGACGATGTGCGTATACAGTACTAGCTGTGCCCCGCGGTGTTACCCGCTCATCCCACGGGAACACTAAATATATTCGGGATGAAAAGTATCCTATGTCCTTCCCCGGGACTGAAACTATCTATATACCAAATTTTATCTAAATCGGTTCAGCGGTTTAAGCGTGAAGAGGTAACAGACAGACAGACACACTTTCGCATTTATAATATTAGTATGGATACGCACATGTGCGTGACGATTACCAGAGACCGTTACCGTGAGACGTAATTACCAGACTACAGTATAAAACACTACAGAAGGTTCTTCCTTTCTATTAATGCGTCCACATCTATCGTGGATAGCGCGCTCGCTCCTCACCGACGTGCTCGCTCGTTCATTTAGCCTACAAATATTCTTAGTTTGGTGTCAGCCTGCAAAGTTTATGGCCAGAAACTGAATGACATATGGCCAGTAACAGTAAAGTAAGTGGCCAGTTATTGATAATTTACCCTACCTACTAATTTCAAATATAGTGAATTCGATTTTTTTTATAATCTATCTATATTGTCTCGCTAAAACTCGAGAACGGCTGGGCAGATTCAGATTCATTTATTTCATGTGAAAATAACTGTATACATTTGCATTAAATATTCAAAAATATAAGTATTCACATCATGATCGTCAAAAGATTTAGCTGATTTTGGTTTTGAAATGTTTGTCGTATTCCAGGGAAGGTTTAAACGGTGAGGTATTAGGTATTAGCAGCTTACTGACAAAGACCGAATTCCACGCGGGCGGAGCCGCGGGCACAGCTAGTCAATAATAATAATTTCAAGTAATACGTATCTGAGCTTACAATCAACAACGATTTGATAGATATGAGATATGATATCTGCCTGTGAAATGTTACTTATATTTCATTTGTCGTTGTGTCGTTGTACAAACGCCGCAGCAAATAACGTCATGATGGCATATTTACTAGGGAGTAAAAGCTCAATAAACTCTCCCGAATGGGAAAAGGTACCCTTACGATACGATGAGTTGACAGTGATTGCGTGAACGATCTGTATGGCGAATTGTAGTTCTACAAAGTTACCGCTAGGGGCGCTGTACTACTCTTAATACAAATCGTTTACGCTGTCGCTAGCGAGTACGGTCACGTTAACTCATGTTAAAGGTACGGATGATATTAGTACCTGAAATTAACTTTTTTATGATTTTCATGTGAACTTAATTTAGTCGTTAAGACTTATATTAAGGCTAATTTAGACGATGCCAATTTTGAGACGCCTAAATTACGGCGCCAGTGATTACCGCACAGCACACCTCCGACCGTTTAGACAATGACTATGTTCAGCCGCCTAAATCTCGCCGCCAGTCGTGTTTACACAGTGCTTTTTTTCAGTACCAGTCATTAGTGGCAGCGAGAGACGCGGAGGGGGGTCACTGGCGCCAAAAAATAGGCTTTTGTTCTATTCCGCGCCAGCGCTGGCATGCGGAGAAAAAATGGCGCGGAAAGTGTTTATACGGTGCCTTTTCGAGGCGCCGTAATTTAGGCGTCTCAAAATTGGCATCGTCTAAATCAGCCTTAACCTTGTATGTTGTTGTAGCAGGAGGAGCCGCACGACATCGCGGCGAGCATCAAGGCGCTGGCTCGCTCGGTGCACGGCGACGTGTTCGACCTGCCGCGCCCGCGCTTCAGCACGCAGATCTAGCGCGGCCGCCCGAGTAGCGCGGAGGCTGCTGGTAGCCGGTAGGTGCTACGCGGAGCTGTACTTATACCCTGGGGATCTGTAGTACTACTTGTAGCATGTAGGCTGCTGGCGCTACGCCGGTGCTACGCGTAGCGCATAACTTGTCAAACACTAGCCTACCGCGTAGCGCGCGTACTTGTAGCGCGCCGTAGCTACTGCTGGTAGCTAATGCTATGTGAGCGTTACTGCGGAGCTGTGGTAGTGTTCCTAATGTTATCTGTAGTACTGCAGTTCTACTCTTGGCCACTGGTAGCGTACCCGCGGGCTACGTGTACCCTGTATACAGTGCGTCTAGTCTGGGGATCTGTAGTACTACTTGTAGCGCATGTAGGCTGCTGGCGCTACACCGGTGCTACGCGTAACGTAACATAACTTGTCAAACACTAGCCTACCGCGTAGCGCGCATACTTGTAGCGCGCCGTAGCTACTGCTGGTAGCTAATGCTATGTGAGCGTTACTGCGGAGCTGTGGTAGTGTTCCTAATGTTATCTGTAGTACTGCAGTTCTACTCTTGGCCACTGGTAGCGTACCCGCGGGATACGTGTAACCTGTATACAGTGCGGCTAGTCTAGCCTAGCGCGAAGCTACTAGTAGCATATCACGCTGTTACACGGCGCTCCCCGTAACCGACACCGACACTACTAGCAGCCTTCGTTATAATTTAGCCCCGCCACTCCGTTATTCAGCCATTACCCTACGATTCCTAATGTAATAAACGGTCTCCACGTCTAGAATAGAAGTAGGCTTTAAACAAACGAATCTATGGCAATAAAGTAACAGGTTCGACATACGGCCGACCGTTTGTAAATTGCATTTGGATTTCGTATTCAGGTCCGAAGTTTTCAAACTAAGGTTACCTACTCTTATTATATTAAGACGATTATTGTCTGTCAATTAAAAACTTAACTAACACCCCTTCGTACATAAGCGATAGCTCACTGTCAGGTGTATTTGTAAGGATACGGTTTTTTACAATGTGGTTTAGAGTTCTGAACTACAAACATTTAAATATAAGGAAAGTTGTACGAATGTCAAGTTGTATCTCTATTGAATCAGCTTGCGATGGCTTAGGTATAGTACAGATACGCAAAGTCTCAGATTTAATAATTTTGCCGCGAATTCAAAGAAGCTCGACCAGCAGTAAGAATAAACATTGCTTATCGCAATACGGCAGTGAAATGCGCAGCTAAGAGGCTACATAAAGTGCATATAATATATGTAAGAAAATTTAATATTTTTGTTAGATGTGCTGAAATTTGATTGAACTTATTTACTCTCCGAAACTGAAGGATTTGAATATACAATAAGAAGATAATACGCCGGCCAAGGCGGCCCGAAGCTTCCGTCGCGACGCGGCGACATGTTAAAACTATGTACATAAAATTATATGGAGCAATCTAACTATGAATTGTTAACATCTAAGTCATATCCCTGTTAATAGAGACGAGAGTTTTCTATTATTTTTATCTGGTGTTATCTTAATGGTAAGTGAAATGTGTACAAAAATATTAATATTTGCATTTCTAACTAGTCTTTTAGGGTCACTCGAGAAGTTGTAACCATTTATATGTTACAGCAGCCATAGTCGACGTATCGCCCGCGGAGCGATGTTGCACTCTCGCAAGCGTAATTCTCGGTGTCGTCGACTTGCCCAATTCTATTGACCGTTTTAAAGAATACCTATATACACAGTTACATATACTATACATAAACAGGAGTACAAATAATTCAACGCGGTTGGCAAGTATAACAAACGAGGACTACCCTTGAGTCTGATGCAAAGGGAATATTGGCTCCGCACTGAATAAAGAGATCCGTATACTAAGATTGTTATTACTTTGGACGAAAATACGATAATGTTTAAATTTAAAATGCAGTTATTTTTGTACCTGATGTTTTGAATGGAGATGAGTCGGGTCAGGATTAAATATATTAGTGGCTGTCGTTTGTCATCACTCGTTTGCATGTATTTTCTTATAAAGTTGAAAGGAGAACTTAGTTTTTAGTTTAGTGTATCTAAGATCCACGCTGTTTCAGGTCTTCCATAGTACAGTTCTTTCGAAGAATATCGGTGACCGGTGATTGTATTGTGATGGCCATTTCTCAGTCATTTGTTTTTAATTATATTTCAACTAATTAATATTGTTTCATTGGTGTGACGACGTTAAGGAAGGATCTTGATTGTAACGAATATAAGTGATCATGTAATAAAAATTGACCGTAAAATTTTTGTTATTATTTTAACCTAGGGGCTCACAGTTTTCTTGGCAGCAGTATTTTTCTGTAAAAACCTAAAAAAATCTTTGACCGTGATTATTTATAACGAATGTAGTTTTATAGTTGCTATAGAACATTTATCACGAGATGCCACGCGCGCTTCACTGGTTTCGTTTACTTATCGCTATACTTACAAGTGAAGCGCACATTCCATTAGTTGTAGAATTTCAAAATTATATATTTATTATGTACATTTCCTGGCCTCTATTGATCTCTAATAATAGTTTTTAAATACTTTTTAAACTCCAATTATTTTCCGCAAAATTTAATCCCACTCAGCTTCAAAATGTTTTACTGTGCTGGAATAGTTTGAAAAACATTACTTTTGAAATGCTTCTGAAGCATAGTATGTACAATGGTATTACTGCTGTAAAATGATGAACACTTTTTAACCGACTTCAAAAAAGGAGGAGGTTCTCAATTCGAACAAATTTTTTTTTTTGTATGTACATAATATATGTTACTCGATATCTCCGAGAACCGTGAACCGATTTTCAATATTTTTTTTTAATCGAAGGGGAAATAACTCCGAGTTGGTCCCGTTGGCACTAAGTCGGGATCTGATGATGGAATCTTGGAGAAATCGAGGGAACTCTTCAAATGTTATAGGGACATGTACGGCGCTTTCGGTAATTTATTGATAAAGTCAAGAATTTACATTCAGTAAATAGGATTTGGTGTAAGGAAACTGATGATGAACACCACAGATGGCCACTAGAACTTTTATATGAATCACTAAAAAGCAAAAAAAAAAAATATTTTTAACAAAAAAAAGAACCGACTTCAGTAAAACTAAAAAACCAAAAATAACCCGTTCAAGTACAGATTACATTTGACTCACCCTTCGAAGTCGGTGCCAAACCTCGCGTAAACTATAATATAACTATAAATATAAGAACTGAGTGGTTTGGGATCGACTTCGAAGGGTGAGTCAAATGTAATCTGTACTTGAACGGGTTATTTTTGGTTTTTTTAGTTTTACTGAAGTCGGTTCTTTTTTTTGTTAAAAAATATTTTTACAATGGTAATCAATCAGTATATATGTCTATCAAACTGAAACACGACTCTTTGACGCGCGACAAATACAACCTGCCACTTTCCTTTCAACACCGTGCGAACAAGACGGGTGATGCTGAGTCGCGCGAAAAGCGATGGCGCGGTTAAATATGCAAGCCCTGCAGAATACCTAAAGCGAAAACGGTAGTATAAGTGAACACTTTATCGTTGCCAGCTATCAAAACAAGGGTGACACGCGTAAAAGCGTTGCCATAGTAACGGCGTCACAACAACTTCCCACGGAAGTTTTGATTAGTTTTCTAAGCATATAACACGTGTTTCTAGTAGAGATCAGTTCTAGCTATGCTCAGTTCAAGGTACTACAGCGCCTCCCGCGTTGGGACGGATTCGAAGCCCCGCACTGCAATGGTGGTGGACGAAGAAGACGAGTTGTACGCGGGTTTCAATGACGTGGCCCCTGCCCTGGATACCAGAGCGTTGCGAGAAGATGTGGCCTTCCAGGAGTCGCTGAAGACCGCGGGAATGGGGAGGAAAATACCGAGCCGGTTGGGGACGGGGGTAAGGAACTTTAAGTAATTTGTAACAGTTGTTAATGCGTTATGATAATGAAGAATCTTTTCAGTGAGTCTGTTAAATTATAGGCACTTTATCAACACTCCTATATCTTATGTGCTTAGAAATACACTTGGATATTTTTGTTTCATTCAAATGAAGCGAGTCCTTTTGAAGTAATCTTTAGGTATACATGGAGCGAATCCGTCAATTGTCATCACATCCGCGCGCCACAGTAAATAGTTTGAAAACTATAAGGCGTATCCAAAAAAGAAAACCTAGATCTCTAGTTTTTAATGCAGCAGTGTAAGGTAAAAATCAAAATTCGGTGATTATTCTTCATTGAACATGGGGCATCGAGAGCAGTTAACAGAGCTTATTGAAGTTTACAAACATGTGTACTTAACTCAGACGTTGCTGGATTGAACATTTTACGGACTACATTTTTCTACGATTCGTTCGCTATAAAGTTCAGAATGAACGCGTCGCCCAAAAACGAGAGGTGAAACTCGAACCGATTAAACTATATTGGAGTTTTCTGGTTGATTAACTATAATCTACCTAATCCAAAGACATGGAGAGGGACTACTGGGAGTAACGCAATCTGTTGATATTATTTCTAACGGCTCGATCTTTCTTAAACAATATAATTCTATTTACTACGAGTATATCTTCCTTAGCAAATACATAAGAAATAATAAATATTAAGGGAATGTCTCACACAAGTCCCAAACTAAGCAAATCTTGTACTAATCTAGTCCCAAACTAAGCAAAGCTTGGACTATGGGTTCTAGACGACGATATAGATAATATATAAGCACATATATAGATAACATCCGTGATCCAGGAACAAATATTTGCCCTGGCCGGGATTCGAACCCACGACCGCCTGCTCAGTAGGCAGGTGCACTACAAACGGCGCCAACCGCGTCGTCAAATGTTTTAATTATGCTCGTGTGATTCTCCAGATGTTCCGATTGGGCACAGTGATCGTCCGCGGCGGGAGCTCCCGCGCCGGCACGGCGGCCGCGCGGCCCGTCACCGCCGTGCGCGCCGCCGGCTACACCTCCGCCGCCAGGGACCTTCCCAGCCGAGAGGACCGCAAGGAGGACACGTGAGCTGGTTTACTACTAAGGCTGATTTAGACGATGCCAATTTTGAGACGCCTAAATTACGGCGCCTCGAAAAGGCACCGTATAAACACTTTCCGCGCCATTTTTTCGCCGCATGCCAGCGCTGGCGCGGAATAGAACACGAGCCTATTTTTTGGCGCCAGTGACCCCCCCTCCGCGTCTCTCGCTGCCACTAATGACTGGTACTGAAAAAAAGCACTGTGTAAACACGACTGGCGGCGAGATTTAGGCGGCTGAACATAGTCATTGTCTAAACGGTCGGAGGTGTGCTGCGCGGTAATCACTGGCGCCGTAATTTAGGCGTATCAAAATTGGCATCGTCTAAAATACTCAGGCACAGTGACCAACATGGCAGGCCCTGCGCCGCTGACTACCTCTATATACCTTGACAATTGCAAGCTCGAGCATCCTTATCGTCCCCCCACGAGGAGAGGAGAATAGTGACTCTTCTGACCGCAGTCTTCTCAAGAAGACAATACGAAAAGGTCATATAGTGCGTCTCCTTTGATCTCAGCGAGTCCTGAAGTCGGCTGCCTTATGTATACCTCCCATTCCTATGTGATGTAGATGGGGTGCTCGGATACTAAATAACGCGACGTCGACTACGCCCATGCAGCTCGTGACTGACCGGTGTTCACATCTTAAAGTTCGTGGGACCAGTAAATAAATAATATTAATGTTCTAAAAATATTACGTAGTTTATTCCATACGGATGTGATGATGATAAGACCTAATTAAGTAAAGTAAGGTCAACAGGTCAAAACATTCGTACCATTCAAAATGATAACCTGATTCGAGCTATAATTATAAGCTGCCACGTGTATACACATATGGAGGTCATTGGGGTTCAGATATTGCAGACTTGTTAGAACATTAATGGAAAAATATGTTCTTGACGTTTATATATACCTATATTTTTTCCTGGCAGTAAGATACCTTCCCTTCATAAATTAAAGAAATAGGAAGGGAGTTTATTTATTAGGCAAGAATGCCAAGAATATATACTTACTTCCCATGGATCTCAGTTCTGGAACATGTATTTTCTGTTTTCCAGTAAGTGATTATCCAAAACGGTTATGGGGCGGTGATGACCAGCCCGCCTCCCTATTCTAATCTCAAGTCTCTAAACCAATCTCCTTAACAGACATATTTTACTCTTTAATTAATTACGCGCGACTCAATGGAGCTTTTGTATTCTAACCCTACGAGTGTGTAAATAAATAATGTAAGTTTAAAAATGCGAAACTCCCAGAGACAAAGGGATTATGCGACTCCTACTCCCCCTTCAAATATTTGCTAGAGTTCAAAACGATTGGCCGTATTCCAGCATCGAAGACAAAGTGAAGCAGATGGAAGCCCGCATCATGGCTCTGGTAGAAGAGTCCTGTATGCTCAGCGCTCAGCCTGACCCAGACGACGAGGGCACCGTCAAGAGAGAGATCGATCTAGGACAGGTGAGGATAAATAGGAAGATCATATGATTTGCACCAGCTTATAGCTCTATTTATTTTCTATGGATTTTTGTATTTACGAATATGGTGCTTGGGCATGTTTATTTCCATACATGTAACCCATACATGTGTGGTGTGTGACGGGATAGCAACGTCACATACCCTTGATCATCATACGACATTAAATAGAATATACATAATTACGTAGCAAACCTAATGTCAACCTACGACAACCCTTTGTTCTACTGTAAATGTCACGGACCTATTAAAGGTTACGTGACGCCCGGATAACACTATAAAAAGCCTGTATTTTACCTAATAAATGTTCAGTCTACATCCGACAATCATAGTATTATTTACTACCCAGATCCAACCTTTACACAAATGCAACGCTTAGGTCTGAGGTGGTGGTGCCATTTCCCACGGTATTCTTGTCTAATTACTTACTATAAATCGAAATAGGCATAATGACATTTTTTTCAGGATGTCAATCCATCCTATTGTTTATTGGGATCAAATGTCTGTATGGGAATTACTAGACCGCTCTATGAGTCAGAAAGTATCGTTAAAGTTCGTCATTCCTACGTAGCGCTGAAAACGCTTAATACAAATGACGTCCAAACTATGACGCCATCGAACGAAACGAAAAACATTTAATTTGCCATTTTGGCCGTGAACAAGTGCGTTTTGGTGCATGAATGGTTTTGATGCAATTAAAAATTAAATTATGCGTGCAGTCGGCAGCAGAAATGGCTAAGCAGAATTTTTTTATTTTTTTATTTCTGCTGCTGACTGTACCTTTCATATTTTAAAATCAATCCCTTTATTTATTTTTTCTTAATTTCATGATGTATTAAGCTATTATTATTCATATAACTGCAGTATATTGAAGAACCCAAGTAACACAGTAGGCAATATAACTACTCACTCGTGGTCTTATATCCAGTTCTACGATGATATAAACTCTTACAATAGTTCATCCGTGAACTTACAGCTGCATAATAGCATATAGTGTCAATTAAACAGCGCAGGCTGAATAAGAGCTGTATTACGATATACAAAGGGCACACATTCTCATCCTTATTCAGCTGTAAGAATTTTCCAACACTACTAGCTGCTTAAGGGCAACTTAATAGTGAACTTTATGCTAAGTGCTGTATAAGATAACACATGTGCATATTTATTACGTTGCCTTTTTATGATACCACTTGTGCACTATTATAAAGTCAATGGAGGTATAGTGATCTACATGTGGACGTTACTATTGCTGAGGGCTTATTTTTTCTCTGCTAGTCAGCTTTTATTCAGCCTACTGATACAATCTGCATAGCAGCTGTTTAGAAGTACACCAGAACGCTTTTAGCTGTTTAGAAAAATATGAGTGAATCAAATTAGCGGCTACTGCTGAACAATGTTTCACATGCGAAGTATTAATCAGATTTTGGCTGACTGCATATACACACGTAAACCTTTGTGTAGCAAATAACGTCAAAAAGGTAGTGTATATTTGAATTTGTGTAAGTGTTTTACTGGCCGCATTAAGGGTTTTCGTGGAAAATTCGATCGCGAACTGGAGGAGTCAGGAGAAAACTTATGAGAGAATACCAGAAAATTACAGAAACTCAAAGAATAAAAACTACCACCAACCAACCACCAAGGACACAGAAAACAGCTTGCAGCTGTATTTGCGGTCACTATTTACACTTATTCCTGTTTAAGGCTGAATAACGGAACACAAGTGAATCGTTACGCAGCCTGTAGCTGAAATATAAAGTAAAAGTGCGTTCACACCGATGTAGAAAGATAGTCACCATTTTTTTGTATAACCTTGAAATTATTGTTCTTTATCTTAGCTTTTGACTATATTTCAACTACAAAGAACTTATAAATCTCAAATGTTTACTCTCTTTAGACCAGTAACAACAGTTCCTGGGATATTCTAAATGAAAAAAAAAGGAAAACGCCTTTGGTGTGTGAGAGGATACACCTGAAATACCCTGTATATTTTATTAACATTGTCCAAAAACGTATTATTTTAGGAGCGCTTGAAAATTTTCTTAGATAATATGTATATATAATCACAGTAAAATCGAGACCGCAATAATTTTCCACTAACTAACCGAAAATTCAGGTACCTATACCAGTTAATATTTTGATTCCGCCATTCACCAATTCAATCAATATGACAGTCAAAAGTGATGGCTTAAAAAAACACAACACATATATTCGCTGAACATTAAACAATTTTGTACCGTCACGTTTTAAATATTTATAGTATACATTTTTGCTTGTCCAGCTAAATGTGAACTTGTGGAGGTTTAAGACAGTAATAAGGGTTTACATGTAAACTTTAAGCTGAATAAGCAGACCGTTGAGCTCTTTAAGCCAGCCGATATTCAGCCCTTGTAACTCTTGTGACCCTTAATACAACCGTTTTACAGCCGCTATTAAGCTATTAAACAGCTATGTGAACTTAAGGCTGAATAATTTGTGCCCAATTTAGATGAATAAAGGCTGAAAAAGCGCTTTTTCAGCTCTTATTCAGCTGAGTAATTCAGCTTTAGCCGTAAACATATTCTGATAAACAGCTCTTAAACAGGTTCTTGTGCTACTTGGGAATTTAACATCCCTATTGTAGCACCCAGTTTGATGGCACTGATAGTGATAGCCCATATAACCCAGTTTACAGCTATGCCTAGCTTAGCTGCTTCAAGCAGTCACGTGTGGCAGCAGTCAACACGTAGTACCGTGGTATGGCGGCGCCATAACTATCACCGCATCATGATATCGTAGTCTAATCGTATTTTCCTTCTTTACCGTAGTCGGATAAAAAGTATCCTATCAATTTGGATGACCACCTGTACCAAAATTGGTTCAATCCGTCCAGCCGTCGGCGTGATGAGAGAACAAAGAGAATATTATCTACAGATGGCGCTGTTCGGGTGATGCTACGCGTCCTTACAAATCCTGAATCACGCTGTTAAGATTTTTCTTGAAATACCCCATAGAAAACCGATTTTCAATACAATTTTAGATGTATATAATACTTAGTAAAGAGGATAGATTTGCATGATACTTTTACGGTATTGGTGATGTTCTAGGCACTGGCTAAGGCGCAGGAGGCGTCGGCGCTTGAGCGACAGCTGATCCGCATGCAGGAGCAGGCCAACCTCGGTGACTCGCACAACTTGGACCTCACCTTCGCAGTAAGTAGATATAAAAAGAGAAATCTTTATTTCGTTTGTAATGGCTTCAGGCTAGTGCTGAAGTGCTGGCACGCCCAGCTGAAAGACGTTGATAGCCGGTCTTATACTACCCCTATCCTGTGAGGTTCACGAAAATAGAAGATAATAAAATTAATAAATATTAAGTTTGCCAACGGCTACTGAACAGCAGTTTACTAGCTGCGCGTTTCTTTCGTAAATTATTTGTAAGTAAATCTAAGTGCTGATCTGATTTCATTTTTGATTTATCCCGATTTTGTCGCTACAACCTCTATCTACAGTAGGGGGAAAATTTATCATATTAGTGTAATTTTTTTACGGAATTTTCATAACTTTTACAAATGCAAACGGTGTTATAACATAACAAAGTATTGACCTGAGATTTTTTAAACATCAATAAAACTTATATTTTTCTATCCGAATTGTTATTTAAAAAACATTGTCGACATTGTGCATACTAATAAGTTACTTATTACGCTACTGGCAATATTCCTATCCTCGGAGCCTATTCGGCTTAAAGTTAAAATATTTCAAACTGATAGTTTTTTTTCCGGCTTCTGTATCTTCCATACTACTAACATTTACTATTAACAGGTGCTATGCAACCTAGCTGGGCAGTACGCCGTGAACGAAATGTACACCGAGGCGCTAAACACCTACCAACTGTTGACGCGAAATAAGCTGTTTCCACATGCAAACCGCCTTAAGGTATATTATAACACAGAGTAATTCGTAAAAAATTACTTCTCCCTGTATAAATAAATGCCAACCGAGGGCTTCTAAAGAACAAATATGATCCAGGCAACATCCTCAGGATACTGTTATCAATGCTCTCAGCAAATATTGGAAGTTGATTGAATTGATTTGACTATCAAAATACATATGAAACGGGCTTACTCATGTTGTTAAAACCAAATAGCGCTCAACATGTTTTCGAATTGGTTCGCCATTCACCTTCATGAGCTGTGATCGGTCGCGACAGCGGGTAGTCGTAAGATGCACGCGGCTGCTAGATGCGGGCGTCACCGGCGGAGGCGGGAATCTACCCTCGTCATCACATACAATGTCAACTGTCGGGTTGCACCACAACACAACACTCACTACGCTACTTGCCAGTCTCGCCTACCGTTCTCTAGTAGTAGTGATTTGCTAGATTATATTTTTAACTTCCCCGCTAGTTCTCATTTTCTATACGCATACTTTACCATTAACATGTATTAAAAATGAGAAATTTTACATTTGCAGGTTAACATGGGCAACATTTATTTCAAAATGGGCGAACATCCTAAAGCGCTGAAACTGTATAGGATGGCTTTGGACCAGACTCCTACAGCCGAAAAGGATTTAAGGTATCTTGAGCTACCGAGTGACTGAGAAAATTAAAAACAATGACTCTTCTAGAACTTACCATATAATATCTAATAATAAATCATCTCTAATATTATAAAATTGTATTGTAAATCAACTCTCTATGAAGAGGGGTGGTAATTACAGGAAAAAAATTATTATCGCAAGCGGGGTATGGGCGCGATGCGTTAGCCGTACAGCGCCATGTGTTGGTAAATTTCTTTTCACCTCACTCGCTCGGAAAACCTCCGTTTATAGGGCGAAATCTGCGTGCAAAAGTCTATTTTATCCGCTAGCGTGCAAAAGTCATTTGAATTTCGAACACGACGATTTTGATTCTCTGTGGTGCATGTAACTTTTTTATATTTAAGACTCCTTCAACGCGTGACTGATTTCATCAGTCGATAAATCTTCGAATAACAAATCAACACACGCTAATAAAGGGCGATCTGGTCAGGCCGGCTAAAATCATAATTATGTACGTCTGAATACTTCTTAAAAAAATTACCCACAATATCACGTTCAGAAACCTGGTTTGTGGTTACAGATTTTTAAGTTTTTATTTTTTCTACACTTTATTTGATGTTGAATATGTTTATATATTAAAAATAAGTATTTCAGTTTCATTTACATATTTTGACTAGTAAATATATTAAATACTACACAAATTTTAATATTTATTTGTTATAAAAGTTGGAACATAAGAGTGTAATTTCTAAACGCACCCGAGAAAAAAATAATAATTAAAAAGTTGGAAGTTTTCACAATTTACGTAAACAACTTAAATTTTTGTTCTGTGGATAATACATACTGTTGTCTTACTTTATAGAAATATCAAAAACAAGAAAGTTAAGCCCAATTTGGAGTATTTATTCAATGCTTATAGCCTGCATTAAAACGAAAAAGGATTTGTTATAAATATTTGGAGACGATAAGTAATTTACCGAAACTATTGGCGTTTTTAAAGAAGATACAGCCGAAATAATCTTATTCTGATCCCATATCGTCCAATAACTTCCAAAGCAAGTGTTATGGAAAATACTTCCGAGTGGCCAACTAATCCTTCCCAGAATGCCATTCTCCCACATTCACAACGAATGTGTCAAGTAGTTTCATATACAAATATATTATAAGTGCTTAAGAAAAACTCAACGATAAACGATACCCAATACAAATTACGGCCACATTACTTTTAATTTTAATGTGTGTGCTTCTCTCGTATTTATTTGGTTTGGATTTGAGTGTGTTATGTTTTAAATTTGATGTGTTAAATAGAAGGCAAAATTAAATATGATTGTTTTTATGTTTTAATTGTTTTTCTTGAATCTTGCACTTTCCTCGCTGTAGTGAGGTGAAAAGTTGTGTGTTCCGCATGGCTGCAAAATTATTTAGCTTCTCGTGTCTTGAAAGCCTCGCTACGCTCAGGAATCTATCTTTGAACCATTCGCTTCGCTCATGGTTCAATCTTAGATTCCTTCGCTCGCTCAGCTTTCAATTTCAACACTCGCGCCAAATAACAACTTTGCAGCCTTGCATAACAAATAACTATTGTCCGCTCATCACTCCGAAAGGGCAGGACCACGAAGTATACAGGGTGATCAACCCAAATGGGTCAGTAGGGAGAAAACGAAAACTATAAGAGATAGGGAAATCTGTTCTTAGCAACCATGGCTTCGATTTTAGATTTATTAAATAATTAATTTTTAATTTTTTTTTCGTATATCTCATGCATAACCGGGAATCGAACACGGTTAAAATTGAAGAGGAGAAAAAAAAATTAAGATGTCAATCGATCCTATTTTTTATCGGCAACAAATGTCTGTATAAGAGTACATACATTTAGAGTGCTCTAAGCGACGGTAAAGACGGTAAGTGACGGTAAAGAAAAAAAAATTGTGCGTGGAGGCCCTCCGCGCGGAAGAAGTGAAACTTCGTAATGTGGAAATGAAAATAGGAAGGGGTAGAAATTGTAATTTCAAAAGAGAAAACCTAACAATCAGTTGATATTCACAAGAGATACAGTAAACGGCGATAAAGAATGCACATCGGCAATCATCGCATTTCCGAATACAAACGAATGCTAATTTCCATGTACATCAATTATTAGATTAATCGTTCATCAGAATTTGAATTTAGAACTAAGTACTTTATTGTTGTTTTGTTTTGATTTCACGTGGAATATATAGAGCTGTAAAACTCGATGTAATTATATTTAACTATTGCTATGTTCTTGTTGGGGAAAAATAATATACATATATACCGGGTGTTGCCTGTAATAGGAGCAATAAATTAAAACATAGATTCGTCCCTTGAAACTGAACAACATTTGTTAAACAACTTTTGAAAATAACGTATATTAAACGATAATTTGTAGAATAATGTTTAGACAAAGAGGCAATGTATTATGAAATGTGCGACATTAGTAAATTGACAGCTATATCAATGCTCAGCGAATGTCAATGTTGGACGACGTACATTGAAAATACTATTTAATTTGTTTGAAATAATTAAATTCTGAAAACTGTCTTTTATTTAAAGTTGTTGAACAAATGTTGTTCAGTTTGAAGAGTAGAATCTATGTTTTAATTTATTGCTCCTATTACAGGCAACACCCGGTATATATATATATATTCACGCCGATATTCCTAAAAGGGGTTGACTGAACATAAGCAACTGATGTTATACTACTAGCATACTTAAATATGGGTTTAAATATCGACAAAAAGTGTAATTACTCACATTAACATCCTCATGTTTTTTAAATTGGTCGGCTTCAGTAACAAAATATTTATAAACAATTGTAGATAATTTCGCGTGACTGGCAAAGTAACGGCTTACCTTTTTTTCCTATAGATGCCATAGTACAAATTTAATTTTGTGAAAGTTTTAGCAACTCTATATATATATTGACTTGGATATGCGACTGCACTCTCTCGCATTTGAACCACGACTGACAAAACAAACGTCATGGTGTGTGCGACACAGATATCGCTATACGAAGTCGAAATTAGCTGATTGCCTCTTTCCAAAGATCGATGTGCATTCTTTATCGCCGTTTACTGTACGTACCTTGACATAACCTTAAATCCGTCGCATTGTCCGTGGGATTGTTGCGTTGAACGTTTAACGCAACAGTGCTTTCCTACCCCCTCCACGGCAGCGTTAAACGATAAACGTTTAACGCAACCCTGTTGGAAGTCGCATTAGAAGTTTCACTTCAAAAAATACGCGGTCGAAGTTGGCACCTTCTAGTTTTCAATACAGCGAATCTATGGAGAGTAACTTGTCGTAGTAATACTAACGTCATCTACATATATAAGTAGTTTCAACGGCTTTCTTAGACAGCGTCATTTAACTCTGTATCTATTTGACTGTTGTAAGGATGAAAGTGATGCACAACATCGGACTACTGCTCGTGCGCATGGGCAAGTTCCGCGACGCCGTCACCAACTTCCAGCACATCATGCACGAGCAGGGCGACTTCCAGACTGGTGAGGACTTATCCTTAAGGGTGTTAAGACAGTAACATAAGATAGATGTAAGAAGTAGCTTTGGCTGTAGTGAAATCTATCTATTTGGTGGTAACGCCCTAACGTTACTTCACGTTTTTTTCGCGTTTTGTGTTCGAATCCCGGCAAGGGCAAATATTTGTATGATGAACTCGAATATTTGTGCCTGGGTCATAGTTTGTTATTTGTATTTAGGTATGCATTTATATACATACCTATTTGATATAACCGCAAACTCTACGGGGTCTTAGGCACTTATTAATATATTGATCCGTAAAATATAAAAGTATAAAATAATTCAGCACGCAATGTGTTTATTGACACTTAACATAGTGATGTCACAACTGTCACTAGTAATAACTACGCCATACATTGCTGTTCAGAAAATTTTCAAATATTAATTACACTTTGGCAGTTAACGCTAAATTAATAATTGTTATAAATATCAGATTATAGCACAAACGGAGATTTGGCTACAATTTGCGGTTATATCAAATATACACGCTGTATATATGTAAGTGTATTTTTATCGTCGTCAAGTGTCCATAACACAAGCCTTCTAGAGCTTACTGTGGGACTAGATTGATTTGTGTGAGGATGTCCGATATTTATATTTATTTATTTATTTTTATTTAAGCAGTAACCTCTGCAAGCGAAAACCAAATGTTTATATTGACGCAGATTTTTTTCTTAATTACTGAGTTCGGGCCTTCGATTATGGATGTAATGTACATACGGGCTTTTCTCGCTTTAGGTTTGCATCTAGTGCTGTGCTCGGTGGCTCTAAGCGACGCCGAGGGCGGCAAGGCGGCCTTCCACGCCATGTTAGATGTGGAGCCGCCCGTCTATCACCAGGACATTACTGTCGACGATGTAAGTGATACCCGATTATAAAAACATATTCGTAGTGCGTAAAGCGATGTTCAAAGGGCGGACAGTGGATGCAATATACGTCAAAATCATGTCAAACGATATACGTAATATGGATATGACTACAAAAACTGCATACATAAATGTTACTCGAAATGTAATAAGTCTTATCCTAGTTATGCTTTCGTCACCATATTGCATCCACTGTCCGCCCTTTGTGATGTTATGGTTCACTATTTGAGCGTCGCTATGGTTGAAGCTTCTGCTTTCTTTCGCTCGCGTCTGGTTATAATTTCTAAACAAGATTTTTAGGATGCGTGAACGTCACGACCACTGCATTATTGACAGAAATATGTGAGCATTTCTCAAAAAAATTGTACACAATAAATTAAAGTCAAATATAATTTTCCTATTTTGTTACCATTTTTTATTGTAGTTTCCAATGCATTGATATCAGATTATGTATAATTAAAAAAGTATAAGCATAATAGAACCTTAATTACCGAACATAACCATAACATTGATATAAAATTACTAAAATAATTGGTAACAAAATAGGAAAATTATATTGGACTTTAATTTTCTGTCTTAATTGAGTACAAACTTTTTGAGAAATGCTCATGTAGCATATGTTGACTTAAACTTGACACGATTTTCACACATGATTATAACAAAACGGGACTTATACGATTATAATCGCGTTCAAAAAGTTCCCTTCGAGACCATGAACGTAACATCACCTTCGAAACGTCGAGGTAATTAAATAAACCCATTTTGAAGACGGTTAAATCCCGTTTTGTTGTAATAAATATGTAGCATAGTGTAAGTAGTTTTCGTCACGTTCCAGGCTTACTTGCAGAAAGCTAGTATATACCTATTGTAACTATTAACCTATTGACCGCCAAGCGGTCTAGCAATTTACCGTGCCACTGACGCCAGAGTAAAAAAAAATTGAAACATACTTGTAGCGGTTAGAATTACAAAGTTTTTGATCATTGAAATTTGGACGGCTGTGGCCGACTTGGCGTCAGGGGCACGATTTTTTGTTGACGGCCACAGCCGACTGTGGCGCTCAAAAGGTTAAAACGATATTTGGTAAGCTTGTAATTTGTTTGCTTACGGCAGGAGAATGATTCGTACGAGTGCGTGTTGCGCGACGTAGTCCGCGCGGACCGGCTGTCGCGCTGGTCGCGGCGCGCGGCCGCCGACGCGGAGCGCTGCCTGGCGCTGGCCGCCGCCGCGCTGCAGCGCCCGCCCTCGCGCGACGACCTCGAGGGGTGAGCACACACACATAGTCCGCGCGGACCGGCTGTCGCGCTGGTCGCGGCGCGCGGCCGCCGACGCGGAGCGCTGCCTGGCGCTGGCCGCCGCCGCGCTGCAGCGCCCGCCCTCGCGCGACGACCTCGAGGGGTGAGCGCACCACAGACAACCCCCACTACACGGAGCATGTAAGCCGACCCGCGCGCGCCAACGATATGGTACGGCAGAACATTAAAGGCTGATTTAGACGAAGACAATTTTGAGACGCCTAAATTACGGCGCCAGTGATTACCGCACAGCACACCTCCGACCGTTTAGACGATGACTATGTTCAGCCGCCTAAATCTCGCCGCCAGTCGTGTTTACACAGTGCTTTTTTTCAGTACCAGTCATTAGTGGCAGCGAGAGACGCGGAGGGGGGGGTCACTGGCGCCAAAAAATAGGCTCGTGTTCTATTCCGCGCCAGCGCTGGCATGCGGCGAAAAAATGACGCGGAAAGTGTTTATACGGTGCCTTTTCGAGGCGCCGTAATTTAGGCGTCTCAAAATTGGCATCGTCTAAATCAGCCTTTAAAGTATCAACACGCCGGCCACCGTTTAGTTGCGACCTTGTTTATGATCCATGCGTACGTCAACGAAAAAAGAAATTAAGTAAATTACATGGTAGATTGTAGTGTTAAGTGGTGTAGAGAGACCTCATAAACATGGACGCAACTAAACGGTGGCCGCCGTGTTGATACTTTAATGTTCCGCCGTACCATATCTGTTGGTGCGCGCGGGTCGCCTAATACTCGCCTTACATGCTCCGTTTAGTGGGGGTTGTCTGTGGCACACACACACACACACACATAGTACATTACATTACTTACCTAGGGCGGTGAATTAGTCAATGCCCCAGATCGCAGGTGTTTCTGACCCGAGCCGAAGGCGAGGGCCATAATTATGTGATCTGGGGCATTACTAATTACCGCCCGTGGTTTATAAGTTTTACGTCTTTCCTTGGCCAGGAAGTGAGATTTTCTGCCCGAGTAAATCCCACTTACGGTCTAGAGTGACGTAAATTATACTACATGCTTATAGGAGCTGCATCAGTAAAGTATGACGTTACAATCATCAGTCAGTTAGGGCCTCTGCGTCCATAGAAGGACAACGGTTGTGGCAGCGCGCTCCGTGCGGGGTGATACTCGGAGTTGAGGAAGAAGGCCGCCCGCTCATTGGTCAGATAAGGATAGAAAGTTATTGAGACGGCGCGGCGTTTTGTCATTAGGTACTTACATTGGTAGTATAAGGCGCGTGGATGATTAACCCCTCGTATGCGATGTCAAAAATTGTCTCATCAAATTGAAACTGGTATTTTAACGTAAAGTTGAATAATAAAATGTAAAATTTTGAAAACTGAACCGCTTTGAATAGCTTCATGCGGTTGCTATCTGGTTGTATCTTGGTTGGCTATCTTCTGCTTGAGTTGTTCGTTTGCAAACCGCGCATTTGCGTCCAGCTGTACACGGATCGCTTAAAGCTGTTCCTTTGACTGCTCGCCGGTTTAGTATGAAATATTCCATCTGTTCTCTAAATTGTAATTTCATATACACTCACGTTTTACGTTCGATGCCTTCGCTTGAATAATAATACACAATAAATCTGTGACTGACTCGACTACTCTCCCGCAGTGCGTCTCGCTGCTCTTAAGTGGAATGTGTTGGAGTGGGGTATTCCGTTATGGAAGCCCTAATACCTACTATATACTTCCATACTCCCTAAACCTACAAAACTTATGTACGTACACAGTTGGCTTCGAAGCTGCTAAAAATACGCATTAGGAGGTATGTTGTCAACGAACATTATCAAACCTACGGTAAATAGATGACAGCTCACACTGGATACAGGAATACAGAGGTATAGAGTAACAGTTCTCGACATATTCGTTGTGTTTCCTTTAGACACTTCGATGAGCTATAACTAATTAGTTTCGCTCTTATTATTGTTGTTTTTATCGTATTATTGTTAACATTGATAACCTCGGGTAAAAATAAGAAGTGCCGCACTTTTATAGATAAAAGAAAAAATATCAATCACTTTCTGACACTTGTATAGGACACGTGGCGAAAGTGACTGATGCATTATCGTTTACAAATACATCGCATGGCAAATGGGATCTTCGTAGGCCCCCTGTTGTTGACTCAGCTACAGGTATGCAAGTTGTAGAAAACAGGAGCATATTTTCACTGTCTATCAATCGCAATAACCTAATAATATATATAATATACCTACGCTGACATCAAATGTCGGCTCTAATTCCTAGAATATATTACGAAAATAAGAACGGTAGTTGCGGATGTGCTCGTGGGTATTTTATACGATATAATAATATGGGATAGTAATTAAAAATATGCCACAGTTTTAGAGTTGCAGCTGGTATATACGACTATACACATTTTATTCACTATGTAGGTACTACAATGCGAGAAAGAAGGACGATCGCGGCTTGTTGTACCAGTCCGGCAGATATTTTTGAGTAACAAGATATTTTTAGAGGTGACTATTAGGTATACTGTTCGGATCGCCAAAAACAAATATCTATTAGATAAAAAACTTGCTAAGTAACGTTTTTTCTCATCGCGCTGACATAATTTGCGATATCTATACATGGCTCTGCATGTTATTGGGTTATTCACGAAGATGCCACGTTGTTAGTTGACTGTTGAATTTAAATTACTTTCAACAAACAGATGGTATAGCCCTTGGGTTGGCGTTGTGTACGATCCACTTAAGCAAAACAATACTAAATTTATGGAAAATGTAAAGTCTCTTTTTTATGTGGGTACATACCACAAATATATATTAAACCATTGATACAAAGATCAAAGGTCAAAAATTTACTACCACTAACGTGTTAGATCGGTAATCCAGAGGTGCCGGGTTCGATTCCCGGTCTCTTCCACAAGGTTAGGCATTACAATTTTTCTTTGAGCTTTAATCTTTGTATCAATGGGGTAAAACAATACTATTTTGTGGTTTTGTACCTCATTAATCATTATCGTCGGTCATGAAAGAGAAGCGTGCTTAGTAAATAACGCCTTCGTGCATTTGTCATTTTTGCCAAGAGTTGAAATTGCTTTAATAGAAATTACGTTTACCTGACTCAGGTAAACGCCAGGGGTGCAGATCATTTGGGCGTCATCTACATAGCACGCTTATGTCGCTTATGGTTTTCATGGAATAACTATTTTATTAAATTGTTTCATTTCACAACTATTTTCTTTCCCAACTTATGCTCTTCTTCGGAACTTAAAATCTTTCGGATATGTTTTTAATCGTATAACCAAATATGAGTACAACAGATCTGGAAATGTTTACCATTTCAGATTACAACTTAGTGGCGAAATAAAACAATTAGGAAATTATTGAAGCGCTTCGAGAGGCACATTTAGCGCATCCATCTGTAGATAAACCACAAAATCCATTGGTTTCCACGTCTTATCTTCAGTATCAAGTAAACAATTGACAAAACGATTAGCGAGATATCGAAAATCAAACCGCAGGGTGTGATAGCCGGGCACGAAATTTCTTCAGAAATAAAAGCCGTTGTTGGTTGATAAGCATAATCGTTCGACTCACATGTTTAACGTTAGTCACGTATCGAGTTATAATCAAAGTTGTTGCCAGGACCGATAAATGTATTTATCGATTAACATTTTATTTATGCAATAAACTAAACAATATGTACCCTACACGAAGATTACTTCTAAGCAGACCATCCTAATTATCATGTACATATTGTTGATGGTAAAGGTTGTTGAAAGAAACACTTGTAGATTCCGTACGTTTTATAGCATACTCAAAGCTTTACTATGTTATGCTATAAGTATATACCTACCAGATAATATAACAGAATGATTTGAATGTTATCTTGTTTTTGTAGGAATGATAATCAAAATATGTCTTTGTTATTTGCGAAAAACACCGATATCATCTGAAACGGACCTTTATATTTTACCTAAACTTGCACAATCGCACTTCATCGTTTGGCAAAAAAAAAATTGCTCATTTTCGGTGGTATGGCGGCCATTTAGAACCGTCGGAAAAGTATGGCATGGTGATTTTCGTAAATGGCTGCATGACGATAATTAACTGTGCAAAAATTAGCCCGGTACAAATGGTTGAATTTTTTTATTTTTAATTAACGCATTCGCGTCGGTATGGCGGGCTGTAAGTCACACCGGAGAAGTATGGCATGACACTACCGCCTACATGTTTTTTATGGGCTATCGGAAAATACTAAAATTTTTGTGGTACGAATCGTTTGACACTCGTAATTTATCCGACGAGTTCGACTAACGCCCACGCGATTGGGCCGCCGGTACCAGCGCTATGACCATCATTTTTCTTTTTGTCATTGCGTACTAAGACCCCTGAAGAACCGCCATACTGTTACAAATGACCAAGAAAATTGTGTCACTATCTCCCGGTCTATATAGAATATTCAAGATATTTGTTTTTACTTTATTAGAAGAAAATACATAGGAGAATCAGGCTTTACGTGAAATGCGACCATAGCCCTATGAGCATCGACACCTATGGTATCGTACAACTGAGGGTCTTATTTTTTTATCTTGTGGTAGAACTTACATCCATAAAATGTGTTATATTATATGATATACATATGTACCTATATAACCTACAAGGAACCACACAAACGCCGAAACAATGGGAAACTTTAAGTGAGACTGCGACTCCTATATAGAACAAATTACACGTAATTTTACTACGTCTTTTGCAAGCATTTGAGAAATTAAAAATTGTTTACCTAAGCAGTCCTTTTTTCGTATAGCGGTATGTCATGGTGCGTGGAAGCACTGCGCGGGTACTCGGGCGGCGCGGCGGGCGCTCGGCTCGAGCTGGGCGGCGCGCTGTCAGCGCTGCGCGCGCTGGGCCGCGCCCCGCTGCAGGCCGGCCAGAAAGCGCTGCAGCGGCTGAAGGCCGTCGCGCGCGCGCATCCTAATGACAGAGTGTTGCGCGCCGAAGCGAACGCTGATGCTGCGTTTGTGGCTTATGCGGTAAGCTCTTTCTGTTGGATGCCGATTTAAGTAAAATTGCTATGAGGTTTATTGCATCTGAGGCATATGAGGTTTGTATCCAAACAGTGCAGTAAGTTAAACACACACCATCTAACTGAAGTCACGCGTAATTTGATGTAACGAATACAATCTTCTCGCCTAGTTTAGTACTATAAAACGCTGCTACCACACGCATCACTTACACTCGCCATAACGAGTGCGCGCGAGAGTCCGATAAAAATGATTTATTGCTCCGATGCTCAAATGTTAACCTATTGACCGCCCAGCGGTCTAGCAATTTACCGTGCCACTGACGCCAGAGTAAAAAAAAAGATGTGCCCCAAAATCAACAGGGATTGAAAAATACTTGTAGCGGTTAGAATTACAAAGTTTTTGATCATTGAAATTTGGACGGCTGTGGCCGACGTGGCGTCAGGGGCACGATTTTTTGTTGACGGCCACAGCCGACTGTGGCGCTCAAAAGGTTATGGCCGGACAATAGACATAAACGTTCTTCTATTGAGGCCCTTATGGAGATCACACGAAGAGTAGCGATACGAAGGCCTGGCCGATAAGTGTACTTATTTCCAGCTGGGTAACTTCTCGGAAGCCCGCTCCCTAAGCGAGTCCGCGTCCCGGGACGACCCGTACTCGTGCGCGGCGCGCGTGACGGCCGCGCTGGCGGCCGCGGCCGGCGCGGACCACGCCGCCGCCTGGCGAGACGCGGCGCAGCAGCTCGCGGCCGCCAGCCACCTGGACCCCGCCGACCTCATCGCTATGCACGACTTGGGTGAGACTTCTATCATACAATAGGTGGACAACGAATCACCCACAAACCTGATCTTTTAGCGAATCAGTGTAGTGAGACGACTACGCTACTGGTAGTGTGGTTGTCGTTTTTGACATTTCAGCTATAGCTACTCTTTTACTTCCTTTTGCTTAAGGGGCTCCCTACAGAAATCAGCCAATTTGATGATTTTTACATCGTATCTAGTTTGTGGATTATAGAGTTATAATGTCCTATTTAATATATATTGTAGTATGGTCTATGCTTAACACTTTGTAGTGTCCCGAATTTTGATTTAACGACTGTGTATTTTATAAAAAAATATTCGGTGAAGGACCAACAATACACTAATCTCGTTTCTACTTTTATCCCCGGTGTATATGTAGAAAATATCTTACATTTTATTGTTCTAAACCATATTCCACAAAATTTGTTGTGAAGCTTTTTCTATTTTTCTCAATACTTTTCGAGAAAAACGCAAAAAACCGTTTCCACAACTTTTTCCCCGAAAAAATCGTAAACTTTGACGGCCTGTATCTCAAAGTCAGTGACATGTGAAAGGTACTTGATAGGTACGGTATTTTTTTGTGGAAAAACTATGTTATTATGATTAGCTATTTATAATATGGGAAAATCTATCGCAACAGATCGAAGGTCATTGAGAGCGGAGCCCCTTAAAATTAAAAGTCATTATTTAATTGATTTTTCTCAAACATGCAATGAAATGTCGTCATAACGTGCGTTATAATGGGCTTCGAAGTGTCACGTTTAGGGCGGAACAACTCGAGAGAACTGTAAAGGAATTTCATACAATGAAAATTTAAGGCCTAGGACAGGAAGTAATTTTTTTTTAAACATGGCGTCTGTGTTCATGTAGGGGCTAAACAGCTGAATTATGATTTTTGAGTGGTGTATTTTTTTATTTCATTGCATATGTTTGAGAAAAGCACTATTCATGCCTTAGCCGTGAATAGGGCTTGTCGGCTTCGTATCACTATACCTACCTACTGACCCGGCAAGCCCTTCCGTCCCGGCGTCTGCAGTTTCTTTATTACCTTCTCTTCATTGTTTCGTATGTATAATTTGCATGCGACGTTGTTCTTATACTACAATACTTGTAATTTCTACCTAGGAACTAAGGAAATATATGAGTTTGATTAATTAAAAATAATGTTCTTGTATTGGTAGCGTTGGCGATGGAGCGCAGCAACTCTGAGGAAGGCGCGTCGGCGCGATGGTCGCGCATGCGCAGCGCGGGCGGCGCGGGCGGCACGCTGCGCGCGCTGGCCGCCGCCGGGCTCGCGCGCCGCGCACGCGCCCTCCCGCACACCGCGCCCGACCACTGGTACTGCTACTTTTAAACTATATCCTTTTCACTTCTCATGCTCTAAAAGATCGATTTTATGCTTTGCGTTGGCGACATAAAGTAGCTTTTTAATACAGTTGCTCAAAAAGTGGTACTTTTTGTGGCTGCGTAGCGTGCGAGAAGCTGAATTTCTCGAACTAGTGCTTTTTACTTTTTAGTTCCAAACTATACTTTCGAAACGCAGTAACTGAGTTTCGAATGTCAGTGATGATGATGATGATGATGATTATGATGATGATTATGATTATGATTATGATGATGATGACGACGACGACGACGACGACGACGACGACGATGACGATGATGATGATCATGGTCTTAATGTACCATGTCATTTGTAAAGTATGGGTTCGTTCAAAAATAACTTCGAAGCAAGCATATGCATCGCAATGATATATTAATTTATTATTTTTTCGCAATTGCATTAAAAAACGTCGTTTACAACACGTGTGAAATGTCTTTTTACTACTCGTACCGAGTCTTGCCACTCGCTTTCAGCTCGTGGCAAGATACCTCGGTACTAGTGGTACAAAAGACATTCTTTTCACACTAGTTGTAAAATGTACTATTTTATGCTCTAGTGCATAAAGTAAAATCGTCGTCGAAGACCAAGGCGATCGGTCCAAAAGCCACACGAACAACTTAAAACTTCATAGAATAAACTCTTTATTTTATTTCGTTTCGTTAGTATTCTAAGACCAAAGCAAAAATACCAACAGCCAAAGTACAAAATTAAACTTCTTGATATAAACTTGTAATTTTTATTTACTATCATTGATTACTTATTTTAGTAAATCAATATACTATATATTTAAACTACAATAATAATTTATCATAGATATAAAAAAAACGATTTTTTTGTTTTTAATTATATTATAATATTTACATGATGCAGTTTCATTTCCTCGCAATCGAAGTGAAAAGTAGAGTGTGCAACTCGTCCATAAAACGCATTTTATGCACTTGTTGTACAATCTACTATTGCCTACTTTTAACAGGTCCTCGTCATTTCATACAAAATTCCAGACGCCTTTGCATTTAAATGTGTACAGGTACATTTATTTTTTAACTTACTGGTTGAACTCGATTGAATGCAGGTACAACACCGTCGGCAGCTGGGACGCCGGCGTGACCTGTGCCCTAGCGCAATGGTACAACGAAATTGGCGACACGCAAACAGCCAAGCATCACTACCAAGACGTGAGCCCACTTCTGTGTTTAAAACTAAAGTATAATTCATACACATTGAGGCCCATACTTAGAGCGGGTCCTAACTGCAGAGGAGAGTGCGCATACCAAGCGTTATACTTTAGGAACACTCATTCAATCAGAAACATAATAGATGTATAGATATACAGATCATTAGTTCTGACGACAGGGACATATAGGTAAGCTGCGCTCTCTATTATAATTTTATGTCAACAGAATGAACGATGACTACGATGAGTATTGATTGTCTACTTTTCATTGCTTTTCATTGCTGGTTTTCAATTATTTCCACGACATGATACCATCAAAATGACTGCGTTCTGTTTTATCGTAAACTAGCTGTGCCCCGCGGTGTTACCCGCTCATCCCACGGGAACACTAAATTTATTCGGGATGAAAAGTATCCTATGTCCTTTCCCGGGTCTCAAACTATCTCCATACCAAATTTCATCTAAATCGGTTCAGCGGTTTAAGTGTGAAGAGGTAACAGACAGACAGACAGACAGACACACTTTCGCATTTATAATATTAGTATGGATTTGCTCTAATGTGACAGGTCACATACGTATACAATAACATTTCACTGATGCTCGCAGGTAGAAGCGGTATGGCCATGCGAAGTGTCCGCTTTAGAATGGTTAGCGGCAGAGGCACGCGGCAGCGAGCCCGAGGTAGCATTGCAGTACTACCGCCGCGCCGCCAGACTACAACCTAATAATGTAAGTCCCGTAACGTCGTGTTGACGAGATCTCTCTTGAACGATTACCACGGTAACTGTGATTTGATAATATGATCAAGATTTGTGTATAGCACCATTGGTACAAAAATAACAAAAATTAAAACACAAAGAAAAATTTAAATGCGGTACCTGGCGAAAGAGACTGGTAATCGCATCCGGTACCTCTGAATTACTGGTCCAACATGTCAACCACTCCACCACCCCAACGCCAAAAGTCGTTTTGATTTTTTCCTTATGCTTTGTGTCTTGATCTTTGTATTGTTTATTAGAAAGGCCACCATAGCAAATATATTTTTATAATATTATTTCAATTAGCATTTATATAAATGATTCAATAAAAATGTGGTTCTACAACATTAACAAATAATGATAATTTCATGTTTACAATAAGTACCAATGTTTGTTCTGGTCAAATCATTCGTGTCAAAGAACCAGCTCTCTATATTGGAATGGGCTGCAATTTTGCATAAGCACATTACGCCTGTATCTAAATATGCAATATTACCTATAGTAACCAAGAGCTGATGTGATGATGGAATAGAAAGATGACGTTTTATTGGTCTCCATGAGCCGTTGTTGATTATGCTAAAAAAACAGTCTCCAATAAACTTACAAAAAAAATGTGGCAGAAGCTTCTTCAAGTTGTTTTAACACTTTCGACACCAACAACCCGGAGGCCGGGCGCTCGTAAACTTTGTTCAGATGCCGGCCAACCCGGTAGCCGGGGTTGATGCTATAAAAGTCGGCTCGGCCGGTTTCCGGGATATGTCTTACTTTTTTGTCTGGTTGCAAAAGTGTTAATCCATGTCTTATTGTAGCCACAATGGGGCCTGTTGATGGGAGGCTGCCTGCGCGCCAGCGGCCGCTATCAAGAGGCTTTGTCGCTCTTCAAGAAGATGAACGCGCGCTTCCCTGACAACGTGCAGTGTACGTATTTGTATTTTCGTGGCAGCGCGACCTAGCAAGAAATTACAGGGAATCTCGACGAACTTCTTCTATTAGATAACAGATGGCGCACTACCTTTGTGCGCTACACATAACTCGCTATCGGAGTTTTTTGTCTGCCGGATGTAAACGAGTTACATAAATTCCGACGAAATCATACTACTAGCTCTAGCTGTACGAAGACTTTTCGAAATGGCAAAAGGAAAAAACGGAACCCTTATAGGATCACTTTGTTGTCCGTCTGTCCGTCTGTCAAGACCCTTTTTCTCAGGAACGCGTGGAGGTATGAAGCTGAAATTTATATCAATTACTCAGGTCTACTGTCCCTTGAAGCTGTGAAAAAATCAAACTTCTAAGCCAACGCAATCAAAAGATACAGCCGTTTATGCCGCAAATTTTCGACACTTGCAAGGGAATCAAAACCTACAGGGTGCTTCCCGTGAACTCAGAATCTTGAAATTTGGTACGAAGCAACGTCTTATAGCATAGATAAAGGAATAATTACGAAAACCATACATTTTTTTTTAATACCTATACAGCCGTTTATGCCGCAAATTTTCGACACTTGCAAGGGAATCAAAACCTACAGGGTGCTTCCCGTGAACTCAGAATCTTGAAATTTGGTACGAAGCAACGTCTTATAGCATAGATAAAGGAATAATTACGAAAACCATAAAAAAATTTTTTAATACCTAACTTTGCACCTAATTTATATGGGGCGCTATACATACCAGGTGCAAACTTAACTTAACCACTTAGGGATGGAAAGTGTTTGTACGGAACCCTCGGTGCGCGAGTCCGACTCGCACTTGGCCGGTTTTTTTTTATTTTTCCATCTCCATATTACCACTATTTTGAAAAAAAAAAATACAAACCCTGAATGGACAAAAACCCAGTTATATTATTACCTAACCTACCTAAAGCATTTCACGAGATTCGTTTGAAAGTAGACGTAAACAGCTGGACATACAAAAGCATTTTTGCCCAAGCTAAATGGAGACGTTTCGCTCGTTCGGGCAATTAGCTTCAATCTCAAGTCAGAGAGAGATTTCTAGTGCTTCATCTAGCTTTCTAGCTTACATAAATGCTCTAAACTAACAGCTATCTATGGCAGTGTTATCACCAACGCAGTGTAACTGTAAAGTTTTTCTTTTTAAGATATAGGTATGTCAACCAAATCCTGATATTGACAGTATACTCAAATTATAACATTTTCACAGGCTTGAAGGTTATAGTCAAGTTGTGTGGTGACCAGGGCCTCTCAGAGACAAGCGCCTGGACGAGAGAGCTCCAGCGCGCACAAGCCAGGCTCAAGCAGAACGAACGAGGTAACTTCATCATCTACTAAACTTTCGAGGATGAAAGACATTGTTCTATGTTACAATCATCTGCCTCTTCGAAACTAACATAAAAAAGAACGAAATAGACCTCGCGAGCCTTGTTTCCAAATGGCTAAAAAATTTTTTTTTTTCGCTTTTAACCTACATTTATCTGCGCCATTATGAAAAAATTTCTAGTGGATTCCGTTTCATCTTAGTATTTCGAAATAATAATTGAGAAATCGTTCTGATCCACATTTCTACAATTTAATTGGTGCATACCTGGGTAAGGCCGCGGAAAGTTACCAATTTGGACGTTTCAAATTTACCCAGCTGATTAAAAAAAATTGGTAACCCCTACTGTTTCAAAAATATTTTTATCATATGTAGATATAGGAATTCTCGTGGTCGCGAGTAAGATAATTAATATAAACCCCTTTATAAAAATACTAAAAATATATTTCCGTCCAAAACGTAACGAAAGTTGGTTAAATTTTTCGACCACGAGTACTAAAAGCTCTGTTATTTTTATGACATTTCAACTTTCATGGGCATACTTTTGTTTTAAACTAAAATTTATGATATAAGGATAGTTCTACTGATTACGGAATAATGATAATATAATCATTTTAATTTTTTATCTTACATTATTTTAATGGATCAGCATTCCACACTTATGTTACAATACTTTCGTGACGCTTTATGTAGCTTGTTTTTAAATATTTTTTGGCGAAAATACGTTTACGTGCACTGGCAACTCATATTCTAGTAGGGCAACACCGATGAGCAAGTCCAAATCCGTCAGTTTGTCAACAAACGCAATTCAAAGTAGACACAGTCATAGTTTCGTGAAAGTCCCCCAAAGTGTCGTGTGTGATTTTAAGGGTAAGGAGTGATTGTTTTTAATCAGTTTTTTTTTTATACAATAGCGTAACGGTTTTCAAGCAAGTGACACGTATTATTGTATTAAAAATGTCTTTATTTCACCATGAAAATCCACTTTTTTTCAAAAATACGTTACACTTTCGTTACGAATATGTTACATTTTTGCAAAATGTTACGTATTTTCTACGTAACATAACGAATAAATGTTGTAAAGGGAAGTGCACACAGAATATACTAACTTAAATGAGTTTTATTAGATTTTTAATGACACGAATATATACAAAGTCGAACAAAACTCCTGTACAATAATAAAATAAATAAAAACAACATCTTAATAAAAAAAAACTGTTTTAAGAAGAAAATAATTTATTTTCGACCTCAAGGCACAGTAGAATCATTGATTGTAAACCTGTTTTATTATTATACGGTCGTCTTGTTACTAGTATTGGGTACCTGCAGTGAACAAATAGTAATTACTGCCACCTGGTACAAAATGAGAGGCTTTAAAGCACTAGAGCGGTTTGGGTTTCATTAGTTCCATCACACGCGTGTTTGATTATATTAATTTTAACGTGCCATGAAAATTTTGTTTACAGGCAATATAAAGCTAATAATTTTATAACTTGTTTTTTTTTCTTAGCTACGTTATTTAATGGGAATATTTTCCAGTATGATCTAAGCTTTAGAACGACTTATGTTACGTTTTATGATAACATAACGTACCTAAATCTTTTTATGTTACTTCTATGTCACATTGGTAAAGTCCCGCGGCCTTACCCACCTATGACATAACGCAGCGAACTAAATTATGCTTCAATTTGTTGTCTTTTATGGCTTAACCCCGGATACAAATGATATCATTGATGTGTGATGTGATCTTATGACAGTATTTACCTTTGTAGCATCCGTGCCCTCCGCCGGCAGCGGCTCGTCGGGTGCTAGCCAGTCTCCAATAGATCAATTACGAGGTGAGAGATATACGTAGATTAACTGTTATTAAACTACGGTTGACGTATGTAAATACAATGGAAAACTTTACGTCTATACAGTACGAAACAAAAATACGCCTTTATTTGTTAAGGTGGTACGACTCTTAGGGACGTATGAAATTTGCATCATTATGGAGTTCAGCAGGTCGTCTGGGCAAACGTTGACGCAATATCTGCTCATACTCGTTTTTCTCATAATGAGGGCCCGTCTTTATTTATAAAGGTGGGGCACTTTTGCTTCTAATTTTTATATCATTATTTTTTACATTATACCATATTGTAGTCCTCGTTAGGAGCGCATTCAGAGACTTCAAGCATTGATTCTCATCTAAAAGCAAAAGTCCAGCATATTTTCAATCGAATCGCGCTTTTATCAGACAGTTAAAATGTGAAATTTTCTACCGATTGATTAAAATTGGAAGGCACAGTTATCTCCTGAGTGAACTCACTCTATCATCACACACATCATTGACCCCTTCGGCGCCTTTGTGCCCTTCGTTGACGGAAAACTGTGTCCCAGGCGCCAAGTGATCGACCAAATGTATGAAACAATATACATATATAACCCTAGCAGACTATTGGAGTCAAGAATAATCCTACTTTATGATTTACAATCTTATCAATAGCGTGGTATGCTTGCATCATTCATTTACTCATTCAAACATAAACACCATCGAAGTAAAAACAATGTCATTGATTCTATCTAATTGCGTGACCTTTTCTATGAAAGGGTAAGCGGAGTTGCATCAGATAGATCGGAATGTATGTACTTTTAATGATGATCGTCCAATTACTAGTAACTAGTCGAATTTCGGCTTAGAGTGATATATATTTTTTAATTCATACAAATGAATTTCATATTGTAACTCTTCATTTTCATCAGTTTTTGTAATTTTTCAAGGTTAGTAGATCTTGCGTAAAGATCATCATAGTTTCAGCAGAAAGACGTCTGCTGTTAGACTCTTTCCCGAGTATCTACAATGCTCGGTTATCCGCTTACGGCGGCTTTCTGCGATAGTAACAAGCAGCGAGCGGGCGCACTGCTCAGAACCGATGGCCGTGAGAACAGAAAAGAAAAGCTAGTCAATGGCCACGCAGCGTGGAAAGGCGGCAACAAGGTGGACTGTTGGATTAGGGCAGCGAGGGACTTTGTCCAGCAATAGATATCTTTCTGCTGGTAACTTTGATAACCGACTGAGTAGGCGCAAGAAAGAAAAGATTTTTTTTTTTATCTTTCACATATATTCCGCGTATAATATAAATACATGTTTGTTCCTGTCTAGGCGGGCGCGCAGAGAGCGCAGGCACAGGAGCGCCGGCCACGCCCGCGGCGCCCGCGTCGCGTGCCGGAGACTCGCGCCGCAGCGCGCTGTCACGGGGACATACGTGAGTATTTCTGATTATAATAATGCATTTCTAAAGTAAAATACCTTGGTATATCACAGTCATTGGGTATTGCGGAAGCGTTTCTTTTGCCGCTTGGCAAAAGTACTTAACAGTCTTTTGTCAGGTGGCAACAAGGCCCGCGCCTTCAACACTTGGGATCACCCAGAGGCATCAGCCTCTGCTCACTTACTCCTTTGGCATACCAAGGTGGAGCAATTGCGGATGAAGTAATGATGACATACAATTACCGGAGATATAATATATCCTGAAGGATGGTACGGTCGACATTTGTCGGGCATGCCGCCGTCCCGGTGAATCACTCAGGTATATTATCTCCGGTTGTTCTCATCTTGCTAACGGCGAGTACTTGCACATACATAACCAAGTAGCCAGGATCATTCACCAGCAACTTGCTCTTCGGTACGCTCTTGTGGGGTCTGAGGTGCCGTACTATAAGTACGAGTAAGGATCGATCTATCATCACGGACAGGACTATTGTAGCCTGATATCGTGTTGGTAGATCGATCCAAGCGCCAGGCAGTGCTCGATCAACATTACGATCCCGGCTCCCGCATGACGAGAACCTCGTGAAGGCCGAGAAGGACAAACTCGGCAAGTACCTTGACTTTGGCTCACGAGGTGACCGCCATGTGGGATGTTGACTCGACGATCAATGTCCCGATAGTCGTTTCGGCGAACGGTCTTATAGCGAAGAGTCTCGACAAACATCTTAAAAGACTCTCGCTAGATGGCTGGATCAAGGGCCAGATACAGAAGGCGGTACTCCTGGACACCGCACGCATCGTCATGAGGTTCCTCTCTCTGCAGCCCTAACCACCGGTAGACTGGGCCCTGCCCCGCTGCCGGCGGCACCCTAGGTTAGGTTTTTTATTACCTATGTAAATTAAATACATTATTATTTTGTAATTTCTTTGTTGTACTTTACTTTTTTATATACATGTATTGTAAAAAACCTAGCCTAAGATGACAGATAAATATAGGGAGTAATAGTAATAGTCAATGACGGACCGACAACGCACCAATGACGCTGAAGCCTGACATCTCCTTTGTGTATTATCATATCATCAGAGACCGGATTTCTAGTGGCACTTTTGAGCTGTCATAGGGACTTCTCATTTATCGACTTCCGATTAACATATCATATCGATAAATTATAGAACACAACATATTAAGAAGATTAAAAGTGGATGTAAACATCACGCAGTCTTATCGCTAAAGAGCAATCTCATTCTGATAACCTTCTTAGAGTAGGTGAAATGTGAAATAGAGATATTCAATGAAAAGTTAATAAGTAGTTAATTGTTTCAGATTTAATCAGTTCAGCCCATTGTTTAACAATTTCATGTTCAAAATCTGTTTTCGTGCTAACAAGTGTTTCACCATTAGTTTCCTTATTAAAGAAATAGTCATATTATTTCCAAATTACTACAGAGCTACTAGTTTATAAGGAACAATAAAATAATAATATTATAATTCTTATTAAAAATGCAATATGTTGGTATCCAAAGGTTATCTCAAAGTTAGTTAAGCCCGATCTTGGCTTCTAGAACATGCTGCCGTAATACATAATTTAAATTTCTATAACGTCAAAAGTGGCAGCTACACAAAAAACGTGGGATGTCGTCCTGTCAAACAAAAGAGACGAACGTAACGTCCGCCTCCTTGACCTTGGTAGATGCGAGACAAAATAGAAAACATTATCAGCCAAAACAAAAACACACCTACGGTTACGCCTTCGTTAGGTAGTACGCTTAGAATATGTTATTTTGTGATCTGATGTTAAATTTTCAAGCTAACACGCCTTGTTTGGAGAAACGCAAGGCGTTAATAATGTGCCCTTGGTAGCATTTAGGTAATAGCACACATAGATAGTTCAAAAATCTCAAGCTGCAAAAAATATTATGAGGAAACATTTTTTTTTGTCAGGGACACTCGCGCGACATATATTATCTATCTCTGTCTGTGCAGTATTGTAAGAGAGTGACAAGTGGCTCTACTGGTATTTCTTGTTATTTTTATCTGCCGCGGTCTAGTTTTCAGGGTTCCCTACCTCAAAAAGAAAAAAACGGAACCTTTATAAGATCACTTTGTTGTCCGTCCGTCCGAGTCTCTATCAAGACCCTTTATCTTGGGAACGCGTGGAGGTATCGAGTTGAAATTACCATACGCCTATTCTGGTCCCTTGAAGCTGTGAAAAAATCAAACTTCTAGTGGAACGTAAAAATAATATGGCCGTTTATGCTGCAAAAAGACGTATATGTCGACACACTAAAGCTCTGGTTTCCTAGGATAGCGGTGCCGTCATATAGCGGTCGTCTCCATACTTCGTACTAGTACGAAGAATAAAGAAGAGTAGTACGAAGTATGGAGACGGTCGCTATGTGTATGTGACGGCACCACTATCCTAGGAAACCCGAACTTCAAGGGAATCATTTATAGGAAACATTTATAGGAAAAAAATGATATTTGTAGAACCCGGTTGTGTTAACTTTGCACCTTATTTGTATCTGGCGCCATACATTCCAGTTGCAAACTTACTTAACCCAGCCAGTTAAGACGGGATAAGTATTTGTGCGGAACCCTCGGTGCGCGAGTTAGACTTGCACTTGGCCGGTTTATAAATATATCAAATGTTAATTTATATCGTTATCTTACATAGAAAACTATCGTGAGTCTCAGACATATTAAAATACTTAAACGGGTTTACTCACGTCGTAGAAGTCGAATAACGCTCGACATGTTTCGAATCGGTACGCGGTTCATCATCAGGAGAGACGATCAGCCGCGGCGGCGGCCAAACGAACACTGCGGGCACGCGCCCTGTCCGCGCGGCTGCTCGACGCGGGTGTCACCGGCGATGGCGCAAAACTACCCTCATCATCACGCACAATGTCAATTGTCGGGTTGCACACAACACTCACTACGTCATTTACTAAGGTCTCGTCCACACTAACCACCGATGTAGTATCCAAAACCGTCCTCCAACTAGGGGGCACTGACCAATTGACCATCCACAATCTCGATTAAAATTCGGATGACGACTAATTTCGATAGCCTCCCGTACTTTCCGCGGAATGCAAAACTTTTCTCTCGCCAGCACAGTTACCTTATCGAACCGAATATAGTGAGACGTATCCGAATTCAGTGAATGTTCCGTCACTGCAGAACCCCGGGTATCTTGATTTTTCATACTACGTATGTGTTCAGTCACTCTTGTGGAAATGTTCCGGCCAGTCTCTCCTATATAGTTCTTCCCACAGGAGCACGGAATCATATATACTCCAGGATTACTTAGGGGTTCCTTATCTTTGGGGGAACGCATCAACTGCCTGAGCTGTATATGAGGGCGGAAAATCGTCTTGATGCAATACCTACGGCGTAACAAGTATCCGATTTTATCCGTCACGCCCTTAAGATAAAGCAAGTATAAAGGCAGCCTCTCTACTGCAGTTGGGCGGGGACGAGCCGATGCGTTCGCAACCCGATTACTCTGCCTCCAGTTATAGCCGTTGCGCTCCAACACATGTTTCACGTGACTTAGTTCACAATCCACAAATTGAGGATCGCACAGACATAAGGCTCGATTGATCAACGTCCTAGGCACAGAAGACAAATGACTCGGGTGATGATGTGAATCCGCCCTAAGGGCTTTATCACACTTGCGATTTGCGAGCGTATTTTCTATACAAATAAGCGACGCGGCGAACACGCTGCGCAAATCGCAAGTGTGATAAGGCCCTTAGGTACCGGTCAGTATGAGTTGGTTTACGATACACTGTAGTCATCAGCCGCCCACAAGGTCGAAAATCGTCTCTCCTGATGATGAATCGCGTACCGATTCGAAACATGTCGAGCGTTATTCGACTTCTACGACGTGAGTAAACCCGTTTAAGTATTTTAATATATCGTTATCGTTTACCAGCGTTCAAATGCGTTTATTTATATGGTGGGAAGGACGCAATAGAATAAACCGATTGCATTCATTATTGACGTAACAAATACAGCAAATTACGTCGTACTAACAGCGGGTAGCATGGCGCCTTCTACGTCACGTGCCCGACCGTCTGTACTTAATTAATTACAAAAACATTTCACCTTCATGCATACGCTTATTCTGCGTATGGCAAATGCGCAGTAAGAACACGCAGGTGAATGTACAATAGGTTAATTTTACGCTACGATGTAACCCGCGACCTCTTCAACTGAAATACGGTATTTTATACAAATTAGGGTGTTTAAACAATGTTGCATTTAAATTGAACTCACTTCACCGAAAACCGTCATGACTGAGGGCCAAAACACAATTACAAGACACGACATCGCATCGTCGTACGACGTGATATCCTGCCACGATGCGACGTCGTGTCGTCGAAATGCATAAATCCAAAATGAACTTTATCTTCATATGACAAAATACAAAATTAAAATTTATTTTACAATCTCACGACGTCCCATCGTGGCACGATGTCGCGTCGTACCACGATCCGATGTCGTATCTTGTAATTGTCTTTTGGCCCTTGGATAATGCACGTATATTACCCTCAGATTGGATACAGATACTAATCTTTTCGAAGTACTAACGTTTTTTACTACAAACCTGCTATACCTAGGTCTACTAAAAACTTGACTAAAATCTTAAGATGTGACATTAATGGTACGGGTTGCAGATCTAGTGAATAAAGTTTTGACATAGCATTTAGTCGGTGAGCTCGTATTTATGTTTTGTCTCAACTTTTTTACTGTAGTTAATTGAGAAAGCAGGCTGAAAGAACTTTTTCGACATAATACGATGCACAATCGCAGGTGCTCTAAGGTAAAATCTTTCCCAGAACTGTTATTTAAGTATCTAACATTATTGATGTTGCGGACAGGTATTCCGGGGAGTCTATCCAAGAAGTACCATCACTAAACCGAAGCGTGCATCGATCGGAAGCCAGAAAGAAAAACGTCGAAGAATTTGATGACGACCTGCCCCTGGCGCCAGAATGACTCAGGAGAGCGATGTACATTTGTATTATTTATACCTATTTAACACCAATCAGTATTAACTAGTAAATATTCCCACTTTATCTTTTTGTTTTTTTTGCCCTTGTGTATAATGGACTTTTTGTAGCTGTAGCCTGAGAGCCGATACAGGCGTACAAAATGGCAGTTCTGGTGCAGTTGTCGTGAATGCATCCAAATTGCAAACCAATTGCGCAGACCGCTTGCAGCTGGTGTGCAGTCTGTCTTGTCGACCGACTGCGCGCTAACTGCAAGCGGACTACGCGCCAGCTACAAGTACTACAGCTGGGTTGCAGTTCGTATGCTGTCTGTCTCATCATCATCAGCCTATTCTTGTCCACTGCTGGACATAGGCCTCTGCTGATTGCTGTCCGTCTGTATTGGCCCTATCATTGGTCGTGAGTAGGGAGCGAAACTTTGGTGCCGATGACAGACGTCAGAGTGTTTAACTTGTTGGCATATTTATAACTGGCGAGAGGTTTGAGAATTATACTGCCCTGAATGTACGTGTGAAATGTAGGTATACATGTAAATTATACGCGTCGTTTAGTTTAAATGTAACTCTTCATGACAATTTTTGCTACGCACTGAATAAATTGTAAAAACTCGATTAAAAAAATAAACAATCACGGATTGGACTAAAGTATATACTCGTACTCGTAGTCCCCTATATCACCTCCATAATTTCGTACATCGTTATTCCTACATGTAAATAAAAAAGAAGAGGCGATTATTATGTTTGAACTTTAAGCGTTCTGCATACTTCGTCATGCTACGAAACATTTGTTGTGTTATTTAGTTTACTTTACTACAATTTAAAGAACTATCCAGTAGGTAAATAATATTATTCCTATCGTTTTTTAATATTATTATTTTATTTTATTATTTTTTGTACATATACCAAACCTTTTTATAAATAAACAATAATATTTATATTATTATAAATATGGGTATGGCTAATGCGTATAAGCATTTCAAACACATATGACGCAGAGGGCGCTCCAGTAGCGTATTAATTATAGAATGAAAGATTAGGTATGATGGACGTAGCGATCTAATAGCTCAGTTGCTCATGAAAATAAAAATGTGGTATTTCCACATAAAAAATAGAATCGATAAAAAATATTCTATCAAAAATATCCTATATGCGACTTTGCGTCATAATGACGTCACCGGCACCAAAGTTCGCTCCCTGGTTATGAGGCTTGACTGGTAAAAGAATAGAAGAAAGAGTACCTTTCATCTAAACAATATTTATAGACACGTTCACTGTCCCAGTTTGACACGTGAACCTTATGTCTCTGTAATAGAGGCTTGCCGTGACCCCACATATGGGACATGGACAGTGAACGTGTTAAGACCGAGTATTCAAAATAATATACCAAGAAAATAAAAAAAACGTATATTTATAAATATTTAACAAACTCATACAGATTCTCGTGTAGTAGACTAGAAAATACAAAAATGTTTGTCGTTAAACATCCATAAGTCACAAAACCTAAGTGATTTCCGCGCACCGCTATCAAATAACTTCTCCTTAGCACTTGTTATCATACAATACAGGAGTAGTACTGAAGCTAGTTTTCTGTCAGCGTTTCCACTCAGAGTTGAATTCTCGACAAAAGTTATCTATTTACTATTACTGCATTCGTTTCGGCAGTAGTACTTGCACTCCAAAGAAATTGTCTCGACGCAGAGAGTACACTAGCGCGTTCTACGATTTAAAGGCCGACCGTTATCGCGTTATTCACACCGCCAACTGAATGCGCTAATTACGAACTAATTAAATTACATTAAATAAAATACATTCCATTTTTCTAACGTAGCAAAACATTCTTGTTTGCGAAATCCACGCGTTCTAATAAAAAATACGTGGCGTATACGGCTAAAATTGAAATCTAGAGATTGCAGACGGCACTAATCCAGTTGCATAATACAACTATTGCCATTAAAGTTCCAATAATGCGACATCATTATAAAGTTCATGTCACGTTTCACTATCGATCACAACTCGATCCGCCTTTCCTTAACAGTTTAAATACTTTCTCGACCCTGTTTAGCCTAACTAACATAGTCATCACTGCTTCTCAATGTCTCTTAGTCTGTCAACTAAATGCTCGTGTTCAGCGCACTGTCACTATCACTATGAGATGAGCTCGGTGTAGGGGTGCTCTATGTGCCCGTACTGGATGGCCATGAGCGTGTCCTTTATCCGCTGGAAGACGGGCTGCGCCTGCTTCATGGTGGGGATGTTGATGTTCTCGTCGAGGAAGCCGATCCGGCTCACGGGGCTGATCACGGCCGCCGTGCCCGCGCCGAACATTTCCAAGAGCTGTAAACAAGTTGTGTCAGTAATCATTCTGGATTTTCAATACGGTATTTGATGACAGCTCAAATCAGCTACTCTTTATGAAATGTCAAAAACGATGTAGTCAAAACACGTCTTCTTTTTATTAGTTATTGTACAATTAAAAATAATATAATGTCCAAAAGTTAGTGATAGTTTATTTGGTTCGCGTATTTTTTAATGTGTGTTTAGTGGTGTCAATGCCACAGTTTATATTCACTATACTCAAATACCGTATTATGTCTATCGAATTAGCTAGGCTGCGAACTAGTGACGAACCGGAAACTGGTTGAGCGACCGTATTATGCTCTCTCATATTCTTATTTTATTCAAAGGGTGAGGAATTTCGCGCGCAGTGTTTGATTCGACTCTATAATGGCTTATTTATATTGAATCTGGGGGATCCGCGGGAGGCGCACTAATATACAGGGGGTTTGGCATAACGATGTAGTAACTTTTGGAGGTGATACCAGGGACTATTTGGAAGAGTTTGAACCCTATATGCCTTAGTCAAATCTGTAATAGTTTTTATTTCAAATTGAGTTTTTCTAAATTTATCAATTCGTACCAAAAAATTACATGAAAAGTAAAATTTTAACCAAACTATGTATACAATCAAATATATTTATTTCTGATTAACATCCCTATTAATTTTATAACCAATAAAAAGAAGTTAACCCTCCCACATACCAGTTTTTTTTAAAAGCGTTTTTATAGCTCACCGTGCGTGATGTCTGCCAAAAAAATTAACTTTAGCAGGCTGTATAAAAAATTATTACTCAGAATATTGACGTTCCAACTATTAATTTAAAAACATGCTTGATTTGTTTACTGTAAATACAAACAAAAAATACGGCATTATCATTGGCGTATCTAAGATTATTTTTCAGGCGGGGCCTGGGTGGGGCCTGGCCATGGCCTATGAGATGAAGTCATGAATTTCTATGGGTTACCCACTAGACCATGTTGGGGTGGGCACGCACCCACCCGGCCACCCCCCAAAATACGCCAATGGGCATTATTGCTACAAATAATAAACATGTCATTTGTTGAAAACCAGAACTCACTAAGAACAACAACAACAATGGAACTTCAAGAATAAGGTATGTAGTTTCGTTTACCTTTATTAGAGAAAAAACAACATAAAATTTAAAGTATAAAACTAAACCTTAACAAACTTAAATTATGATCTAATTAAACCTAACTTAAACTATTGGGACCTAAACTACTAAATATAGATATAACGATGGGTCTACGCAACGACTTATTTTAATAAAAGAATCTTCAAAAATATAATTAACTTAAGCTTTTAACTATGGTCCTCTCGAAATCCGATGATACTTTTTTCTTAATTAAGCAGTCAAATTTGTTTAGAGTAACGGCCATAAACCATAGTCTGCGGATATTTGCAGACTGGTTAGTTAGAAGCGTTACGCAAATCTTACGAATATGTTTATTAACTACTTATGTTTTATTTTTCAGATGTGTAGTAAATGGGATCCTTTTCAATGGGTTTTTATATTTGATGCGCAATCATTGCGCGTGTAGGCACAATCATGCCAGAATAATGACTCGGGTCTTATGAACAGACTTCTACTGAACTCAGATCCATTTAACACTGCAAAGAGGCAATTACCCAGAAAGAAAAAAAACGTTAAAAGTTTATTCGATTGTGCTTACTAATGACATGCCATGTATAATACATGTATTTTATTTAATAATCCTTAAAAAACCTGTACTTTACAAATATTTCCATTACAAAAAAATAAGTAATGGACTAGATAATTATAATAATTAATAATGCCTTACTTAGGCGCGCCGCCCACCATGAATCGGTCAAATAAGTCTTGATTATGTGGTCACTTAAGACTCTTATGCCGGTAGCACACCTCCGCCGCGAAACGTCAAATCCGAGGAAGTTTCGCTTTAGTTTCGCGCGCTCTGTATGGCGTTTCGCGGTTTCGCGGCGGAGGTGTGCTACCGGCATTAAGAGTGTAGAATGCTTGGTCTGATTAAATTAGATTGAATTTTATGATCATTTTATGCATTTATAGTATAATATATTGTCGTTTTTATGTGAATATATATTTTATGCTGGAAAAACTAGGCATTCGCAATTATATTAGAAATAGCGACGTTTAATTGGGTGAACAATTAAACGTTGAACGTTCGTCAGTCTTATCTTGACGCTAAGTTTTTTATTAAATTTATAATGCAATAAAAACGCAAGTCACGTAGCAATATCTAAAATGCAGTAATGCTGGAAAGCCCTTGCCCATTCAACTTACTTAGTCACTATTACATGCCTTCTATTTGTAGGATAATACTTATTTTAAGTGCCTAGTACTTAAAGTCTGTCAATATTTGTTATTCATATCTGTTATAGATTTCGCTGCCACTTGATTGTCGTGAGTTGTTGATGACGTCTCTATACAATAAATTAAACGTTAAATGTAATAAATTAAGTAGTTGCGTTGTGTTGCCCAATACCACATAATTCGTAACTTCTCTAATGGACTCGATACTTCCGCTTTGCCCTTCGTTTATTAGTTTCTACATTTACTTGGTGACAACAAAAACTCACTAAAATTTCTCTCAGTACTCTTCAAAACCTGGTATCTAATTAGTTGATTGATACTAAGATACAAGCTTTTATTCAAGTAGTTCTCTTAGTGAGTACTGGTTTTCAAAAAACGATATGCTTTTCGATTATAATTCAACTTACTATATATCTACAACAAAGTCGCGGTGGTCAATTGATCACCAACTACCAACAACTGTGTCAACATTTCAACACTACACGCCGCGCTGTTTAAGTAACTACGTGAGTTTATTTGACCGGCTGCGCGGCGACCAGGTTATTTTCTGAACTTTAATGAACAGTAAACTGATGAAGGTATTGGTATGCTGAATGTGGCCCGTGCAGGGACGTTCAAAATGTTGTACTTTGAGAGAAGAAAAAGTCTAACAATAGTAGTTCTTTAACTGATGATGACGACCAATTGATTATTTTTACAACCAGGCAAAAAAATAGTAGTGTTCATTCTCAAAAACCGAAAGAGCCCGCCGTTTTGTTCATTCGAGCAAAATTTTGTCCTCTCATCACCAAACGGCTGAACGGATTTGGATAATTAAACTTTTTGGATACACAAGTAGTTGGGCGTCCCCAGATTACAGGATAAATTTTACTCGACTACGGCGAACTCGGAGAAGCAAAAAGTTCGCGGGCAGGGGCCCGGGGTGCTCTAGTCAGTAATAATGTGAAAAGAAGCTATACTTACTCGTCCCTGATTGTTGAGTTTGATGACCTGATCCATAGTGATAACTTCCTCCTTAACCGTGAGCTCTTCCCACTGCGCCGCCAGCTCGAGGATGGAGCGTCGCGTGACGCCCGGTAGAATCAGTCCATTTAGAGGAGGCGTACTTAATTGCTTGTCTGCAAATAATAAATACAGATTAATCCATGTCTTACGTAGCTAGTCCAAACGTGTCAATAGTCAGTCATTTATGAAAACTCGTATATTTTGTGAGGAATTTATCACGATGCCGCTTTCCCGGGTTTACCCTTGTTTCTTCGACAAACATTTCATCGATGTATACCTAAGTATTATTTAGCCGCTAAGGCACAGGTTTACACGTAGTTTAGGGGATTCAATTTTCGACCCCATTATACTGACTTAGCGATTAATGTAATCCTTTATGAAACGCACTTTTGTACAATAAAGATTTTATTATTATTTATTGATAATTTTATCGTAAGCATCATTATTTGATACCGTAAAATATTTGGGATTATTATAAAACAAACCTAACCTCATCTCCTCCTCCACCGGAAAAGTCCTCGAAATGAAAATTTGTTGAAATGAAATAATCGATGAAACGTCTGACGGGAAAAGAGACACAATTTTTTAATTGTTTTTTTTTTTTATATTGATTGAAAATGTACGGTGTGTTGGTTTATGTAGGGCGTAGGCTCTGTAAACCAAAAAAATACACCTCTATCCACCTATTCAGAAGCAAGACATGTTTCTTAACCTCATGACTACCAGCATTTATAATTTGACATTTTCATTTACGCCTTGACGAATAGACATAATTATTAATTGAACTTTATGTAGGTACTATGTGTAACACTTTAGAACTCAGGAGGTGATGTTTCTGTCTGCAAGTCTATATATTTCTTTGGCATATTATTTATTACTGTCGGGATATAGTCAACATATTTCTCTTTTGCACATTATCATACAGCAAACAGCATCTCATGATATAACGGCCGTGTTTCAACGTCATATGGAAACATTTACCAGAAATGGAACAAGGATAAAAACGAGACTTGGTTCGCTCCGTCCAGTCGGGCGTTTCTGATGAAACTCGGAATTTTTTACATCAGTCCCGATATCGTGCGCTCAAGTCGCCGTTATCGTTATGTTACTGACCCCTAAACGCCCGTTTACATTATGCGTCTTGTAAATAAAGTGTGATGCAGATAATACGTAAAATGGCACTGTCACGCCTAGCATCTACTGCTTTCATCAATAAATTACTGGATGTTTTTTTACTATCCTAAAAAGGAGAGGAGAGGTGCTATAAATGTTGGCGATACAGCGTTCACCAGATTTTACTTACTTCGAATACTTTTCATTAGGTTTGTCTAAAAGAGTGCATTGAATTTAAAGTTCTTGTTCAGATGTGCAACGATTTCGATTTTTTTCTTCCTTCTCTATTGTGACAAAAGTACAGCAAACGGTAAGTAAAATACCGCCGTGCAGTTCCTAATAGGCCAATAGGGTCTAATTTCTCGCGCTCGATAAGAAACAAGACCGTCCCGGTCACAGGTCCAGGAGCCAACTTCGTTTTAGATAACATGACAATATCGGTCACGCGGTGAGCCGGTGGATATTATACCCAATCTCGCTCCGTAAATATTCCCAGATAAGATACAAACTCATATCATCATTAACAAAAGATTATACGAATACACCATTAACACTTAGAATAGTTGGCATTAAAATGTTTTAATTAGTGCGAATAATTTCAGAACAAACTTTCGGCGAGAAAGGAACTCGATAAGCAACTGAGACACTGCTTAATTATAGACAATATTACGCCGTTCGAAGACCAAATTGACCTATCTCGGTAACTCAGATAAAATATAAAGATGTTCGCACTTATTAAGTCTTTTTACATGCTGAATTAGTGTTTATATGTTGAGTTGTAACACTTAACAGTACAACAGTTAGGTGTATAATATGAACACGAACGAATCATAATACATATACAATATGTTCATGTTATGAGACCGAGATCTTGTGTAGAGAAAGAGCACATATACCGCGTAAATACGATTGCTAATTTATTAATGTTAGAATTTAGTAATTATGTAACAATTACCTCCATGCTCATTGATGTAGACCATGAAGATGTTCATAGCGCCGACCTCGGTGAGTTGATGATCGGGTCCGAACAGCCACAGGACCTGGTGATGCCCCAGTTGCGCCGCCCTCGTCGTGGCCTCTGCAATCAAACTCGGGTCATCAAACAAAACAACTCGATCCGGTTCCAACCGGTGACTGCACGAGTTAAATAAACAGCTCATATCTGGTTCAATAACAATATTGATAACTACTGCGGTCCGTAAATATAATTGCAGTGGAACGCCGTCATCTAACGACTACGCCTATTATTGTCAGTTATTCGAAAACAGTTTATGACGCTATTATTTTCTAACGATAAAGTAAGCCACGAGTTTGCGCGACAGCGGTGCGCGGTACGTGTGTCTCGCTCACTCGTATGGCCGCCGCTCTCGGATCTCTCGCGCAAAATCGTGGCATCTCCGTAAGATTTTTGGTAACCGAAAGGTTTCATTTGCAGTGATTACATAGAATGACATTTTTATTGCCGACGCTGTGTTAAGTGATTAGCGCGAGTTCATACATTTACTACCAAATGCATGTAGGATCTGTATGAACTCGCACTACGCACTTTTCGTAGAATACAAGAGTGCTATCTTCGAAATATATTTAATGATTTAAATAACTGACAGTAGTAGAGGTTCTAATATGGTGGATAAGCAAAGAAACTTTCTGGAATTTGCTTGTGTTGTCAAAGAAAATTTTAATCTGAGATAGAACTACAGCACTTCTGTATTAATATTATTTATTATAGATCTGTGCTTCAACTCACCAATAGTGGGTCCGTAATTAGATCCGACCTTCCTATTGCCGACGCCGCCGGGAAAGGCGCGCACAACGTTAGGATCCGCGAAGATAGACACTGCACCATCAGTGCTGGCCTTGAAGTACGCGCTCACTGGGCTCAGCAGTACGAACAGTAGGGCTGACTCGGGTGCCATCACTCCGAAGGTCGCCTGTTGAGAATATAATGCATTGTGTCACAAGACAGTCTAAGGATATATTCCCGGAAAGAAAGATTCGAATATTGAGGGAGAGTTTTGGAGAACTTCAAGCGTAGCGACGAAGCTATAGAGTGTGTACGATGGATTACTTTCAAAAAACGCCAGCTGCTGCAGTCAAATGCTGTCCGTCTGTAACGGCCCTTAGTCTTCAAATATGTACCAATATAACGACATGTTTAGGTACATTAAACACTTGGCGCTCTAAATTAGTAGTTTGTACATATACTGTTGCTAAACACAATATAATTACAATTGAACACTCCAACTACTGGAAGTTAGGAGGAACATATAGTGTCGGGCGCGCACTAAGTACATCACTTGAATAAATATTATTTGCAGACCTTGAATAAAAATTCTTTTCAACAAATACGTCAGTTTGATATTTAAACAAATGCGAAATTGCGCAAATATGGCGCTGTTTGTTATTAAGACCATTGTTACGAAATGAAATGTCACGCCTCTGTTTTTAGAAGGGGTTTCAAGAACTCGAACAACATATTCAACGTTCACTTTTATACTCGTACAAAATGCATTAAATGTTAAAATTCTCTCCTCCTCCTCTCAACGAATTTAAATTATTGTGGTAACGAATTTTGAGATATCTTAATTTTGTTATAAATAATTAATTATTGATTCCAAATATTTTCTTCGCTTTCCGCGAACACGTTTAAATTTACACATTTAAATAAAATAATTTGAACGGATTACATTATGTACATTATAAGTAAGTATTCATTATTTGAGTTTTCCAAAGTTTTCGAAACGTATTTAAGATTTCGTTATCAGCGTTTGCGGTTGGATTGGTTTTATTTACATATTGAGCCATTTGTACATTTGTTTGCATTGTACAATAAAGTTTGAATCAAGATTTCCTAGGCAGCAGACGATTTTCCGTATAACTTAGATTTCGCAGTAAATCCATTGAGATAAATACGCTTGGAATTATATAATATTTATATTTCAGTGACAGTATCATCATCCGCACTGATGAGTTTTTAGGCGGCTCTTCGAAGTAGTAAATAATGCATATTCCAATTAAAATGTTGCACTCAAAGATATTCACAGACAATTAGTTTTACATACTTATTTGACTCTACAAATATGTAAATAACTATTATTGTAGTTTTTTATAGTTGAATAGTACGACAATCGGCCGTGTACATTTATTACAATATTTCAAAGGTTACAGCATGACAATACTACCATACGTACGTAACCTTTAAATAGTATCTACTCATATCCCTACCCATTCAATATAACTGTCTTTGCGTTAATATGCTGATGAATATGACAACATTACACATTACTGTGATGAAAGTATTTACTTCCGTATGTGTATAAGTTTACGACCTAGGTATTATTAATACGAGGCCCGTTTTCACACGAACCGTGTAGAAGATAAGGGCACGCTTAGTATTAACATATTTTGGCGCCTCATGTTACGATAACAATCTGAAAATTTAATGATAATTATTTGCTCGATTTATCACGAACTGATAAGCTTTGCTTTTTATGTAGCAAATAAGGAGGCGTGTGAGATAAACTCCGAAAGTGCGCATTGGTTGGGTTGGAAATATGGAATGATATGAAAACAATAAATATTGGACGGCCCTTTAAACGAATTATATTAGAGAATAAATGAGCTTACCTCGGTTCCTATAAGCGTTGGTCGAATATAGAGAGTGGAGGTTTCGGAATGTGGGACCCATTCTTGGTCAATTTGAATAAGCCTTTTAATACATTTGATGAGTTCCTCTCCATTGAATATCGGTAGGCCGGAACGATGTGCCGCAAGGTTCATCCTCTTCATGTTCAGGTCGGGCCTGAACAGCCGGATCCTGTCATCCACGCCTCGGTAGGCTTTCATTCCTTCGAACAACTGTAAATACAAACGCGAACTAGTTATAGGTACATGAAACAATTTTCTTTACCCCCATTAAAGATTCAAATAAACTGATAAGAGTATTTGTTTACACTGGTACGTTCGATATGCGTAAGCGCTGTTCTGGAAGAGGATAGAAGTAAACATCGCTTGTTCGAGTTAATAATCATACGAGCGAAAGTGGAACTTGTTTTGTAAATTGAATCTTAAGATCATAACTTAAGATTCAATTTACAATGTTTTAACAGACTTCAAAAGGGACGTTCAATTCAAGTTGACCGTTCGTTTAGTTTTGCCTGTAGCTATGTCAAATCTAGAGCAACTTTGATAACCGTTTTTCTTGAGTAGAGAAATTAAACATTTAAAAAAAGAAAACATGGTGAAAAATAGGGAGTTGAACATTTCTACTTTTTTCCATTTAGTAGTTTATCTACTTTAAATAGGGTTATTAGGATAAAAAATTAAATGTGCACGTACCTGTATCGCGTAGTGTAGCGCCTTAGCCGCAGGATGGATGCTAAGGTTCTCGAACGGGATGATCTCTGGTTTTTGCCAGCCGCCCAGCTGCGCCTGATAGTTGACTTTTAACATGTGATCTGTGAAGTATTTGCCGAAACCGAGGTCCTTTGCGTCCGGTTTGGGCTGCAACTGGTACGGTGCTGCTAGTTTTACATGTAAATCTTCATACTGGAAGAATAAGAAAAACATTAATTATTATTAGTCAGCGCGGATGTATGTAGAAAGAATTGGGCTTTTTCGATATTTCTAGAAATTTTATACATTATTTGAAGTATTTATCTTAAGAGATATTTAATTGATCACTTGTTTATCCTGATAAAAAGGGCTGTAGGTATATTACCGTGTAACAATTACCGAGGTACCTACCAAAATAAATTCCTAGCAATTTCTTCGCTATACATTTACGGTGTCATATAAACATGTTTTGGTCTAAGAATGATGCAAGTCACGTGTGCCGTGGCATGTTCTGTTCGGATATTAATCATTCGTAACTGATAAGCGCGCGTTGGAGGATCTAAGTAAATAAGCAACCGACATAAACATGATACAAGTTCATAGAGCTACTACGGACGTGATGCTATATAATCGGCGTTCGTTTTGTTCCTTGTGATTATTATAACTAGTTTGTGAATTATGTAGTACATGATATTTAAGTTGCGTGATGAACAGTTGGAGCCGATTATCTTCAAGAGGTCAGACGTCATTGCACTGTTTGCTGATATGTATCAGACATGCTAAAATATATATTCTAATTAGCTTTTCTTTTGGCGATATTTTGGGTTTTTAATAAACGCCACATCATCAAATGCGATTACTATTGGTAATCGCATTTGATATTCAACTGTGCGCCGTAACCATATCCTGTGAGGTTGTCAATAGATTAGCTAAGGACCTGACCTGAGTTCGAAAAAGTACTCCGAATAACAATATATATATATATATTATATCAAGCAAGGTTAGCAGGCCAGTGCGTTGATCTAACGCAAGTAAATAATTAATTACAACTAGATACCTAAGATGTTTTCAGATGTTTCTCTTTGATTTAATATTTTCTCGGGCCAGTGGCATTTAAATATGAATATTTTTACTTGACTTTGACTTATAGCGCTGCAAAGTAGGTACTCGCCAGCGGTACACATATGTGCCATTGTGAAGTGTTCCTTGTCAAGTGAAAAAGTGGGCCACATGTGCATATCTATATCCGAACAGTTTATAAACCATACAGGAGGATGCATTATGCATGTAAACAAATCAGAAATTACCAAGCAAAGTGCCAAAAAGGCAAAGTTTTTACTGCACAATTATATACTTAAGTGGTTTTCTCAACTTTATTGATGTAAGTCAATAGAAAATAAATTAAGCTAAAAAAAATACGTTGTTATGATATTTTTCTTTGTCTGTGCTTTCAAGCTACAAGCCAGCTGTAAAGATGTTAGATTTTGTGACGTTAAATCCCGCAAGGCGACTTCTACTAAAATACCTACTTAAGACAAAGTGACGCAATAAGTTCAGCGCACAAATCAGTGGGACTCACGCGAATATTCAAGCTTAGGTATGTTTTTCTAAAAACAACTCGCTTATAACTGTCTTATATTTTCATAGAAAAAAAACTGTTAGTACTATTTATAAAGGTACCTTGAAGAATTGTTTAGGCTCGCCATGCGGGCAGGGCTCATCGAGCACCGGCGGGCCGTACTCGGGCGCCGTCGCCGCGGTCTCCTCCACCTCCTTGTACCGCAAGGAGGAGCTACAATGCCGCACTGTCTGCAACTTGTGCTGATTCTCGATAATCCATTTCACCAGGAACTGGAAGAGCCAAGCGTAGTTTATAGCACCATATATCGTTCCTATGGTTAGTATAGAAGAACTTATAAATCTGAATTTTCGCGAGCTTGGAAATGTAACCTAAAACCGTACAGAATTAAGCCATTGGCGTATATAGGGGGGTGGCCGGGTGGGCCGTGCCCACCCCAGTATGGTCTAGTGCCCACCCCAGGATTTTGGAATACCCATAGAAATTCATGGCATCATCTCATAGGCCATGGCCATGCCCCCCTAGGCCCCCCTCAGGCCCCGCCCAGGCCCACCCTAAAAAATAATGTTAGATACGCCAATGATTAAGTCCGAAACAAACGAAGAAAAAGCTGATTTATTAGTTTACTATGGGAAAGCCAATATTCCTTCACTCACTTAAACTACAACAATAAAATCTAAAATATAACTAAATTGATGGTAGTCGTGATTCAATGAACCAGATTTTTTACTATATTCAGGGATATGACCTGTGCAAAGTTTACAAAGGAATGAAGGAAAATCGCCATGATAGAGCAAAAATGTATTATCAATCGTAATTTCTTTAAGCAGCAGTTTTCGAAAATCACTCAGGTAAAACGGTAGATTTTACACGTATCATTATATATTTTTTAGTCTCATTGTTATTAGGAAAAGTAGGCACTAAAATGCTTACCTGACTACGACGCATAGGCATTTTTGATATTCTTATAAATCACGTAGACTGAGAACACTATAGAACACCACTTACTAAATGTAATTAAAATACTGAAATAATTTATTAATTTCAATTTTGAAAGTCCGTAATATTTAATCATACACTGCTCGATTAGTCTGTCGATTCCTTGCTGCGAGTTAACTGACTTCACTGGAGTTAAGCACAAACATTTAAAGAGCAAATGATAAGATAATAATATTGTGGGCTGACCTATGACGTATTGTTAACAATCAACAGAAATTATAAAACATCACTTGATAACGCACGGATTCCATCAAAATATGATTACACACTCGGGAAGAATGAAGCGTATTAAAGTTGCGAAAATATTGGAAATGGGAGGTGCGTAGTGGAGAGAGGTCGCGGTAATGTCTGCCGGGTCGCGCGCGCCGCCGTCTTCACACATTTAATGAATATGGTAATGCCGGCGGCGTATCAATGCTCATTTGAGCACACCGACTGTCATTTACATCACCAATTATTCCACATATAGTACACGTGGCCGTCGAAGAAAGCAACACTCCCCAATATCAGTTGCGCGCGGTTTTCAGCAAACTACGTAATCTTTTTAGTACTTTGTACAGTGATTTGCAGACAGATTATTGTAATGTCATTTATTAATTTTCTATTTTAATCCTAATAACAATAAATTAAGTACTAATTGTAATTTTTAATCAATTACAATGGCAAAATAATACTACATCAATAAGATCTCAAAAAATAATAATTACTAAAAGCGTTTTAAACTATAATTATCTGTGATATTTAGTGAAGGTCTGGTTGGTGGAGAATGACTTTATCCTCATTCCTAGCGTGTTTCTTTAGCATCTGCATAATTTCATTGTCGAACTCTTCAGGAGTAGGTTTCTTCTCCACGATCCAGTAGAAGATATCCCAGTCGTTACTGGGCGAGTTGATAAGGCGGTCGTACTGGATGGTCTGCTCCTCGTTGAAGCTGTCCAAGTACTTCTTTGCGAAGGTGCTGAGCAGTAGATCGTTCTCCAGCATTCCTCGTTTACGCGACTGGTAGTGGAGCCTGCAAGAAATCGGAGAAAGAAGGAAAATAAATAATACTGGCCTGTGTTCTTGATTCCCGGTCTGACCGAAATATATGTCGAAATAATAAATTTTGAAAAACATACCATTAAATCTGAAAATTCATCCCCAGTTTTGTCACCTAACGGGTAACTGTCAAACTTAAGTAGGTATTGATGTTTTGATATATGAGAATTGTTAATTTGGTGTAATAAACATAAAAAATAATACTCGCAGGTTGACTGTTTAAAACGTATCCCTAATACCTACTGCAAGACAGGGGTATAGTGTGATGTGATAAACGGGTTTAAAAGGGAGGCCTTCTCTACCACCTCCCTTTTTTATCGCAGATAGCGCACGGCAATTCGCGGGTAAGGACTCATTTAAATGGTCAACCTATAGTTTCAGATACTTTTTCGACACGTTGTTGTTTAAGAAACTATAAAAGGTCGTCTGAAGGCATCTGGAAGGTTCCAGGTCAATTCAGATAAGAAGCATATTATTTTGCACCACATTAGGTCAGAATAACATGGACATTATTAACTATAGTCACGTTCTAATGTACGAATTACTGCCTCTTTATCACTGAATCGATAATCATAGAGGACGCTCAATCGAAGTAATTTGACTGATACTAATTATCATTGATTTTGCATTTAAATTATTTATCAAAATTTAGATTATTTACCATGCCTATTAAATATCAGCCTGAGCTCGACCTGACAAATTAAATCACTCGTTTAGAGTCCATCTGGGTCATTGTCAGTTCAAAAAACAAAAGTTGTCTCTTCGGTGGCCAATAGTTAACAGCGTATGTGCATAGAAGTTATGTTTTTGACACGCAAGCCCATAGAAAGGGAAACGTCGTCTATGCTAATATCATTTTGATCGGAAAACTAGGCCGAAAGTCCGTAACTTTGTACGTGTCCACCGAAAAGACGCGAACCTAAATCTGACAATGACCCATCTGGCATCAAAAAAGCGTTATCATTTTATCAACCTCTTATACCATAGATTTTTTTTTCTTTTTGTGAAAATGTTTTACAGTTATAGTTATAACTTAGTAAACTGCAATACCCTTACAGGGTGTCATGATATATATATATATATATATATACCTGCTAATGTAAGACTTCATGAAAGCAGTCAAGTTTCTATTCTATTTATACCACAGGTACCTATATTACCGGATTATAGGATACTGGATAAGCAAGATACGTTAGCCATGCCATTGAAGCCATGGGAAAATAATAATGAAAATGACTGATGATCCGGAGTTGATTCGGAGCAAATAGCAAACTTTATTTACCAAAAACAAACCCTCTGGGGCTTCGATTAGCAAATCCAAGTAGGTACCACAAATCCCCGATATTACAAGCGGCAGGGGAGCAGAGAAAACGGACCAATTAGGCTGCAACTATGTGAAGCCCGAAAGAAGAGCATTTAAATCTGAGAAATGTAATTGGTTAATTTTATACAGCTCTGCTCCGCCCTGCTTCTGAGGACATGCATGCAACCTATTAAGGATATCGTATTACTTAAACTGCTACTACTGCTAGGTAGAGTTTGTGGCGAACTGTACGATAGTTACTGATGTGATATCTCATTAAATTATAGCATAAGTTAAATCTAAAATGTCAAATGCAATTGACCAAATTTACAAGGTTTTTTTTTTAAATAAAACTTCGATAAGTGTTTTCGTAGTGAAGTTCTAGATAATAATTATATGTAACAAACAAGTGATGTTAGATATTAGTCATTATCATGGCATCTGAAGGTAAATGTTTGTAACATTAATTCGCGGGGGTTCCGAGGTAACTGATAACAGGTTGTTATTTCCAAATGATCAAATACTTATCACGTAAATGTGGGTGTAGCTACTCGTAAAACTCGACCTCATTCACTGTGTTTCCTATCCATATACAACAAAAAATGTGGAATGCCTTAAAACAAGTGGAGATATATGACTAAATAAAGGCTTTTTCATCAAAATTCAATTAGGTGGCATAACTATCCTAGGTAGATGTCAAAAGAGGAAATAAATAGAGTGACCAATAGGCTAGTTGACTCATGTCAAATTGTATTAAACTTATGTTTATTCCGTATAGTATTTAGCAACGGAAACCTAAATATATATTTTTTAATTCAAAGTGAAAGATGGCTGAAAAAATTTAATTTGAAAATATAGTTTTTAATCTGTATTTTGAAATGCTTAAAGCGCTGTCCGCCATTTTCGCTTATGATAGTGACGTCATCGGTCCCGTAAAGAAAACTGGCCGACTTCGAATAGTGCCGTCCCTCTCGATCTCCTGTCAAAGTATATTGGAGTGAGCGGAATGGCACTATGTGACGGTCGAATTTCGAATATTTACGCGTAATTCTACGTCACGCCACAGATTAGCAAAAGGCAAAAATGGCGGACGGCGTTTTTGATTGTTCATGAAATTACTAATTATCAATTCATAAATTTTAGCTTTCTAACTTTCACAAAAATACAAGACATTTTTTTAGAGCTAGTAAGATCATTATTAACCATTTAAAATATATTTCAAAACTGGGTCTACTAGCCTATTCCTTGTAACGCCATCTCGTAGCAGGTACTGTACTTAATACTTTAGGTGTGTTACGTTGACAATTATTAATTACTTGAATCAAGTATACAATACAACAAGTCTTAATTGCACACCAATAAGAAAAATAGTATAATAGAAACCTTAAATTAAACAATGCGGTAGACAAAAGGCGGTTTTATTGCTCAAGAACGATTCTTCTAGACAATCTTCGATATAACCAAGAAGTTAGTAACTATCTAGCTAAAGTTTGCATTCAAAACAAATGAAATACATACTCATATGTCAGCAAAATCAAAAAAAATCTAGACTAATTTGTAATATGGTGAGCAAGGTTTCACCAATGCATACACATCATCCAGTCATCTCTTCGCTCCACATGGGAAGAAATGTAAGAGGTAAGAGCCTTATCGCACTAGAGATTTGCGGGCGAGTTGAAAGCGAAGCGAGCGCGCAAAGATTTCTCCGCAAGGGCTAATGGCTTTTTCTGCCTCCATAATGGCGCCGGTCACAAGCTCGGGTAAAAGAGGAGTGCAACGGACACATTGACATATCAGACTTCAGTTCTGATATAGCAATGTGTTTAAAAACCCCCAGGGCCAGAGGGGAGGACGCCCGGAGGCCCTCACAGCCAGCTGTGGGCAGCGGGGGGTAGGTGCGGATTGAGCTCACAAGCGGACGAGGGGAGGGGGAGTAGGACCTGAGGTGTATTCGGAGGATGGGGAAGTGCGGAGTGCGGGGAACCCCGGGATGTCACCAGCGACTGTCTTTGGGGTGAAACGTACGACGCGTGGACCCGGAATCCGGAGTGACGAGGAAGGGAGACGGACAGGAAGGTGAGACCAGAGCGCCACTAGCGGTGTCTCGGGGAGGAACCAGACTAGTAAATTGAACAGATGCGTCACAACAAACAACTCAGGGGCTGCTACTTCATGCTTGCGGGCCCATTCGGCACAATCGCTGTCGTAAACGACTGTGCGCAGAAGAGGTGCGTTCACTGCGTACGCTAAATGTAGCTGAGTACTGGGGCTGTTGGTGGGGTAGTAAGGAAGCACTGCTGCCACTCTAATGTTTTGTCTTCCCATTCACAGTGATAACATGGAGAACTTTTTAACGAATCAATTAAATTCTTATAAAACTGCGAAAGCAGTTAAGCGCGACAATGGCGATACTGAGTGCAGGGAGGACGGGAAACCATCAGGTGGACCACCGACTGCGCCGGTGTTAGGGCCACGATTGAGGGAACCCAAGCTCCTCAAATAAGGAGCAAGGAGGACCCCCGTCCGGAGCAGGAGTGAAGGCGACGGGTACCCCGGATGTCCAAGACCGATTGGGAGGCCTGTCACTCAATGAAGAGGAAAGGTTGTTGGCGTCGCCGTCGAGGGAGTCGACTGCTGGGGCAGATACACTGGCAGATGATGGGGGAGGGGTTGGTGGATCAGGGGGAAACCAACCAAACCAATCTAGCCACCCCGGCCCCTAAAAAACTTAAAATGAAGAGGCAGAGTACGGATGAGGGACACTCAGAGTGTCCTCCAGCAAAACGCCAGAATCAAGGCAAAGCAGCGGCGGAGGGACCATGGAGCGTTGTAAAGGCGCACCGAGATCTCGCCGTGGCTGTCTGCCGAGAGGATGGAGTTTTGGTGGACGAGGAGCTGGCAAAACTCATCCGTACCAGGATTACGAAACTGATCGAGGTTGACGTGCGGAGAATCCTGGCAGGAGAGACCGGGGTGAGCGCCCCTCAATTCGCGACGTCGGGGCTGGTGGCGGAAGGATTCTTCCTTGTGACAGTAACCGTTGGCTCCAATTGGGAACTGGGCTGGATGAACGTAATCAGGCGATCGACAGCCCGTCTGTCTCCGGCCAGGCATCCCTACACCAAATCATCAAGGGCTAAGGGCCTTATCACACTTGTTGAGAGTTGCGAGCGTGTTTTCTATACAATTTCAGTCGCGGGAAACTCGCTGCGCTGCGTGATCGCCTTCATACTAAATTCACTCGCAAATAGCAAGTGTGATAAGGCCCTGACAATTTCGCCGCGAGCTCCCATCGATTTCGCTGCGAGCGCGCAGCGAGTTCGCCGAGTGTACAATATGGCGTACTAGCGATATCGCAGCGAAATCTTTGCGCGTTCGCTTCGGTTTTAACTCTGCCGCCAATCGCCAGTGTCGCTAATCGTAGCTCTTTGCCGAGCAACACAAAATGAAACACTACGGAATGTCCTGTCTTTAGATCTCCGCAAAAGTCATCTGATAACTGTATTTCATTGGTTGTTTGTGTAACATGCTACTCGAAGGGGGCGTGCCCACGCATGTGCACCGCTACGACTGGCTTCGAATACGCGCTGATTTTCGCCGAACCAAAGCAGAATGTGCAGATCTTGCATAAGTGTGTGCAGGCTAGTAGTGCGTAGTGTAGAGCCCCTATTGCCAGCAGTAATACCAATAAAATAATAATTATGTTTACTAACCTTGCTTTACGCTTTTCCAGAGGCTGCGGCTTGTCAACATCATAAACAGGGATTTCCATATATGTTGTGTCCATAGTCTTTCCTGAGTCAGTGGACATCGCGCGGGCAGGCATTCTCCTGACAGCATTCAGTGTCTAAATTAAACACAAAAAATATATCATCATCTCCCTGCCCTTATCCCACTTATGTAGGGTCAGCACACAAAAAATATATATATGGATGGATGAATCAACTTTTAAGTGCACCTTGTTGCTATGGTTATGCAAAAATTTGTCCCTCGGATAACCTAAGCATTTTTCTATGAAACAGTATGAAGATGTCACTTGGACGGGGAGAGTAGGTAAACAACACAAAAAAGTTGATTCACCCATTTATTAGTTATAAGCTGTCTGTGGAGTCATAGTAAATATTGTAATCAATCTTGGTTTTGTTTGTTTTTGTTTCAAAGGTGACATGATCAGGGTCTTTTCAGGTATAATTCAAGATACCCGTTTTGAGATTAGAAGAACTTCAACATTTTCAAATATTTCAGCAACTTTCACTTGTTACTTTTAAACTAACAACTTAATTAAACATTACCTCTAGACTCATACCATAAATTTTCTAACTTGTTTCACTAAATATTCAATTATTATTTTCCCAATAGAAATCTGCATAATTGAATATATCCCTTAATGTAAATAAATACGACTACCTAGCTATCTTCATTAAATGGGAGCTTTGATCCTTAGGCATAATTTATTACATTACACATATATATACAGTATAACTTGGTTAAGTGGGGTTATCTGGGGATAAGTGAGAAACCTCCATAGCTGGAACCCATACTGATATCCTTTAACACTGAATTACCTGTGTTTGTGGGACAACACAGACCTCTCTATATCAAGGATTCCTTTTTTTTTAATTTTGTCTTAATAATTACCTCTATAGTTAAAGCAGCGAGAATATTTTACCTCTTTTACCGAGACTATATTTTAATTACTTTCAATGAAATGTATTTTTTTTTATTTTTTAGTTTTAGACCCCTGTAACTGCTATAGATAAGATAATGTCAGTTTATTATTAATTGGGACATTAGCTTTGATAGTTGGGCTTTATTTATAACATAACACATGTTTATGCATTTTATTTATTTTTATTGTTGTAGTTTGTATTTTATGATGGTGTATCTGAATAAATTGAATGATTATTATTAAATTTTGTGTTTCTATTGACAATCATAGTATCAAAATTCATGTAGATTAACTTAGGATAATTTATAATGTAATTTGTTTATGAAATAAATAAATCTAATCTAATCTATCTTAAGTACATGAAAATACTGCATTTCGCATTTTTTTTTATAAACATGTGTTTAATACCCTCTTGTTTGTCTTTTCAATCTTCATATTGGTATCTAAAGTGAACATTGATTTGAAATTAAATTGATTTAATATATTGAAGACATTCAATATACACTGTGTCTAGAAATTTACATATTTCATATGCATTATAATAAATAATATCCATCTAATCACTTTATATCCATATCCACCTAATCACCTTAATTAATAAAAGGGATTATTAAAACCGCCTAAGCAAATGTAAGAGCAATTGTGCTTTTGGTCTAATAATTACATTTCCTACAGGGTCATCAATGTCATCATGAATTACTTACTCACTTTTCAATCTTTTTAGGGATAATTTCCAGGATGAAAACTATCCTATGTCCTTCCTCGGATCTTAAACTATCTCCATGCCAAATTTCATCAAAATCAATTCAGCGGTTTAAGCATGAAGAGGTAACAGACAGACAGACACACTTTCGCATTTATAATATTAGTATGGATGTAGTATAGTATAACGACTTTGGTGAGTTAACATCTAAATTGGTGTATCACTATTTCTTATAATTTAAACTTTTTAATCAGGACATGTTTCTAAACGATATTAAAATTAACGATACACAATAATAAGTAGAAGTGATGTTGGAGATTACACTGATTACAGAATCACCACACAGGTAAAAAGAGGTATTTTTCAAACAAAACAACCAGCTTCAAGAAAAATAAAGAAAAGTGGCGCAATAACGTAAATTACGCAATAGATCAAATTTAAACACTGTCTATGTACTTACCATTCGCACGAGAGACATTTTTAACGTTTTAGTTTTATATTACAGGCTTACAGCGGATAGATGGATTATCTCAATTTTATCCTGTATTATTTGGAAAATCAAATTATTATAAATTGACAATGACACTGACACTGACACTTGACAGTGACAGCCTAATTCATAAAGCTGTAAAGGTAACGTTCCAAATCAAATAAAATGTACAAATACATACTTTGGCTTTTTGGACAGGAGGTCGCGGGTTCGAACCCGGCCCGTACCAATGGGTTTTTCGGAACTAATGTATGGAATGCCATTTGATATTTACCACTCGCTTTTCGGAGAAGGAAAACATCGTGAGGAAACCACCTAAGCCCAATAAGGCTTAGGCCTAGTTTCCCCTCTGGGTTGGAAGGTCAGATGGCAGTCGCTTGCGTAAAAACTAGTGCCTACGCCACATCTTGGGATTTAGGTAGCCGACCCCGATTGAGAATTCACTCTCTACAAAGATATGGGACAAAGGCTAGGAGGATGATAGCTTTTTGGACAAGACCGTGTATTTAGAATATCTAATATGGCTATGGTCTCCTAGTGAACTTGTAAGAAGTCAGACCAAAGTCAGACTAATAATTAGCTTTCATTGTGTCCTTATGAACGTTTTTTTTTGTTCATTAATTACATGCATATTTACATTCAATAATACCAAAACATTAGCATGGTATACGATAGATACATATGGAAACACAATTAAAAGGCGATTCTTTTTATAGTAAATGTATATATTTTATTTTTTCTAATTAGTTTTAAGCCATTGTACATAATAATTATCCTGTCTTTTATATTTATCTGTAGTTTTTAGTATTCTAAATATTATATTGTATGTGTTTATTTTAAAATAAACTTTTCCTCCCATTAAAAGGACAATAAACAGAGATAAAACTAATACAATACTACACAAAACCAGCAAAAATAACAATAAAAATAAACAAGAGTACTGTACACAATAAGGATAAAATTATTTACAACTACTTCGGACAAACAATGGTAAACGTATATTATGTGCAGTGCTTAAATATGCAAGAATTTTCCTACAAAATCTTCCAGCACGCGGTATCCACTCGAGAATCTTTCGGCCGCATTATGTATTATAAAACGAGCACAGTCATGTGCTAAATCTTCATGAGCAGATGACAAAAATGAAGGCCTTCCTCGCTGCGACTTCCGGTACACGGCCCCCACTCAAGAATATTTCTGTCCCAAGGTTCAGTGAGCGATCTCAGCGGGCGACATTTTTAAATGGGACGCAACTCCGCACAGAACAACGATCACAAACGAAATGAAATGTTCGGCGAAAACGAAATGCCAAAATGATCGGGGCGGTGATACGGTGCTACGATACGGATAGCGTCCAAACTACTGCACGCCGAAATTATCGGTGCGGCGATACGCAACGAGGATACGATACGGCAAGTGTGGACGCGTTTCTTCGCGCGACGGCGCAAATGATACGGAGTGCCCGCAGTGAGCGTCCAAACAGCACGATACGCGGTGGAGATACGCAACGGGGATCGGATCGGCGAAATGATACAAGTGTGGACGCACCCTAATCCGATTTCATTCGATAATTAGGATCGGATCGGAAGGTCTGGAATGGGTTTTAAACATATGGCTCCATCAACGGAAAACACTGAGAACCAAGATTTGAACAGTTTTAACAAATACTTGAACAAGCTTTTCTGTTGTCATAACTACAAGAATGTCAACATAACATCCACGAAAGAAAACTTTTGCTTTTGAAGATTTCGATTTGGGTTCGGCCGCGATTTACATAGTAAAAGTTTATTAATCCGTGATGATTTCTGTGCAAAGAGATCTCTTAACTTTACTTCTTCCGTATCCCTAATAATCTTATCGAGATCGTGATATTATGGCTGAGATAAAACGATTTATAACTCTTACAATCGGTTAGTAATAACAAACTTTTGTATTCGCTTTTTGCATTAGTTATAGTCAATCATGTTGTTCCTTAATCGATACTCGCTATAGATATCTAACCAATAAGCAAAGTGTACCCTAATTCGGTGCTCTTTAAGCTCAAAAAGCGTATATTTTTTGTTAATCTAAAATGAACCCGCGCATTCTACCAATTTAAGACTGCGCCGAGCGTTAGTGACTGAACCATAGAGCGCGGGGAATGCGTATTTAGATCGGCGCGCGGCCGCCCTAGTAAAAATGTATGGAAAATTAAAAGCGCTTTTTGATAAATCTGGACCTTTAATACCAAACAATAATTGAAATATTTGAGGCGGACAAATTCAATTTTTTTTTTAAAACCGAAAATCAGTATAGATTTCCATTGTTAAAGTATAAAAAAAAACACTACGGAGAAGTTGTTAACACATTCTTCGAAGTGCTAAATATATAGTTTAGAAATGAATTAAACAACTAGGTGTCGACATTTTCTACTTAACGGCAACTGCCTATTTTTCACATTTCGCTCGGCGCAGTCTTAAATACCTATCCTATTTTAAAATATTTCGATTAATCATCATGTAATTTATATTCCAAGTGCTTAAAATAATGTCTTAAATTATTCTAGAGCAAAGCTACAACAGACATGGACTTCAAGTGGATAATCATTCTGAAGAAGAATTGGATAACTTTATACATAACCCACAAATATTATTACTTCAAGGCAGCATTATGAAAGGAGATTCTATTTTGCTTCAGACAAAAGTGAGTAGAATTAAGTCTTATTAATATTATTAGTTAAACATACATATTGATTTTAGAATACAATATACAATGTAAAAAGATAATCTGGTGCATTTCAGGTTAAAGGAGATAAAATGAAGTCAGTTGTATTTTATAAAACGGCTCCAGAAGACCTCACTAAAGAAGATGCAGTAAACAATTTAAATATAATAACTTTGTCTAATAACACTGCAGCGTCTTTGTATTTAATTTTGAAGCAAATATACTCACCATTGTTGTCTACAGTAAGAGCAAAACCTATTAATATGTGATTATTTTTACTGTTGCAAAGTTAGAAATTTATATTTCACGTGCCATTTTCAGACCAATGATTTGTATTCAAGTAAACTTCATAAGAACTTAACAGATCTACAGACTGTTTTGAGAATTCTTACTTATGGGAAAAGGGATCAAGACACAATTGGTATGTACTGGCCAGTACATTATTACCTGAACTGTATAGATTTAAATGCTTGAGTTTATACAAGTTTTTTACCTATCATGAGTGCTATCAGGATTATTTTCAGGGGGGGGGGGGTGTATCTACCCCTAGACAATATGCTCCTTCTTGCACCCTGCTGCTGGTGCCCATTTTACCTATCTTTAGTTTAAATCATATTTTTATGTATCTTAATTTATCTATTAATTTTTTTGTCATTTCATAGTGCTCTAATTATATTGCTATGCAGTGTAATTAATTGAATTATAAAAAAGATATATGATAAGTTTATTAATTGCAGTCATACAATCAGTGGAAGATGAAATTGATTATTGGAGGACCCAGGCCCAGAACAAGGAGGCACATAAAAAAGAGAGAGAGTCCGCATCAGCATTTTGTGAACTTTTTGAAGATATCAGTGAAGAAATTCAGTAAGCTCATATTTTATAGTATTTTTTTTTATTGCTTAAATGATAGTCAAAAGCAAACATAGTATATAAACTTTGCTGTGTATTTCATTGTCATCAATCAGTCAAAAGTCAATCACTGTTGGACTTAGTCCTCCTCCAGGTTACTCTACTTGCCCTGCGCTGTCCACATCTGTCAGATTTGAGCGATCTTAACCAGTTCTACCTTGTAATAGGTAAAGCCTTCTTCTTCAACAACAACATCAACATGTTGCTATTGAAGAGGAAGGCTGTATGGGAGCGCCGCCGGAACAGCCACAGTCGGCTCTAACTGGGAACTGGGTTGAGTGAACGCAACCAGGTGATCGACAGCCCACCTGCCTCCGGCCGGCTTTCGGCCTTTGGTGACCTAAGTACACTCAGTGGCACTGCCCTGCCCCACCCATATAAAACTAACCTAATTGACAGATCGATGCCGTCACTCCCGATGTTGGAGACCAGGGAGGCTGTGGAGAATGTGGGAGGAGCGCTGGATGACGTGTGGAGGATTACCACTAAGCCATACCCTCAGGAGAGGATGATGCATACATTTGATGTTATTGGTATGTTTAATCAGTAATTACGGAAATCTTCACTTTCTAGTATTGAATAGAGATAATGCTTTCTGGCAAGTTTTCCGCATGCTTGTTTCTCACTGATAAAAATAAACAAGCACTCTCTTACTTTGTCACAATACAATGCAATTCAAGTACAGGACAAATGGGAACATTAAGTTTTTCAGAGGTAGGTGTACATATTATATCTTTCCTGATAGTGCGTTATTTGTATTCAGAATCTTAGTTTATTTGTACGTCGCGTAGTTTATTAGATATCATTTTCAAAACCTCCTCGTGACATATGGTCATATTCCGAAGGTATACAACGTTGCATTGGTCTAGATGAAATTAGTAAGGAAAATTAAAATAGTAGTTGTGATTGAGAGTTCTTTTTTCAATTTGCCTTACTAATTCCTTGTACAAAAGACCAAGACAATGTTGTATACCTTAAGAATGTGAACAAAATGTCGTATTGCGGATTAATAAAAATATATCTATAAAACTATAGACGTAAAAGTAAACTAATCATAAGTTCTGAATCCAAATAACGTATACTATCGGGAAAAAGTATAATATGAACACCTTTGTAAAACTTACTGTTCCCAATTAAAAGCAACAACAAATGTCAATTATAAAACGACAAGGTTCTAAGTATGTCCAACCCTTACTACAAAAAATCTGAATCTTTATCTCTTAGATAGAGGATTAAAACTCGTACAATTAAGAACACATCACAACACGGGTGTGATCACTGGATGTGTTTTTTTTTACTGGGTTTAAAATATAAATTTGGATTTCAGGGCATATGATATGTACAATAATTGAAAAGGCGTTTGCTAACGTACAGCTCTGGGCAGTATCCGGAGAGCCCAAGGACAACGAACTCCTGATACTTATCTCAGAGAGCCTCCAAGTGGTGGAGACCTGGACGGGCGCCTGCAAGTCGCTGACGGAGACCTATTGGCCGAACTACGCTCTACATGCCTGGACTGGCAAACCATACATCCCTGTGTTTTGTTTGAACTTTCAGGATCGGCTAAAACAGGTCTTACGAGCTTTTTGACTATCTGACTCGCTAACTAAGGTTATCTGTATGTTTACCTATGTGTTTTAATACCTACAGGAGATTCTTGCTGATGGGTATCGAATTTGATCTATTTTATTAATACAGGGTGGAACATTAAGGGATTCGATAAGGCCCAACACAACATAAACCCAACACAAAAGGATCAAGGAAAAACTTTCAAAGGTTCTAGTTACTGCCCTTAAAGACCAACTTATATGTTCCACTCTAAAGGTAAAGTGTATCCTCGTATGCATTATGTTACTTATTATTTTCAGATATATGAGATAAGGTCTACTTACAGCCAACTAATCAAGCTACTTACCAACGACGAACGTAGGGATCTGAAAACAGACAAATTGTTTGAACCTTTTCAAAGTAAGGCCCATAATTTTTCTTTTACAATGTGTATTTCTAGCTTATTAATTCTTTATTGTAATACATCATTTACTTCTTCAGATATGAATGTCTGGATATGTAATGGACCAACCCAGGCTTGGGATGCTGCCGTGTCAAGGTTTTCCATGAATCTGCGGCCAGCTGAAGCGAACATCTCTGAAAAACTACGCCCGAGATTACATAACACATCTACTAAACAGGTAAAGGAAATATGAATCTCAGTATATAGTTTAAAGCATTCAAAAAAAGAGTGGAATTCAAGAGGTTAAACCAATGATATCTAATACGCTGTCTTGCATCTATAAGGACAATATGGTAGAGATTTATATTCTTCCACAGCAGTATGGTTTAACCTTTTTCATGATAAATAGATTAACTTATATTCCGCAACATATACTCACCGTTTTCGCGAACACCCGTGAGCGTGTGCCCTAACCTGCCCTTTAAAATTACTCTAAACTAACAATACAATTATGTCATACATTTCAGATGTTATATGAATTTATGCGCTACAAGTCACTCATAGACAGACCACTCGTTAAAATCGCATTGAACAGTGAACTAGAGATATTCATATCTTCTTTGATCGCAATGCTAAAGTCGATCCAATCCCAACTGGATTCAGACGAAGTGGACGTGAAAATGTACCAGCCGCCAGAGATGTCCCCCATTGTGCAGCAGGTGCAGTGGGCCAAACAAATGGAGGCTAAAGTATGTAAATGTACCTACTTGTATGTTATTTCACAGTAGTTCTAGTAGCATGCAAGTCGCCTGGGGCAAACTTTACTGCTAAACAGCGATGCACTGCATATGAAGCATACAGGACAAGAACACATTATTTTTATAACGAGATTTTCAGCTTACCTAAATAATAGTTGGTTGGCTGTAGGCTTGGTCATATGGTCTACAATTATTATTATTTATTACTTTAACGTAACTGTTCATTTACTTATTTAATCCCCACCGCTCAAAAACGGCCGCTTATAGTTAATCTCTCATACATACTTACGACTCTTCAGTACTGACCGACGACTGGTGCGGAGCACATGAAAATCGTTCTCCCGTGCGTTTAAATTTCTTTTGTCTATCCCGTTTACTACATACGATTACCCGGAGAAAGTGCATTTCGCTTGTGATCTGGACCAAAGTGAACCCTGGACTTGCTGCTGTGAAAGTGCCCGCGGCCGCGGTTCCGTACAGAGACAATTCGACGCTGCTCACGGTATTGTGCCCTTAAATTACTATCACCAGGACGACTGACTAGCCCCCCTTTAATTATTCCCTTAACAGTAACTATAGGTATATAGTCCTGCAAGGGGTTTTACAACCCACGCCATATCGCAGATTTTCAGTGGTACTAAATTATTTTACTGGCAATGACAAATTTTTGGTAACTGACGTTGCAAGTCGGTGAATGTCACTGATGTAAACAAAGACGAAACAGGGCTAAATATTCCGCAGTATTTATTTCGCAAGAAGAACGAAGGATTGAGCAGCATTCCGGTAAACAATGTTTTGAATTTTGATGATAACATACGAGGGTGACACTGAAAGTTTTTAGAACAGGCCACTTGTCAACGATATAATAAAAAAATAAGTTCAGATTTTGAAAATTCATCTCTCTGCGAATATTCTTGTGTATGTATTTAATTCGTTTGTCATTTGTTTTACGATTTGGCGGTGAATTGAAAATTGTGTGTGTCACGTAGGCATACATTTTAGGCGAGAGAATTTTCGTGCAATGATTTTTTATGACTTTCAATGTCATTAAAGTCAACAAGAAAGTTATGAGTGACTTCGATTGGCCTTTCATGATGAAGCCCCATTTCGTGCCACTGTTTACAACTGGTTTAATGAGTTTAACCGTGGTCGCACTAATTTCACCGATGATCTGCGTGAGGGCCGGCCTTCGACGGCGACGACTGAAGACAATATCAGTATTGTGCGGCGTGCGATAGAGACTGACAAAAGAGTGACCTATCAGCGGATTCCGACGAGCTTAGGCATTGGTATGAGTCAAGTGCACAAAATCCTCCATGAACATTTAGCAGTCAGGAATCTTTGTGCCCGGTGGATACCTCATAATTTGACAAAGGCCGAAAAACTCTCTTGTGTTGATTGGTGCCGTGAAATGGTTCAAAGATTACCGGAGGTGACTCAAATGTTTTTTTCAACATGCTTACGGATGACGAAAGCTGGATTTACTGTTATACACCTGAAACTAAAAAAAGTGCTCAGTCGGTGTTTCCTTCAGAGGAGTTGCCAACTAATGTGAAGAGAAGTCGAAGCGTGGGAAAAAAGATGGTGGTGTCGTTCTTCGGAATGACAGGTCATATCGCAACAATTGTTATAGAGGATCAAAACACAGTTTTCGGAGACTGGAACACTAACAATTGTTTACCACTTGTCTTGGAAAAAGTTCGGGAGAAGCGACCTCGCAGTAGGGTCCTCCTGTACCACGACAACGCCTCGTCGCACACCACCAAGCAAACGATCGACTATTTGGCGACGTCAGACGTAGAATTACTGGGTCATCCACCGTACAGCCCCGACCTCGCACCTTGCGATTTTTATTTAATTCCGAAAATAAAAGAAAAACTTCTAGGAAAACGTTTTATGGACGCCGAGGAAGCAGTGGCTGCGTGTCAAAGGGTAGTCGAAGAGAACCCTAGGGAGGAGAGGGCAAAGCGCTTTTTTCAGTGGTTCCATCGGATACAGCCATGTATTGATGTGAAGGGAAACTATTTCCAAAAGATATAATAAAACTAACAACTTGCTAGTTAGTTCAGTTTTTGATTTTCTAAAAACTTTCAGTTTGACCCTCGTATCCTTGACTGACGTTTAATAATGCAAATATGACGTATGTACATTTTTGCCATATGAAAGCTGTTTGTAGCGCCACTATCTCTGGGCCGGACCGACGCTTTCTAGGCTATGGCTATACAACCATTGTATAATTTCAGGTCAAGGATATACAGATGTGTGCTGAAAAATACTTAAAAGAGTTTGAAAACAGTTCAGAACTACAAAAACTTTCTATTCAAGTGTTAAAAGATCTGAAGACTATGTACACACAACTGCATGAGGAGTGGTCAAGAGATTTGCAGGTTAATAAGTTTACAAAACGAGTTACGAGCCGAGCCTTTAAAGTTATTACACTATCTTACCAAACTTATCACTTTTTGTTACTTTTCCATTTAAAAATATGCTGATAACTAGGGGTTAGGGGCCGTCACAAAGATTTTTCTTATTAACATACTTTGGAGAACCCTTTTCTACTATTCTTTGAATAAGCCAAATCTGCTCCATCTTATCCAAAGATTTACATGTGGCAACAGAACAGAGTGTCGTTGACGTATAGTCAGGTAATTAAAAGTTTTGTCACTCCGACTTTATAGGAAGGTGTTTATTCCGCAACTGTACCGCGACTGACGAGCTCTCACCGCTATTTTGCGTCAAAGGCCAAGGTTTAAAAAAGGAGATAATGGTAGCAATTTTACTGGCGCATATTTGGGTAAATGTTACAAAATTATAATTTCTTAAAACAAATACTCGCAAATATTCCAGGTGCAAGTGAAAAACGGCACACTTCAACTGTCCTTAGACAAGCCGGTGGTAGAGTTCTCACCCCAAAGCAAGATGATGGTGGTGAACTACAACCCGCGTCTAGTCTGGGCGGAGTTGGAAGCGCGAGCGTTAGCGGCGCTAGGGCTGCCCTCGCCGCCTGCTGCCGCCAGCATCGATGCCACCGCCGCAGCCTTGAAACATGCCAGGGCGTTGCAACAGGTATTTCGTTAATTATAGTATTTATAGTTACATTACTGTAGACGCCGGGAAATAAGGGCTCGCCGGGTGAGTCAGTATAAACGGCTGACCTTAGGGAGGCCGGATAGTGATACGAAGCCGGCGAGCGCTTTTCACGACTAAGGCGTGAATAGCTATATGCTTTTCTCAAACATTGCAATGAAATAAAAAAATTACACCACTCAAAAAAAAAGGCAGCCGTTTTAGCTTGATCATGAATATAGTCGCCATGTTTAAAAAAACATACTTTCGGCCTATGCCCTCAATTTTGTATGAAATTCCTTTACAGTTCTCTCGAGTTGTCCCGCCCGGAACGTGATACTTCGAAGCCTGTTATAACGCCCGTTATGACGACATTTCATTGCATGTTTGAGATACCTAAGCATTTTCCAGTTTAGCTGACCTTAACGGACCGCGACACCAACTTAAATAGAAGTCTTGCTAACAAATCTTTCGCATAAGTAGCGGAGTTGCAGGCCTGTGCTAAATAATAGCCCAACGAGTCATCCTCGCCGATTTTAGGTCCAAGTTGAAAGTGGAATGCCCCAAAGTTTCATTTTTAGTTAAAGAAATAGTTGGCCTAGTGAGCCCGCCTCACACTGTAATCCATAACTGTGAAACCGTTCATTTTCAGGTAGCATCATTCCACAACACTCTAGGGGAGCGTATGATTCCCTCGACGCGGCCGCTGATGCTTCAGGCTGCCCTGGACCTGTCCACACTCGTACAGGACCAGCGGGCCGTATACTGGAACGACGAAGAGCAACTCCAGAATTACACCGACAAGTTAAAGAAAGCCGTTTTCAAACTGGAGTCACAGGTACTCATTTCGAAATCTACTCCTGAGTTTGTGTTATCATACACTGATAGAACCCTTCATTAGACTAAAGTTTGTCCAAAGTAGTTTTGTGATTAATAGCTCAGGTGGCATTATGTAGGAAATCACAATTGAAATTTTGGAGGCGTGACTCCAGTGACATCACTGTTAAAAGTGAAGTAATTTTGTTATAGCTTATGAGTTTACTCGTATCTAAGCCACACGGATATAAATCTGTTACATCATGATTTCATTTAGAATTATGGTTATGTTGGAATTAATTTTATGCTTTTAATATTTACAGAATACTTATTTGACCAAACAACATATTGCGATTCGGGGTATCGTCGAAACTCTCATGGACACGGAACTGTTAGCGAAGCAAGCTGAATGGAAAAAGAAAGTCAAGAATATAAGAGACATTATTGAATCGGTAAATATTGTATAACAGACAAATTACCCTACTGTTTATAACGAATACTTTCATAAATAAATTTTGTTCTACTTCATTCACTTTGTGGTCATCATCACTTCATCAGTGTCATCACAAATAGTGTGGTGACTTACGATGAAACCAGAATACTCATAGAGTGACAAATATAGGTAACAGGCAGGTGTGAGTTAGAGAATGACATCAATAAACAGCCGAGTGTAATTAATACTGTGGTTTATACTTATTTTTTTGTATTTATTGGTATATGCATTTTAGGTGGAAGCAAACGGTTACAAAAACACTGAGCTATGGAAATCACACTGGGATTGGCAGCTCTACAAAGGTCTGGAATGCCAGTATATAAAGACGCTGCTCTCTCTGCATAAGCATTTCCCGGCAGTCAAGGTTGATTTGGTGTTAAGGTAAGTACCTTTTTGAGCTTGAAATTAGCCTTCACAACTCACCCAAAAGAACAAGAATAGTCAAATCTCAAAAATCTTCTTGGCATGAAATTGCTAGCAACTAGCAGGATGGCGAATCCAGGGCGATTTGGTGAGTTAGGAGCTCTTGTTTTTCCAAGACATAGGAGGCGTGGACGAACTGTAGGTGGCAGCACTATAAATGTAAATTTCAAGTAATGATAAGGTGAATAATTCAGATTCGCGGCACCAATTGTCAGCACCTTCTTTGTGCAACATGTCAAAAAAAGAGATTCAGATTGGCGGCACAATTTGATAGCACCTACGTTGTGTACAGTCAACAGCCGAGGTTGCAGACGCACACCAGGTACTCAATGATATCGCACACGGACTCTATTATCAAGAGAATAAGGCTTGTACAGATCATTGTGAGCGTGTTATAATGCCTAGCTACTTTTGCTATTGACTGTACGTTTCACACCCTGTTCGTATATCCTTCTGGTGAAACTTGGTGAGACTGAGTCACAACAACAACACTTTATTGCACACCAATAAAAGTTTACAAAAGGAAACAAGACAAATATAATTCGCACATCTGTTGTTAAAAAATATTCCTACTACGATACTTAATTAACCTCATTGCGTTTGCTATCTACTAACAGTTGCACTGAGATCTCATTCATAAATATTACACAATACTAATAGTTTAATGATGATATTTACTGTGGTTATCTTATTAATGGAGTTTCCGAACAAATATTACACTCTGATAACATACGTGATAAAAACAACGAAATATTCCTTAAACATGAAGTGTATGCACAATGATACATAGAACAATTATTTGCAGTCCAAATATGATTGACAGAATATGTTGCATTGATTGTGTTGTTTATCACTCAGCAACTAAATACTACGCATTACATGTCTTTCAAAGATGGTTCAAACTATACAGTAGCCATGACATTTTAAAATACACGAAGCAAAAGTAGTGGCGATAGAAGTTTGCGCTTTATAACGAAAACTCCTTGTGTGCTTGCTTTCATAAATGCGTATATGATGCAATTACTAATGCCTCGTAACTCTTGTTTGCCCGATGCAGGATTTTCAGGAACAATAGTTATTGGGCATAAAATATCACACAAACTTGTAACTGCAATAGAACCGACTCAGACACACGTTTTGCCGTTTTATATGTCGGTGTGAATCTGATTTCTGATTACTTTTCTGGCTAACAAGGAGTTACGTGGGATTAGCTTATAGCCATCTGCATTGTTTTTTTGCATCCCAGACAAAGCAGTTTATATATTAAATATTTGCGCATGGTCTATTTGTACATTTTACGGGAAATCTTTACACGAATCGACCTAGTCTTAAACTAAGCGGGAGAGGTCGCTTTTTAGCGATAAGACCTCCCGACCCTGTTGTGTACCGCTATTTATAAATAATAAATAAATAAATATTAAGGGACAATCATTCACAAATCGACCTAGTCCCAAACTAAGCAAAGCTTGTACCTACTGTGGGTACTAGACGACGATTCCTCAAACAACCACCAAGAGGAGTTGAGGCTGATCCAGCCGCGCTCAATCTAAATGGAAAACCTCTGGATGAGGTTTCATGCTTTAAATATCTTGGAAGCACTATACGGCATGACAACACCTTAGCTTCGGAGATACCATCGCGCATTGCTAACGCCGCTGCCAACTTCGGACGACTCACAGACCGCGTCTGGAAGTCCCATGATCTCAAGCTAGAGACAAAGATCAGTGTCTACAAGGCGCTCATCATCCCTGTCCTTCTATATGGAGCGGAGACATGGTGCCTCTACAAAACAGACGTGAAGAAATTGGACACTTACCATTTAAGATGCCTAAGGTCTATATTAAGGATCAGATGGCAGGACCGTGTTCCTAATTCCGAGGTTTTGCGTCGCTCCGGAATGTTGGGTATGGAAGCTCTCTTGATGCAACGGCAGCTGAGATGGAGTGGGCACGTCCTTCGAATGGATGATAGCCGCTTACCTAAATCTGTGCTCTACTCTGAGTTAGCGAGAGGTAAGCGGAAGCATGGCGGCCAACACCTGCGCTTTAAGGACGTGCTCAAACGACATCTCAACGCTTGTGCTATCAATCCTACGTGTTGGGAGGAGCTTGCTGTTAATAGGTCATCTTGGCGATCTACCATCTTTGACCGTATAAAAACGTTTGAGGAAAATCGCCTCACAACTCTAGACGTAAAACGCCAGTTACGCAAAGAACGACCTAAGCCCTCCTACGCGTACACGTATAATTCCACTGGCCAACTCTACTGCCACACGTGCAAAAGAGAGTTTAAAACTAAATTTGGCTTAGCTAGCCATATCAGAGCCCACAATAGATGAAGTCCATAGTTCTTGCATTGGGTCGCCGTCTTCGAAATCGAGGAGGAGGACTATATATACTAGACGACGATATACATAATATATAAATACATATATAGATAACATCCATGACCCAAGAACAAATATTTTGCACAAATATTTGCCCCGGCCGGGATTCGAACCCGGGACCGTATTTATAATTTGTTTTTGTTTTGATTCCTTTTTAGGGTTCCGTAGTCAACTAGGAACCCTTATAGTTTCGCCATGTCCGTCTGTCCGTCCGTCCGCGGCATGGCTCCGTAATCATTAGAACCAGAAAGCTGAAATTTGGTATGACGCCGACAAAAGGGTGAAATAAAAACTAAAAAAAAACTTTTTTTAAACTTTTTTTTTCATTCCATCACTATTGTGTGGGGTGTCGTTAAATAGGTATTTTACCCCCCCTCTAACTTTTCAACCACGGGTCAAAAAATTATGGAAAAATTCATGAAAATGAGGCCTAATAAGTACTTAAAATGAAAACTATATTGAATAAAATCGGTCGAGCCGTTTTTGAGTTATCAAAATTTCATCATTTTCTTTAAAATGACGTAAGTGCCGCGTGGTGTCCTTATACTTTGAACGTTACACATATTAGTTAGGTGCCATACTGCATAAAAACATTCCGCTTCCGCTCAATTTGGCGCGTATAATCGATAACATCCAGAAGGTAATAAGTAATTCAAGGTACTTAGGTGTTTACGACCTTATTAGAGCTTGAAATCTTTCTCGTAATTTAAACCTTGGGCTTAAAACCGCTGTTTTAAGCCCGTCTATTGTGAAGGATGGGCAACTACCGAACCTCACATTAAGCGTGGATGCTCTTGGCCGGTTTTTGTAAACTCTTATTGGTGTGCAATAATAGTAGATTGTACAGCAAGTGCATAAAACGCACTATTTTATACGAGACGTTTATCCATCCGAGCGAGCTTGCGAGCGAGGATGAATATAAAGTCGAGTGTAAAATGCGTTTTATGGACGAGTTGCACACTCTACTTTTCACTTCGATTGCGAGAAAATTAAACTACATCATGTAAATTTTATACTTAAAAACAAATTAAATTTAAATTTAAAAACATTTAGTTTTTTATATCTACGATAAATTATCGTTGTAGTTTCTATATATAGTATATTTATTTACTAAAATAGAAATAAATTTAAAAAGTAATAAATGATAGTAAATAAAAATTACAAATTTACTTCAAGAAGTTTTATTGTGTACTTTGGTTGTTGGTATTTTGCCTTGGTCTTAGAATAAATAAATAATAAATGTCCCCTACGCACAGCATAAAGTCGAACTTTTAGAGCAACAAAAGTGAAAAGTATTGTTGTCGCCCAGAGTCGATACTAATAAATTTTTCTATGTCCCGACACAGAGGTCGCACGGTCCGCGTGCAACCGCCACTGGAAGAGATCCGCGTGCAACACTACCACCAACTACGGCGACTGGTGGCTTTGCCCGCGCACTTCGTCGGGCTTCACACTGGGGACTCCATATTTACCGCCATCGTCGACAAGTATGTACATATTCAATAACAGTAGGCGTTCGTTTGTTACTGATTAGATCGTCCACGTGCAACGACTATCGCGCATGACGCCGTAAACCACTACCACTTTCATCACGGTTAAACATTAGTTTTTTGGCGTGCTCGTAATCGGTTTCTGGTAAAGATTGTAAGAGGTTTGTTAGTTTTTCAACCACCCATTGCAATTGAAAACATGATCTAGCCTTTTTCTAGCTTAACTTTTAAACGGTAAAAGACATAACACTATGTATTTAGTCATCGATGATACAATCATTTTCCCACTTTTTCATTTCCAGGCATGGTTGGCTCGGTAACAAGGCTGTAAAACAGCTGGAAGCGGCACTGAACTCCTTAGAGCGAACTCGTGACGCATGGACGCGACGTGCAGCTTTAGCTTGCGTCCCAGACCTGGATGCCTTATGCGGCGAACACTTGAAGGAGCCAAGCGATTGGGAGGCCAACTTCAAGGCCTGCAAGGCCTACGGACAGGCTGTGGCTAAGATGGCTTTGTAAGTTATTCGACAAAGCGGTAAAACCGCTGGAAGCTAGTAGTACAACGCGTGAGCTTGATGATGGGATATTTTTGACCGGTCTTCAACCGTAATCTTACTTTGCTGTTCGATATTTCAGCGACGATGAAAAAATAGACTGGATAGTGGTGGTAACAGCGACCCTCCGCCACGAGTTCGAAGCGCAAGCCCGCAACCTGTGGACCTGCCTCATGTCGTCCCTTCAATCCAACTGTCGCGAAGATTCGGCGATGCTTGACACTTTTATAGCCAACGCTATGGTCATGCTCGAAGACAAGGCTCTGCCGAAGAACGCTAAGGAACTCGCTGAGTTGAGCGCTAAGCAGCAGGTGTTACAGGAGAAAATGCCTGAGGTAACTATTCTACCAGTTTGTCCCTACGTTATGCAAAGCCTAGTTAGTTAGTTAGTTGCGCTGGGCATTTTCCGCAAGTCGACATCCAACGTGCCTATTTTGCGTGAAAAGGGGGTAGCGCTACTCCAACCACCCCAAGCCTAAGTCCTTTACTATATTCCGTTTAGGTATTTAGGTGAACATAAAAAAATGCGTGACTCGGGTCATTGACCTAGTGGTATTGTATCACACATACTGAATACTTATTTCTTTAAAAGACCTGTGTCTGTGATGTGTTTGGTTACCTGCAATTTTGCTGCTCTCCTAGCTCTATTGTAGCTCTCGCTTTTGTGATTTGTCGATTCCGCATATCTTCACTCCCAACGCAGTCTTAAACCAATACCACAAAGCTCTAGAAATAGCTTTTATAATAGCATAGAACTAATTAAGTTTACTTTTGAACAGATGGAGAAGACAGTAGAAGGTCTGAAGAAGAAAGGTCACATGTTACGCACTTGGGGAGGAGATGCTTCGGTCGACGGGACTATAAGGGAGTGGCAGAAAGTTCGGGAGCTTATGCATAGTCATCGGCAGATGTTTGAGCATCAGGTCGGTATGGTGATCGATGATTTCATACATAAATGAGCCTTCATATATTGCGGGTCACACGAAAACAACACAACAATTGAGCACCATGGACCTGATCCGCCAAACGTTATCTGACACTGAATTTACAGTACGTTTTTGGCATAGAAATACATTGTTCTAATATGCCGCATTTTTTTTTAATGGGACAGTCCGTAGAAAAAGTCTTTAAGTAGATTAAACGTTTTTTGTCCAGGGCTTGGAATTTCTACGGACTGGGGTAAAAATCGCTTAGATCAATTTGTAACAGTCAGGGATTGTTTTGTTTTTCGCGCTATAAAATTAAATGATAATTATATTATTTATCTTCCGATAAACTTGACTCTCCTAAAACTGACCCGTAGTCCCCTAACCCTTAAATGCATTGTGTAAGATGCAGCTTTACATAAACAAAAATTAATTACTGGTTGAATACTAGAAACATTTATTTTAAATAAAATAATATTTTATAGGTAATATATTTTTTTTTAGTTCATGCATTTAAGGGCTAAAAAAATTAAACATTATCTAGCATAGATTTCAGCTTGATTAATTTTGCCGTTGAGCTTAAACAGGCGCTGTATGGTTAAAGGCGGATACCCATTATACCGTATCATGCTATGACCGTGCTATGAACGTGTCAGGCAAAAAAATATTCTTTTCTCCAACTTGCTTGGAAATGGTCCCATTAATGTAGTAAAACTGGACCGCGAAATCGTTCGTTATATTTAGAAGGCATTAATAAAAATTAAAAAAAATATATATTATTGGCCTTAGCCAGGAAATCAATATTATTTAAATAAGACGATTAAGTAAAAAACACACCTTCCGTTTATGACGTCTCATACAAATGAGGGTAATCTTAATTTGGCCGGTTACTGCATTTTTACTTTTAATTTTTTCAAAGACTTTGATAATTCACCATACAGCCAATTGTCCACTAAATTTAAAAAATAAAAACTATTATAAACTTTTTAATTGTTCTCTGCGTTTAGTTCTTGCATTGAAAATGTGTTTGCTCTGCTATTGTCAATGTATTTGAAATGTCGACAAATTTCGAATAACGGACAAACAATTTAAATAATAATCTTATATGCGGTTAATTTATTTTCATGATTCTTAGTTATTTATTAGAGATTTCTCACGAAAGTTTTAATTTTAATAATATGATGATATTTAATGAGTGAGTTGAAAATTAATAAGTTACCAAACGTAAACAAATAAAAAATAAAACAGAAATGATTGTGTCCAAATCAATATAAAAGCTATTTTGAACTTATGATCTTCTCCGAATGATAAATATGGTATGGTTTCTTAAAAAAAACAGTGTATTTAGAAGGGTATCAGCTTTATTCGCCCCATTCGCTTTTCGTTCAATTCTTATTTCGTCTCATTCTGCATTCGTCACTCATTCTTTATTCGTCGTGTTCGCCATCTATTCCTATCTTCCTAAGTCCAATTCTATAACTTGTCTCATTCTTAATAAGTTTTATTCGTTATTCGTCACATTCTTCTTTGGACTCATTCTTCATTCCTCCCTTTCGAATTTAGTCTCATTTACTTATTTGCCTCATTTATTTCGATACGTTCGATGCTGGTCGCATTCGTTATTAGTCTCTTTCGTTTTGAGTCTATTTCGAAGTTCGATATATTCGTTATTAGTCTCAGTAGTTATTTGTAATTGTAACTATCTTTTCATGTCAATCTTAAATTATCAATATTTGGGCGACTGATTTTTGCTAGGTTATGAAACCTATTTAGATCAACCCAAAATATAAAACTTCGTCTAAATATCAAAATTCATGTACAGTCCGACCAAAAAGAGTAGAAATTAATTGTAGTGTCGTCCCTGTTTTTTAACGTCGCTTCATAAATAGGCATTCAAAAGTAGGTAAGTAATCATAGGTCAAAATCATAAAGTTTAATTTGTTCAACTATGAATAACCGATCCGGTCAAAAGAAATATGAATAGTGAATAAAACTTGTATCTAGTGAGACGAGTAGCGAACGTACCCCAAAAAGAACGAGACGATTTGCCAGTAACGCCAAAATAAGAGAGAGACCAATAACGAATGTGACAAAAGATAAAGTGTGAATGAGACTAAATTCGAAAGGGAGGAATGAAGAATGAGTCCAAAGAAGAATGTGACGAATAAGGGTCAGCTCACACCGAGACGCGACGCGACGCGACGCTGCGCGCACATTTCAATAGAGTGACTCAAAATTATACTTTATTTACTACATTAAGGGTCAGCTCACACCGAGACGCGACGCGACGCGACGCTGCGCGCACATTTCAATAGAGTGACTCAAAATTATACTTTATTTACTACATTAAAAGGGACACATTTCATCGTGAGAATTCAAAATACGTTGCGCCACGCAGCGCTGCGCCGCGCGGCGCCGCGCCGCGCCGCGCGGCGTCGCGAGACGCAGCGGTGCATCGCCGGTACGCGCGGCGTGTAAAAGCGGCGCTGCGCCTCACGAAGCCGCGCGACGCAGCGCGACGCCGCGAGGCGCAGCCTGAGGCCGCCGTTCTCATGCGCTTGCAATAGGTAGACTGCGGGGCGGTTGGACGCGGCACCGCGCGGCGCCTCGCTGCGCAGCGAGGCGTCGTGCTGCCAACGATTCTACGATGCGCCTCGCTACGCCGCGATGCGTCTCGCGGCGCCGCGCGGCGCAGCGCGAAACCACCGGCCTCTTCCAGTATCGTCGCGTCGCGTCGCGTCTCGGTGTGAGCTGACCCTAAAAGGGACACATTTCATCGTGAGAATTCAAAATACGTTGCGCCACGCAGCGCTGCGCCTCGCGGCGCCGCGCCGCGCCGCGCGGCTTCGCGAGACGCAGCGGTGCATCGCCGGTACGCGCGGCATGTATGAGCGGCGCTGCGCCTCGCGAAGCCGCGCGACGCAGCGCGACGCCGCGAGGCGCAGCCTGAGGCCGCCGTTCTCATGCGCTTGCAATAGGTAGACTGCGGGGCGGTTGGACGCGGCACCGCGCGGCGTCTCGCTGCGCAGCGAGGCGTCGTGCTGCCAACGATTTTACGATGCGCCTCGCTGCGCCGCGATGCGTCTCGCGGCGCCGCGCGGCGCAGCGCGAAATCACCGGCCTCTTCCAGTATCGTCGCGTCGCGTCGCGTCTCGGTGTGAGCTGACCCTAACGAATAAAACTTATTAAGAATGAGACAAGTTATAGAATTGGACTTAGGAAGATAGGAATAGATGGCGAACACGACGAATAAAGAATGAGTGACGAATGCAGAATGAGACGAGATAAGAATTGAACGAAAAGCGAATGGGACGAATAAAGCTGATACCTTTAGAAGTTGTTAATTTAACTAAAATTTATAATTACCTATGTGCATATTTTTTGTTATTGTGTTTTCATATATATTTAATTCGTATTCATATATTTTGTTTTAAATCAAACATATGATTCGGACCCGAAATTTTATTCCTATCCCTAAAAAAAATAAGTACCAAATGAACTTCATGGTACTGATATATTAAATTAAAATGTAGATTGGTGATTATTTCCAAGCATATTTGGAGAAAAGCACTATACAAGCCTCGGCGGGAATGTCAGTTCGCAGATTCGTATTATTGAAGGACTCGGCTACGCCTCGTCCTTCAAAATCATACTCATCCACGAACTGACTTTTCCCGGCCTCGGCAGTAATATACTATTGTATTACAAAAGAATAAGCACTTATCAAAAATATTCTACAGGCTGAAATAGTTAAATCAAGCCTGAGCGGCGATTGGGACAACTTGAACACCAGTCTGGAAGGGTGGGCATCCCGCTGGGCGCAGACTCGCGCTCGCCTGGACGACACGCACGGCGCGGCGTATTCGGACATGGTCGGTAGATGTCGCTCCGTTTTCGAATCGCACGCTCACTGGGAAAAGCTGCTCGCTGATAAAGATGAGTTACTGTAAGTAATAAATAACGTAGAGAACCCTTGAGGAAAGGGTGTTGGGCGTAGGCGTGTGGTTGGCTAGACAGCACGCACGGCGCGTTAAATTCCGACATGGCCGACAGATGCCGCTTTGTGGACACTTTTTTGAAAAACGCTCTCATACGATGTTTTTTATTGTCCTCCAGTTATTGTTAACCCCTATTTATTTTAGTAAATCATTTTCTTTGTTACCGTTCCTTTAATTAGTGCGTCGCGATAATTATATCAATGTGGGAATTACAATAAATATTAATTACAATTACCTAAGATTGCGAAATTTTTATTTATATTGTTTACTGCAAGTACGCCTTGAGCCATATAAACAGTTGAAATTGATCTGCTGTTGCTGATGCATATATATTTCGGGGAAGTCCTGAGCGGCCATCTTCAAAGTCAAACCGACACAACCACAGTACTTTAGAGACTCGTCATATGTCTGAACTAAAGTGCTAAGTTAAAAGGGCATAAGTATGCTCCTAAAGCCTTCGTCTGTGGGCCTTTATGACTTGATGGGACAGTATCGATGTATGACTCATGATCACGATGTGTCCTTTATCTCGTAGGAAGGAATGTGAGAAATTCAACATGGCGCCAAACTTATCTGACGCGTGGCAGCAAACTGAGAAACTTATCACGGAAGATTTGAACCTTTGGACGGTGATGAAGGAGTACAATGAAGGTATTGTATCTGTTGTTTATCTTTCATTCGATAGAGTGCTGGCAGACTATAGCCTGTTTATATGACAGTATATAAAAAAAAAATTAACTACATAGCCAAACGCGCTCTTTTGCTTCTTGCATTGAGCTCTGAGTATGAGATTCGATGACCACACGCGAATGTTATAGGTACCTACTGCTAGTCTGTTTTCTTAATAACACGCACAACTTTTTTTTACTTTCTTACCCTTTAACTTAACCTTTTTTTTACCCTTTAACTTAATCCCCAAAACAGACAATTAACCGAGCGAGGGAAGCATTTCAGCTTGGCCCAAATTATTTCTTATTTTAGAACGTTTTGATGTCCAAACCATTTCCGGCTGTTCTCTCCTGGAGGTCTTATTTCTCAACCGATTCTCATGAAAATTTGTGAGTAGGTTCGATAAGTAAATAGATTTTTTGAAAACGTAAATAATTTAATATTTCTACAATTTCGAAACAAACTCGCGAGGTCTACGGCTCACAAAGCCATTAGTATTAAAAGTAATGAATTCTTATTATATTGTAGAGTTTGAAGCTATGGCTGAGCAAGATTGGATAGTTTTCCACAAGAAGCTGCATCTACTTGAAGATTTTACGTCCAAATGGAGTTCCAAACTCGAACCCTACACTACGGTCACTTTATACTTGAAGCAGGAACTAGATAAGTATACGGTATTACTGTTTATTTTTTGTTTTATAAAATCATGCTTATCATATATAGATACTAATCAATTTCCTATAAACATGTATAGGACTTTGCAAGCTTTCAGTCAATGAAGGAATTCAACTTCACGGCTCAAAACGATTCAGGTTTTCACACGCATCTTAAGCGTTTTTACGGCCTTTTGTTTTCGTCATTCTTATCTCTACAAATATTGGGGCAGATAATGGTCAAAGTCATTTTAAAGTTTTGATTCTCTAATGAATCTCCGAAAGACCCTCTGGCTAGTCTTATTCTAGTTTGATCATAGTTATAGCGTCTTGTTCTTCCATTGTGTTAATGACATGGTACCTAATATCATGAGACCAGAATGATGATAAAACCGCACGGTTCTAATTCTTTACGATTTCCTCGCTATCCCCTTAAAATTATGTTTTATCCAGGATTTGACCACATTGCTGAAGTACCTTCGAGGCACCGACTTCACCGAGCGGCATTGGCGCGAAGTCTACGGTCTCTTAGATATGGAGTACAAAAAACCAGACACGCTGCAAGTTAAAGATCTTCTGAGCGCTGCGGACAACATAAAGAGACATATTAAAGTTTTGCAGGTATACAATTAAGTTTTATCAACCCGAAAGCACGCCGGTCTTCTTTTCGGTCTTTCTTGCACCGAAGGCGGAATTGATTTATTTGTGCATAAATTAAGTTGGATAACAAATCTTGCAAAATTTACTTTACCTAAAACTATAAATACAAGTCAAGATCAAAGCTTAAAGAAAAATTGAAAAGGAAGAGACCGGGAATCGAACCCGGTACCTCTGGATTGCCGGTCCAGCGCGTTAACCACTTCGCTACCCTTGCTCCTTTACCTGTTAAATGCTGTCCACCTCTATCCTGAAATTGGACGATGTTTAAATCATATTGATCCGATGAAAGCGGTTGTGATGAATGTTGTGTTTTAAGTGAAACATATTGTATTAAAACAGTTTTTAGGGTTCCGTACCCAAAGGGTAAAAACGGGACCCTATTACTGAGACTTCGCCGTCCGTCCGTCCGTCCATCCGTCCGTCCGTCCGTCCGTCTGTCACCAGGCTGTATCTCAACAACGGTGATAGCTAGACAGTTGAAATTTTCACAGATGATGTATTTCTATTGCCGCTATAACAACAAATACTAAAAATAAAATAAAATAAATATTTAAGGGGGGCTCCCATACAACAAACTTGTTATAGATTATATATATATATATATATATATATATATATATATATGTATTATAGGTACGGAACCCTTCATGCGCGAGTCGGGCTCGCACTTGCCCAATTTTTTACTACACCATAGGCTACTCTATTCCAGAATAAAGCCTAAATTTCAGGCATATACTTAAATTGAAATCAATGAAACAAAAACCGTAACGTAACTTGCCACAAATTAAAAATTCTAAAATTATGGTTTCTTAGTCTGTTAATAATACCATCTAAGAGAAAAAATAGGAACTTGACAGACGGGCCCACCATATTGTCCTATTCATTGTCGAAGGGCATACAGAAAACCTATTGTTCCTCGGTGTCAATGACTGATAGTCACGGTTTATGCTTTAAGAGCAACAGTTTGAATAGGTATAAGTACGGGTACGTATACTCTACTTCTCTTCTACTTGCAGTATTTGTTTATCGGCTTTGCGAAAGTTTTTTGTTCGTGAATGCTCGGCGATTTTATTCTTCTTTCTAATGGTTTACGAATGAAAATGAATGCCTCAAAGTATTAATTGCCATTTACATATAAAATATGTAAAACTTTTCGTTTGGTTGTTTATATTTATAACTAAGGTCAACCGGGGTAATTGCCACTTTGGGGTTATTGCGTCTATTTCAGTTACTTTTTAAACGACGTTAGTTACTACAACTTCTGCCATTTAGTGATATAGGAATAAACTACTTGGAGGGCAACACGTAACATAGAGGACGTTTTGGCGTATCTTGGTCAAGAGGTCGACCATTTTGAAATTTAGTGTCATGCTAGATTTACACGTTGCATGAGGTAAGTCAACAAAATAAGTGTACATCCCTGTTTTTCTTTAGATATTTGATAATTATTTGTAATAAATGTGACTACTATTAGTACGGCGATATGTTCGAACCACTATTTTTGTTGATAATGCTTTGGGTTTGGAAAAAAATCGATGTCAAATTCTTGGAGGTTATTTTTTAAATTTGGCAAAATGCGTCTAATACGTTGAGGTAATTGCGTCTGTGTATCGCATTTGCCCCAATGTCAGGTGTCGACAACCTTTTTCTTGATCCTAGGTTTTAACAGTATATAGAACATTTTCGAGCTTATTTTTACCAGAATTAATGCATTTTATGTAGTTTTAGTGTCAAAGTTTAAGTAAGAACCTAGTCGGAATTTCGTTTACTGATAAACTCCCAATTTTTTTTATTTTATTTAAAAAATCAACGCCAGAGGGCCTGCTGCAAATCGTGAACAAAGTTTTGCCTCTCTGCCGCAAATGTGATTTCATTTTCGTTTTCTATATCCCAAAGGATTATATGGGTAAGGCCGCGGAAAGTTACCAATTTGGACGTTTTAAATTTACCCAGCTGATAAAAAAAAATGGTAATCCCTACAGTTTCAAAAATATTTTTATTATATGTAGGGATGAGAAATCTCGTGGTCGCAAGTTAGATAATTGATATAAACCCCTTCAAAAAAAAAATATATATATATTTTCGTCCAAAACGTAACGAAAGTTGGTTAATTTTTTCGACCACGCATCATAAGTGCTCTGTTATTTTCATGATATTTTAACTTTCATGGTCATACTTTTGTTTTAAACTAAAATTTATGACATAGCGATTGTAATACCGATTACAGAATAAGTATGGTAATACAAATTAATTTTTTTATCTTACTTTACTTTACTGGATCATTCGACACTTATGTTACAATACTTTCGTGACGCTTTATGTAGCTTGTTTTTAAATATTTTTTGGCGAAAATACGTTTTCGTGCACTGGCAACTCATACTCTAGCAGGGCATAACCAATGAGACAGCCCAATCCCGTCAGTTTGTCAAAAAATGCTATTCAAAGTTGATGCAGTCATAGTTTCGCGAAAAAACCTCTAAAGTGCTTGTGTGTATTTTAAAGGTAAGGAGTGATTATTTTTAATCAGTTGTTTTTTCGTACAATAGTGTTATGGTTTTCACGCAAGTGACATGTATTATTGTATTCAAAATGTCTATTTCACCATGAAAATCCACTTTTTTTCAAAAATACGTTACACTTTCGTTACGAATATGTTACATTTTTGCAAAATGTTACGTATTTTCTACGTAACATAACGAATAAATGTTGTAAAGGGAAGTGCACACAGAATATACTAACTTAAATAAGTTTCATTAAATTTTTAATGACACGAAAATATACAAAATCGAACAAAACTCCTGTACTCCTGTTTAAAATAAATAAAAACAACATCTTAATAAAAAAAAAACTGTTTTAAGAAGAAGATAATTTATTTTCAACCTCATGTCACAGTAGAATCTTTGATTCTAAAGCTGTTTTATTGTTATGCGGTCGTCTTGTTACTAGTATTGGGTACCTGCAGTGAACAAACAGTAATTACTGCCACTTGGTACAAAATGTGAGGCTTTAAAACACTAGAGTGGTTTGGGTTTCATAGTTCCATCACACGCGTGTTTGATTATATTGATTTTAATGTGCCATAAAAATTTTGTTTACAGGCAATATACCTAAAGCTAATCATTTTATAACTTGATGTTTTTTTTCTTAGCTACGTTATTCAATGGGAATATTTTCCAGTATGATCTAAGCTTTATAACGACTTATGTTACGTCTTATGATAACATAACGTATTTCTTTTTATGTTACTTAAATGTCACATTGGTAAATTCCCGCGGCCTTACCCATATGATTAATACTTACAAAGTACAAAGTAGATAAAAAAAATGATAATGTTGAAATATTTTTCTATCATGGAACACAGCAGAGGGAATTCTCATTTTTTGATATGTATTTTTCCTATTCTTTATACCCTTCGCGGCGAACGATGAGTCCTATGACAGCTGTCATCTCAATACGTTTTATAACCTATAATCGGAAAAATGTACTGGTGTCATAGGACTCATCGCTCGCCGCAAGGGGTATAAGTGTGATGACAAGCAACTCCGTAATTCAATCCGCTAAAAAACATGGGTAAGTACATAGAAGAAAGTATTGACCTTAAATATCTTTAACAAACTCCTCATCTGGATAAAATCTCCACTATTAAATTTCACTCATTAAATAGGTCAGTGACAAAGATAAAAATTAAAGCTCTCGGAACATTTCTAGATCTAAGACTTTTGACCGACTAAAAGGTTTACAACATCTGGAAATTAGGTTTGGATAAATGCGTCCACATTATTGTAGACGCGTTTACCCAGATTATACTATTTTCTATCTGAGGTCGTTATAACTGTTTTTGATCCCTTGTATTTAGCTTTATCTTCTAGAATACTGTATTGCAAACATGTTTCATGAATTTTTGAAAGCCTCTTCGTAATTGATCGTGAATGGCTTAAAAAAGACGCAATTATCCCAACTGGGACAAATGCGTCTAAATTTCCGTTTTTTATAAAAACATCTGTATATCGTTTAATCATCGCAAGCCAAAAACGTTACTACACAAATTTTATTGGAAAAAAGCCACAGGAAGCACAGCGCGTAAGAATATTTCTATACACTAATTAAATATTTCATAACTTGGGGTTAAATGAGAGTATAAAATATCAAAAAAACAGTGACGCCATTACCCCGGTTGACCTTATTTAATTTGTCTAGAATTTTTGAGTAATTTCTTTAAAATAGCTTTAATAAACATAAAACGACTCAACTGCACTACAGCGACATTGATTTATTTTATACCCAGAACCGTTGCGAGAAATCGGATTCACCGACAATAATGTGTTTTATTTTACCTTAACCCTTAAATGCATGGTGTAAGATGCAGCTTACATAAACAAAAATGAATTACTGGTTGAAAACTAGAAACATTTATTTGAAATAACATAATATTTTATAATATTGTGTTTTTTAGGGTTCCGTAGCCAAATGGCAAAAAACGGAACCCTTATAGATTCGTCATGTCTGTCCGTCTGTCCGTCCGTATGTCACAGCCATTTTTTTCCGAAACTATAAGAGCTATACTGTTGAAACTTGGTAGGTAGATGTATTCTGTGAACCGCATTAAGATTTTGATGCAAAAATAAAAAAATAATAATAAATATTGGGGGCTCCCCATACTTAGAACTGAAACTCAAAATTTTTTTTTTCATCATACACATACGTGTGGGGTATCTATGGATAGGTAGGTCTTCAAAAATGATTAGGCATGGGACTTTTGGCTGCTCGCCGTGGTTGTCCAATCCATGGAGTCGTCATATGATAAAAAAATATATTCAAAGTCAAAGTCAAAGTCTAAAAATAAAATGTTTTATTAAATGTCATAAGTTATGTTGTTACATTTTTAATGGGCACGTTACACAGTGTGGGATTTTTCCTCAATTTTGCGAAACTCTATTTTGTTGATTAATTTGCTTGCCATATTAAATGATAGCGAACATTGAAACTATGCTATGTATCATAGATTTGGATATATTCGAAAAATAGAGAAACATCCATAGAAGTCCATAGAAACCTGAAAACTGTAATTACTCACATTTCATGCGTCTTTTAAAAAAATATTCTTACGTGTTTATATTAAGGTAGTTTTAATACATCGATATCATTCAGTTTCAGTTTCAGTCATCAGTTCAGTTTGTGGACAAGCGCAAGGCGCGCGCCGTGTCTTGTTCGACTTCGCTGTATTTATTATGAACTTATGACCAAATTATAACCAAATTAAATTCAAAATGACGAATGGCTTTTTTTTCCAAAATTTCAAATTGGTGCTAGGGAGCTAAAACTCGGTATCGGGGGGCATTTGGGGCTCACAAGTATGAATCTGAAATCGGTGTCCGAAAATTCGGTCAAAGTCGGAAAATATCGAAAAAAACAAGATTTGTATGGAGATTTTTTTTTAAGAGTCCCGTATCTCGTAAACGGCTGGAGATAGGTAGGGGGATGCTTAAACAAATATTATACGGGACCCCCACCCGAGTACAGTCGTGGAAAAAGAATTCAAAATGGCGACTTTTCTTTTTCGAAAATTTCAAATTGGTCCGATGGGGCTGAAACTCGGTATTGGGGGGTTTTTGGGTCCTCCGAGTCTGAATATGAAATCGGATTTTGAATATTCGGTCAACTTCGGAAAATATCGGTCAAACAAAATTTAGTAATCTTAGCTCGACGGAGGGCCGAGCCAGTTCTGAGAATAAGTTATTGAATCAAATGGGTAAATATATCAGTATAGTATCATAAGTTAGCCTTGGATGACTCTAAAAAGATTCAAAAAGTATGTTTTGTAGGTATCCAGTCCATCACTTTCACTCAATAGCATAGATCATGTAGATTCCATACGATTATTGAATACCAGAAAGTCTAATTGACAATATCAATTAACGAGTTCTACGCGTACGAAGTCGCGGGCAAAAGCTAGTTCGTTATAATTATAATAAACTTCATTGTGCTATGTGCCTATCTAGAATTCTTTGCAAAGAGCCGCGCGGCACGCGCTGCCTAGATCTAAGATAAAATAATTTAGATATAGGTACTTTACCGTACCTCAAACATCTACTAACTGAGTTGGTAATCCTACTAGTCCTGTAACACATTTGAAACAATCGTGTTAAATCGTAGTATAGAACATTCATTCCATGAATTAGATTTTAATCTAAAATCTATGTATCAATAATCAAATAGTATTTAAGTTGTCAAATAGTATAAACATAGTAGTTTATTATGGGTAATTTACCATTCATTGCTGTGGAAGAGCGATGTCTCCTGACACAAGCAAGAATTAATTGCCACATAGGAGGCTCCAACCTTGGCTGTTTAAAATAATCTATAACCATATAAACTATTTTTTATTAGATTTTAGTTCTTATAGTAATAATATATTTGAGTACTCACTCGTACTGTATTGTCTATTATAACGTGCCCATTAAAAATGTAACAACATAAATTAGACTTTGACTTTGAATATATTTTTTTATCATATGACGACTCCATGGATTGGACAACCACGGCGAGCAGCCAAAAGTCCCAAGCCTAAAAATGATATCGAGGTTTCTAAAATATTTTTTTTCTAAACCGAATAGTTTGCGTGACAGACGCTTCCAAAGTGGAAAAAAGTTGGTCGTCCCCCCCCTCGAACTTCTAAAATAAGAAAATGAAAAATCTCAAAAAAACATATGATGTACATTACTATAAAAACTACCAACGAAAATTGTTTTGAACGAGATCTAGTAAGTAGTTTTTTTTTTATATTTTAATACCTAACTTTGCACCTAATTTATATGGGGCGCTATACATACCAGGTGCAAACTTAACTTAACCACTTAGGGATGGAAAGTGTTTGTACGGAACCCTCGGTGCGCGAGTCCGACTCGCACTTGGCCGGTTTTTAATTCATGCATTTAAGGGTTAAGCGTTTCCCTCTTACCCCACCTGGCCTCAGATAAAATGGTCGCTTTTTTGAATTTTATAACAAAGACAGACTGAACAATTATTGTTTCTCATACCACACACCTAAACCTAATCAGTCGTCGTGTCTGTTGGCAACGTTGTGGGTGCTTGATCTTTTTAAATTTCAAGTAAAAACGGCTGGTTAAATACGTTAAGAATACGTTTTGTTGTTTAGAAAATAAGTGCAACCGCCTCCACCGAGTCGGCAATCCGAAGCGCGCTGAACGAGCTGGAACTGTGGTTCGCGGGCGCGCGGTTCGCCATTATCTACTACAACGACAAAGCCAGGCGGCCCGTGCCCATTGTGAAGGACTTCAAAGAGATACTCACTAAGGTGTGTTTTATAACATTTTGTTTTAGCTTCGGTATTTGTTTTTAAAATTTGCAAGTCATCAGTTTCCGGTGATAGAATCAACTAGGTACCTACCTAACATTTGATTAATATGGCATATTCATATTATTCTTAAATGAAATGTTTGATGATCTTCGGTGGTTACTTGGAAAGAGTAGTTTTAAATCTTAAATCAATGAAATGTGAGTATGGGGAAAATAAGCCTATTTGAAAATACTCGTAATTGCTGTTTTCCTGCGCAATGCCGTGCTCGGTCGGTTTTTGGTCTCTCCTTCAATACAATGACCGTAACCAATGTATTTTTTTTTGAGAAAGAGGTTTGATGTTTTTACGAGTAAAAATTTAAATCGGCATTTAGGCGCCCTTTTGCTACCTGGCGCCTACAGCGACCACTCCTCTTATTTCTGAGAGTCGACCCTTCAATTAGTGAGGTGAGGGTAAGTTATCTAGCTGCGCGATCTATTTGCTCATCTTCTCGCACTGGTGAGGATGTTCGATAACAGACACGCAGATAAATAAACATAAATAAACGTACATAAAATACCAAAAACATAAGTATATAAGTACGCACAAATAAACCTGCTTAAACATACATGTATAACATAGGTATATACATATAAAATAATATATACTTAATGTCCTTTGTCTAGATCGAAGAGCAGCAGTGGGTGGTGTCGTCAGTTAGCACTGGTTCCGGTGGCGACGCGTGCGCTGCGTGGGATTCCAGGCTGCGGGCCGCGCGCCTTCTCGTAAGGGCTGCACACCACGCACAGAGAAGGTTAGTGCCGTTTATTCAGCGGTTTACCCTCATCTGGCAGAAACTTGTTTTACCGAAAGTAACGTTTCGCATAATGCTCGTTTCGCATAACTGTTATTCTGATACCATACATTTTGCTGAAAAGCTATAAAATAAACCTAACCTAACCTATCCTAATCTACCAGGATACACAAAAACATTTCAAAATATATTTCCCGTTTAAGCGGCAGAAAATTTCTGCGAAATGAGTATTATGCGAAACATTACTTTCGGTAAAACAAGTTTCTGCCAGATGAGGGTAACCCTTATTCAGCACCTCCAAGGTCGTCATATGACGACAGCGCTAGTGAGATATCACAAATAAGCTATGCGGATCCGCGCGGAATGTTTAGCTAATGTTGGCATTTGAGGGACAAATGTTAAACAAATTATCACAGCGTATACAAGGAATTAAGAGCATCTTCCGTGCAAGTGAGTAAGAAATTTGTAGCCGGTGAATTACCGTACATTTCTTGGCTACAACGCGCTTCAAAACTCGTGGCGGTTGATAGGCTTTTAACCATTTCTGCTTGTATTGAAATCATGCAACCGGCGCAAAAAACTTCAAAACAAACACTGGCGTCGCTATGTATATATATTTTACGTCATTACGTGAAATTTAAATAAAACAATTTAGACGGATTATATCGGGCATATTAATTATTCGAGCCTCCCTGACGTTTCGGTACCTTTACAGATACCGTTGTCAAAGGTTGACTGAGAAAAACACAATTTTTCTCTGTATAACAGGTTAACAAGGTTGTTTGTTGCCTAATATAATATTATAACGGTAAAGAATCATTGTGCTTCATAGTTAGTGCTAACAATATTGTATTGTACATGTTGCTTGGTTTGTCTACCATTTACATTTGTGTTTAGCACTCATTTGCTCAAAGGTTAACTGGAAGAGATCCCTTAAAAGGATAAGTTCGCCTTTGTACATGCTTATTCTTTTGTAATGTGTTTTTCTTGTTTTTATGTACAATAAATTGTTTACATACATACAATATAAATAAAATAAAAGAGTATAATTCTAATCTGGGCTTTGTAATGTGCAGCATCACGAAGGATTTGCGCTTCGTCTGAAACACATGCGTAACAGATGGGTACGTCTCGGCGACCGGTCGTCCCGACCGGCCCAGATTATTGTAGCGTTTCATTAATGCCGATTGTTGTACGTTGCATCGACATTTTAAAGTATAAATAAACTAAACTACCAAAGAAATTCTTTACCTCTCAATCTTATTGCCAATACTGTAGAGAAATTCACAAATGTGTGTAATTCTCCTTATTATTACAATATTAGCGCCAAAGCATAGCTTGTATGTCTGAATACTAAAAACAGGAACAAGAACTGATACGTTTTCGGCATGATTTTGGATATGATGAAGCAATATTTTTATAAAGTACAAAAATGCTGGAGACGTTTTTTCCTTAACGGCGTTTTCTGATTAAATTAACCAAGACCTTTCATCCATCAGAACATGACATTTCAGACTTATTTCGTAACAATTTCTTTTTGAAACGTCGTGTTGAGTCATATATCTAGATGACGTCATTATAAATAAACATAACGATATATAAAGTCTTGTCGGTTAAGTTTCGTTGCTGTAACTCGCCTTCTACTCGGCTCATAAAACCAGACGATTGTTTTAAGCTCTATGTTACAGTTGCATAAACTACTATAATCTCAAAGATAGGTTATGGATCTTCGTTTCATTGCATAACTTTAAGAAAAACGCACATGCCTATAGCACATTGTATAGAGCTTGGAGCATCGTCGGCGGTTGTTTAGATAATAATGTTAATGACGTGATGTGAATCGTTAGATTCCTGTGAGATCATTTATTTTTTGGGCCACTTCACCGTCCATATTTGGTATACCGACACCAGACACTACCGTATGTGGCATATTTAATTGCAAGCAAACACGTTTGACTTTATGAATGTATGCCTTTGTGTAATAGTAAGTTTTTATTTAAAATTCGATCCAATAACACAAGATATCGCATATTCATGATATAAATAGATTAACATTATGGACAGAATTTTTCAATACCATGCCGACTATGTTAGTTAAGAAAAACATGTCGCTGAATATAAATTTTAATCTTAAGAGGCCTTATTCCTTTTAAAATGCTGATTGTTTAGACATTTTTCTCTATGATCAAACATGTTTCTTAACATATTATTGATGTTACTTCCTAGAACAGGGCTATTGGGATTTATTGGTATATATTTGAAACGGGATCACCTCTAGTGGAATAAAAATTCTTGTCATAAATTCGATTGTCATAACTCATTTCGCATAATGGCTTTCCTCATACATGTTATTTGTCATAAATTGTTAATTGCATAAAAATTTTACCTCATAATTGTTGTTCGGCAGGCTGTTCATAAGCATAATTTAGTATGGCACAAAATTTCAAATCATATTATTGAATGTCATAATAATTGATAGCCGAAGAAGAGCAACGCATAAATTATGGCTTTCCTAATTATTAATGGAAATAGACATTATATAGTATAAGTTATATCACATGTACCAAAAATATAACATTTGAAATAATGATACAAAACTTACACAAGCAGAAAAACAAAAAGGGGGGACGGGGGGGCGAAGCCCCCCACAAGGGGGGCTCGGGGGGCGAAGCCCCCCGCATTAAGAAATCCTTCTCCACACTGACCTCTTAGTTGTAGGTTAGGTTAGGTTAGAATTGTGAACCTATAAATACGAACATCGGCCAGAAAAGTAGGTTAGGTTAGGTTAGTTGTAGGTTAGGTTAGGTTAGAACTGTGAACCTATGAATACGAACATCGGCCAGAAAAGTAGGTTAGGTTAGGTTAGGTTAAAAAAGCGCATGATATGTAGATTGATCAGGGAAAAAACAATTAATCAACATGCTTTATTTATAAATGACATATACATACGCATCGTAAAATAGAAGTGATAACACTACTCACATGTAAAATGTTATAATTAGTAGGTACTCATTGTATGTTGTTCACTATTATGCGTCAAAATATGATATGCATAAAAACATTATGGCGTTAAAAGATTATGATTTAGGTTCATATGCTCCAAAAGTATATGGCATTCCTTACTTATGCATACAGACATTATGGTCATAAAATGTATGCGGATCAATTAATGCGTAACACACTTATGCGGGAAGATTTTTATGACAAAAGTGGTTATGCACACCGACATTATGGCTTAAAAATTTATGCAACCCAATATGGAACCATTTGAAACCTACAGTTTGAATTTTTCATTGATAATTTTTGTTCGAAAAACTACTCGAAATTGACAAAATTCACGTGGAAAATTCGTTTTTTCAACTTATTTTCGACTGCACGCAATGAAAGCATGAAATAGCTACGTTACTTCCTAGAACTCGGGAAAAAGTATTATTCACTACAAAAAGTTGGTTGAAATTATCAATATATTCGTCATAATATGATAAAAATAAATTTTAAAAGGAATAAGGACTCTTAAGTGAACTATGAATCGGATCCGAATTCTTTGACAATTGTCGCCAACGCTTCTCTATATGGGAAGTTATGTAACTACAGTGGTAGATAATCTTAAGAACATGGAAAGGTTATATGTATAATTTATAAGCATTGCACCCGTGCGAAGCCGGGGCGGGTCGCTAGTAATGCGATACCATCTACTTGAAATCGCCAGGCTGGTTTTAGCAAAAATTATAAGGAGTCCCAAATCACACTTAAAGCATTTTGAACCTTATTAAAGGTTTGCATTATTAGCAAAAGGATACAGATTGCTACGCCAATAACTAATAGTCAAATTTAATGTCAGGTATCTGCTATTACTATTCCTTTCTTATGTACCTACTCAAAACGTCTTACGGAGATACTCCTAGTAGACTTACATTATAGACCGGGAGATAGTGACAGAATTTTCTTGGTCATTTGTAACAGTATGGCGGTTCTTTAGGGGTCTTAGTACGCAATCACAAAAAGAAAAATTATGGTCATAGCGCTGGTACCGGCGGCCCAATCGCGTGGGCGTTAGTTGAACTCGTCGGATAAATTACGAGTGTCAAACGATTTGTACCACAAAAATTTTAGTATTTTCCGATAGCCCATAAAAAACATGTGGGCGGTAGTTTTATGCCATACTTCTCTGGTGTGACTTACAGCCCGCCATACCGACGCGAATGCGTTAAGTAAAAATAAAAAAATTCAACCATTTGTACCAGGCAAATTTTTGCACAGTTAATTATCGCCGTGCAGCCATTTACGAAAATCACCATGCCATACTTTTCCGACGGTTCTAAATGGCCGCCATACCGCCGAAAATCAGCAAATTTTTTTTTTTTCGCCAAACGATTTGTAACAGTATTGCATTTGGATTTTTGGAAAGTATTTGATAAAATGTGACTGTTATCATATTTGCCATACTTCTAGTAGGCGGAAAAAGTGCTGCCATACTTGAAAAACTTATTTATTCGACACGTTTCAAAAATACGACTGTACAATACGTAAAATATTTTTTACAGCATGGGATCATTATATTCTGTTTGTTTGGATACAATTCTACCTACAAAAAATTATTCCGGATTGTAACCATGGGGCGGACGACTGTGAGACTTGAGCCAAGACGTAAACCAAAAAAAAAAAAAAATTGACGGTTTGTACCAGTATGGCATTTGGATTTTTGGAAATTATATGATGCAATCATTCCACCTGGGAAAGTCCTGGTACCGAATGTCTGTGGGTCACCATTCCTGCTGAATCGTTGCGCTCGCGTTGCGATCCTAGGGCTCCAGTGACGTCTAACCGGGATCTGCACATGTGTTCAGTTTACGCGCCTCCTGGTCCTTCGCTAACCCAACATATAACAAACTTTAATTGTTTATTTAAAAAGGTGATATCTGAGTCACCTAACTCCTTTTTATTTGTGGCTGGCGATTTTAATCTCCCGCATATTATATGGAATCTTGATACTACTCCCGTATTTGAACGGCGTGGACCAGTAGAAGTTCAGAATGCAGCCTTTAGACTCGTTGAAACTTTATTTCTTGCAAACTTAGAGCAATTTAACTACTCAAAAAATGAAAGTAATAACACACTAGATTTAATATTCTCTAACTTCGCTGTTGATGTATCCAACTCAAACTTCCCGCTCGTTAAGGAAGACACGCATCACCCACCACTTGAAATTAATATTTGTGATATTTTCTCTGCTCCAATGAAGGAAGTTCCCCGCCCGATGTTTAGATTTCGTAAGGGCGATTATCATACTATAAACGGTCATCTTAATAACATAGATTGGAATTTGTGTTTTGCTGGAGAGTCGATGGACACAGCACTCACTAAATTTTATAATATTCTTAACGAAATAATTACCAAATATGTTCCCTTAGACACCCGTACTCACAAAGGTAAATACCCGACATGGTTCAGTTCGAGTTTGATTAAAATAATTAAGGAAAAAGACAAAATGCATTCAAGGTGGAAAAGATACGGGAACCCACTGGACTACGATGATTTTTCTTTATTGCGTAAACGCCAGAAACGTGTTCAGGAAAAATGCTGGGAGGACTATTTACAAATTGTTCAGGAGGGAATTAAAAGAAACCCTAAACAGCTATGGTCGTTCGTCAAAGCTCGTCGAGGTGGGTCTGCTTACCCTAAGTTTTTTGAATACCATGATCGGGTGCTGGATGATAATAGAGAAATTTGTGAGGGCTTTAGTAATTTTTTTTCTTCAGTTTTTAGTAAGCCTCTCATCGCTTATCCTGATTTGCCGTTAGCACCGCCTTTTTGTGATAGTAACGAAATAGTTTCATCGATAAGTATATTACCCGACGAGGTTGTTAAGTTGTTGCTAAGGTTGGATGTTAATGGCGGCGCTGGTAGCGATGGAATCCCTCCATTTTTTATTAAGAGCTGTGCTCCAAGTTTAGGACTTCCTCTCTCGATGCTTTTTAATAAATCGTTACTCGAAGGGTTATTTCCTGATAAATGGAAACAAGCATTGATTGTACCTATTTATAAGAAGGGTCCCAAGACTAAAATAATAAATTATCGTCCCATATCTATATTAAACCAGTTTGCTAAGACATTTGAGAAGATAATTTTAAGTAATATTTATGAGGTATTAAATAAAGCCATTCCGCCTCAGCAACATGGTTTTTTAAGAGGTCGGTCGACTGTGTCTAATCTTGTGGAGTTTACAAATCATGTTCTCCGTGGGATGGATAAGAGGAAGCAGATTGACGTGATTTACACTGATTTTGAGAAGGCGTTTGATCGTGTAGACCACGTCATCCTGCTTCGCAAGCTTTACTGGTTGGGTATTCGTGGCGATGTCTTCAGGTGGGTTTCCTCATACGTCTGCAACCGCCGGCAAGCGGTTGTACTAGGAGGTTGCAGATCAGACTTTGTAGACGTTCCCTCAGGTGTCCCCCAGGGATCGCACTTAGGTCCTTTGCTCTATAATGCATATCTATATGATATATATAACGTTTTTAAATTTTCAAAGTTTCTTATGTATGCCGACGACAAAAAAATTTTTGCAAGCATTCGCGGCATTAATGATTGCAATGATTTGCAAAGTGATTTGGACCGCCTGTCTGATTATTATTATACTAATCGCATTAATGTAAATGTAAAAAAATGTGCCCAGATCTCTTTCACGCGAAGTCCCTACCCTTTGTTGTATCAGTACCAAATCGGAGGTGAGGCTATTGAGCGCGTAAGTTCAATACGGGACCTAGGTGTAACTCTCGATGCGAAACTAACATATGACTTACACATAGATGACATAGTAAACCGTGCGAACAAGAACCTGGGCTTTGTGTATCGTGTTTGTGGAGAGTTTAAGGATGCCGCATGTATTAAAGTAGTTTATTATGCATATGTTAGAAGCATCCTTGAATACGCAAGCTGTGTCTGGTCGCCTCAGTATACGATTTACAAGGAGAAAGTTGAGAAAATTCAGTATCGCTTTCTGCGTCACCTTAATTTTCGATCCAAGAAATGGGATACCAGCTATTTTTCTATGTGTTGTCGCCATCACCTCCTGAGCCTTGAGAATCGGCGTCTCATGCTTGACACGTGTGTTTTATACGACATTCTCTCTGGCCGCATCGATAGCTCCGCGCTGCTAGCAGAGATTAATTTCTCTGTGCCAAAAATAAGAACCCGTCACGCCAATCGTGCCCTGTTTAGCCTTCCAACGGTCAACACCAATTATGCACAGAATTCCCCATTAATTCGGTTCCTTAGACAATATAATAAACTGTTTAGCAGTATTGACTTATTTGACTGTACCAAATCGACATTGAAGAAGCGTATTCATTCTTTAATGTTAAGCTCAGATGATAGTTAATTCAATATCCCTTTCCATTTCCACACACACGCACACACACACACACACACCCACGCACACGCACATGCGCACTAACCTGATCGAGCATACCATGTTTGTTTAATTTTTCTTGTAACTAGTTCTACTTACTGTATTTTTGTGGACATCTTTTATTGGCTTTTGTTGTTGTACTATATTGTTAATTATTACAAATTGTATTGCTGTTGATGCCCCAAATAAATAAAATAAAATAAAAAATAAAATGGGACCATCATTATATTTGCCATACTTCTAATAGAGGGAAAAAGGGGCAACATACTTGAAAAACTTGATTTTACAACGGGTTTTCAAGGTGCAAGACATAAAATCATTTGTTACAGTATGGCGTCATTGTATTTGGTTCGTTTGGATGAAATTCTACCTAAAAATAATTATCCCATACTGTAACCATGGGGCGGAAGATTGTCACACTCGAGCAAGATATAAATTAATAAAAAAATTGGACCAAATTGTTACAGTATGGCATTTCAAATTTTCGAAACTTGAAAAAAAAGTATGGTTTGGGAAAATTACACCGTACATGTGAAAAAAAATTATATGCAATATCAATATTAATGCAGTTTATTCCGAAAGATTTACAGACTTTCGAGGTCATCTAAGCTGAAATCCCCGGCATGCTCCAACTCGTTTTCGTCGTCCTCGTCGCTGCTTACTGCATCAGTATCTACAAATCATTTAATTTTTTCACACAAGCGCAATACACAATCGCAAATCGTTAACATAAAATTAATTTCTTAAATATTTACCTTCGCCGCCTTCATCTTTCTCTTCTTCATCTTTTTCCTTTTCATCTTGCATGCAACATGGGCACACTATAACGGTCGACTTATTCTAATACATAGAACTCCAATTATTGCTATGTAGTTGTGGGTCGTCTGACAAGCAGCTGCCGTAATACCTGCGTTGCCAGACATTGTGTCTCACAACACGATGAGCCGAGATCTCTCGAGAAATCGTTCGAGCGATGGTAGCCGTTCAATATTATACGATATAAACATCTGACTATAATTCAAGATTGCCGCCACCTAGATCTTTGAAATTTTGTATTTATATTCGTTGAACCTCAAACTTACAGGAAAAATTAGTGCCATACTGTTACAAATCGTTCAAAATACGAATAAAATCTTACAATTAAAAAAAAATATTATACACATTCGCCACCTCCCACAGGTATGGCATTATCACACTTCTATTTATCATCATTCAGGAGCTGTTGAAAAAAATTTTTAGGGTGGCACAAATCGTTTGGCGAAAAAAAAAATTTTGCTGATTTTCGGTGGTATGGCGGCCATTTAGAACCGTCGGAAAAGTATGGCATGGTGATTTTCGTAAATGGCTGCACGACGATAATTAACTGTGCAAAAATTAGCCTGGTACAAATGGTTGAATTTTTTTATTTTTAATTAACGCATTCGCGTCGGTATGGCGGGCTGTAAGTCACACCGGAGAAGTATGGCATGACACTACCGCCTACATGTTTTTTATGGGCTATCGGAAAATACTAAAATTTTTGTGATACAAATCGTTTGACACTCGTAATTTATCCGACGAGTTCGACTAACGCCCACGCGATCGGGCCGCCGGTACCAGCGCTATGACCATCATTTTTCTTTTTGTCATTGCGTACAAAGACCCCTGAAGAACCGCCATACTGTTACAAATGACCAAGAAAATTCTGTCACTATCTCCCGGTCTATTAGGTATATCGTATGTTGCTTGTGGTTCTAGAACGCGTTTTTACATCCCGGATAGATAGACGATGATTAAAAATGTAGGATGCGAGATAACTTTACAGCCTGTTGCCTAATTTTGGATGGCGTATCACGTGGTACTATTTAAATCTCAGGTCGGTGACCCGCGTTATCGGGAGAGATTAGGTAATAAATTACGAACTCCCGCTCTGAATCTCATCTATGCTGAGCTTACGCTATAAACTCATAAGCAACACGTCGTTTTAGAACCAATAGTTATTTGTGCAACAAGAGAGCAAAGTTGTTTTTTGTTACGAGTGCTGATTTTGAGTCACGAGCAAGCGAAGGATTCTACGTTTGAATCACGAGCGTAGCGAGTGATTCTATGTTAGAATCCTGAGTGTAGTGAGGGACTCAACAGCACGAGATGCAAAAAACTTTGCTCTCGTGTAGCACACACAACTTTTCACCTCATCAGCGAGAACATATTCGACATTTTGTGCTTTTTCTTCCAACGTATGTTTATAGTCTTCGTTGCTAATCTTATTAATCAGAAATAGATAAGTGCTGCTTAAAAAGGAATAACAATATAATTTAATTGAAATTATAATCAACCAACCAACACGGTTATTGTCATTATTTTATCAAATTGGAAGATTTAGCAGATACATGACGTGTTTATTTATAAATACATATTATATTACGAGATTTTGTTTATAAATTGATTAATATTTTTACTCCTAAAACACCAAACAAAATAAATGCAAAAGAAAATAACAAATTACAATATGAACTCGATATTTTTAAGGTACGTTTCGAATATGCATCTATATGATAAATGGTGAAATTATAAATTATTATTATATTTACAATAAGTTGAAAAATCTTATTTTATTCGAGCAATGATCTATTGTTTTATATAAAAGGCACAATAGTTTTAATATTCGGTCGTTAAATAAAAATATAATAAAGAAAAAAAAATACGTTGCAATTAAAACTTTTTCGGGTGTTTTTAATGAATTTTTTGGTATAACGCGTATCCGAACTGTTCTCAATCGAGGTCGGATTCGAAAATCGAATTTCAAATTGATAAGTTTCTATCCCTCTCTTTTATTTACATATGAAAGAAACAGAGTGCATCGAGATTCAAATGATCAAGATTTTATAATTAACCTTTGGCTGAATAATGGCAATTCGTGGTCAGATATTGAAAAAATTAAAAAGCTACTTTCTACTCACGCTCGAAACAAAATCGCATTTTGTTCACTGTTATCTGACAGCAAAATCGCCATGTTTGAGCTGGTGAGGTGAAAAGTATATTTTAGTATATGGACGCAATAGTGAGTACTGTGATACCCGAGTATAAATAAAAATAAGGACGAAAATCAAACAATGAAAGAACGAAAGACAAGAAAGAAATTATATTGTCTTCCTATTTGACTTTTTCGCGATTTATGTTTGAACTTTAAAGATCTAAGCATACATAGGGACATACAGACAGAAGCGCCTTTGTTTTATACTATGTAGTGATACTGTATCTGTACATACCTACCTACACATTATTCTATTCTAAGAAACCAGAGCTTCCCACGATTAAACCCGATTACGTTCCCTGTTTGTCCGCGCGCACAAAGCTAAGCCGTATATGGCTTCTTCATTACTTCGACCAACAGATACCTACTTTGATGGCTACACGGACGCGTTAGTTTAAGGTGCAAGCGATGTCTTTACATAATTATAATTGGAAGCAAATTTGGTATAAAAAAGGGAATATCTGTGCGACTTTCTCCGATTCAAGGTTCCCAGCGTTATTCTATATGCAGTTGCCCAAGATAAAGTGAAAGATATGGGTTTGTTATAGAAGAAACTAAAATATCGTGATCTGTTGCTGACACGTCAACAGTCTAGTTTTGACAGATCAGAGATAGTAGATATAGTCCACTTCTCCACACAGTTACATATTGTCTTCATTTGGTTTTGATCTAAGTACAACTGTTATAATTATAACAAACTTAGTTATAGTTTTAGACGTTCGGTTGTTATTTCACCCGCTAGGTAACCCGACACGGAGCGATAGGGAAAGTGTCGACTCCTTTGCCTTCCGTCAACTCAATTTAATGCGTGAAACCATAACGCAGCGACGCGTTTACGATTGTTGCTGCATACTGCATAAGAGCCCGTTATAGAATGACTGTACTCGAATTAGACTCGCCCTCTTCCTTGTTTACTCGGGCTATTCTGGCTCTTTACACTTTTCTTTATAACAGGTAGGCGATAGGTGTCAATATGCAGAGCATGCATTCATACATTCACTCGTTCATTATTCTCTTCGCAAGAGTAATGTGATCTCCAGACTATTTCTTACGGTCCTTGTATAGCAAAAGTAGTTTGACGTCTTTTATTTTAATTTATACTTGAAAAAAGATACTACCATATTGCAGTGACGCCCAAATTATCACGGTCAATTCCTTCGAAGTTAAATGAACACGCAGAGACAGGGACTTTTCTAATCGAAATTATTATTTTATATTAATATTCAAATATGAAATATTTAAACAAAAACGCTTAATTTGGTAAAACGTGCCGATTCCTCGCAGCTTATCAAACGACCTTTAACACCATAACCGCCTTTTCGGAATGAACCCTTATCGACAGCGTTCATTCACAGCGGCCAAGATTTTTATCTAATTGTTTCTGAGTTGGTTTGTTTCAATGTTCTTGTCATATTAGTCCTTTCGCGTCCTATTTAATTCCATAAATATATTAAAGATTCGTCTAAATAAAAAAAATGTGCCTTTTCACAATGATTTGATTTTGACTGGAGTTACTGCCGCTACCTAAATTTTTCTCATTGATTTTATTGTTAGTAAGATATCAGATCCATACGAAAAGAAAAAAATCTTCTTTTATTTGCGTAGAGACCTCCTCAAGAACGAAGGAAATCGATGGACGGCCATAACGCACTAGCGCACGACCGATCGTTGTCGATTATATCTACGTGGTTCGGCTGATGTGTTGAAGTTAAGGTGAATTACGTAGTAGGTATGCTTAAATATGAGTGGAATTAGTGTTAATTTAAATTAAACGGTTTAATTTAACGGCTTTATTAGTAAAACTGCATAACAGGATCAACCTAATCAGTACAAGACACGTGGCGAGTCATTAGTTACTTACATAATATCGTAAATTAGATATGAAATTATTTCGCTTAGAGTACAATATCACCCACCAATTCTCTATTTGTTTCTAGTCAACTTGACTCCGATAGTGAGGGTTATCGCCGAAAATGTTGAAACTTATTATAACTTGTCTATTAACAATGAGTTGAAAACTAATCATTCAACTGAATCTTGATGAAACTTCTGAGCTTTACTATAGCTGTGATTCCTACTGGGTTGACTATTTTCAATCATATTTATGAGCCCTAGATGCCTCTGCTCGTGGAAAATAAGTAAAAAAAAATAAGAGAGAGAGAGAGAGAGGGCTTGCCTACGAATATAATTATTTGACACATGTCCATTGAGCTAACTACTCGAACTCCAAGTAAAATCTCTCAGACCAAATACTTAATGACGAAAAAATGCCTTGTAACTCTCCAAAACGGGTATAACAAAAAAAACAAAAGGCTGATTAAACTTATGATAAAAGGCATACTACGAGTAATTTGGTGAAGTATACTTGAACCTCAAGTAGCCAAATTCGTCAAATAATCACGTCACGTTCACGTGTCTTTACGGTATTTGGCAATTGCCTAAAATGCGGAAATATTTTTCGGTGTTACCAGATTTGCTTGAAAAAATGCCGTGATATTAAGAACCCCTCGTCATAGCAGTCGTAACGGGTTGTAACGTCCCATTACCTTCAAAATGCCAAAAGGCTCATTTTGAATCCTAGAGTGTTAGTAACGATGATAAATTGATAACAGATAATGATAACAAAATATCGGTAATAAATGTTTAATTTGCGAAAAAATGTAGGGCTGCATTTGCAATGTCATGCTCCAAAAGTGTCCAATTGCATCTCTATTCTCTAGTTGGCAGAGAATTGCACAATATTGATCGATGTATGCTAGTAATTGCAGTATTAAGACCGCTAATTGCACAAACGCACAGTGTAAGCCAGTCGAATGGACCGCTAACATCGACCGAACCGGAATGCACAATGTTTTATCCTAACAATACGTTCAGTTCATTGATCAAGGGTTCGTTTAGCCTTTGAATGAAACCCTCTGTTTTACAGTACAAAGCAGGTTCGGTGGCACGATTTTAAGTTTTGCTCTTTAGAAGGCAACCATTTTCTTAGAAATAATACATATCTATGGTTTTTATAAAAAATTACTGATGCCTAAATAGACTTGCAGTATCCCATCTCTATACTCGTTTTCATGTACTATAATGTGATTTTAGTCTTACTGTACAAGCGATCCACCCGCGCTTTGATACAAAGTACAAAGCATTAACTTGAATCATGATGATTCAATCATCACACATCAGCAAAAACTGTCGAGTACTTTGTAACAATCGCGTAAAATAGCTTAATAACATCTGTTTCATAAGCTAGATGTACAAGGTAAAATTAAATAAATGTAAAAGTACCTCTTGGTCAAATCCGTCCCTTTGGCTTTGATTCATATACTTGACAGAAGTGATATCTCTGTCAGTCAGAAAAATGTGTATGTATAGTTATAGTTAGTATAGTTACAACCTCTTAACACTTCAATATCCTCACAATTTTTCGATTTTGTAAATTATTAGGATATTGTTGAATTTTGCCAAAGATAGCCATATTCGTAATTCGTAATAAGCGTCCATTTGGCATTTATCTTGATATTGGGTTTGAAGTCGGCGTGCTTATCGTGGACGGATGTGTAGGGCGGAAGGCCAACGGCTCTGCTGCCGGTATCACACGACTGACCAACAGAACAGGCCCGCCATTTTGTGTGCTCTCATTCTGCTCAACTACTTACCTAATTATTTTATTGCTTTACCCGTATTTTACTCATGTCTTAGTGGTGTGGCCTTATATGGTTTCGAGTTCAACTCACGGTCATTCTAACTAAAATCAGGCGCGGATACAGGATTTCGTTCAAGAAGTGGCACGCAATAATGAATGACTAAAATCTAGTTGCAGCGACTCAAAAGAAACTCCCGTCTGGAATTTGAGAGTGAACCACATTCCTAATACGGGCTGCTTAGCTGGTTGCCTACCTTTTAGGTGTCCTAATCATTATTATTTAGGTATTTTACAGGTAAAAGTGGATAAACTGAACCAGCGAACCACATCTGTGACAAACGATAGTCATTTAACTTTAGGTCGGTCGTATTGAAATCAACGGCTGATGAGTTCCTGAATTAAACAATCCTTTTGTGTCTAATAATATCTTACATATTTTGAGAAATATGTATATGAACCCCATTATATTTTTTTTCTTCTGAGTGAAAATACAATACTCGCTATGCGATATTTGCTCTGAATATAAATTTAATTAAGGTTGTTTCTAGGCGCTTGCGATAGTTATAATTTAAGTTTAAATTTAGTACAAGTAGGAATCAATTGCTTTATGGGGAAGATAAATGCCGTTAATGAACCTTATTAGAGTTGCAGAAGGTCTAAGTAGGCTTAGAACCTACATCGGAGTGTGCCTGTAAATTTGGCAGTAGGTTTTCCTCTACGATAACTTTAGATTGATAGCATTGCTAAATTATGTGTAACAACTGATATTAATATTGTCGTGACTTAAATTTATTAATAACCAAATGTGCCTGCGTACTTCGTTGTTTTTTGGCATCTCTGTGTAGTCAGCTAAAAACCTAAAAAGTATCCTATAGTGGCTATAATCATCTGAGGATGCCTATAGCTCCCGTGTCCCTACAATAGTTGTTATCTATCCTGCCATTTAGGCGTGATGAACGCATTAGAGACATTTTCAAAAAACATGTAGGTACATAGTTAAATGCTTAATAAAAACAAAATTACGATCGCTTCTTTTGTGTTGCGAAAGTTACTCATACAAAAGATATAGGTAACTATCGTTACACAAATCAATTAAGTTTTGTTTTAATTAAAGCCCTTAACTATGTACATGTATTTTGAAAATGACTCATTAAGACGCATACATAAAAAAATCGATTCTGTGACAAAATATCTTCAATTTACAGGCTATTTCCTTTTAACAATTTTGTACTTCATTTGATGTAGGTATATCCGACTGAACAAAATGGTTATAATCGGCTTATAATTTGCGAAGATACAAGATGTGTTATTGAGCACGTCATCTTAAACGTTATGCCAGTTAAAACTTAAAAGCTCGTCCAAAGCTTTCAAGTCGTGAGCTTTTAAGTGTTTTATTACTCCGCACACATTACAACTATTGAGTACGTAACATAGCCTTTCGTGTTAAGTCACGCGTAAGAACAGGGAAAGAGCTTGTTGCCATAATAATGACCAAAACAAAAAAGCGCATCCCGAAATGCCGCGTTATTTTTATTGCTTAGTGCTCGTTTCGGAGAACGGCACGAGCGGGCGCGGGCGGGAGCGGTCGTCGCCTCGCTCAGGGCCGCATTCCGACCGCTAGTTTATTACCAACTTCAAAAGACTTCTCGATGCTGTTTTGTTTCGCTGTTGCATTTTGTTTTGTGTTGCACCTTAGTGGTGGCCTGACTTTTTTTAACTCCAATATTAAATTAAAGTAACATAACAAATTTTCTTAATTCTATAGTACCATATACATATTATTATCAAATGTGTCAATAAATAATAATCGGAATTCGTAGTTATAGCACACACAATTCAGTTACATTGCAGTAAGCTCTCTGAGTACACAATTTCGGACATTTTTAGATCTTCTGGTAAATTATTTAATATTTTAATAGACCTGTAGAATCTACTTTTCCTCATTTGAGCTGTGCTAACATCGTTCAACGGACTTATAAATATGCGTTTACAAGAGTCTATCGTTCGAGTAGCTCATATTGCACGTAAACATTTTTTTGTATTGAATATTCGGTTTCATATTTATTTAGAATCTAAGGGATCAATTTTCTTTTTATTACTTAATAGTAGTAGTAGTATTAGTTTTGCAATTCTAGCAGAACTTGTATTCATTATTTATTACTGATGAGATCGGTTTTTCTCTGCAGGAAAGTGTTTTTTCTTTATACTGTGTTTTAGTTTCTGAATTACCTAAAAAGCCTATTTACCGCTATTTAATACTAACGTGTGACAGTAAAGCTCGTGTATATTTTTGAAGAAAGCCCTCCGAGTACGTCCCTGTGCAAGTAGGGTGTAGACGCGGGGAGGCGGGGCGAGACGCAGCGCGCGGCGCGAGAGTGGCGCGGCGGCCGGCAGTGCAGTGAGCGGCGCGGAGGGCCCGCACCTAGCCATGGTTCTGCGCTTGTTCGTCGCGTGCGCGCTCGTCGCCGCCGGCGGCGCCGTGTACAACACCAATCTGCGCCAGCGCAACGACCCGCGCCTACTCGACCGCGCCTGCGAGCTCAGCTCATGCTACCCCGCCACCGGCGACCTGCTCATCGGCCGCGAGGCTCGCCTCTTCGCCTCCTCCACATGCGGCTACTACGAGCGCGAACGATACTGCATTGTCTCCCATCTGGAGGACCCGAAAAAGTGCTTCTGGTGCGACTCTACTAACAATACAATCAACAACCCGCTTCTCAACCACAGGATACAGAACATAATCTACAAGTTTTTCCCCGGAACGCGTACTAAATCGTGGTGGCAATCGGAAAATGGTAAAGAAAATGTTACAGTCCAGTTGGATATGGAAGCAGAGTTTCATCTCACGCATTTAATAATAAAGTTCAAGACTTTTCGCCCTAAAGCCATGTTAGTGGAGCGATCATCCGACTTTGGAAAAACATGGCGCGTATATCGCTATTTTGCACACAACTGTGCCGATGCTTTCCCCGGAATTCCGGAGACGACCCAGCGCTCTCTGACTGAAGTTGTATGTGAATCTCGTTATTCTGGCGTCGCACCGTCAACTGAGGGAGATGTTATCTTCAGAGTCATACCACCTAATATTAATGTCACCAATCCATATTCTGAAGAAGTGCAAAACTTATTGCGTATGACTAATCTTCGAATCAACTTTACAAAATTACACACCCTGGGAGACGATTTGTTAGATAACAGAGCCGAAATTCAAGAAAAATATTACTATGCCATTTACGAAATGACAGTGCGCGGTTCTTGTTCCTGTTATGGCCACGCATCGAGGTGCTTGCCGCTGCCGGGCGTCGACTCAAAGGGCAACATGGTCCACGGCCGCTGTGAGTGTACTCATAACACCAACGGATTGAATTGTGAATATTGTGATGATTTCTACAATGACTTACCGTGGCAACCGGCCGTAGGAAAGAAATCGAACGCATGTAAGAGATGTACCTGTAATAATCACGCCACGAAATGTCATTTCGATGCTGCAGTGTTTAATAAAACTGGCAAAATAAGCGGCGGTGTTTGTGATAATTGCCAGCATAACACCATGGGTATTAATTGTGAACGTTGCCTGCCGAAATTTTATCAAGACCCTAACTTGGACATACAAGATCCTGAAGTATGCAAGCCTTGCGATTGCGATCCTCAAGGCGTCACGGATCAAGAGATCCTGTGCGATGACGAAACCGACGTTTTGAACAACAAGACTGCTGGCCGCTGTCTGTGCAAAGCGAACATGGACGGTGCGAGGTGCGATAGGTGCCGAGACGGGTATTGGAATTTCGACCTTGCTAACCCTGATGGATGTGAGGAGTGCACCTGTGATAGATTAGGAACGATTAACGAACGAGGCTGCGACCCCAATACTGGTATTTGCTTCTGCAAACGTCATGTAACGGGAAGAAATTGTGATCAGTGTCTTCCAGAGTTCTACGGCTTATCTGATTCTGACGACGGTTGTTCCCCCTGTGATTGTGACCCCGGTGGTGCTTTGGACAGAGAATGTGACGTAATAACTGGACAGTGTAAATGTCGCCCGAACGTTATCGGCCGCCGTTGTGATCAACCCTTACAAAACTTCTTCGTTGGTGCTCTCGACTCGGTAGTTATAGAAGCGGAGTCGAGTCAGTGCGATTCACAAATAGATGATAATGCTATTCAAAGTCAACTGTGCCATGTGGTTATTCGTGAAAATTATCCCGATGGAAGAAAGAAACCTTGGACTGGACCTGGCTTCATGAAAATTCCTGAAGGCAGTACGTTAGTGTTTGTTGTTAACAATTTGAAAACTAGTATGAATTACAATGTCCTAGTCAGGTATGAACCTCAATCTAATGTTAATTGGGAAGAAGCTACTATTTTAGTCAAACGGCTACTTCCGATAGATCCTGATTCACCTTGCGCTAATGTTAGGCCCGAAGATGACACCATTTACACAACTTTACCAGGTAACGATCGTAGCGTTTTAGTAAAACCTGCCGTTTGCTTAGAAAAAGATAAAAACACTGAAATTAGAATATATTTAGGCCGACAGGATGGCCAAACATCCAACTCTAGAGCCACTGTATTAATAGATTCCATAGCTCTTATCCCATCCATTGACGACATACCTTACCTTGCAAATGGAAGTGCTGAACGTGAAGAGTTTGACCGCAACAACTGTGGTGACCCCTACTATTACAGTTTACACAGGGAGAACATACTGGAGATCTGTAAGAAACATCATATTAGTATCGGTTATATTATCAGAAATGGGTCTGATCCATGCCAATGTGACCCATCAGGATCTAAAAGCCATCAGTGTGATCCCTACACTGGTGATTGTCAATGTGTTGAAAACATTGTAGGTGCAAGATGTGACCGATGCGCTCCTGGTACGTACGGCTTTAGCAAATTTGGATGTAAACGTTGCGATTGTAACAGTATTGGCTCGCTTGATAACTTCTGCGACGCTCTAAGCGGTCAGTGTAAATGTAGAGCTAACACTTATGGTCGCGCATGTGACTTGTGTCAACCTGGCTATTTCAATTTCCCCAACTGTCAACAATGTGACTGTAATGGACACGCAGTTGAATGTGACGACAAGACAGGTGCGTGTTATGAATGTACGGACTATACTGAAGGCCACCGATGTGAAAGATGCGTTGAAGGATATTACGGAGATCCACGACTTGGTATTGATATAGCATGTCGACCATGTCCATGTCCAGGAGTGAAGGGAGATCCATTTAAGAGCAGCCATGCTGATCGCTGTGAGTTAGATCCAGATACCAAGGACGTCGTCTGTGAATGTAAAGAGGGCTATTCTGGACCACTGTGTGATGAATGCGATGACAATTACTACGGAGACCCTGTCAAGGGCACGTGTGAAATATGCGAATGTAATAATAACGTTGACTTGACAAAACCAGGAAATTGTGATCCCGCTACTGGAAAATGTTTGCAATGTTTACATAACACAGCTGGAGATCATTGCGATGTGTGCCAGGAAGGCTATTATGGTAATGCTTTAGAACAGGCTTGTTACAAATGCAACTGTTCGGTGCTTGGTACAAACTTCACCAGAGGTAACTGTGATGGCATAACTGGGCAATGTCACTGTCATAAAAATGTTCAGGGCTTGAATTGTGATGAATGTACTGAAAATCACTGGCGAATTGCTCTAGGAACTGGATGTGACCCTTGTGAATGTGATCCTATCGGCTCACGGTCGCCTCAGTGTAACCCGTATGTCGGAAAATGTGAATGCAAACCAGGACATGGCGGTAGACAATGTGACCAATGTCAAGAAAATCACTGGGGTGATCCGAATATAGAATGTCACGAATGTGAGTGTGACTTAAGCGGGGCTGTGACACAGCAATGTATGCGTGATAATGGATCGTGTGTGTGTAGGCCTGGAATTGGTGGATACAAATGCGACTTATGTGCCCGAGGCTATCTTGGACAAGCACCTGATTGTTACGCCTGTGGAGAATGTTTCGATAACTGGGATGAAATAATAAGTGACCTTCATGCACAAACTGAATACGCCATTGGAAATGCGAGCAAAATAAAACTAGTGGGTGCTACCGGTGCCTACACAAGAGATTTTGAAGAAATGACACAAAAATTGTCTGAAGTAGAAGGTCTTCTTGACAGCTCCAAATTGGGTCAGGCTACTGTTCAACAGCTTTTGTCGAATGTAACATCTTTACAAAACCAACTGGCAGAAGCAGAAAAGAAAGTTCAAGAAACAAGGAACAATCTTAATAATATTACATCAAAAATTAATCTGGGTAATGTTACTTTAGACAGCCTAAGATCGAGTATTGATAACTTGAAAGCAAAAACCTTGGATTTAAGTAATAATGCTACTAAGTTACAAGAAGCTAATCTAGAAGGCGCCCTTAATTTAACTCGTGAAGCCAAACAGAGAGCCAATAAAGCTGCCGATGACGCAGAGAACGTTCAAGTAATAATTGCGAATACTGATAGACAGATAAAAAATACAGATCGGTTACTAGAAATGAAGTACGCCAATTTTAATAGCACACAAACTGAAAATGACAAGAAGCTTTCAGACCTAAAAGATCAATTAAGTTTATTAGATGGCGAGTTCCCGAAACTGAATGAAAAAATGTGTGGCCAAGAAACCGACAGCTGTGACATTTGTGGAGGAGCAGGATGCGGAAAGTGTGGTGGCATATCGTGCGATCAGGGCGCCGTCACCAAGGCTGAACAAGCTTTAGACTTCGCAAACAAAACCGCTCATCGCATCAAAGAACATGAACTTACGGCTGAAGATTTATTTAGGTCAATAACTCAAGTAAAGCAAGATACTGTTGCAGTGCGTGCTCGTGCTAAAGAATTATTTACGAAGGCTGATGACTTCAAATCGTCCGCAGAACGAGTTACCAACGAAAGTCAGGATTTGGCAGCAGAGTTGAAAGAATTTTTGTCCAACACTTCCAATACACCAGCAGACGTCAGAACCTTAGCCGATGACATACTAAAGCTATCCATTAGTGTCGAACCACAGGAAATTACAGATTTATCACAGCGCATTAATTCTACTGTATCACAGCTTACCAATATTGAGAATATTATTACTGAAACTAAACCAGATTTGGAAAGAGCCAAAGCCCTTAATCAAAATGCCACCGCTGTACATAAATCAGCAAATCTAACACTGGAAATGGCAAACAAAGTGTTAAACGCTTTAGATGAAGCACAAGCTGCTCAGGACGCTGCAGAAAATGCTATTGACAAAGCAAACAGCGACATACAGGCTGCAAAAGCTGATTTAATTCCGATTGCAACAGAAACTGAACTGGCGCAGAAAAAAGCAAATGAAACTAAAAAAGAGGTAGAAGGGCTACATTCACGGCTTTCCGATTTGCAGAAAGATGTTCTTAAAATTGAGAGCGATGCCGACCAGGTTAAACAAGAAGCTAATGATGTCGTCAACGGAGCTGAAGGTGCTGAACAGAAGGCACGTCAACTCAGACAAGAATTTAAACAAACTAACAGCTCTCTCACTGAACGCGCAGACCAGACGTCAAATTCAAGAGAACGAGCACAAATGCTGCTTGACCGTGCAACTAAACTAGCTAGTCAAACTCAAAATCAGTTACAACTTCTTGCCAACATGGAAGAGTTATACAATGACAACAATGAACAACTCAATATGTTAGAAAAGGAAATAGCTGACCTGAATATCCAAATGAACTGGTATCTCCAGGAAATTACAAGAAAGTCTGACGAATACAGGTCATGTACTTCATAGGTATCCGGTTTATTATAATTTTAAACAGAATGGGAGGGTTTTCAATTTGAAACTTTTCATGAGTGCCATAAAACTGTATTTGACAGTTAGTCATCGTTCTCTAGGAGTGTAGTTAGACTACAATCTTGTCCGTATTTTATTCAGTGCGTGTGGCTAGTTTATGAACATATGTAATCAGATGAATCAGTGCAGTTAAATAATTGTGAAGTGTGGCTGTACTCTACAATAGTTTATATGTATGTATTTAGAAACAACGAGAGGCGTGTAAAGTATATTTATGTAATTAAGTAGTATCTAAAAGTTACCTCAACAGCTAATTCTATTTAAACGTTCAGCTTTATTTCATATTAAATTTGATATCTTAACAAGATATGGCTTAACAATTTCCAACACATAAATTGATTGTAAAAATCTAGACTTCTTGTCATTAACTATTCCAAAGAAAATATTAAGTTTTTGTAGGGCTATGTTTGTTCATATATAATTTAGTGCGTACATACATTATTATATCTTGAATTAGAATTTCGGTGCCTAATTTAGTGTTAAGTAACTTATGTTATTATGTATTTTCTGCCAGTTTATATTACACGAGTCGCAATGTGTTATATGTATCAATGGTGTCATGCACTTAGCTCGGTTGTATCTAATAGATACCTAGTCTGGGTAAAATATCAAATCCAATACATATTTGTAACATTGTCATTATTACGTATTTATTTTTATATTGAACAATGCATTTTATTCGTAATGTACCACTCTGATGGGGTCTTATGCAGTTAGCTTGTAAAACATTGCATTTGAGGCTAGCAGCCTATTCCTATTTCTGTTATGTTTGTAACATATGAGGCACTTATACTTAACTATAAAATGTATATTGTATAGTGATGTTAATAAAATCTTTTCTAAGAACAGTTGTTTCTATTTAACTTTCACCTTGTTTATTAATAGAGGGACCTTTCTTTTATTTTATTTAATTTATTTTACCTTTAAGTGTAGGTTGTCTTTAAAAGAAAATATGGTCCCTGGAACTTTAAAATCTAAATTAGGAGTAAAGTTATAGAAAAACACATATACGTAGAAAAACAATACCCATGCAGAACCTAAACATTTTCGGATTTGCTCTTGAAAGAAAAGAGTTCCTGCGATCTACTTACTTTACAGAATACAGTTCATCCACCAGTATCATTATTATTGGCCAACCTTTTTATTTCAGCTTTTGATTCGTAACATCGTAACATTACGCGTTGGTAGGTACTTGTACTGCGGGTCTCGGTAAATTGTTTTAGGTTTTACACTGCAACGCAAATATTTTGCTAACGCATCTGTTAATATAATCAAATGTTTGCATATAAATGCGATTACCGTATTACTCAGCCGTACAGTCGGTTCATTAAGTGCTGAAGCGCTAAAACCTTATTAATAAGTTTATTATGACAAAGTACTAAAATGGGTAGTTAAAAATACTGAACATTTTCAAGGACCTATTTGAATGGGAATGGTCTTTACAGATGGCTATACCTAGAGCCGATCTTGTCCGGTGACGCGGGCGAGTTAGGCGTCAAGTTCCGCAAGGTGGACCAAGGGTTCAGACAGGTCACTCGCATCTTCGAATCCGACCCTAGACTGTCGGTGTTGCTGCAGTCAAGCAGGCTGCAGGCGATGCTGGACTCTATCTCTGAGCAGTTGCTGGCTTGTCAATCTGCGCTTAATCAATATATAGACGTAAGTATCCTACCTACTCAAGAAACATACTACAGTATAAAGAAACAGTACGGTGTAATATAGTTAATACTTGAATTTTTACTATTTACTGTTACCTGTTTTTTCTCCTGGAGACTTTATACTTTCCTCCATCCTACGTTAATCTAAAAAACAATGATGTGGTATTTAGTTAGCGTGTGAAAGAAAGGCAAATCAATTAAACATGTATAAAGGATAAGTAAAGATTTATACTCGTATTTAAACATGAACAACGTCGGCCGTGATTTGCTAACCACGGTTTCATTGAACATATCTGACGCAGCGCAATGGCTATTTCAGTATTTTTAATTACATGCTAGTTTTATTCTGTTGCTCATCAAAATCGGATGTAGGTACCGATTTTATAGTCTGTTTACATTTTAATGTTTATAACGTCATCGTCCTACGATACGGCACAGTCAAGGCTATATATATAATATTCCTACAAAATGTGTATCAATCGAATATTGGATGGATATAGTAATATGACGGACAGTTCAATTGCCAAGTAAAGAAAAACGACCCACGCACTCAAATTTTGGCCTTGTAAAAGAAATAATTGGACCTGTCCTAGCTCGCCTCAAGAGTGATTGCAAAGTTTGCATATAATATAATGAGCTGTTCGGCTTACTGCTTTTTGCTATGACCTACACTATAAATGTTTCTAGGAAAAACGTTCCACATTCCCGCGGCTGTATTTCCTAAGCGACGATGACCTACTAGAATTGCTCGGTCAGGCGAGGGCGGGGGCCGAGGGTAGAGAGGCAGTCATGCAAACGCATCTCAAGAAATTGTTCCCCGGGACCACCGGGGTGCGGCTGGGGCCTGGGAATATGTCTATTACAGCACTGTGTAGCCATTACGGGGAGATCTTCCAGCTTGATCACCCTGTTGATATAGATTGTCCTGTAGAGGTATGTATTATTGGATTCCCTATATTTCCTAAGTATCGACCACCTACTACTAGTATTACTCGGTCAGGCGAGGCCAGGGCTCAGGAGCGGGAGGCTTTCACGCAGACGTATCTCAAGAGATTGTTTCCGGGGACGACCGAAATGCGGCTGAGGCCGCTGACATGAGAAATGTCCATAGCGCTGTGTAGCTATTAAGCGGCAATATTGCAGCTCACCGCAATCACCTTGTTGACATACATTATCCTGTAGAAGTATGTAATCTTGAATTCCCTATATTTTAGGCACTTTTCCCTAGAACAATAAATTAAAACAATAAAAATGGTCAAATTGTTATCTATGGTTATCAATATGTAGGGCCTCTGTTTGGCGATTCAGATTCAGTTACAGCAGACATGAGTTTCGCGACGAGTGCGATAAAGTACTGCTATCACCGATCAGGTTCTTTTTATTGCAGTCTTCGACGCCGTATTATTTAGTGTAAACAACGCAGCTTTTTCTACTTACAGGTTTGGCTTAAGAACCTCGAAACAGAAATGCGTTCATCTCTAAAGAATATGACTTTGAAGTGCGTAGTATCGAGTTCTATGCAAGAACAGGATCCATTTTCACTCCCGACTCAGATACTCTGCCTCGCTCAGAACGTCCGTTTCACTGAACAAGCGGAGAAAGCAATCAGTTCGAAGGATCTCCACAAATTGAAAGCTGATATTGAGAAAGAAAGTTTGAATTACGCTGCCGCTGAGGTTGAGGATGATAGTGAAAAGCAGAAACGTCAAGCGCTCATCTTACAGTGCGCCTATTATATTAATGTTGTTCGTATTTTGATCGACAATAATGTTGTGGCTACCAGTGATTGGCTATGGCAGAGACAACTCAGGTGCTATTAATTTACATATATACGTATCTTTCCTTACAGAGCCACTTATTTTTATTATTATTGAAAGCATTACATTTTTGAATTTTTCAAATATGTCCCTAGCAGTTATTGCTTTATTAAAAATAAATACACTAAACTAATAAACAAACAAACTATACCCTTTTTACATAGTTTCCGCAGAAAACTCATATCCTATGCTCTATTTTTACAGATTTTACATTTCAAGCTCCAAAGAGGTGATAGCAAAAATGGGATTAGCGCAGATTTCGTATTCATACGAATACCTCGGTGTGAATACGGGCCAGTTTGTGCGTACTGAATTGGCTGACGAGTGCTTTTTGATCCTGACTCAGGTAAACAGCGATAATATTTTGCATTAACGCCATATATTTAATTACGTTAAGTCATCTAGATATAATCTGCACCAGATAATGCAAATTGGTACTATAATCTTAATAATACTATCGTGAGACACAATACTAGCCTGTCTGGCGCCATCTGTTGGTCATAATTATTTGTCCTCTCATCACGCTGAGACGGCGGGCAAATTTGAACCAATTTTGGTACAGGGATGGCTGGACATCCAAAGATGGTTATAGGAGACCTTTTCCCGTCTACGGTAAAAAAAAACGCGGACGAAGTTGCGGGCACCTCTTCGTCTTTAATAATAATTATAAACGGTCGAAATTCACGATATTTTTCGCACTCGTGTGGAGTTTTTCACCAGGGACCGCTATATATGTTGTTGCGCAACAATAAGTCCAGTTTAAAATTGTCTTCCGACATCGGACCATTCCTGACAATTTTATCGTGAGTTTAAACCGTTTATAATAAATTATTAAAGTTAGTGCTAAATATATTGCAACAAAATATTATTTCCGTGGGAGCGAAATATGTGACGATACATATAATTGTTTTATACAAATTATACAGAGTGTAACGAACTATGCGTGGGTGTTACATTGATGGTTTGTATTTTCAGTCTTTGCACCTCGGTTTGATGGGAAACCCTTTCGGCCCAGCCGGGACTGGGAAAACTGAATCTGTCAAAGCGCTCGGAGGCCTCGTTGGACGATTGGTTCTAGTTTTCAATTGTGACGAGGTACGTATTTAGGTATGCATACTAGTGTAATCTGCTAAGGAACATGTTTTCGACATGCTTGTGCACCTCTGCAGTGATTTTTAAAAGCATACAATGCATTATAAGTAAAATATATGGAGTGTTACTTAAACTCTATCTTATATTCCATTGCGACTTACTGGTGTATCATAATAGGATAATGCATATTGGACAGGCTTTCCTAAATCTTGCAATTCAAGCGCAACATCCTTACTTTTCGTTGCCAAAAAAATATTTTGTCGTAATCAAAACTTACACCGAATAATACCTTGGCAGTGGGATAAGTGCTACGACAAATTACAGGTTTAGACCAAGTGTGTTCCGATTGGAATGTTGCTTACTAAATAAGATAAATAAATATAGATAGTCTATACTTAAACTGCCATGAGTATCAATAACAAAGCTATGAGTAATCTATCGTGTGACCTACCGGGAATCACAACATGTCTAGCTAGCCGTAATGTATCCGAAGATGTAATATGAGTAGAGTATGCATTACAGGTACTTAAATCATTTTAAGTAAGTGACTTAACGATTCCGAACGAAATTCTATCTATGGGGAGAAATAGTAATTAGTTCTTAGTGAATATCCGGTCTGCGACGGCGTCATCTGTAACGTTAGATTTGAAACTTGTAGTTAGGGTTGACATGTATATACGTCAATTTATTACACCATATATCTGAAGAAAGACATACACATATGCAGAGAAATAAAATTTAGGTACAAGGGTAGTACTTAATAGTATGATGTTTGTTTTGTAGGCAATGGACGCGGAGTGCATGGGTCGACTGCTGACCGGGCTAGCATTGTGCGGCGCTTGGGGCTGCTTCGACGAGTTTAACCGTCTGACTGCCGATACCCTCGCCAACGTGTCGCACCAACTCGCCTCACTGCTCGCCGCCATGCGAGAGAACACGGGTCAAAACTCCGCACTACTCAATGGGAAGCATGTAAGTACAAGACAAGATAATGGGTTGGTCACTGGTCTGGCTTTGTGTATAGGGGTAGTACGGGTCAAACAACCGCACTGCTCAATGGGAAACATGTGAATATAAGACGAGACGGTGATCAGGGTATCAGGAATGTATGGGACGGTCACTGATCCAGCACTGTGCGGTGGCGCCTGGGGCTGCCTTGATGAGTTGAACCGCCTGACTGCCGATATCCTCGCCAACTTATCGCATCGGCTCGCATCACTAGTCGCCGCCATTCAGGGACACCTGAGCCAAGACACGGCACTGCTCCATATTCACCGTCCACACTGGAGCTAAAAATAAAAGCCGAACCCGAAGCTCCGCAAATTAAGATGCGCCATAAACGCAAAAAGTAATAAATTTAAATACATGGAGATTATTCATAATTATAATAGTTGTTATTAATTTCGAAACAGAGCAAGTGTAAGTGGGTGCGCGTACGAATATACAGAAGTAATGTCGGGGGCATGTTTTTGAAATCTTTGCAACTCGTACTGAATCTATAATTTTCAATTCAGACTTGTAAAACACGAATGTATAAATTATTGAAATAAAATATAAATACTCGAGATCGAAGGTTATTAGTTATTACTAACAGTAGTAAGTTGTTATCATTAACATAGTTTACACATACTTACCTAATATTTCATTGATAGAGTGATAGTGATAGAAATAAAGTGTTTCGAACAAAATTAATATTTTAAAGAATAATTATTTAAATTAATGCTCCTAATTTGATCTCCAGATGAAGATTAGACACGCAGAACAAATAACGCTTGATCCCAATTTTATGACATGAGCAAGAAATTTTTTGTAACTTTACTTTATTTTTTTACGTCCTCTATTTTAACATGAATAATAGGATGTTTGATTCAGTACATCGTATAGTCAGTATCATATATGCAGTTAGTAGCAGTCAAAACGACTAAACATGTCGCAATAGATCTTTATTTGAATAGCACACATGCACATGTGTGCTATTCAAATAAAGATCTATTCCTATTTATTAGGCTACTTTGATAGTGGTAGTAGTACTACTACTATTAGACGCTGACTGTATCGTGTTTAGGCTGGAACACAGACCACCCCCACTAGACGGAGCATGTAAGGCGACCCGCGCGCACCAACGATATGGTACGGCAGAACATTAAAGTATCAACACGGCGGCCACCGTTTAGTTGCGTCCATGTTTATGAGGTCTCTCTACACCACTTAACACTACAATTCACCATGTTATTTATTTAATTTCTTTTTTCGTTGACGTACGCATGGATCATAAAAAAGGACGCAACTGAACGGTGGCCGCCGTGTTGATACTTTAATGTTCTGCCGTACCATATCGTTGGTGCGCGCGGGTCGCCTTACATGCTCCGTCTAGTGGGGGTTGTCTGTGGGCTGGAAACTACAGTATTTGTTTGGTATGGCTGCAGGTGACAGTATCCCATTGGTGCGGTGTGGCGGCGACGATGAACCCGGCGGGGCGCGGGTACGGCGGGCGGCGCGCGCTGCCGGCCGCGCTGGGGAGAGTGCTGCGCCCGGTCGCCATGGCGCGGCCCGCCGGCGACCAGCTGGCGCGCCATCTGTTGGCCGCGCAGTGTCTACCCGACGCTGACGCGCTCGCTGAGGACTTATTTGCCGTATTTTCCATGGCCAGGTAACATAACATCATAAGAAAACTCATCGTACAAAAGGCGGACTTAATGCCATGGGGCATTCTCTACCAGTCAACCTTAGGGCAAAGCAGAGAGTGCTGCGCCCGGTCGCCATGGCGCGGCCCGCAGGCGACCAGCTGGCGCGCCATCTGTTGGCCGCGCAGTGTCTACCCGACGCTGACGCGCTCGCTGAGGACTTATTTGCCGTATTTTCCATGGCCAGGTAACATAACATCATAAGTGCGCGTCGGTACATCGATGTGCGCTGTTTACTTAAGTTTATGTTTTATGTACAGCAACTATTTGTGAGTTCCTGTAATTGGCTCTGTATTTCTATTTAAGTTTCTATATTTAGTGTATTAGCTGTTGGTTCTCCTAAAATAAATAAATAAATAAATAAGAAAACTTATCGTACAAAAGGCGGACTGAATGCCATGGGGCATTCTCTACCAGTCAACCTTAGGGCAAAGCAGAGAGTGCTGCGCCCGGTCGCCATGGCGCAGCCCGCCGGGGACCAGCTGGCGCGGCATCTGTTGGCCGCGCAGTGTCTACCCGACGCTGACGCGCTCGCTGAGGACTTATATGCCGTATTTTCCATGGCCAGGTAACATAACATCATAAGAAAACTTATCGTACAAAAGGCGGACTTAATGCCATGGGGCATTCTCTACCAGTCAACCTTAGGGCAAAGCAGAGAGTGCTGCGCCCGGTCGCCATGGCGCGGCCCGCCGGCGACCAGCTGGCGCGGCATCTGTTGGCCGCGCAGTGTCTACCCGACGCTGATGCGCTCGCTGAGGACTTATTTGCCGTATTTTCCATGGCCAGGTAACATAACATCAGGTTTATTACACATAAGAAAACTTATCGTACTAAAGGCGGACTTAATGCCATGGGGCATTCTCTACCAGTCAACCTTAGGGCAAAGCAGGAAAATTGTAGGCGGTACAACTTACTTTTACAACTTACACATAAGTAACAAAACATAATTATAATACTTCTACATAATATTTGCTATACATACATGTAGTATAATATATACATATCTAATATAAATAAATAATTATATACAGTGATGGAACACACTAAGCAGATAGGACACACGGACATTTTGAACGCTAAGTATGGTTATATAGAAAAAAAATGACAGGCTAAAAACCGTGTGATAAACGCCACGTCAACCGGTCGAAAAGGCGTTTGCTAGCTGAGTGTAGCTCAAGACTTTTATAGATTCTTCTCTGGCTGATCTATGAATGTTTTTCAGTACCTTGCTGGGTGGACAGCGGCACTACGACTGGGGCCTACGAGCCCTAAAAGCAGCAGTGGGTAGCGCTGGGGCGGCGCTGGCGGCCCGAGCGCAGGCCTCCGCGGCCGAGCGCCGCGCGGCGCTGCGGCGGGTGCTCGTGCTCAACAACATATCGAAGCTCACTAGACACGACGCTGAGAGGTGAGCTTATAGGCGAAAGATTATATTAATCACTGTCTTAAAATGGGAGTCCTTATCGCAAATAGTACCGAGTACAAAGTTACATTTATGGGTAAAGGCTCAGGAGCGTTTTAAAAGATCGTTGTCTTATGTTATGTTTTGACGAATAAAAACATTATTTGATTATTGAATTAAGCGGTTTACACTCACGTGAAATTGTCAGGAACGGCCCGACATGTTTCGAACTCGTATGGAGCTCTTCATCAGGGACGGCTGCCCGTACACCTCCGCGGCAACCTCGTCACTACAAAAAAAACAAAAAACATTATTTTTGCAAAAAAAATGCGTCAATCGGTTTGCTCATAACAGAGTGCTTGTTGCAAATTGTGATGGAATCCAAAAATAAGATTATATTTGTCTAAATTTCGTAACACAAGTGAACGAGCAATTGAAACGCTCCTGAGTCTTACCCTTATATAAGAATAAAGGCGCAGAACACAAATTAAAGGCCAGTTGCATTTCTTAATTGTCAAATAGCACGTAGCAACCCAATATTATTTCGTTTTGTGCTACAGATTCGAGAATATCTTGTCGCTGGTATTCGCCGATGTGCCTAAAGAGGAGCACGCTGCGAGCCCCATCAATTCTGCCCTTGACGCCTCTGTCGCTTCGCTCGGTCTCGTCCATAACAAGCTTCAGGTACTTACTTTAAAAACTTTACATTGATAATCTTTTTAAAACTTTCGTGGGACATATTTAATCATTGTATTAAGCGGTTTACACTCAAGTGAAATCGTCAGGAACGGCCCGGCAGATGTACACCTTATCAGTCCCTGATGTAGAGCTCCGTACAAATTCGAAACATGTCGGGCCGTTCCTGAAAATTTCACGTGAGTGTAAACCGCTTAATACGTCACATTGATTTTAGGATCGCGTCATCATAATTCGCCAAAACCTTAATTTAAAAGTTGTTTAAATACACCGTGTCTACTAAATTGCATCGATTTCATACCTCACAATACTTATCTTCCTTCATTTAAGAGCTACGCTCCTATTAGTGGAGCCGTTGCATGCTATTTTCTTGCGTTTTCTTGTAGATCCGTAAAACATGTTGTAAAATTATAATTAATAGTCAAGAAACTAAATCTAAACTCCTTACTTTTCGTCTCAGTCACTGTATATTGTATACTGTCTAACCTATCCTTTTTTCAGGTCCAAAAATGCACCGAGTTATACGAACAGCTGCAACAGAGGATGGGCGTTGTAATTGTTGGACCTCCTGGTTGCGGCAAGACAACTATAAGAAGCCTTCTAAAAATGGTGCGTTTTATAGTAATTATATTGGTTATCGCTACACTTTAATTCCTCATAGATTCTATTTGTATGTTACCTTCAAATTCGATTTAAAAATTTCATGAACATCGGTAAATACGAATGACAAAAGGCAGTTCTTATTTCTCTTTTACCTGTTATATTTCAGGCTCTTATTCAACAAGGCAAGAACATCGTGGAGTATAGGATATGTCCAAAGGCAATGAGTCGCAGCTGGCTGCTGGGGCACATCGACCACGACACCCGCCAGTGGACCGATGGCGTCATCTCTGCTACCGCTCTAGAAGTTTCCAACCAGCCCGCTGGTATGTTCATTTTCAAGTGGTAGTATTAGTAGATATATTGCGAAGCCGGAAACTATCTGAAGAGAATTCGGAAATATAAGGGTTTCAATGGTTCAAGTATAAGGGATGTTCGAAACCGTACAAGGTTTACCCAATTTGATACTAGATATCGTTGTTACTTTCCTTAACATGCAAGCGTTTGTCCTAAATAATGTTTAGTAGGTAACCTAGCAACAATCTCTGATTCAAAGATGATTCAGTCTACAGGCAGGCAGTTGTTTTTTTTTTACCCTAAGTCGTTACGGACCGCGCCAAATCTTTTGTTCATTATAACCCTTACATTAATGATTTTTATAATTTTTAAGAACGAGATAATTCGTGCTTTGTGGTATATAAAAATAAAATTGTTTTTTTCATTAATTTGTAAAAAAGAATATTTGTGATTTTTTTGATACATAAATGAAATATACAAATATTGCTACTTTTTACTAAACTTAGTATGCGTCTAATCACTACATAGTATAAAACAAAGTCGCTTCCGTCTGTCTGTCCCTATGTATGCTTAGAACTTTAAGACTACGAAACGGATTTTGATGTGGTTTTTTTTTAGATAGAGTGATTCAAGAGCAAGGACGATTTCAAGAGTAAGGTTTAAATGTATAATATATATAATACATGCATAATTTATCAGCAGCCGTGCGAAGCCGGGGCGGATCGCTAGTATTTAATATATGTAGAAACACATTTTATTAAAAAAAAATGCTTATTGAACAAAAACTTTGTTTTGGCAAACCATACCAGAAAACTACCGTTTTCATAAAAAAAGATGGCGATAAGGTTTTAAAATTTCCTCCTCCTCGATAATAAACAACTGTAAGATTATTTTTTTTACATATATAACCGTCAACGAAGAAATATGAAAATATATAAAATTTCCTTGTGAAATCACTCTCAATAACATTATATTCCTACTTTTAAATTCACCTTGAATTGTTTGTTATCAGCATCTTACAGTATGCACATAAGGGTTAAAGCACAGACAACCCCCACTAGACGGAGCATGTAAGGCGACCCGCGCGCACCAACGATATGGTACGGCAGAACATTAAAGTATCAACACGGCGGCCACCGTTTAGTTGCGTCCATGTTTATGATCCATGCGTACGTCAACGAAAAAAGAAATTAAATAAATAACATGGTAAATTGTAGTGTTAAGTGGTGTAGAGAGACCTCATAAACATGGACGCAACTAAACGGTGGCCGCCGTGTTGATACTTTAATGTTCTGCCGTTGTTTGCGCCAGACACAAATTGAATTTATCCCGGGCCCATGTAAGAACAAATTACCAAAGCAATCTTGCCTAGCGCGAAACAAATGGAACGCGATACGCGCCCTATGTACTTAACCTAACTTGATCTACTTTGCTAACCTGGAGTTCAGCCGAATATCTTCCTGGCTGCAAGGTTGTGTTTCTGTTTTGTGTAAAGTGTATGTATGTTTACTTGCACCAATAAACGACGTCCCGGTCTGCGCCGCCGCCGCCCCGATCTCGTCAGCAAACACGCCAAACACAATTCACACTGTAGTAGTCCTTATATCACTCTAAATAACAATCCTTGGGGCGCCCGAAGCAGCCCACCGTACAAGGAATTGTGCCGTATTTCAACACTTTCCGTTAAAGCGTAAAACTTCCAAAATATCTCCCAAACCACGGAGGTTATAATGTTCAAGAGCCGTTACGATAGAAACCAATATTACCAATGGCGCCGGCTCGCGTCCGCTGGCGACCGCCCGCGCGCTCGCAGCGCCGTGACAGAAAAATGAACTAACTGATTGTGTGGCCAGTGGGTAAAAACCTATCAATTCTCAACAACCACCCGCCCCGGACCGACCCGTCGTCGGTCCGCTCAAACTCCCGGTAGTCGGGATAGCGTTGAAACCGCCCGTCTGAGGATCGAGTCCCTCACTTGTACATCAGCGATCCGTGGAGACCCATCCTTGCCCGCTATCAAGTTAACGATACGCCCCCGTCGCCAACACAACGGTGATAGGTTAGCATCCTTAACCAGTACGAGGTCTCCAACGCACGGTGGGGTCGTCCTGTCCGTCCACTTAACGCGTTGCTGAAGAATGTGCAAATACTCAAGCGACCATCGCTTCCAAAAATTTTGAGTCATTTGCTGCAACATCTGATACCGTGACAACCTATACAACTTAACATCCGTATACGGATACTCCGGCAAGGCGTTAAGTGGTTGGCCAATCAAAAAATGACCTGGGGTAATGGCCTCCAGGTCATTCGGGTCAGCGCTCAACGGACACAAGGGGCGCGAATTTAAAACTGCCTCAATTTTGCAGAACACCGTTGACAATTCCTCAAAGGAGAGGATCGTTGAGCCGATGACCCGATACAAATGAGTCTTGGCAGACTTAACCACTGCCTCAAATATTCCACCCCAGTGGGGGCATCCAGGTGGACTGAAATACCACGAAATGCCCCGACTGGCGATGGCCGTGCCGATCTCTCGCTCATTTTGACTTAACAATAATACAATTTCCTTTAGACAACGATCGGCGCCCTTGAAGTTGGTACCACAATCCGACCGGATCAAGGCCGGTATCCCTCGTCGAGAAACGAATCGGTCCAGCGCTGCCAAAAAGGCCTCCGTAGAGAGATCAGCTACCATTTCCAAATGAACGGCCTTGGTCGCCAGACACACGAAGACGCACAAATATGCCTTAACCGACTTCGCGTTGCGAAGGCGTGATGTCTTGACCATGAAAGGCCCCGCGAAGTCTGTCCCCACACCAGCAAACGGCCGAGCTTCCGTAACTCGGTCGGGCGGGAGATCTCCCATTTGTGGCTGCATTGTGGCTGCCTTGAGCCGGTAACAAGGCAAGCAACGAAACACAACGCTCCGTATCACTCTCCGTGCCGACAAAATCCAGAACTCCCGCTGCAAAATGCCCAGCAGTGTGTTGCAGCCTGCATGTGAATTCCTGATGTGACGGTCCCAAACCAACAGCTCCACCAGAGCTCCCTTCTTGGGAAGAATTAAAGGATGCCGCGCTGAATAGGGCAATTCGGAATTCCGTAGTCGGCCTCCCACCCGGAGCATTCCGTGCTCATCAATAAACGGGTTGAGGCGGACAAGGCTCTTCTTCATTCTGCCCACGCCAGTCCGCAAGATCCTAAGTTCATCCTGGAACTCATTCCCCTGAATGACCCCCACCCAACGTGAGAGAGCCCTTTGCTGCTCCTCAGGTCCCATTACAGGTGACAGGTTGCGCTGTGCCGCAGGGCTTCGACAATTATGGAAAAACCGCATTATCCATCCCGTGACTCGAAGTAGCTTCCCTAGTGAGCTATACCGTTCCAAAAGAGTGTGGTCCACTGCCACAGACTCCACTGTAGTCACATTGACTCTCAGACCCTGGTCAGGGGGTAGTGGCTGGCGTCCGCAGTCATTGAAAGGCCACTCCGTATGTGGCCGCTCCAGCCATTGAGGCCCCCACCAGAGAGAATGCTCAACCAGAGCAGGCGCCGGGCAGCCGCGACTCGAGCAGTCTGCCGGGTTAACTTCACCTGGAACATGTCTCCAGACCAGAGGAGTCTCCGAGTTATTTATCTGTGACACTCGGTTGGCCACAAATACCTCAAGCGTATGGACCGAAGTCCGCAGCCAGCACAACACGATCTGGCTGTCCGTCCATGCGTAAACCGTGTCATTCAGATCCACCGTGCCACGCAAGTTCTGCGCCACATGGTTCAGGAGACGGGTCAGGAGCGCGGCACCCGCCAATTCCATCTTCGGAATCGTCCACCGGGTCCGAACAGGCGCAACCTTGCTCTTGGCCATGACCAAGCGTACCACGCCCTCGCCAGAAGTCTCACCTGTTCTCAGGTAGACCGCGGCCGCGTACCCTTTCTCAGAAGCATCGCAGAACCCATGCAGGGTCACCCTGGCTCCCGCCTGAGGGAGCAGTTTGCGCGGGATCTCAATTTCTTTAATTTGCGGCAATGTGGTCACGAATGCCGTCCACTCGTGCAGCAGCTCGTCCGTGAGCTGCTCATCCCAGCCTAGTTGGGCCAACCAAAGCTTCTGCATGAAGAACTTTGCCATGAACGTGACCGGAGAGATCCAACCATTTGGGTCGAACGTTCGTGCGATAGTCGAAAGGACTGATCGCTTGGTCCAGGTCTTCGACAGCAATTCGGCCTCACAATTGTATGTGAAGACATCCTGAGTCGGTCGGTACTGGACCCCCAAAATTGCCAACGCATGAGGATTATCCGAGTCCTCAAACAAATGCGGGTCTTGTTGGTGCTCAGCTGGTAGTCCTGCCAGCACCTCTGGGCAGTTTGACAGCCACTTCCTGAGTTCATAGCCACCGGAGGCCATGAGCGCCACCAATTCATCCCTTAGGATGAGCGCTTGCTCAATGCTGTCCGTGCCCGTACAAATGTCATCCACGTAGACATCCCGGTCGATGACTGCAGCTGCGCGAGGGAAGCGCAGCCGTTCCTGGTCAGCCAGCTCTCGTAGCGTCCGCATCGCTACATACGGGCTGGGCTTTAATCCGTACGTGTTCGTGTTCAGCTCATACGTGATCATCGGTTCTTCTGGGCTCTCTCGCCACAATATCAGCTGGAACCGACGGTCATCCGCATGGATCTCCGTTTGGCGAAACATCATCCTCACATCCGTAACGAAGACCACTTGGTGTCTCCTGAAGTCCGTTAGAATGTCTGCAATGTCTCTGGTCAACTTAGGACCAGCGTGCAGGCATTGATTCAGAGACACCCCGTTAGATGTCGCCGCGCTCCCGTCGAACACGACCCTGATCTTGGAGTCAGGTGTCTTCAGGACTGCATGATGAGGCAATACGTAGTGCTCCTCACGACGCCAGTCTACCCTGGATACCGACATGTGACCCAAAGCCAAATATTCACGCATGAACTCAACATACTTTCGCCGAAAGTTGGAGTCCCGTTTCATGCGCCTTTCCATGGCCATCATCCGTTTCTCAGCCAGGCCCCTGGAGCTCCCCAGCGGAGGTCGCGTCGATAGAAACGGCAGCCGTGTCATAAATCTGCCCGAAGGGAGACGCACCGTGTTGCACTGATAAAATGTCTCGCACTCCTCGTCCAGTGGGCTTGTCCTGGGAGCTGTGGGTGGCTCTTCTGTTGCCCAGAACCTTTGCAGGACCTCCGATAACACGCTGCCGTAGTATATGTTGCTATAATCCGTTGCGTCCTGTGGTCCCCGTACTGGGCCCAATAATGCGTACCCACCTGCGGTACTCACGGCCACCAACCCGTTTGGTTGCAGCTCCCGCTTACCGCTCCGCAGCAGCTTCCCGAGGACGTCAGTTCCAAGTAAGACGTCCACCCGTCCGGGAATTGCGAAGTGAGGGTCGGCCAACTCCAATCCCTTGGTCAGCTTCGTTACCGCCAGCGGTAACCGTACCGAAGGAAGAACCCCGACCACTTCATCTAAAACAATAGCCGTGGCCTTCACCCGCGTGATCGATGCCGAGTCACCCATCTCAAACAGGAGGTCCGTCTGACCCCTGATGTCAGGCACCTGATCGCCACCTATACCTATTGCGCCATCCCGTGATGGCTCCAACCTGAGGCCCAGCCTGGCCACTAGGCGGCTGGACACGATACAACCTTGTGCCCCCGAATCCAGGAGTGACCTCACTGGCACTGGCCGTCCATCCGTACCCCTGACGGTAATCTTAGCCGTCGGTAATAATACCGTCACTGGTGGGGTGGGCACGACGGATGAACAGACTGCTAATTGCTAGCAGGGGGCACCTCCCTCCCCTTCTGCTGGAGGGGGAGAGGGCCCCTGGCCCAGGTATGGGTCCCACCCCGGGTAGTACACACCGCGACCCATCGGTGCCATGCGCGCCGGCTGGTAATAACCCATCGGCATCCGTCCCATCTGCGGCGGACGCGCCATCAAACGTGGGCGCTCTGCGAGTGGTGGGGAGAAGCGACTACTCGGGGGCGGCAACCTGCCCCCCAGCGCGGCCGAGTAAGTCGCGTAACCCGACTCCCCATGGGTCATCTCCGGGCACCCGCCCGAATCTCGGCGCCGATCCCCCCCCCGCGGAGGAGACTGCGGCATCCGGCGGTACTCCGGAGTCCTCGATGACCCCCCTCCCCGAGGAGGGGGCGACCGCTGGTCTCTGGGTGACCCCCCTCCCCGGTGGGGGGGCGACCGTCCACCCAAGGCTGGCTTAGGAGAGGGAGGATGGCCTCCCGATGAGGCCCCGTACCGCTCCCCACTCTCAGCCAGGCAGAGAAGTTCATGATGGGCTCCTCCACATACTCGGCAGTTGGTGGTCTTACTGCATTCACGCACATAGTGTGCGCCTAGGCAGCGGAAGCACAAGTTTCGCTGCTTGACCACCCCCCTGCGCCTCTGCACCCGCTGTGCTCCAAAATCCGCGCACGCGATGATCGCGTGTCCCCCCTTCCGGCAGAAGGGGCACACTTCCGATTGGAGGGCGTTGTACCGCTGTCCTCCCCGACGGGGCTCCACCGGTTTGGGCCCAACCGTACGCCGGGGTGACGTGGGGGGTTGCGGCGTGGTTGCCCCTTGGCAATCCGCCCGCCTGCACTCACCCTCCAGGAACGCCCTCAATTCGTCAAATGTTGGGAGGTGACTCGATGAATCACCCCCATGTGACTGCTCAAACCGCGCCACCACCTCGCTAGGTAACTTGCGCAAAACCCGGTTCACAACAATGTACTTGTTGTCCCCTAGTGACAACTTGAGTCGCTCCAGCGTATTCACCGCCACCGTGACGGGATTAAGGATTTTCGACCGTATTTCGTGTACATTAGTGACCTTCGATATACTAAATATTTTTTCGATGAGCCCATCAATAATTAATCGCCGATTATCATATCGGTCAATTAATAGGCCCCATGCCGTCTCGTAACTGGAATCCGTAATCTCCAAATGAGTCAAAATATCGTGAGGCTCACCGCGTAATCTCCCCATCAACTGCGCCATTTTATACGCGGGGGTCAAATCCGTGCGCGAGTGCACCACGCTGTTAAAAATGTCGCGAAACCTCGGCCAGTCGGCATATTCACCACCAAATTCCGGGACATTCACTGGTGGCAACGGCGCCATTAGTGCCACACCACTGGGTGCACGCCTTACCCCAACATCCCCTTTTCGGGCGCGCTCGATATCCGCTGCCGCTTGGATGATACTCATCACCATATCACCGCACTGGTCTACATTGCGTTGCACCACTTCAACAGCCTGGGTCCGACTTTCCCCGGTCTCCTCTTCGTCAATACGGGCCAAATATTCGGCATGCAATTTCAATACCGCGTCATATCTTTCATCTACCTGTCGCGCGCGTGACAATAATGCGTCCTCGCGATCCGTACGACCAATTAACGTAACGACTAATGAAAACCATCTTAATTCCGATTCGACCCTTGACGCGACCGTTTTAACTACTGATGGAGCCATGGTACCAACCTCGATAACGCGGATCAATAAAATAAATTTTTAAAATAAATTAATAAATTTGGGTGAATAATTTTGTCCGTGGAACCCCGATTTTCGACAATAACAATCCGTTTTTATTTTTCGTACCAAACGCGACAACTTCAAAGTTATTCACCCAACACCAATATATTACGCAACGGCAAACAACACTAAATTTATTTTAAATTAAATGTATTTTGAGTGAATAATAGTTCAGCGGAACCCCAATTATTAATTACTTATTAATACGTTTCTCCGTATCGAAACGCAACTATATTTACTTTATTCACTCAACTAACATTTCAATTGAAAGTAATAACTAATATTCTTATAATTTAGTTAGTCTTAATTACGCAAATGCAACTTACCGTTAATAGATTGGAATGCGAACCAAGCGCAATCCACCCTCAAATTTCAATTATGATTTTGATGCTAACTAAATTACTTATCCGAACGTAAATGAAACAAATATCTTTTCTGTGGATATGAACCACGCTTTTGCTACCAAAATTTGTTTGCGCCAGACACAAATTGAATTTATCCCGGGCCCATGTAAGAACAAATTACCAAAGCAATCTTGCCTAGCGCGAAACAATGGAACGCGATACGCGCCCTATGTACTTAACCTAACTTGATCTACTTTGCTAACCTGGAGTTCAGCCGAATATCTTCCTGGCTGCAAGGTTGTGTTTCTGTTTTGTGTAAAGTGTATGTATGTTTACTTGCACCAATAAACGACGTCCCGGTCTGCGCCGCCGCCGCCCCGATCTCGTCAGCAAACACGCCAAACACAATTCACACTGTAGTAGTCCTTATATCACTCTAAATAACAATCCTTGGGGCGCCCGAAGCAGCCCACCGTACAAGGAATTGTGCCGTATTTCAACACTTTCCGTTAAAGCGTAAAACTTCCAAAATATCTCCCAAACCACGGAGGTTATAATGTTCAAGAGCCGTTACGATAGAAACCAATATTACCAATGGCGCCGGCTCGCGTCCGCTGGCGACCGCCCGCGCGCTCGCAGCGCCGTGACAGAAAAATGAACTAACTGATTGTGTGGCCAGTGGGTAAAAACCTATCAATTCTCAACAGCCGTACCATATCGTTGGTGCGCGCGGGTCGCCTTACATGCTCCGTCTAGTGGGGGTTGTCTGTGGGTTAAAGTAATGAGTGCATTTGTTGCAGACGTGTGGTCGTGGGTGGTGTGCGACGGCGACGTGGACCCCGAGTGGGTGGAGGCGCTGAACTCGGTGCTGGACGACAACCGCCTGCTGACGCTGCCGTCGGGCTGGCGCGTGCAGTTCGGCCCCAACGTTAACTTCCTCTTCGAGACGCACAGTCTGGAACACGCCTCGCCTGCCACCGTCTCCAGAATGGGGATCATATTGATAAGGTAACTGATTCAATTGAACTCGGTGCTGGACGACAACCGCCTGCTGACGCTGCCGTCGGGCTGGCGCGTGCAGTTCGGCCCCAACGTTAACTTCCTCTTCGAGACGCATAGTCTGGAACACGCCTCGCCTGCCACCGTCTCCAGAATGGGGATCATATTGATAAGGTAACTGATTCAATTGAACTCGGTGCTGGACGACAACCGCCTGCTGACGCTGCCGTCGGGCTGGCGCGTGCAGTTCGGCCCCAACGTTAACTTCCTCTTCGAGACGCACAGTCTGGAACACGCCTCGCCTGCCACCGTCTCCAGAATGGGGATCATATTGATAAGGTAACTGATTCAATTGAACTCGGTGCTGGACGACAACCGCCTGCTGACGCTGCCGTCGGGCTGGCGCGTGCAGTTCGGCCCCAACGTTAACTTCCTCTTCGAGACGCACAGTCTGGAACACGCCTCGCCTGCCACCGTCTCCAGAATGGGGATCATATTGATAAGGTAACTGATTCAATTGAACTCGGTGCTGGACGACAACCGCCTGCTGACGCTGCCGTCGGGCTGGCGCGTGCAGTTCGGCCCCAACGTTAACTTCCTCTTCGAGACGCACAGTCTGGAACACGCCTCGCCTGCCACCGTCTCCAGAATGGGGATCATATTGATAAGGTAACTGATTCAATTGAACTCGGTGCTGGACGACAACCGCCTGCTGACGCTGCCGTCGGGCTGGCGCGTGCAGTTCGGCCCCAACGTTAACTTCCTCTTCGAGACGCACAGTCTGGAACACGCCTCGCCTGCCACCGTCTCCAGAATGGGGATCATATTGATAAGGTAACTGATTCAATTGAACTCGGTGCTGGACGACAACCGCCTGCTGACGCTGCCGTCGGGCTGGCGCGTGCAGTTCGGCCCCAACGTTAACTTCCTCTTCGAGACGCACAGTCTGGAACACGCCTCGCCTGCCACCGTCTCCAGAATGGGGATCATATTGATAAGGTAACTGATTCAATTGAACTCGGTGCTGGACGACAACCGCCTGCTGACGCTGCCGTCGGGCTGGCGCGTGCAGTTCGGCCCCAACGTTAACTTCCTCTTCGAGACGCACAGTCTGGAACACGCCTCGCCTGCCACCGTCTCCAGAATGGGGATCATATTGATAAGGTAACTGATTCAATTGAACTCGGTGCTGGACGACAACCGCCTGCTGACGCTGCCGTCGGGCTGGCGCGTGCAGTTCGGCCCCAACGTTAACTTCCTCTTCAAGACGCACAGTCTGGAACACGCCTCGCCTGCCACCGTCTCCAGAATGGGGATCATATTGATAAGGTAACTGATTCAATTGAACTCGGTGCTGGACGACAACCGCCTGCTGACGCTGCCGTCGGGCTGGCGCGTGCAGTTCGGCCCCAACGTTAACTTCCTCTTCGAGACGCACAGTCTGGAACACGCCTCGCCTGCCACCGTCTCCAGAATGGGGGGAATCATATTGATAAGGTAACTGATTCAATTGAACTCGGTGCTGGACGACAACCGCCTGCTGACGCTGCCGTCGGGCTGGCGCGTGCAGTTCGGCCCCAACGTTAACTTCCTCTTCGAGACGCACAGTCTGGAACACGCCTCGCCTGCCACCGTCTCCAGAATGGGGATCATATTGATAAGGTAACTGATTCAATTTGAACCATTGATACAAAGATCAAAGCACAAAAATAGTACATTACGTAACAAGGGTGGTAAACGAGGAATTACAAACGAGTGTCTATTAGAAGCCCGAAGCCGAAGGCGAGGGCTTTAATGACACGAGTTTGGAATTCCTTTACCGACCAGAGTCACGTACGACGTTTTTCATCACACTTAGGAGGAAATAAAACAAAAGTAGTAGTAGTCAATACCAAAATTACTTACCGCCCTAGGGCGTAATATACGACTTACCGCCATAGGGCGTAATATACGATTTACCGCCCGATTTTCTAGCATGTAAACGCTTAAAGATGAAATTACTTACCGCCCTAGGGCGTAATTTACGCCTTACCGCCTGCTTTTCTAGCATGTAAACCCTTGTTTACGAGCAAGTGTGATGAAAAAAATTAAATGCGTAACCTGGCGGAAGAGACCGGGAATCGAACCCGGTACTTCTGCATTACCGGTCCAGCGTGTTAAACTTAACTAAAATATGGACCCAGTGACCAAAAACGTTGATCTCATTATAAATAAATAAATAAATAAAATAAATATTAGGGGACAATCATACACAAATCGACATAGTCCCAAACTAAGCAAAGCTTGTACTATGGGTACTAGACGACGATATACATAATATATAAATACATATGTAGATAACATCCATGACCCAAGAACAAATATTCGAGTTCATCACACAAATATTTGCCCCGGCCGGGATTCGAACCCGGGACCGCCGGCTCAGTAGGCAGGTGTCTGCAAACTGCGCCAAACGTGTCGTCGATTCATTCCTTGACAATATGTCGTTTTTGAAGCTGCTATCGGGTTAGTGTTCTGTATCAGTGTCAACTTTCTTTTCGAAACCCTATTTCAATGTGGAAATAATGGGGATATCACTGTTATCGGTCAGCTAGGGATTTACGAAGCCTTCCCCAGAAAAGTATTAAACTTAATCGATCATGAGCACCTTCTCTTAATTTAAACAGAAGACGTTGATTGTTGAACATTTGACAACTAAGTATACAAGCCTATTAAGTTAGAGGGTTTTCGCTTTCGCTTATTGTGATTATGTAAATTAATTCATACATTAAGTTTCAATTTACAGCGAGGAAAGCAGCTGCGTAGAAGAAACTCTGGAAAGCTGGCTGCGAAAGGTGGAGTTTGATAATGAACTAGTGAACATGGCACTCTCGTTACTGCAGCAAGCCATTAAAAAATGCGTGCATTGGTTCAATACGCATAGATCTGATGGAATCCTGAAGATATGTAATCTTTCTGTGGTTAGTTAAGTACACTCCTTTTTATAAATTAGCGAATACATTATTATACCTATGTATACTAAAATAATGACTGTACCTATGTGTTTTCCACGCAGATGATGTACTGTTTTTTGTATGATTTGTGATGGTTTATATAATTCTTGCCACAATGATACTTTAAACTCAACACTGTCATATCATATATTAACTTCATCTGTATTTAACTAACGGTGTTGTACACAGATCTTTAAATTTACTAACACCTCAAGTCGCATAATGTCACTTTTGTTTGTATTTCTGACTATTCAGTAAGTGTCAGTATACGAGTTGAAGTGACAATAAATGTACGTAAAAGACGATTGTTTAGCTGGTCATCAATCATTGAAAGTAATGTTTACTTTCACGCTCTGTTGCTGTGGCTATTTTTATCGCAAACATATAACCAAAATAATAATACTAATCTCCTTTCTAGGTAAAACATATGCTGACTCAGTTCGAATACATAGCCCTGAACGAATTGGGCGGCGTTCACAAGACGCCTGAAGAGTTAGTTTACTTGGCGATTGAACGGAGCGTCGCAAGTATCATCAAACCAAATGCTATTGACGCTTTTCATGAAGAGGTAAACTTATATTTGTTCTATATTTACTATCTAATTACGATAACTCCATCTAATAATGTTGATCATTACATTAACAGAATTTGCAATTTTCTATTTTAATAACTTGCAATCACTTGCAAACAGATTATGTAGGTATGTTTTACCATCAGCACGGTTTATTGAATTTAATTTTGGTAATCACTATATTGTCCTTTAGTCTCATGCGTCAAGTCTCGCGCGTTTGTCACATTTGTCACAATCTAGCTGACGCAGTATCTAAGCAGATCACGTTGGCCCGTTGCTTCATTGGCCCAACTGATGATTACAAATTCGCATTTATATAAAGGCAAAGTATAACACGACTGACTCCTTAAGCCGGGGACAGACGCGTGCCAAGCCTCGGCAAGCCTACAGGACGTAGGAATATGTAAGAGTGAGCACGATGTAGTTCCGTGTCATTCTAACATATAACTGCGTCCTGCAGGCTTGTGAAGGCTTGGCAAGGATGTGGCCCCGGCATTAAAATCAAAATGTCTCTTCAGCATTGGCCTTCACTATATAGATGCTTTAGTATTTATATATTGTAGATGTCGGACTTGCTCGGGCCGCCGCTGTCATCCCCGTTGGTTTCCGAGGGCTGGGTCACAGACGCGCTGTACATGTCGCCGCGCCTCGCCGCCGTCGAGCCCACAGTGCGAGCTTGCATCGCTTCCGACGATTCGCACCTGCTGATCATTGGACCTGATGCTAGTGCCAAGAAGTATGTTCGCCAGCAATAAAATTGTCGACTGAACTGAAATGAACAGACGAAGTCGCAAAATCAGTCGAGATATTGTTTTATTCAGATAATCAGAATACTACTGTGACATCATGGATGTAATTAAATATTTCGTCGTTGGTGCCAAATGCGCTATCTTACCTTCACAGATCGTTGAACTCAATTATAAATTATCACTACTATTTGGTCACCTTATACGAAATAACGCAGCTACATACTACATGAGTTACACCGACAAGAATTTTGACTTAAATTTATGATGGCTACTATTTCAGGTCCTCTTCTTTTTGTCCAATGTATATTGTTAAAACCGTTATGGTTTTGCAGCTTGTTAGCAGAGTACGTGTTAAAAGAAAGCAGCGGGCCATTGATAACAATAGATTGCACGCCAATATTGGAACCTACAGATATCATCGCAGAGTTGAAAAGAGTAAGTCTGTCCTCATTGTTTTCCATTTAATAGCTATATATATAGATATATAGATATATAGTGTCGTATTAAATTAGTCTAATGAGATTATAGCCGTCACTAATATTCGCCCTTGGCGTCGTGTTCTCACGTTTTACTCTACCTGTGGCGGCATTGTATAGGGACATGTTCACTCTCGACAAGAAATTTACTCAACATAATAATATATATACTATGTTTAGGTATAAACCTGGTATATATTATGTTTATCAGTTTATTTATTAGTAAAGTCCTCACCGTACATAGGGTGCGGCCTGTAACAAGAGCAATAAATTAAAACATAGATTCTACAGCAACTTTAAAACTAAAGTCAGCTTTTCAGCGGGCCTATGATGGTCACGTTTATCACACGATCAATAAATGATAAAGCATCTGTCACTCTCACACTCGCGTATGTACTAGTCAAAACGTGACGGGTGCTTTGTCACTTATTTATCGAGTGATAACCGGAGACAGCATAGGTCCGCACTGTCCGCAGGTATTCATTATTTCATACAAATCAAATATGTCATCCAGCAGCATCGACATAGCTGTCACGCTACTAAATATCTAATAATTCGCAATACATTGCTTCGTTGAATAAACTTTAGAAGGTATATTTAATGCAAGTAAAAAAAAGTCAAATAAATGTTATTCAGTTTCAATGGTAGAGTGTTTTTTGCTACAAATTGTATTGCTGTGTAGGTTACAGTAGAAATTGTAAGCATATCAATCGTTTTGTTAGAACAACGTGGTGGGGTCAGGCGGGCGCGGCGGCAGCGGCTCTCGATTCACGCTGCTAGTTCGTTCGCTACACCGCGCGTCCATCGACGCTTGGGGCTCCAGTGCTGTCCATTCCTTCCTCTTGCAGGTAAGTCCCAGTGAGCAAGCAATGTGGCAATGTACGCACTTCTACAACGAACATAGCACTCAATCGTGGCTGAAGAATACGTCCAATCAATTCTCACACCTTAACTTCTACCATAATCTAGTTTATCTACACCCATCTTGTTAAATTCCTATAACAAGTTCATATATTATAGGTAAGGACCTACATTACTTGGCAGCGACCAAAATCAGAGATGTAATTTCATAACAGTATCAATTTTGATCAAAAAGGTCTGTTATGGTGACCTCCCCCCTCGCCGCGCAAGTCACCTCATGTGTTCCTCAGCTCCGCGGACTGACTGGCAGGACTGAGTGTTTCATATTTTCATAAAAGAAAATCTATGATAATGATTATGAATATGTGTGTAGATAAAGTAGTATATGCAACTGTACATAATTAGGTCTTAAAAGTTTAAAACAGTCGCGTGATCTTATTATGAAACGAGCCGTAGGCGAGTTTCATAAAACCACACTCGTATTTTAAGACCTCTGTCATGTCGCAGTTGCATAACTACTATTCTTGCTTAGCACCTAGGACTTAGTGTTCGCTGACGTGCCGACTCCTGTGGTTTGCAGCTGATGACGTGGTCCGGCTTCTGGTTCCTTGGCACAGAGGAGGAGGGCGGCATGCAGTGGGCGGGCGCGGGCCGCGTGCGCGTGCTGGCCACCGCCGCCGCGCAGCCGCCCGCGCCGCGGCTCAACGCGCGCACCTGCACTGTACTGCTGCCGTGAGTACTGTGTGACTGGGGACAAGCTCATGGATTAAATTCCGTGTCTGTACGTTAAAGGAGCTGATGACTGGCACTAGTTTTAACACTTTCGCTACCAGGAACCCGCCTGGTAGGCACTCGTAATCATTGCTCAGATGCCGGTCACGTATTTTTGCTTAAAGAGCTACCCACCTAGCGGGCTCTCGGTTTCTGGGGTAGGGTTAAATTTTATATCTGGTTGCGAAAGTGTTAAAGAAAGGCTCTTATTCACAACGATCATATATCTATAATAATCTCAGAAATTGTACGTTACTGTCGACAATACTATGAACAGTATTATATTATCATTACAATACCGATATCGAATCGATACCATATAAAATTGTGTATTTATAAAATTTCATTACATATTTTACTTTCGATAACCAGGAATGTTAATGCAGTTAATTATTTACAGGGAACCCGATGATGATGAAATGTTAGAACTCGCGAGAGTTTATCTAAGACAGAGCACTGACAAAAATATCAAGGACAGCGATATATCCGCCTTAGCTTCCAGCGTCTTATCTATGTTCAAAGAGGTGAATGGGCTATTATTCTCTTATGATTACGAAAAACAGATGTTTCGATGAAATTAAATGATCTTATCTCTGCATTTAGGTCACAGAAGCATTCTCATCTAAACAACACTATTACTGGGACGCGTCACATTTCAAGCAATGGTGTGAAAATATTCAGTGGTATTCGCCATCTACTGTTGAAGAACTAATTGCGGTAAGATACTTAATTTTATAACTTAAGTTAAGGATAGCTCCCACGGACCGAACCCAAGATTTCTACTTATCCGGAGTAGTGCTCTGACCTAGAGATGTGCCTTTTCCGAAAATTTCCGGAAACTTTCAACATTTTGTATGGGAAATGAGGAAAGTTTCCGGAAATTTTCGGAAACGGCACATCTGTACTCTGACCCCTAAACTTCCGCGCCGTTACGCACTTCGCTTGAAATTGACATTCCGCCAAAGCGCCCTCCGTACCATTTCTTGTTTTAGACTTTAGAGTATTAATTTATCGTATAACTTAAACTAACTCTCCCCAACCACTGTCTACTATCAACGAACATTCTCTAAACAACTACATATTTCATCTAGCTGGGCAATCTATATATATATTACGCGAGGCCGATTTTTGTACATCCCATCAGATCTACAGTTATGGTCCGATTTTGATAAATAATATGTCATTAGATTCGTCTCATGCTGGAGAGGTGCATAAAACTCTTGTTTTTTTTATTTTTTTCTGAAAAAGTATTGAAAAATGGATTTGAAAAAACTACTGTGCGCTAACCACGTGACTTTGACCACGTGACCTGTGATCCCTATTTTGACATAAGATGACCAGATAATAATAAGCATGATTTGATCACAAACCTGTAGTAAGTTGTTCAGCATGATGAAATATTATTTTTGAGTCGGCAACATAATATCCGCAACTCTTAAAACATGTACGAATAAGCAAAAATAATTTTGCAGTTTGTTGACAATGAATGACAGTAACCATATTCTGACAACTTTTAATGTCTTTTTTATTGGGGGCTATTATGTCAATGCTCTAAATTGCCAGGTTGTTTTTCTTTTTAAAATGTTGATATGGAAACTTTTTCGCATACCTGTTAAAAATGTGGAGAAAAAAGCCGGTTAAGTGCGAGTTGGACTGGTGCTCGAAAGACTAGAAAAACTGACCGTCATTCAAGAATAGATTGTTTTTATAGGCGAGTTTTACAATAAATCAAAGCAGGAAAAAATTAGTAAAACTAATTTAAACGTCATTCAAATAAGTAAATTTATGATAGATTATTATAAATGTTTATATAAGTCCATCAAAACAATAATTTCAAGGAAAATGGCATGAGTCATGGTAAATTAAATGGTATTTTACAAGAAAAAACTTAGTCCTTCCGCTTGCATGTCGACGGGATGGGAAATGTGGTCGAGTTGAGAATATGGACGACTTGACAATGTAGCTAAGTTGGGAATGTATCTACATTGGTAATATGGATGAGTTGGTATTGGTAAAATGGACGAGTTGGAAATGTGGACGAGTTGGGAATATGGACGAGTTGGGAATGTGGATGAGTTGTTAATTGGACGAATTGTCAATGTAGACGTGTTGGGAACATGGACGAGTTAGGAATGTGGATGAGTTGGCAAAATGAACAAGTTGGGAACACGGACGAGTGGGCAATGTGGATGAGTTGAGAATACAGACGAGTTGGTGATATGGAAGATTTGGCAATAAAGACGAGCTGATAATAAGGACAAGTTGGTATTGTAGACGAGTTGGGTATATCTTCGAGTTGGGAATATGGACGAGTTGGAAATATGGATGAGTTCGCAATCTGGATGAGTTGGTAAAATTGACAAGTTGGGAACATGGACAAGTGGGCAATATGGACGAGTTCGCATTATGGACGAGTTGGCAGTGAAGACGAGTTGGTAATACGGACAAGTTGGCAATGAAGACGACTTGGTAATACGGACGAGTTGGTGATATGGAAGATTTGGCAATAAAGACGAGCTAATAATAAGGATAAGTTGGTATTGTAGACGAGTTGGGTGTATCGTCGAGTTGGGAATATGGACGAGTTGGAAATGTGGATGAGTTGGCAATGTAAATGAGTTGGTAAAATTGACAAGTTGGGAACATGGACAAGGGGGCAATGTGGACGAGTTCGTATTATGGACGAGTTGGCAATGAAGACGGGTTGGTAATACGGACAAGTTGGTAATATGGACGAGTTGTCAATGTGGACGAGTTGGGAATATGGACGAGTTGGAAATGTGGATGAGTTGGCAAAATGAACAAGTTGGGAATGTGGACGAGTTGGCAATAAAAACGAGCTGACAATAAGGACGAGTTTGTATTGTAGACGAGTTGGGTGTATCGTCGAGTTGGGATTGAACGAGTTAGAAATGTGGATGAGTTAGCAATGTGGACGACTTGGAATTGTAGACGAGTTGGGCATATGGACGAGTTGGAAATGTGGACGAGTTGTATTTGTGGACGAGTTAGCAATATGGACGAGTTGACATTGTTGATGAGTTGGAAAGGAAGACGAGTTGGCAATGTAGATGAGTTTGGTGTATGGACGAGTTGGTAATGTGGACGACTTGGCATTGTGGACGAGGTGGGAATATGGACGAGTTGTAAATGTGGACGAGTTGTATTTGTGGACGAGTTGGCATTGTGGACGAGCAAGTAATATGGACACGTTGGCATTGTGGATGAGTTGGGAATATAAACGAGTTGGCAATGAAGACGCGTTGGTAATACGGACGAGTTGATAATATGGACGAGATTGGCAATAAAGACGAGTTAATAATAAGGACGAGTTGGTATTGTAGACGAAATGGGTGTATGGACGAGTAGGAAATGTGGACGAGTTAGCAATATGGATGAGTTGGCATTGTGGACGAGTTGGGAATATGGATGAGTTGGCAATAAAGACGAGTTGGTAATATGAACGAGTTGGCAATGTAGATGAGTTGGGTGTATGGACGAGTGGGCAATGTGGACGATTTGGCATTGTGTACGAGTTGGGAATGTGGACAAGTCGGGAATATGGACGAGTTGGAAATGTGGACGAGTTGTATTTGTAGACGAGTGGGCATTGTGGTCGAGTAAGCAATATGGACGCGTTGGAATTGTGGACGAGTTGGGAATATGGACGAGTTAGCGATATGGTCGAGTTGGCATTGTGGACGAATTGGGAATATGGACGAGTTGCCAATGGAGAAGAATTGGTAATATAGACGAGTTGGCAATGCAGATGAGTTGGGTATATGAACGAGTTGGCAATGTGGACGTGTTGGGTGTGTGGACAAGAGGGCATTGTGACCCAGATGGGAATATAGACGAGCTGACATTGTGGACGAGTTGGCAATGTGGAATAATTAACATGTTACCCTAACATGCGAATCTTGATGGTACCTTTTTAATTACGGACGTTTTGCTCCCGTGACTATTTAAATTGCGGTCGTTTGAAAGTAAGGACGTTTTGCTCTGTACAAAGAGTACCTTTAAAATTGCGGACGTTTTGCTCCCATGACTTACCACGTTACGGTCGTTTTTTCAACGAGGACATTTTGCTCCGAGGACCACCGCCTCCGAATCGGAAATAACCTACATATGATGCAAATTTCAAAAAATCGACGTGCTCAAGAATAAACCATATTTGAATTAATGACGTCTGGCTGATCATTCTTATTCTCATTCAAAATAAAATATGTCAAATTCTGCTGTCAACAAAACAAATTGATTTTTTAAGGCTTCCGTTTTTACCGACTATGGTAAGGAACCATAAAATTAGGTTTATATCATAGACTTGAGAGTATAGATAGCATCTCCCTCACTCTTCTGTCAGACACTATTTCAATGAGAGGAAAGACACGAAAGTTTCGATTTGGAATTCGGGTATTAGGCCTTCAGCTCTAAATTTATTAAAAAAATATTTATCTTATATTCTTTTTTCAAACATATTTAGCTGTTTTATATATTGGATTTTTATTACATGTACATATTTGACATATTCTTTTTTTTATGGTGGAGTATTGTTGGTCAGTAATTTATTTAGATTAGTAAGTAGGGTTTGATTAAGTGTAACTAGCGTAAGAATTTCAAACACAATGTGTAATTTGTTATTGAATAAATGATTGATGATGATGACATGGCAGCACCCATATTAAGAAAATTTGCACGATCTATTGAATTTCATAAAAAAAAACAAGCATTGATAATAGTGGTTTTTCGTGTATCTATAAACGTTTTTACTATTTCATACAATTGAGTTTATGTAACATTTTTATTATCAATATTTTGAAGTATTTACGATTATAAATGAATACATAAACAGTTACGCACTCCATGATTTCCTTTTTAAAACCTGCGTAGTGAGTGACCAAATCTTTCGTTTCGATTCATGTGCTATTTCTGGAAATTGATAGAAATCGATCAAATCGATAAATTTATGTCCTGAAGAAAGAACAACGAATTAAAATTCTACCAATATTATGTTCGGTCCTATGAAAATATGTCAATTATTTTTTTAAGATATGGGACTATTATTGTCATGAATTATATTTTTCCATAAATCGAATAATATGCATTTTATTTGTGAAACACATCAGCAGATCACAGAATCTAATGAAGAATCACATGTCATTAATGCACAAGTTATTGTTACAAAATAGTTGAAAAAATTGTCACAATGAAGCTGGCAGTTGGCTATCAGGCCTGGCTCTAGCCCGGCATGTTTTAAAGTTTTTAAAACATCATTTTAACGTGTTTTTTTTTACAGTACTTATTCTTCGTTCCCCAAAAACTTCTTATCGATAAAGTAGTTATGTTCTGTAACACTACCGGATTTCCATATTCTAGCGGCGGTTCGACGTCGCAACGGGTCTCTAGTTCTTTTAAATTACCAATGTTTTATTTTTATCCGAAACAAGTCAATTTTCCTCAGGCGTTAGTCGCAGAAGCGGATAGCATCTTCAAAGATAGACTCATTACTGAAGAAGAAAGAGCTGCTTATAATTCGATATCTAGAAGCTTCTTCAAAGGCACTTACACTGAGGGACTATTATTTGTGACCAAGTTACGCAGCGACGGAGTCTATATGGAAGCAGTCGATCCTAGAGAATGGTATCAAACTACGCAGAAATATATCAACCAATGCTGTAAGTGTAGTATTTAAGGTATAGCATAATGTTTTCTAAATACCAATCGACGAGGATATAAAACTTTATTCAGCTGAATAGCAACGGAATTATAATTAAATAATTTCTTATATAAAAAAAGCTCAATACGTACTTAAATAAGGGTCATTTTTATTACCAAGCATTAGAGATGCGTTGTGAAGCCATAATCGAGTTAATATTTTAGTGACAGAACGAGAACAGAGCGTTTTTGGCGAAAATGGCGCTGAAGTATGCTCAGAACTGGCTACCATGTGCCCAGCATTTGCAAGAGCGGTAAGTACTTACTAGTATAGTTTACGAGCTTCAATAAAAAATATTAAATATTGTTAATTAGTGATCATCATTATAGCGCCATTGATTTGTCAATAATAAGGGTGTCATCTAATATTATCTGCATTACACTCATCGTAGCTTGATTTCTACGAATAATAATTCTTCTTTCTATAAATAAATAAATAAATATCGGACAACCTCACACAAATCGATCTAGTCCCAAATTAAGCTCAAGAAGGCTTGTGTTACTTATATAGATAAATATATACTTAAATACATAGAACAACCATGACCCAAGCACAAATATTCGAGTTCATCACACAAATATTTGCCCTGGCCGGGATTCGAACCCGCTCAATTATATGCTTGTCTTTTTAGACCAATGGTGGCGTTGTAGTATGCGTGGGCAGCTCTGGTATTGGAAGGCGCGCGGCTGCGCACATTGTCGCTACTTCGCTCCCCGCGACGCTGTTCACCGTGAACCATGCGCAGGAGTTCAATTCTAACTTGAAAAATGTACGTACCTACTAACTCAAATTTATTTAGATTGTTGGTACCTATTAAAACCAAAGCTGATATGAGATCTCGAAAAGTATAAGAAATAGAAACTGCTTGTTTGTTGTAAACGCACTCTTACAAAAAAATTGGGCATGTGCGAGTCCGACTCGCGCATGAAGGGTTCCGTACCTATATATATATATATATATAATCTATAACAAGTTTGTTGTATGGGAGCCCCCCTTAAATATTTATTTTATTTTATTTTTAGTATTTGTTGTTGTAGCGGCAATAGAAATACATCATCTGTGAAAATTTCAACTGTCTAGCTATCACCGTTCTTGAGATACAGCCTGGTGACAGACGGACGGACGGACGGACGGACGGACGGACGGACGGACGGACAGCGAAGTCTCAGTAATAGGGTCCCGTTTTTACCCTTTGGGTACGGAACCCTAAAAAAAGACTCCTGATCCCGAAATCCGACCTTCTTGACATCAAAGCTTTCTTTGTTACCATTCATCCTATTGCAGGCACTGTCTTCTTCAAGCGAGGGGAGCCGAACATTAGTATTGGTTCGAGAGAGCGCGGTGGACCACACAACCCTAGCTTCTATAGAGGCATTAATACGGGCGCAAACGCCGCACTCCATACCAGCCCATATCATGCCGTCGCTCAATAATACCCTGCAAATACAACAGGTGCTGCAAAGTAAGTACAAATATAAAATGTAACTATGATAAAGCAACCAATTTCCAGCTTACTAAATTCTTCTACATATTTCAAACTTTCCCGTCCATGAACATTGGAGCACTGTACAATTTCAAGAACCAAACACATTCATCTATTTCTATTCTACCTCCTAATTTAATAATACCTCCTAATTTAAGAGGCCTCTGACCAGCGTGACTTAAAACAGTGTGAACAGCGTGGCGTAAAAAACAAGAAACGTCAGTAGAATTTGGTTTAGTTACGGCGAAGGTGTAAATGACAGACTGAAGAATGTTATTCTAAAAGTCCTATTTTATTTTCGCCTATGAGATGCAAAACAGCTCTCGCCTACTGATCACTTAAAAGTTTCTTCTGTCATGTCTCGCATTTAGATCGGAACATGCAATATTTGACGACCGCACTACGATATAAACTTATCGAACTAGCTTTAAAAATAAGTAGATTTTATAAATTAATATTGAACGTTTTAGATATAAAACAAAACCTGGGTATAGTCATATGCCTCGACAAAGACCAAGATAATCTTTTTGAACTGATGGAAAAGTTTCCACTGCTCTATAAAGAAAGCCAACTCATCTGGATAGACCGGTGGTCCAGCGAGACACTGAGGCAAATGCCTCAACTGATCATTCAAAGGTATCACGACCACTGCTGCGCACTTTGTGTGTTTTAGGCACCAATCATTGCACCAGTGTTCAGCACAGATGAAACATGCACCTATCTAGTCATATCAATATTCACACTAAGTATTTTAATGCAGATTGAAGTTGTATTTTATTCACTTACAACACGTCACGTTAGCGTCATTTATAACCATACAGTATGAAGAACGAAGTAACAGATACGTACATTGTTTTCTAATGATATACTACTAAAATGTATTCCAGGTTAATAAAGGAAAACTTATTAGACTCATCTAAGGAGCAGCATGAAGCGATTCCCATAGAAGGTTTCGTAAACATACACGGCAGCCTCGACGTCGAATGGATGAAAGCGCCTTGTCGGTACATTAGCTTCATCAAGACCTACTACCACATCGTCACTAGAAAAAAGGAATCTTTGATGCAGAGGAAAAATATGCTTACGGTAGAACAACATGCATTTGTATAATATCATAAATACTACAGACTAACCTCTCCTCTTCACCATGGCTTGCTTAAAGGCTACATTTCCCCTAATTCTTCTCTAATAGTTTAAGTTGTTACCACTGTTCTCCATCGTTGCCAAACATTACAATAAAATACTGATATATATTTTAGCCCTCAGCAATAGAGTACAGTACGTGAGATCTTAGAAGAACATTCTGGTTGTATACCTGTCTCGCTCGCTCCTACGCGTTTCAGATAAGAACCTCTCAGTTTTCACCCGAACCCGAATGTTCTTCTTAGATCTCCCGTACTGTATTCGTATTAACTAACAATAAAATAACACTTCAGGCCGGTGTAGAAGCCCTGCGCCGCGCGCGGAGCGAAGTGGGCACGCTGCAGGCGGACGCGGCTCAGCAACAAGCTGCTTTGTCTGAGAAGCAAGCGGCTGCCAACCAGGCGCTCGACCAGATCGGAGCCACGGTCCGAGCTACAACCGACAAGAAGGAGGAGATGCATGCACTTAAGAAGAACATTGAGCTTGAGAACGAGAAGCTGCAGATACGGTATGTCTCATGGAATATCACTATAGACGAAAAGATGATTTTACCAGCTTGCCTTAGTCAACGAGCAGTCCATGTCAGTTGTTTTCAGCAGCACTAATACCACCAGCGCCTAACTTTATATTTAAAGCTTTTATGTGAACATAAAAAAGCGCAAAGGTGATGCCATTTTTTGACCAATCAATACTATATTTGATTACAGAAAGAAAGAAATAGAAACGGAGTTAGCATCAGTGGAACCAGTAATTGCCGCTGCCCGGTCGGCGGTCGGAGACATACGCGCAGAATCTCTAAGCGAAGTGAGCCTACATTTACATATATCTCCCTACAGTTACAATTCTTTTTTTTGCAATTTTTCTCCATCTCTCTCTGTTTGTTGCACTCCATGAACACTCCGTTAGGGGACATTTTTTGGTGGAATTTACGAGATCCGTCCACCTAGTAGGAATCGACCCCGAAAACGTTGACCTTCCACTTTCCCCTGCACTACCAATCGCACCATCGACTTTTCGCTGCGGATGATATGTCCAAACATTTTCAGAATTAAAAAGGTACTTATTTACTTGTATAAACATTTCCAGATCCGTTCATTACGAGCTCCACCGGACGTGGTCCGCGACGTTCTCGAAGGTGTCCTGCGGTTGATGGGTATCGCTGATACTTCCTGGCACTCCATGAAGAACTTCCTCTCTAAACGAGGCGTGAAGGAAGATATTAGGTACGATAGAAAGCGACAAGCTTTCAAGAAGATAAATTAAATAGAAAATAAAAAGAATAGATTTGATTCTTAATATCTGTAAGATTTCAATTTACCTAGTTATGAGAAAAGTGTAATGACTGTTTTTACCGGACAACATCTATATCCACATTTTACAGGGTCACGGCTTGGTGTTTAAGCCATAAGCTATGAGCTTGATGATCAGCATTTCATGTCAATACCGGCAGTTACATCTAATAAACGTGTTGATTTTAAATCTAGGATTTTTGGTATATTATATCACCAAACGCTTTCCATATTATGTTTAGGTGTCTAGACGCGAGTCAGATCAGCCCCGAAGCAGCAGCATCAGTGGCGAAGCTTCTAGAACGGCGTGGCTCATCGTTCGAGCCAGCAACAGCGAAGCGAGCTAGTGCCGCCTGCGCCCCACTCGCCGCGTGGGTGCGCGCTAATCTAGCATACGCGGCTGCGCTACAACGTGTACAGCCCCTACAGGCGCAGCAGGCGCAGTTACACCGGTCAGTGTCGCACCATAGACCAAGTACAGACCAGTGCCGTCGCAGTGGCATCAGTAGTGAAGTTTCTAGAGCGTCGTGGTTCGTCGTTCGAACCACCAATAATAGATAAGAGAGCTAGTACCGCTTGTGCCCTACTCGCCGCGTGGGTGCGCGCTAATCTAGCATACGCGGCTGCGCTACAACGTGTACAGCCCCTACAGGCACAGCAGGCGCAGTTACACCGGTCAGTGTCGCACCATAGACCAAGTACAGACCAGTGCCGTCGCAGTGGCATCAGTAGTGAAGTTTCTAGAGCGTCGTGGTTCGTCTTTCGAACCACCAATAATAGATAAGAGAGCTAGTACCGCTTGTGCCCTACTCGCCGCGTGGGCGCGAGCTACTCTAGCATACGCGGCTGCGCTACAACGTGTACAGCCCCTACAGGCGCAGCAGGCGCAGTTACACCGGTCAGTGCCGCACCATAGACCAAGTACAGACCAGTGCCGTCGCAGTGGCATCACTAGTGAAGTTTCTAGAGTGGCGTGGTTCGTCGTTCGAACCACCAATAATAGATAAGAGAGCTAGTACCGCTTGTGCCCTACTCGCCGCGTGGGCGCGAGCTACTCTAGCATACGCGGCTGCGCTACAACGTGTACAGCCCCTACAGGCGCAGCAGGCGCAGTTACACCGGTCAGTGCCGCACCATAGACCAAGTACAGACCAGTGCCGTCGCAGTGGCATCACTAGTGAAGTTTCTAGAGTGGCGTGGTTCGTCGTTCGAACCACCAATAATAGATAAGAGAGCTAGTACCGTTTGTGCCCTACTCGCCGCGTGGGCGCGAGCTACTCTAGCATACGCGGCTGCGCTACAACGTGTACAGCCCCTACAGGCGCAGCAGGCGCAGTTACACCGGTCAGTGCCGCACCATAGACCAAGTACAGACCAGTGCCGTCGCAGTGGCATCACTAGTGAAGTTTCTAGAGTGGCGTGGTTCGTCGTTCGAACCACCAATAATAGATAAGAGAGCTAGTACCGCTTGTGCCCTACTCGCCGCCTGGGTGCGAACTACTCTAGCATACGCGGCTGCGCTACAACGTGTGCACTTGTGCAGCCGCTACAGGCACAGTTACGGCGGTCTTTGTAATAAATGCGCTAGCTTCAGGATGGGAAACATGTTAATTCAGTGAATAAAGGATTTTGACCTTACAAACGGTCCGGTAGTTTTGAATTTTTGATATGTTGTCTAGGATGGTTAGGCAGTGTTTAAAATGCAAAATGCACAATTCCCCCCACTCCGCGCCCGCCGCCATATTGAAAAAACCGGCACTCTCTTCATATTTTTGCTCATATCTTCCTTTAGGAGCATTTTAGCCAGAAGAAAGCTTCGAGAATATTATAGAGAGTTAAATTTACTACATTTTCCATTTTATATTTTGTTTCTAGGACAGATAGTTACGGAGATATGCACATTTAAAAAAACTTAAGAAATTGCAATTTCCAACTCAAAAACAAACTTCTGGATTATATCTTCGTTTAGGAGCATTTTAGCTAGAACAGTGCTTGGGCAATTTTGTAGAGAATTAAATTTACCATAATTACCCTTTCAAATTTTGTTTCTAGGACAGGTAATTACGGAGATATGTAAAAAATAAAGTCACATTTTCCGAAAATGTATGTAAAAATGGACATGAGTTTTATAAGCAATTATATTTCCAACATGTTTTAATTTGTCCTAGACTAGTCCGTAACTGAATGACAGCGTTCTAAACCAAGAATTTTGAGAAATTATCGGAAAATTCGACTTTTCCTGTTTTTTAAATGTGCATATCTCCGTAACTAACCGTCCTTGAAACAAAATTTGAAGTGTAAATTATAGTAAATTTAATTCTCTACAACATTGCCCAAGCTTTGTTGTAGCTAAAATCTTCCTAAACGAAGATATAATCCAGAAGTTTGTTTTTCAGTAGGAAATTGCGATTTTTACGTTTTTTTAAATGTGGATATCTCCGTAACTCTCTGTCCTAGAAAAAAAATATAAAATGGATAATGTAGTAAATTTAACTCCCTATAACATTGTCGAAGCTTTCTTCTAGCTAAAATGCTCCTAAAGGAAGATATGAGCTAAAATATGAAGAAAGTGCCGATTTTTTCAATATGGCGGCGGGCGCGGAGGGGGGGGAATTGTGCATTTTGCATTTTAAACACTGCCTAACCATCCTAGACAACATATCAAAAATTCAAAACTACCGGACCGTTTGTAAGGTCACACATAGTACTTTAGTCTCTATTCACCGTATTATGTCTGGCTGGAAACTTCTCGTTAGCATCAATTCACTAGCATTCAACCGAGAATAATTAGCACGTGAATTGTAAGTAGCGACCAAGCAGCAAGATCTGGAGGTAGCTTGTTAATTACACTTAGTTGACTTACGCGTACGCCGAGAACTAACAGATAGATTACCGTAACCAAAACCTTGAACGTAAAACAGGTTACAACAATATGGATTTATTTGACGACGCGTTTGGCTCGGTTGGTAGACACCTGCCTACTGAGTCGGCGGTCCCGGGTTCGAATCCCGGCCGGGGCAAATATTTGTTCTTGGGTCATGGATGTTATCTATGTATGTATTTATATATTATGTATATCGTCGTCTAGTACCCATAGTACAAGCTTTGCTTAGTTTGGGATTAGGTCGATTTGTGTAAGATTGTCCCTTAATATTTATTTATTTTGCAGAAATCTACAAGAGGCAGAAGACCAACTAGCTGCGTTATCCAGCGGTCTGGCCACCGTGGACGAGCGCGTGGCGGCGTTGAAGGATCAACTCGGGCAACACACGCGGGACGCGGCCGCGATAGAGCTGCGGCTGGGCGCGGCGTCCGCCACCATCCGGGCGGCGCGGGCGCTGCTCGACCAGCTGGCGCACGAGTACACGGCCTGGGAGCGCGACGTGAGATAAGGCCCGTTTAGACGGTGCGAGTTTCTCGCCTCGACTATACGATTATCGCAGCACGAGAAATAACATATTATCGTGTAAACTATATATACGATGTCGCACTAGAAGGAGCGAGAATCGCCTCGCCTTATATGGTTGGATGTCACCGTGTAAACAAAATTGCAATGCAAGAATCGTATTTCGAGTTCATGTGATAATCAGTACTACTATAAGAATTACAGAGGCTTTCAATTTCTTCCGTTCTTGTAAATATTGGCTACGTATATTTTTGGCAACGTCACGTCAGTTTTTCAGCCAGGAGCAAATATTAAAATAAATGCATTATCTTAAAATTAAAAATAATATGAGAAACAATAAATATAATTACATGTATTGTTATCAAAAAATGTCACACGAGAACGAGTTTAGATGAGACGAGACATCGTAAGCAAATATCTCCTTAGAATGCAGCTCCTCGTGTAAACTATGTCGCCTGGCGATAATCTCCGTACGAGTATCGAATGACATAATCGTAGACGAGTTTTTATTTCTCGCATCAATGTAACCATTTTTATACGATACTCGCCTGGCGATAATTGCGTACGATAATATCATACGATTTCTCGCCCCAAAATGGGCGAGAAACTCGCACCGTCTAAATGGGCCTATACTAGGCTATTTCGGCAAAACTGACGAGTTCCTCCAAAGTTACATATAACTTCTTGATACGCCGTCTTAATCATTCAAACATTGTTCAGTTGGAGAACAACATAGGCAGCCCAATTTTTTTTTCGTGTTTGATTAGTTTTTGGTATGAATGCCTTGACAGATTTTTGGCGTTAGCGTTGTGCCTTGGGACGAATGTATCTGACCTTAGTCGGGAGATAATTTTAAACTATTCAACACGAAGCATCATGATATTCATTATTTTAATGTGTTTAAAGCGACTAATCAATTTGCGATAAAATGATCATTCATATTTCAGCTCGAGTTTATATCGAAAGAGATATCAGAACTTAATTTGAGATCGTTACTTGCTGCTGCATACATTATCTATCTGCCTGATGCTACGGAACCCAAAGCCAGGTATGTCACGTAAAATTGTAATATCAAATGCTATGGGCCCTAGACATTCCCCTACAAATAAAATCATGATTTTTCCAGGGAATATGTCACCAAGTGGAGTTTGTTGCTAGGATTTGAGGATCAGTCGTTTTCGCCCATCAATTTCCTGTCGTCAACCGAAAAACAACTAAAATGGGATGCAGATGGATTGCCTTCTGATATGTCTGCTGTCAAAAATGCAGTTATAATTGATCAAGTAAGTTAACAGGAGTTGTATAATCATATCTGTGAGTTTCTTTGTGGATCTCTGTGATTTTTTTAATTATTTGATAGGCTGACTCAATAAAGATCTATGAATTCAGAATATTTCGTTTCAGCCGTTTGAGTACCATCACCCGTCTTGATGTGTCGGGTTTTTTAATGTTCCATAGATTATGTATTGTTTTTATTTTATAATTTCGTCGATTACTTGGTGTTTCTATTTTTCTGGCAATTACGGAATTACCCGTTACATGGAAAAGCATATTCTGTTATGATACGATTTCAGTATCTGGAGCCCAATAAATGCGGATTCACGCCGCTGATCATAGACCCCGACGGAGACGCTATCGCTTGGCTCAAGGCCACTTTAGCTGACGCCGCGTGCGACTTTGTGGCTCAACACAGCGATAAACTACAAACGGCTCTTCAGTATGCCGTCAGGTAAACGCAACAAGTCATTGATATATATGTATTTCTGTAGTTCACAGTGCCTTGGTTTTTACTGTAATGCTGTGAAACTTATTTGAATAATAAATAAATAAAATAAATCTCAAATATAAAATTTAAGTATGTTTCAGGATTTTTATTGTGTGGCAATTTGATTTCCCTGCTTAAGACAGCTTAACTAGGACTAAATAACATGTAGGTAGTTATGTAGGTATTATTATTTTTCCGGTATAATATTACACTGAGTACGAGAGATGCGCTAGATCTGACATGAGGCCTCAATCTCTTAATTTGTACCAAGGCCCTTGATAATCCGCCATTGCGCATGAGCTTGGATTATACCGAAGTATTAAAATTTGAGATAGAAATCTAACACGCTGTATGGTTTCAGTTCTCTCACGTCTTTTTAACGTGATACCGATAGACGCGTTTGATGATTTGTTTCCAGCTTTATTTATACTATACTAGCTCAGCCGCGCGGGACCTAAATTTTTTCGGGATAAAAAGTAGCCTATGTGTTAATCCAGGGTGTTAACTACTTTCGTACCAACATTTATCAAGTTTGAGCGTGAAGAAGTTACAAACATACACTTAAACACACTCACAGACTTTCGCCTTTAAAGCCTGACCAGAAATATATGAGGATGCGCCATATTGCGGAATTTCACTGGAACTAATTTCTTGCACTGGCAATGATTTTATGATGGTTTGTCAACAATGTCAATGTCATTCGTGGTGGTTTGTTTAAAGACAAATATTTAAAATAATCCAAAGAAAATACCGAAAACCATTCACAGTCGTGAACGTAAGATTATAAATAAAGTGTACATGTGTTACACGAAAAACATTCAGGAAAAAAGTGCATTCTATTAAATGATATTACGAGGTTAACAGGTATTTAAAACTAATGTCATTATAGTGGGTTGCGATTGGTTGCAAAATTGTTGCCCTATAAATCTTGTAAATAGCGCTCTCTTGACAATCCTCATATATTTCTGGTCAGGCTTTACAATATTAGTGTGATTCTACATATGTGTCCAGGTTGGGGCGCACTCTAGTGATAACAGACGTGACTTCGATTCCTCCATCCTGGCTGGCTTGCGGCTGCCGCGTCGTCCTCCACAGCCGCGACGCGTCGCTGCCGGCGCGCCTGCCGCCGCACTCCGCTGCCGTCCTGGCGAAGTTGCCATTCACTGCGCGCCAGACCAGCCTCGCCGGTACTGTTCTCATCATATTGTTCACAATCTACTTATCATGTAGATTGTGAACAATATGATGTAGTTTTATATTTTTATATTTGTGGCCGTTTTATTTCTATGTTTTAGAGTGTAAGTTTTATTTTTACATTGTATTTTAATTTTAGTATTATTGTAATATGGGTTTCTTGCCTGCTAATAAACGAATTATTATTATTATTCCCTTTATTCATTTTTGTACTTAGGCTAGGGTTTTTTTACAATAAATTTATATAAAAAGTAAAATATAAAAAATACATTACAAATATAAACACATTCTAAAAAAAACCTAACCTAGGGTGCCGCCGGCAGCGGGGCAGGGCCCAGGCTACTATTATTATTATCTCCTTTATTAATCTTTCTTCTTAGGCTAGGTTTTTAACAATAAATTTATATAAAAAGTAAAATACAATAAAGAAATTATATTATTATTATCATCTTTGCGCTTACCAAATCCGATATGTGCATCGTTTGGTTTAATAAAATGACTGTCTTAGTAATTGCACATAAGTTGTTATTTTTATTAATTAAAATCTTACACATATCAGTTTTGGTAAGCGCAACGACGCTATACTATTGAAAACTGTATTGAAAATAAGTTTCCTATGAAGATTAATAGAATGATAACCATTTCAGGAAAAGTCTTAACAGCTTGGTGCACATATGTATGAGCGTGCGGTGACAGCTGTACAGCTCCTTCTGTTGGTAAATTATTCTGTGTCCCCTCGTCACGCCGAAATTACGATTTGGATTATAGTACAGTCGAGTTCATTTACATCTACACACTTACGAGAACAAAAATATCTGAACACGACTTTATGCGTCTGAGTCACGATTCTCCGATTGTCAGGAGTCCTGACAATAGGGTCGTGTTCAGATATTTTTGTTCTCGTAAGTGTGTAGATGTAAATGAACTCGACTGTACTTAATGAAAAAAGTTCTACGCAGATGACGGGCACATCGAAGACCTTAACGTTATCTGGCCAGTTTAGTTCAGACCGCGAATTCGACCGTGTTTGGTGACTACCTTTAATTTAGGTTTAAGTGCATATTTACTCTAATGTGAAAATTTTATTTCAGATCAGCTAATTCATTACGCACTGCAACAGCAGAACCCGGAAGTCAACGAGAAGGCCAAAGAGATCAAGCTGAAAAAGGCTATCATGCAAAAGCAGCAACATGAATTGCAGGTATTCATATTACAATGTTAAGATTAGGGAATGCAATCGATTATTTGTAAATGTAAGACTACTGAGTTTTAACCGAAACCTTTGCTTTTTGTTTACAAAATCACCAGAATAATTTTTTACTATATTTTCAAAATCCCATCTTCAAATTACAGGAAAACCTTTTGAGGGACCTATCGGCGAACGGCGACATACTCCACGACGCTAACCTCCTCGCGTCTCTCAAACAAACTCGCGCGACAAGCGCAACTATCGAAGAGGCTTTGGAAGCAGCGAGGGTTATAGAAGCGGAGATCGCCGCTGCAAGCGAGGCGTTCGCTCCGAGCGCCGCTCGCGCCGCGGTAGTCACCCTCGCGGTTAAAGGACTCGCGGTGAATAAGCCGCTGCTAGCTCTGCCGGTTGACACTGTGCTGGAGTTGTATGTTGACGCGTTGAGGAGAGGGGTGAGCACTATCATTCAATTACTATTCAGAGCGCACACTATCACTAGATTCAAAGAGTGACGGTGGCCAGTTATTACAAAGAATTTAATAGTTTAACATTATCCTGAAACATTCGTCATAATAGAATAATATGAGTGGGTACTGCGTCTAAAACTCTATTACTGACACTGAGAAGTCACGGAACATCGCCTCTAAAGTCAGTGTCAAGTGTGTTTTTTTTTACGGAATTTAAAATACCTATACATTCGTAAGACAATCTCTGATTCCCGGACTTTTAAAGTAAAAAAATCGACCAGTTATTGCCTAGCAGATTAAACTTAAGAATTATTATCACCTACTCAGTTCATTATTTTAGGACACAAAAACCGTAAACGACGAAGAAGTGATTAAGTATCTAATGAGGAGAGTCGTAGAGAGGGTGCTGCTTGGCTTGCATAAAAAAGACAAATATATTGTCGTCTTGCACCTTCTCAGGCAAGTGTATGATCGTCTTATCCCGGAACAGGTAAATGATTTTGATTGCTTTACATTTTGAATGATAATAAAGTAAAAAATACTCGTGTAATGAAATGATATAAATAAAAAGCTATAGTAAAGCACCTGTTATTTGAAGTTGTGACCTGTTCGAATAAACAACACGCGTTTATTTTATCTATCACAAACAAAACACATGCCTATTCGAATAGTCAAGGTATTACACTACTACATGCAATAGGTGCTTCTGTAAAGTTTGTTACCTACTTATTCTTATATTTCTTTGAAACTTGGGAAACGTATGTTTTAAATACTGGATAAAGTAATGACGTCTTTCATGTATTTTCAGCTGTGGCAATTATTTATTGGCACTACCGTCATTGTTGAAGATCTTACGGTTGTCAATGAAATAAAGAAAACGTATCCTTGGGTAGAAACTGAATACGTGAAGAAAGTAGCACAACTGAAGGTTAGTCCTAGCTAAGTTAATGAATATTACATGGCAGATATTTGAGTTTAAATGCCTGAGTTTAGATATTTGGGTACTCCTAAATTTAATGTACATATTTTCTGATTTCAAGCCAAGTGTAAAAACTGTTAATTCTCTTATAGATAACTAACGAAGAACTTTTCAATAAAATGTGCCTGAACGACGAAGCGATGTGGAAGAAGTTCCAGAGCTCTGGAGACGTGAACATCATCAGCAAACTGAAGCTGACGGAATTCGAGACCGTGGTGGCAGTAGCGATGCTGAGGCCGGATGGCCTGTACAGAGCCTGCGTGACTTTTGTAGACCAAGTGCTCGGTAAGTGAATCCCACCAAAGCACTGTTGTTGATCAACGAAGCCACGTGAAATAAGTTTCTGAGCTCCTATTATGTGAGATGTTCACATCAACAAACTGAAACTAACGAAAGTCAAAACCATGGTAGCAGTAGCGATATTCAGGCCGCAGGTACAGTGACTGTAAGTGACTATCCAACCAAATAACCCAAAATGACGCTCGCAAAAGTAGAGACCATTGTGGCATCGGTGCTGTGTTCTGACTTTCGGCCTCATTGTGATTCTTGTATACTCTGTTGGCTGTAAGGATAATATTAGAAGATTAAAATGGTGGACTATTTTTCTTTTCATGTTTCTAATGAATCTTGCGGGGCATTCCAGCATTATGTCGGGCTCGTGATTATTTCATACTTATAAAGAGGTTTTAAAGTAATTTTTGGTTTGTCAATATATTATAACCTTGCTTCTGTATTGATAGTGAATTCTTGAACTTTCCGTATGTTTCTGGTAGCTGTCATAGCTTTCTGTATGGTTCTGGTAGCGGGTCACGTGCCCGACTAAGTAGTTCTGGTGGAACGGCCCTTACAATATGTTGTACAGTGTAATGTATTGCTCGTGTTGTACACACAGGTGGTTACATAATGTCGGGCGGCGACACGATAGCGCGCGCGGCGCGCTGGAGCGGTTCCCGGCCCGTCCTGCTGCTGGGCGCGCACGCCGCCGACGTGCTCGCCGCGCACGCCGCCTCGCTCACCCAGGTATGAAGCTAGCTATACTACGATTTCTAATTCAAGACCAAAAAAACTACGACAGATACGTCACTGTCAAAATTGACAACATTTAAATGACATTTGAGTGTGTTTCTTGGCTTGCACCAAATGCTCAAGTGTTACAAGTACAATACCAGATTTTGTACCAAAAATCTCCGATGTTTAAGTTTTTACTATCTCCTTTCGTAATTATGCAATAATAAATATATCTAGTTATTTTGTTAAAACATAGAGTTAAAGTTAACAATAAATAAATTATCTTAGCGTGTTTAAAAAAAAAAGGAATTTACTATTGTAAACATATTTTGTTGTAGTGGCAACCTTGTGGTAGTTTTTTTGGTCTTGAATTAGAAATCGTAGTTTAGTACCAGCTTCTCCCTCTAGACCGCATTCAACGGAGAGCGACTCGCATCGTCGGCTGCCAGCGAATTTCAGATCGGCTTGACTCCTTGACGCTGCCTAGAGATGTAGCCTCTCTCTGCATCTTTTATCGCTTATATAACGGGGACTGTTCCGAGGATTTTTTCGGGTAGATTCATGTTGCACCTTTGCGCCATCGTTATACATGACAATCCTTTCATCCTCACCACACACGTGCTAACTATCTAGTATCTAGGCACTCCACAACTGTGCATTTTTCTAGAATTTTCCTGCCTCGCACGACTGCATTGTGGAATGAATTGTCGCTTGGCTTGCGGTAATTCCGGACTGATACGACCTTCAAGGTTTGACCTTCAAGAAAAGAGCGTACTCCCACCTGAAAGGCCGGCAACGCACGTGTGACTCCTCTGGTTTTGTCACTCATCAGGTGATCCGGTTGCTCGATTGCCCGCTATGACAAAAAAAATAGGTCAGCCATCACGGTGTCGTGCGCCCATATGGATCTAGCCTAATTCATATATTCATTTACTGAGCGAGCGAAGCATCTCCGTTTCAGCTTAGCTAAACCTTCGTATATCCGGATTTATGGCTGCTCTCGCCTACACAGGCCGCATTTCGCAACCGATTCTCGTGCAATTTTGTGAGCAGGTTTAATAATTACATACATTTTATTTTGTCGAGTCAGTTAAAAAAAAAACAAAATGGCGGAGATGTAGAGGTTGAAAACGTAAACAATTACAAATATCGAAAAAAAACTCGCGATGTCTACAGCTCCTAGAGCCACGCATATATTAATTTGCGTTGATTGCCAACTGCCCAGCTCCGGCCCTCATGGAAGAGGAGCTCTGGCCGAAACCTCTTCTCATCCCATTCGTTGACACAGATGTTGCAGATATTGACTTCTTAAATGTATGATGATTTTGCAGGTGGGCATAGAGGAAGGCCTTGCGGCGTGGGAGGCGGGCGCGGCGGCGGCGGCGCGCGGCGGCTGGCTCGCGCTCGTCGTGGGGGCCTCACCTTTCACCCCCGAGCTTCAGGCCTTCCTCGCCGCCAGGGCACAGCCGGTCAGTACTGACGTCCAGTCTACACTGAAGACTAAGTTCTGCTCGTACTTTTCATTTATGGCCTTACGTTAATCTACAGTATACACGTCTTCTATTTCTGCGATGGAGAAAGTCAGCAGTCAGACAAAATACAGCTCTAGCCCCTATTCTGTTCTATAATTGGAGCCTCGCCGGGGTTTTGATAGTTCAAACGACTGCTGTTCAAAAAAAAAATACAAAGAGAGGGTCATGGTTTTTGTCCAGTTTTTGTGTAGTAGATTGCCAAGTTAAGGGTTAATGGGGATACTATTTAGCTATAAGCCGCGTTCGCTGATAATCAATAGAATAGAATAGAAAATCTTTATTGTATAATACTGTGTAGGTACATGGTGGTGTCATTAAATATAAGTTCCAAAAGTTACCCCTCCGGGCATACAATCATCATTGATCAACTTTATATTTACTCAGGTCGAAGGACAGAACCCCGAGTTCCGTTTATGGATTGTGTCCGAGGATCGCGACGTTCCACCACTTATATCCAACGCCTGCGTTAATGTCATTATTGAGGTACGTAACCACTCCGTAACCGCTTTAGGCGACTAATGTCAATAAGGAAAAATGACGAGGTATAAAAATGTCGAAATACTAATTATTGACAAGAAATAAAAATTACCGAAAGTATAAATGACGAAGTATAAAAATGACGAGATGTAATAAAGACTAACTGATAAAGGTCTAAAAGTAAAAATGTCGAGACTTGTAATTCTGAAAAAGTCCTTACATAGGGATGTGCAACAGCCCCAGATTTAGGTAGGTTAGGTTCGTTAGTTATCTTCAGATGCCCGAAGGGCAAACAACTCAGAAATAGGAGCCCCGCAAAGCGGGGCTCGTCAACCTTAAGGCAAAGTGAAAATGAGTCATATTCATACTTCGACTATATTCTATTTCGACATTTTTATTCCTCGACCTTATAATACTTTATAAATAATGACACAAAGGTAAATTAAGAAAGAAAAATTTAATGCGATTTACTACAA